>CM035435.1:99293040-99535540 GCA_020310875.1 Ceratopteris richardii
GATAGATAAGTGAAGTGAAGATGTAATGAAAATGTATGTATTAGATCATATGTAAGTACAATGTCATTGGCAAGAAGCTATTGAAAAATCTGAATAAAGTGATTGAGCTATGGAGTGAGCTCTCCAATCACAATGTATTCGTCTCAATTGATCCCCTACTCGAGGCATATGCACACATGCCTTTTTTATCTATATTTATAGTTGAGTTTGGTGCCAATCTTTTGAATTCAAATTCAAAAGCTCACCTAAAAGTAAACCCTAAACTATAGGATATATTCTCTCATCAATCAACTACCAATTAAAGCGAGATTTGATGCTTCCTAACTCGATGTGGAAGTAAGGTTCTTTTAGGAAGGTAAATGTAATTGATTTTACAAGGGATTCATTGTATAAGGCTCCATGAGAAATATGCTAATCATCCAAGTATATTCGCTTGGATCCTCTTGCACCAACAACTCGCCCTCGAGTCTAACATGCTTGTTCTTCATTCCCCCTTGATCTTCTGTAACCAAATCATCAATCTCAACCGGTTCATCTTGTTTCCATCCAAAGACTTTGTGAGTATATCTGGACATTGTAAATGAGTTCATACATAGGACAATTGAATGTCCTTGCTAAGCAATTTCTCCCTAACATAATGATAGCGAACTTCAATTTAGTCCTTGCATGATATACAGGATTAGCAGCCACATGAAGTGAACTAGTGTTGTCTCCAAAAATCATGGGAGTGCAACAATCTAACTCCAAATCTCCTTAGAGTTGCTTGAGCCACGTAGCCTCTTGTGTTGTATTTGCTAAACCTCTATATTCTCCCTCTATAGATGACAAAGCCATTTTTGGTTGCTTTTTAGATGACCATGATATCAATTTTGATTGTGCAAAAGACAAGTATCCCGAGGTGCTCCTCCTATCATCCTTGGAACCAACCCAATCTACATGAGAATACATCTTTATGTCCAAGTTAGAAGTAATGGGGTAAAACAACCCTTCATTTATGGTACCCTTTAGATATTTTAGCACCCTCGTGGGAGCTTCCATATGAGGCTTTCTTGGTGCATGCATGAACTTAGTTAATGTACTTACTCCATAAGCAATGTCTACTCTTGTTGGTGTTGCATAGTTGAGAATCCCAATAAGTGTTTGGAAACCTATAACATCCTCAAGGAGTTCTCCTTCATGAAAAATAACTTATGGCTGAGTTCCATGGTTGTACCTACAGTTTTGGTATAATCCATCGTGAATTTCACCAACATATCATGGATATAATTTCTCTGAGTAATAAACACACTTCCATTAGTTGAGCTTTAGCCTGCTTGATGCCATTAGCATCATTCCCTATAATGATAATGTCATCCACAAAGACACATAAGTAGATAACTTCTGAGTTGGTCTTCTTTATAAATAAAGAACAATCTTCCTTGCTAGCTCCAAATCCTTCATCCTACAAATAAGTAACAAGCCTATGATTCCAAGCTCTAGGACGTTGCTTTAGGCCATAGGGTGCCTTCCTTAGCTTGCATACAAAACCTAGTTTATCCTCATCTTCAAACCTTGGTGGATGTGCCATATACACTTCTTTTGAGATCCATCCATTTAGGAATGCATTCTTGAAATCTAACTGATATAGGTTCAAATTCTTTGAAGCAGCAACACTTAACAAAACTCTAATTGCTAGCATCTTAGCCATAGGTGAAAATGCTTCTTCATAATCCACCCCATGGGTTTGGGCAAGCCCTTTTGCGACTGTCCTTGCCTTGTACCTGCTTATAGAACCATCTGAATTTTTCTTACCTGGATCCTATTACCTTCATGCTTGGCTTCTTGGGAACCAAGTCCCAAGTATTGTTCTCTTGAAGTGCTTCAACTTCTTCCTGCATGGCTTTTCTCCATTCTTTCTTCATATTGGTCTCTTCAAATGAAAAATGTTATTCTGTCATAGAGTTTTTAGTGATATATATAGAATGCTTGGTGACTAATGATGTGTCATAGCCATACCTTATGGTCTTTTTAATTTTGCCTTTGAGATCTCCTAAGTGCTTGATTGGAGGACACTTGTTCTTGCCTCTTGACTACCAAGTCTTGAAGTCAATCTGCTCTTCATGCTCTGAATTGACATCTTTTGATAATTGTTGATCTTCTTGAAGGAGAGTTGGAAAATCACTTTCCAAATCATAAGGTAACTTGATCTTCCTACATTCATTTTCAAACCATGAATTATTTTCATCAAACACTACATCCCTACTAACTATAAACCTTTTGTTAGTGGGATTTTATAGCCTATAACCCTTGTGGTTTTGGTAAAATCCAATGAATATACACTTTTCAGCTTTAGGATTAAGCTTCTCTCTAGTCTATCAGGGAATGTGTGCATAAGCAATGGACCCAAATATTTTGCAATGATCCAATGAGGCTCTTCTGCCATTCCATGCTTCATAGGGTGTCATTCCCTCCAAGGATTTGGATGGGATCCTTTTAAGCAAGTATGTGGCTATGGAAACAACCTCTCCGCATAGGTAGTTGGGTAGTTTTTTCTCATTCAACATTGACCTTGCAGCCTCTACTATCAACCCGTTCCTTCTCTTTGTCACTCCATTTATTTTAGGATTATACCTTGTTATGAATTCTCTCTTTATACCTCCGTCCTATAACAATGAATCAAATTCATGTGAGAAATACTCACCACCTACATCAAATCTGATCCTGTTCAAACTTCTACCTATTTGGTTCTCAACCAATGGGAAATACTTTTTGAAACATGTAAATACCACTACAACAGATAGGTCGTATACCGAGGTTTCTACCGAGGAAAATGAACGCACCTATTTTTGCCCCGATGTCGGTGTAGGTGTCGATATGCACGTCGGTATTAAAACATCGGTATAGGTGTCGGTATAAGCACCGGTATGAGTGTCCGTGTAAGCATTAGTATGAGCCTCGGTATTACCGACACCCATACCAAGGGCTTTGCTAGGTGTACCATCACGTATACCGGTGCCCTTTGGGTGTATCGACGCTTATTCCGATGATATTACTGGGAGTACCGTCGCTTACACCGAGGATTATATCTGCAAATTTTTTTTTGGGCAGAGTGTGTTGTCTTTTGCTACAACAACATTAGCATGATGTTGCTTAGCACAAGACAATACACTCTGCCATAAAAAAACCGAGTACATGTTATGTGTACTCTAATGTCAACTGACATATTATTTCATAAAACAGAATATTACTGGACACAAAAGAGAATCAGAATGAACCATGAACCATCTAGAGAAAGAGTTATATATTTCATAAATGAAGCATGTACAAGAGTGTGGCAAACCACTATCATATATGACGCTTTTACAAAATGTGGTAAAACAATGCATAGCCATATGAAAATCAAATACAAAATTTTGGTATGCCACTGCCGTACACATGCCAAGAACGTTCCATGTCAACAGTCGTCCAACAACAAACATTAATGAAATGAGATAAATTCACATGAAATTTACAAACAAGAAGTAAAAACCAAGTATATAAATTAATCACCTCATCGCAAACACTCCCATGAAATGACCGTACCGCGTCCCTCCAAGTCCTCCAATAGTGCAGTCAATCCATGATGATATCCATAAGCCTCCTCCGTTCGTGTTGGAGGACGACCCATTGCCAGCTCCTCCAACAAATATACAAAACATTAGAGGAACATACATGAGAAACTTAACACAAACAAGTTCAATAATTCAAATGGTACTTACAAACTCTTGACGTATCTAAACGTGTGGTAGTCGCATCTCGCTCCTGGCCATATCGGCTAGGAGTCTGCTTTTGCTCGTCGGGAATCATATCCCACTGCTAAGCATCTAATCATACAGGCTTTGCTAAGCCTGCTCTGAAAGCATCACAAGCCTTGGATTGTCGATGGGACATAACTTCACGTGCGGTCTGCAGAATCCACTCTGAACTGACAAGAGGCTGTCCATCGGCTAGTCGAAACTCTTGATAAATCGTCTGTGTGATATAATTCTTCCGATCTTTATCTTGTTCACTCCATTTCAACATGATAGAGTGTCCAAACTATATGGAACAAAGTTGTCGTATACGTGCATGCATTGCTTTGCCAGCCGCATCCATCACCGGAGCTCCATCTCGGATACTATACACCTTGGAGTCATCATGGTCATGAGCACCCCTAAGGTGTACATGGTGTTCCATGTGGTGTATCGCATGGCATACCTACATCTGAGGTACTCGTCCTAGGAGTAGAAGCAGGCGACACAACATTCATGGCACTGCCTCCATAACAACCATCTCCTCCACAACGTTCCTAGAACCTCCTGTTCTAGAGCGTGACCTCGACCTACGAGACGGACCAGAACTTGTATCACGCTGAGGTGTCGAACGCACATGTCTACTACTAGACTCAATAGGGGATGGATGAAAAGATGGTCGTGTGGAGTCATAAAGCTAGGAGATATACCTCCTGGGGGAGTAGCACCACCCACAGGAGTGACACTGGCAGGAGTGGCACTAGCGGGAGTGACACCGGCGTGAGTGAGGCCGGTAGGAGTGAGGCGGGCACGAGTGAGGCCACCAGGAGTGAGGCCGAGAGGAGTGCTACCACGAGCGATCCAATACTGTGATGGAGCGGCCATATACGCGGGAGGTACTTGGGAGATGAACTCTAAAAATTGCTCCTGTATAAGGGAGTTCATGAAAAATGGACAACCGTTTCATGCTAGCGACTGGATTTTCTGAATCCCACAGTTGTTTTCAATCGCTTCATTTGGCATTGCGCTTGCCGATCATTTTATCCCTCATGTAAAACATGCCCATCAGGCAAATATCTATGGTGTCCTTCATAGATAATTTTACGTAGTGCTTTGGAATAGCGTGCTTCGAGTCGTGGTCCACATAAGCGACAAGCATGGTAAACCGAAATCGATAAACCTGAACATTCACAATAACCAAGCCAATCATGCATCATCCACATAAGTATGCCTTGCACTCGCACGTCTCGTCTTCTTATAGGTTAAGACATGTCACACACAGTAATCCCATCCCATAAAATGCACAGTTCTTCCACAAGTGGTGCAAGATATACATCCATGTTTTTTACCTCATACTTACGTGGTACAATAAGAGCTAATAATAAATTACCTTTCTTTGTCGCCAACCATGGTGGGATGTTATAATTGACGAAACATACAGGCCATGTGCTCCATGAAGAAGTGCATAAACCAAATGGATTCACTCCATATATAGCTAGGCCTAGACGTATGGACCGAGGCTCACTAGCAAACTCTCGCCACTCGGATTACACCATCTGTAGACCGGCTCTTTGTATGCCACGACATTAACTCAGCTATAGATTTGCATCTAAACATGTTCTTAATTCGTGGAATGATAGGAAAGTGGTGAAGAACCTTTTGTCGGGATTGCTTCACCTACTAGGTCTTCTCTAAATCTATTTGCTCTACACTTTGGACATATGTAGAGATGCTCATACTCATTCTGAAAGAGGATGCAATCATTCTGACAAGCATGAATCTTAGTATAATCCATTCCAATGGACTGTAAAAGTTTTTTTGCATCTCCACGTGTTGGAGGCATGTCATTGCCCTCTCGCAAAAATTGATCTTTAAGAAGCCTGCAATAAGCAATTAAAATGATATTAGTAAATAAAGTTATTTTGATACAATAATGAAAGTTTATTTGAAATCCACTTACCTGAACAATTCAGTGACACTACTATTTGACCAGGTGTCACTATTTGACCATCCATAAATGGATTGAAAATTGAGCATCGCGAGTAACGCACATAGTACAAATATTTTTGCTCCATTGTAAAGTGGTAAACGAGCTAGTCTTCACATGTTTTCATATTCTTCATTGACTTCTGATCACGGAAATTCTGTTGTGTCCATGAAACTCTCGACACCTTCTCCACCATCATGATCTTCGTGCATCTCATAAAATGCTTCGAGCATCTCTTCCATATGTCCATTCCGTGTAATGTTATTAGTACTTGCTTGTACGTCTAATTCCTTTTTTGTTCTCTTTCGTCCACGAGAGGTTACCGGTGCAATGTCGTTTGGGTCCATCTGCTCAGCTAGGGGACCATGCGAATGGTAGCGTGGGTTTTCTAGTCGACTTTTATCAAAGGATCCATACTCTCTAACATGTGCAGTACAAATCCATCGTTTTCGATAAATTTGATACTTGCACTAAGTGCAAGGACATGCCATTCTCTCCTCCGGATCCAAACTAGCCATCTGATACAATATGGACATTTTAGAACATTGGTTTTTTTATTATACCTAAAAAACATACTCCTAAAGACTTAAATCTAAAATACTAAAACCTAAATACTTAAACACCTAAAAAAACCTAAAACCCTTATCCTAAAACCTTAATCTATATAATTATCCTATTTTATCTATATATTCAGATTTTTTCTTAATTAATCCTATTTTTATATATTTAATTATATAAATTTAATTATATATATTTAATTAAATTATTTTAAATACTAGTTTTTTTATATTTATTTATGTATATAGCTATCCTATTTTATATATACATTTATTTATATATTCAGATTTTTTCCTTATTTTTTTTCTATATTTTCTCTTTATATAAATTTAATTGAGTTATATGTATGCCGAAATCCTAAAACCCTACTCTTAAGATCTAGACCTAAAATATGTATCTTTCTGTATGCATGTGTATATACATGTATATATGTATTATATGTGTATGGGTATGTGCGTATATAAGTTATGTAGGTGTTAAAACCCTAAAACCCTAATCAGAAAGACCTAGACCTAAAACATGTATATATGTGTATGCATGTGTATAAATATGCGTATGTGTATATATATGTGTATATAAATAGGTGTATAAGTAGATGTGTGTATGTGTATGTGTAAGTATATTTACTCAAATTAAAATGATTAAAATTAAACCTATTTTTATATATTTAATCTTATATATTAAATTTATTTATTTAAAACACTAGTTCTAATCATATTTATTTATCTATATAATTATCCTATTATATATATATATATATATATACATATATATATATATATATATATATACATATATATATATATATATATATATATATATATATATATATATATATATATATATATATATATATATATATATATATATATATATATATATTCAAATATTTTTTTCATTAATCCTATTTTTATATATTTAATTATATATATTTAATTATATATATTCAATTATAATATTTAAAACATTAGTTCCTACAATATTTATTTATATATAATTATCCTATTTTTAATCTATATTTATTTATATATTCAGATTTTTTCCTTAATTATTTTCTATATTTTCTCTTTATATAAATTTAATTGAGGTATATGTATGCCTAAACCCTAAAACCCTAATCTTAAAGTTCTAGACCTAAAATATGTATATTTCTATATGCATGTGTATATACATGTATTATATGTGTATGTGTATGTGTGTATATATGTTATGTAGGTGTTAAAACCCTAAAACCCTAATTAGAAAGACCTAGACTTAAAACATATATATATATGTGTATGCATGTGTATATATATTTGTTTATAAATAGGTGTATAAGTATATGTGTGTATATGTATGTGTATGTGTATGTATATTTACTTTGATTAAAATGATTAAAATTAAACCTATTTTTATATATTTAATCTTATATATTAAATTTATTTATTTAAGACACTAGTTCTAATCATGTTTATTATCTATATAATTATCCTATATTATATATATATATATATATATATATATATATATATATATATATATATTTATTAATGTATTCAGCTTTTTTTCTTATTAATCTACATATATATATATTTATTTATATATTTAGATTTTTTCCTTAATTTTTTTCTACATTTTCTCTTTATATAAATTTAATTGAGTTATATGTATGCCTTAACCTTAAAACCCTAATCTTAAAGATCTAGACCTAAAATATGTATATTTCTCTATGCATGTGTATATACATGTATATATGTATCATATGTGTATGTGTATGTGTGTACATATGTTATGTAGGTGTTAAACCCTAAAACCCTAATCAAAAAGAGTTAGAATAAAACCTTAAATACTACAACCTAAAGACTTAAACCTGAAATACTACAACCTAAATACTTAAACACCTAAAAAACCTAAACCCCTAATCCTAAAACCCTAATCCTATTTTATATATATGTTTATTTATATATTCTGATTTTTTTCTTATTCTTTTCTATTTTTTTTCTTAATATAAATATAATTGAATTATATGTATGCTTAAACCTTAAAACCCTAATCTTAAATATCTAGACCTAAAATATGTATATTTCTGTATGCATGTGTACATACATGTATATATGTATTATATGTGTATGTAAATATGTGCATATATGTTATGCATGTGTAAAAAACCTAAAACCCTAATCGGAAAGACCTAGACAACATGTGTGTATGTGTATGCATGTGTATATATATGTGTATGTGTACATATAGGTGTATAAGTTTTGTATGTATGTGTAAATAGCCCAAGAACCCTAATCCTATTTTTATATATTTGATGTAAAAAAGAACTTCAAAATCGAAATTTTATATATTTAATTAAAACACTAGCTTATGTGTGTGTATATGTGTGCATGCGTGTATGTATGTGTGTGTGTGAATGTATGCATGTGTGTATGTGTATGTGTGTCTATGTATGCATGTGTGAGTATATGTGTATGTGTGTGTATGTATGCATGTGTGTGTATGCATTCATGTGTGTGTGTGCATGCATGTGTGTATGTATGTGCGTGTGTGCGTGTGAGTGTATGCATGCATGTGTGTATATGTGTGTGTATGTATGCATGCATGTGTGTATATGTGTGTATATATGCATGTGTGTACATATGTGTGTGTATGTATGCATGTGTGTGTGTATGTATGCATGTGTGTACATATGTGTGTGTGTATGTATGCATGCATGTGTGTGTTGTATATGTGTATATGGGTGTGTGCATGCATGTGTGTATATGTGTGTGTATGTATGCATGCATGTGTGTATATGTGTGTATGTATGTGTGTGTGTATGCATCTGTGTGTATGTGTGTATGTATGCATGTTTGTACATATGTGTGTCTATGTATGCATGTGTGTACATGTGTGTGTGTGTATGTATGCATTCGTGTATATGTGTATGTGTGTGTGTGTATGCATGCATGTGTGTATATGTGTATATGTGTGTATGCATGCATGTGTGTATATGTGTGTGTATGTATGAATGCATGTGTGTATATGTGTGGATGTATGTGTGTGTGTATGTATGTGTGTATGTATGTGTGTATGTATGTGTGTATATGTGGGTGTGTATGTATGTGTGTATGGATGTGTGTGTATGTGTATGTATGCATATGTGTATATATGTGTGTGTATGTATGTGTGTGTATGTATGCATGTGTGTATATTTGTATGTGTGTGTATGCATGCATGTGTGTATATGTGTGTCTATGTAAGCATGCATGTGTGTACATGTATGTGTGTATGTATGCATGTGTAGATGTGTGTGTGTGTATGTGTGTGTGTATGTATGCTCTATTTTCCTATCTCTATCTTCCTCTCTTTCATATCTCTTTATCTCTCACTCTCTCTCTCTCTCTTTATCTCTCTATCTCTCTATCTCTCTCTCTCTTTCTCTCTTTCTCTCTCTCTATCTCTCTCTCTCTCTCTGTCTCTCTCTTTCCCTCTCTCTCTCTCTCTCTCTTATATCTCTCTATTTCTCTCTATCTTTCTCTCTCTATCAATAGAGAATACATGTATGTCCCTCTTTTGGATCATTGTCATCAAAGCATAATGCATGTCATCTATCATCGAATTCCAAACAATCCATGCCAAAGAACTTCTGCAAAATCAAAGAGAAGAGAAATTATAAGACCTAAAGCTTAGAGAAAGACAAAGGCTAAGAGTACGCGCACCACTTACAAAGATGTGAGATCTAAACAGAGAGAGAGTTTGTGTGTGTATAGAGAGAGAGAGAGATCCTTGTGTGTGTGTGTGCACAAGATAATGCAGTTCGCAATTTAGTTAACGCGTGCAAGCTCGATAGAAGACAACCAGTACTCAAACAGGTGCAAAAATGTTGAGTTTTTCTCTCGGGTTCCCGGTATGCTTAAAAGACGGCCTCGGTATGGGTGTCCGTATGGGCGTCGGTAACTTCCAGTAAATTACTGTCACTTATATGGACCCTCATAGCGACGCCCATACTGACACCCATACTGAAACTTATACCGGCGGTTGCGGGGCACATCGACGATCCATTTTAAACGGTCATACCAATGGTCACTTGACCGTCAGTATCTTTTAGTTGACTTTTTCAACATTTACACTGACGACGAGAGTGAGCGTCGGTATAGGCAGCATCCATATGCCCCTGATATATTGTAGTGTACTTTATCCTTATGCTTTATGAAGTAAAGAATTGTCCATCTACTATAATCATCTATAAATGAAACATAGTACCTTGAACCCGCGATTCATGGATCTTTGCTAGGACCCCACACATCACTGTGTACAACCTTTAAGTAGTCTTCATACATGTACCACTTTCTATTGAATGGTTGCCTATGAGCTTTGCCAAATCGGCATGCTCCACATTTGTATATCATGTCTTGCTTTGACACACTGGGGATCCCAAGCACACTCTGATCCTTGCATATTTGCTTTAGTGTTCTTTCTCCTATATGACCTAGCCTTTTATTCCATATCTCTACTTTAGATAGAGTTAGATCTTTGTAATTGAAGAGTGCTCTATTTTTGGTGTCATCAATCTCAAAAATAAGGAGTCTACTAGATTTCTCAGCTTTTCCAATCCTCTTAAAGCCTTGTTTGTGGTCTTCAACATATGCTCCATGCCTTCTGAATCGGACTTGTAAGCCTTTCTGAACAATCTATCGAACACTAATTAGGTCCTTGGTTATAGTTGGCACATTATTTCTCTCAGCACATTTGTGTCGAGATCTAGATGAAAGCAAGAGAACGAGAGAGAGAGAGAGAGAGAGAGAGAGAGAGACAGAGAGAGAGAGAGCGCGAGAGAGAGACCAGGTATGCGCACACACACTTACACACACATACATATGCATACACACACATATACACACATAGACACACACACACACATACACATATACACACACACATACACACACAAATACACACACATATAGACACACACACATAATGTTGCATACACACACATATACATACATACACTCACACATATACATGCACACACACATATATACATACACACATATGCATACATAATGCACATGCAAACATACACATACATAATGCATACACATGCACACGCATATACACATACACATACACACACATACACACATACACACATACACACATATACACATGCATACACACACATACACACACACATACACACACATACACACATACACACACATACACACATACACACATACACACACATATATGCATACACACACACATAGAGAGACATGCACACACATACACATACATGCATACATATGCATATGCATATGCGTACATACATACATACTTACATGCATACACACACATATACATACACAATGCACATGCATACATACACATACATAATGCATATGCATACATAATGCACATGCATACATACACATACATAATGCACATGCATACATACACATACATAATGCATACACACACATATGCATACATAAAGCATACACACACATACACACACATATGCATACATACGTGCATACACATACACACATAGACACATACACACACACATCCATATGCATACACACACATATACACACATAGACACACACACACATACACATATACACACACACACACACATACACACACAAATACACACTCGTATACACACATACACACATAATGTTGCATACACACACATATTCATACATACACACACACATATACATGCAGACACACATATATACATACACACACATATGCATACATAATGCACATGCAGACATACACATACATCATGCATACACATGCACACACATATACACATACACATACACACACATACACACATACACACATATACACAGTACACACACATACACACACATACACACACACATACACACATACACACACATACACATCACACATACACACACATATATGCATACACACACATAGAGAGACATGCACACACATACACATACATGCATACATATGTATATGCATATGCATACATATATACATACTTACATGCATACACACACATATGCATACTTAATGCACATGCATGCATACACATACATAATGCATATGCATACATAATGCACATGCATAAATACACATACATAATGCATATGCATACATAATGCACATGCATACATGTCTTGTCAACACCTAGATGCCCTACACAAGGCACATCATGGTTATCATGCGTGATTTTTCTTCTCAAATCTCGGGAATCTGGTATGTAAACCTTTCCTTTCTCTCTAACTATTCCATTCTCCTATGAGAAAATGGAATATGGAATGGACTAGTTTGCTCTACTAGGGAAAGAAAGAGTTCGAACTATCCCGTGTCCTATAATAGAGTCATTAGTTATGGCTCGAATGTGGATCTTCCACTTGTGCTTCCTTTATCTCTTGAAGCAATGAGATTTCTAGGACTGTAAAGCTCATTTGATACGTTATCATTGATAATGCATCAAGTACTATATCCTCTTTGCTCATCTATACAAGATTTCCATGTGAAACTCTTGTATGAGCTCGGCCCAACGAGCCTGACTGCCTCAAAGATCTAGTTGACTACAGAAAATACTTAAGTGTATGGTGATCTATGTATACCTTAAAATATACACCATAAAGATAGTGTCTCTAGACTTTAAGTGCATACACCACTGCATATTTCTTGTTCATGCAGTGGCCTTCCATCTTGGCTCAAAATTATCCCTATGGCTTATGCCACTAGCATCTCTCTCTAACTCAAAGGGTTTCTGTAGATCGATCACTTTGAGTATAAGAGACTTTTAAACAACTTGTTTCAGAGTATCAAAACTATCGTGCTGCTCTTGCTTCCATGCAAATGAAACTTTTCCTTAAAGCAAGTTTGTCGCAGGCACTGCTATCAACGAATATGAAGAATGAATTTCCCATAGAAATCGGAAAGTCCTAGAAATGACCATAACTGACCCTCATCTTGGGTAGTAGGCCAAACTAAAATAACGAAAACCTTCTTCGGATCCATCTGAATCCCATCAGCCGATACTCTATCCTCCAAAGAAACAGCTGAGTCTTCTCTGGATTAACTAAGTCTTATCATGATCTCTTACTCCAATGGCTCTACCTAGCGCGTCTAAAAGATCATCAATCCCGGGCATAGGATATCTATGTTTGATAGTAATCTTATTGAGTGCTTGGTAATCGATGCAGATCCTATAAGATTCTTCTTTTTTCTTCACTAGAAAAATTGGTGCTGCAAAGGGTGAATAACTAGGTCTAATCATCTTTTTTTTGTAATTATTTCAAGGACAACTCTTGGAATACTGCTCTCACTTTTGCTCTGTACTAAATATCTAGCCAATGCAAATGTTTTCTTAACCTCTGGTTACCTTTCGAAGACAACAAAATTACGGAAAATAAAAAACGGAGGCCCAAACCCAACAAAGGGAGATATGTTTGTGATCTTCTGTCATTTGAATGGAGACCTTCCATCATTTGTGCAGCATTGCTAGCTACAAGGGAGGTATCTGGACAAGACATAAAGCATAACCCATTAGGCCCATACTAGCGAGAGGAGAATGACCATCAATAGGAGCACCGCCACACCACCAATGATAGATAGATAGATAGTCACTCACACACACACACATACATATATATATATATATATATATATATATATATATATATATATATATATATATATATATATATATATATATATATATATATATATATATATATATATATATATATATATATATATATATCTCCATAAATTCACTTTCAAGTGAAACACTGTAGCTTAGATCAAGCCTTGTAATTGTGAGATATATCAAACCTCCCACAATCTTTTTGTACATAGTAGCATTTTCCAATGCTTCACCGGATGTAGTATCCAACTTTTAAAATTGTTATCTAATGGCATAGAAATCAGCTTACAATCAACCATACAATACTTTTGCAGCATACTCAAGGCATATTGTCTTTGCAACATCCATATATATATATATATATATATATATATATATATATATATATATATATATATATATATATATATATATATATATATATATATATATATATATATATATATATATATATATCATTCTTCATTATCACCACCTATAATCAAGTCAGCAATATAAATATCCAGAATCATGATGCCATCATCACCCTTCCTTGCATATAACGGGTGATCTACATCACACATAGAAACTCTAGTGGTGGTTAAATAATTAGTAGTCCTTGCATGCCAACCAAGAGGGTTTGTTTAAGCCCATAAAAAGCCTTCTGCAAGCTACGAAGATATTCTAGGTTTCTTTGAATCCTCATATCCTTGTGGCTTGATCCATTTTATTTGATGAAAAGTCCATCCTTTTTTTAGTTGATGCAACATGTGCTCTGATAGTAGACATTTTACCTACAGGATTGAATGTGTCCTCGTAATCAATGTTGTATGTCTATGCATATCCTTTTGATACTTTCTTATTACCATTGGCATTGTGCTTTATATTGTAAACCCACTTGGTGCCTATGGGTTTCTTTCCTCGTAGAAATGGAACCAGGTTTTGTTGTTTCATTTGCATAAAATGAACCGATCTCCTCATC
This sequence comes from Ceratopteris richardii, assembly GCA_020310875.1. Lineage (NCBI taxonomy): Eukaryota > Viridiplantae > Streptophyta > Polypodiopsida > Polypodiales > Pteridaceae > Ceratopteris > Ceratopteris richardii. Next base: position 99,307,917 of record CM035435.1, read on the forward strand.
CATAGCCTTCTCCCAATCTCCATTTTCAATTGCATCTTCATAACCATAAGGTTTTGCATCATGTAGAATCAATAGGCAGAATGAAAAACCATGTAACTATCATTCTTCAATTGTTGCCCTGAATTTCCCATCCCCCAGATTCTATTGGTCATGGATCACTTCTCCTTCTATCATCTCCATGTACCTTTCTTACTCTTGGATTCTTCACAAAGGGAAATCAAAGTTCCTCATCAAAGCTCTTATCTAAAGTTCTTGAATCTCCATCACTATCTTCAAAACCTCTCGATGTTCTACTACCAGCATGAATTTATTTTCTTTTAGCTTTCTTGGATGTAGTTTATGAATTTAAGTTGGAACTATTAGTTAGTGATACATTCGGTCCACTTAAAACTTGAGATTTCTGAATTGATTTTTCAGCATTTCCTTTATAATTTTATTCAAGATTAAGTTCTTCTTTGGCATCTGCAAAGGAGCTTGACATTTTATGAAACACCACATCTCTCCTTACCTTCACCTATCATGTGAGTGGGTTGTTGCATTTACATCCCTTTTGCTCAAGGGAGTATCAAATAAAGATACAAAGTCTTTTTGCTTTTGGGTGAAGCTTTGTTCTCATCTCACACGTACATATGCAGCACAACCAAAAACGTTTATGTATGATAAGTTTGGCTTTTCACCTTTAAACTTCTCTTCATCGATAAATTGATGTACAACCCAATTTTAGTTTTGTTTGTAGCCAGTTTCTGCCTGAGAATAATAGGTTAGACCATTTTGTGTTATCTGAAGGTGGTGAAGTCTATCCCCCTATGCGACCGATACAAGTTTGCCTGACGAGTTTCGTTTTGCTGCGTCTCCATGAATCCGTGCACTTCAGCCGATTGTTGAGGAGAGTGACTGTTTTGCTTTCCTATTGTACACCATTTCCAAAGGAAAGCACATACCAAGAGAGCAATCACGTAAAGATGCACCAATGAATTTGTTAGAGAAATCGAACTATGGATGAAGACACTTCCATCGCATGAACAAGACAATCCATGATGAAGGGTTTCCAAGAAAGCATGAGGATTCAAGGTGTCCATTAAACCTTCAAGAAGATGATGATCCACAAGGTCACCATAGAAGATTGCCTACAACTTCCGTACCAATGTAATGAATTGATAATTAGGACCACCATATGTTACAGAGATGAATCTCCTCCAAATCTTATGCCTCTATATATAACTCTTTCCAAGGGACTCCCTTCTATGGAAGGTGAATACTGACCATCCAAGTGTTGGCCATCCCTACCTACTATTGAAGATGAATACTAACCATCCAAGTGTTGGGCATGCAATTACATGTGCACCAACTACCCTAGTTAATTGGTGTTAACCAAAGTGGCTGCTTTAAGAGATTCTAGATCCCTTGGGGCAAAACATTCTCCAACATCTCTTGTAGGACTTGAACCCAAGACCTCGTCCTTCTCATCCATATGAATTAACCACTAGTTCAAGCACATTTGCTTGTTTAGAGAGCATAAGCACCTTGAATTAAGTAAAATCTCAAAACTTTTGCCTTCCAGTTGAATGATCAAATGATATCCGATTCTGGATCCACATGAGCATGTCGGACCCTAATGTCATAAATTTTACAACAAGTTGCAATGTTTTGCGCTTGATTTGTTCTAAGTTTCTGAGAAATCTTCTAATCTTTTTTCATATTAGAGTTCGTTTTCTTGACTCTAAACTCTAACCAGTCGATTATTTCTTCAAGTTTAGCCCTTCGTATGCTCCTAACATATTCGATCCTTTTGTGGGCTTTGTGCGAAACGATTTCAGTTTGGTTCTCGGGACTAAATGAAATTCTTGACGACAAAGAGTGCACGTTGGAGGCACAACTCCAAATCGGGGAAATCTTTTCTTGAAAAATAAGTATGGAGAAATCTGAAGCATCCACATCGAACCGCCACACTTCACAAATAGTTTAAAGTTTAAACCATTGGAAAGTGATATGAGAGCACAATGTTGATATCCAGGGAGGGAGATGAGTTCCTAGAATGCTAATGCTGCATTAAGAAATGTAACATCGATCAAGTCTAGCCTTTCTTGGGCAGATTCGAGAATGCACATTGGGGCAAAAGTAACCACGCCTTGACCTCCCATATACTAGATATGACTTCTACCATTTTGAAATTTATAGAGATGATACCATAAAAAGTGAAGGAATCTAGTAATTACCAAGTATTAATTTTCTCCAAGTCATGATTTGGAGTTTACAAGATCACAATGTTAAATGGTTCGTACCATCAGAGTGGCTGTGATTCATCTCTGTTGCGGATACAAAAAACTTCACAAGAAGAGCAAATGTAATGGTTGAACTTTTTCTTTAAGGTTCATCTTCTTTAGAAGTGGAAACATGGCTTTTTTTTACTAGTTTAAACTTGTCTTGGCTGTCCTCCTTTCCTCTAGCATAGTCTTCTAGGTATTTTATCATCTTCAAAGTCTTCAGTTTGGCTCAGTTCGAATTCATTTTCAAGTCAATTGCTAACCTTGTTATGCTCATGAGCAAGAATTTGGGAAGGCCCTACCTCTAGGGCGATTTTTTGAAATTCTTCTTCTACTACTTTGCACCTCACTAAATCCATCCCAAATGAGCTCCGGAGCTACGTTTCCTTGAATTTCACCGTTTTCGCTCGATCCCTTTTGCCTTGTATTACTTTATGACCACACTTGTTGTTCCTATAGTGATCCCCCACAACATCCAAGGGCTGCGTCGACTCCTTTTTAACGTTTAGATTTTTTTTTTCGAGCCTTCGGTAATCTTCGAAAAATATTGAAAGTTACTTTTTGTTCTAGCAACTTTGCTTCCCCAATATCAGCACTAAACGTGGAAAGACGTTGTTTGTTTAAATTGGAATCAACAAAGATTTGTCTATGCCACCATGCGTTGGAGGGACTCGGAGAAATGATCAAACATAATTACTCCAATAACCTCCCTAGAAGCTAGGGAGTGCCTCAAAGGGGCCACAGTGTCCATGGGGAAGCCGTATAAGAAGAAGGAAAAACTATGGAGGTCCTGCCACACTGAGTATCAAAAAAGCATATACTTATTATGGATGAAGTTTTGGAACCACCTTATTCCGCACATTGTTGTCTAAAGCATATGCGAGGTCCTAAATTGCAAAGTCTGAAAGGACATGTCTTCATATTCAAAGAACAAGAGGATACGATTTTTTGGTAAGAGCTGACACTTTCCTAATGACAAGTCCATGGGGGAACCACACTACCTACATGGTTCTCTAAAGCATTTGCGAGGTCCTAGATTCTAAGGTCTGAAGGGACATATCCTCATATTCAAAGAACAAGTGGATACGTTATGTTGGTAATAACTTTCTAGTGACAAGTCCATGGGGAACCACTACCTACATTGTTTTCTAAAGCATATGCGAGATCCGAAACTGTAAAGTCTGAAGGGACATATCCACATATTTAAACAACAAGAGGATACGATCTGTTAGTATCAGCTGACACTTTTCTAATGACAAGTCCATGGGGATACCACTACCTACAAAATCAGTACTTGAATGATTCTAGAGGAGGCTCTGTACTAAAAATCTAGCCAATGAGAATGTTTTCTTGACCTCTGGTTACCTTTCGAAGACAACAAACTTACGGAAAATGAAAAACGGAGGCCCATCCCAAACAAAGGGAGATATCTTTGTGATCTTCTTTCGTCTGAATGGAGATCTTCCATCATTTGTGCATCATTGCTAACTACAAGGAAGATATCCGGACAAGCCATAAAGCACAACCCATTAGGCCCATACTACCAAGAGGAGAACCACCATCAATAGGAGCACCGCCACACCACCAATGATAGATAGATAGATAGTCACTCACACACACACACACACACACATATATATATATATATATATATATATATATATATATATATATATATATATATATATATATATATATATATAGAGAGAGAGAGAGAGAGAGAGAGAGAGAGAGAGATAGAGAGAGAGAGATAGATAGGTAGAGATATATAGATAGATAGATACATAGATAGATAGAGAGAGAGAGAAGAGAGAGAGAGAGATAGGTAGAAATAGATAGATACATAGATAGATAGATAGATAGATGAAGAGATAGATAGATAAATAGATTGATTGATTGATTGATAAATAGATAGATAGATGAAAAGATAGATCGATATATAGATGGATAGATAGAGAGAGAGGAAGACAAAGAGAGACAGGAAGTGAGGGAGGGCGACGGACAAAAACAAGAGGGAGAGAAAGACACAAAAGTGGCAAGCAATGACTAGGAACAAAAAGCCCAAAAAAAAGAACAAAAACTTAAAGCTGCAACAAAAAGGTGTTAAGGCACCAAACAAAATGTAGAAGAGTGGAAACCCATAAGAGAGTCACCAAACGAGCGGCCCAAGTTCCTAACACACCCAAAAGTGTCACCACGCGAGCCACAAAATTATGACCAAAATGAAAAGGGGACCGGGAGCCATAAAGAAACCGAATGATTGACTAAATGCTTGTGAAGGTGCAAGCCAAGACCACGAGCAGACGGTTCCAAGCTACGCTTTAGACAATCACCAAGAGCCCTAGAGCAGGAAAACAATTGGTTAATGGATTTGAGTTCTACATGTCATCCCAAAAGTAATGAGGAAAGTGAGGCTATTAGTAGCACTAATATTTATTTATTATATTGGAACTCTGTGGATAACCCTCACAATTGGGATAACAATTCACCAATACATAACTTTGATTACATTTGCAAGAGTATATGGTAAAAATATCCCCACTCCATTGCAAACAACTAGAATTGATATTTTCATGGGTGATTATAGACCTAGAGATCATATTCCTATACTTGATGAGGGTCGTGATGATATTACGATGACTTAATAAGGTTACACACAAAATGCTACTAGGAAATGGCGTCTACACGAGCAATTGAAGGAGAATGATTTGGTATGGCTCCGTCTTATTCAGAGACCACTAAAACATGTTACACCTTATCCTAAAGTAAACGTAGCATCACGATAGTATGGAAAATTTATAATAATTCAAACTATTGATGTAAATTCACAATATGAATGGACCAAAGAAAAGTCTTTCCATTATAGTCTTTTAAAGCTATTCAAAAGAAACCCACTATTCACTCACATTCTTGAACATTTCCATGTGATCGAAGAAAATTCTAAAATATTACTTCAAGAGAGTATTTTTTTAGTATGATGTGAACACTACACACATTAATCATGAATATTATAGTTTCTTGTTGAAATGATGCTTCTTTTCATGATCAAATTTCTCCTCTCCTACTACTCTTTGCTCTTCCTTTTGATCCATACCCTTGGTTAGAGTTTCTTGATTGCTTGAGTTTTATCTTAACCTTCCTGTCCCTTAACTAGGGATATTTTTTCACTTCTTTTTTATTTTCCTTTACATGGATAAAAGACTTGGACTTTGTTTCCATTTTATTTTTAACCTCCTTCCTTATGTGCTCAACATTTAACCTTTCGTCAATGAACTGTGAATTGTGAAACTAGATCATCATCTTTAATAGAGCTCCCAAGTAGTGCTAAGCATATATAAGCTATTGAATCTTACAAATGTACTCTATAATATTGGTACATCATGCTTTGATATGATTACTAAAGTCGTTCCCAACCTAAATATTCTTTTCCAATGTGTCTTAAAATTCCAATCTCATTCACATCTCTGAAACCTTTTCAAGTGTCTCCAATCCTTATATGTGTACTATAAGGAATTGAACTCACAACCTATTGGTTAGGAATATGATGGGCTAACCACTTTGCCCAAAAGCCATGGTTGAGGATTACTTCTTGATCCTCTCTCTTAGGGTGTAGTTCAACCATCTCCTATCTGTCAAGGGTATGGTTCAACCATCTACTACCTATCACTTTATTACACTTTTCCCCCTTGCTCTCATACCAATGTAAGGAATTGAACTCAGAACCTCTTGGTTAGGGATGTGATGGGCTAACCACTTGCCCCAAAAGCCATGGTTGAGGATTACTTCCTAATCCTCTCTCTTAGGGTGTAGCTCAACCATCTCCTATCTATCAAGGGTATGGTTCAACCATCTCCTATCTATCACTTTATTACATGTACAATAATGTTCTTGCATATATGTTGGCATAGAATGAATATGATTCTCCTATAGCTTCCTAATTCTTCATTGAGTGACTTGAACTATCCATCAAATTATTTATCATAAGGCATTGGCTCCATGCCACTTAGAAATTCTCATGATTGCTCACCCACAAGATAGTTGCTAACTCTAAATCACCATGGTACATAGTTTCGTTTCTTGTGTTTCTTTATTTGTGATATATACTACACTATAAATAGCTCTAAAGTGCTTCTTTAGATTATTTTGATTTATATGTATGCCTTAGAAGATGTGGATATCATCTTTTTCTAGAGCGTAACTTGCTAACTTTTGACTTATTGAATTCTTCTCTAATTTAGCCTTCTTTTGGTATCTTCTTGAATTTCTAGCTCGTCTTTCTACTTCCACTACTTGCAATGATGAATACAAGCTTAAAAATGATGAATACAAGCTTAAAAATGATGAATACAAGTCTTCAATACGATTTGCAATGATGAATACAAGCTTAAAAATGGTGCGATATAACTATGTCAAGAATTTTCAAACACTAGGAGCCCTAACATAGAGATAGAGTCTCTTTGGATTTCTTCCTCCAAGTAACCAAAGAATGAATGCTTGATGCTTTATACTTCAACTTAGAGATTTTTCTCAAAATTCACTAAGAAAAAACGTTGAGGTTTTGGAACACTATATTACATACCAAATGATGTTTTTTTATTCTTGGATTGTGAGGTTTGTGGAAGCACACTAATAACATAAGGAAGAAGAAGAATCTTGCAGAACAACACCACATAGAATATAACACCAAGTAAATGTGAAAAGATAACTGACCCATTATGTTTATAAGAGGATATACAAGAAGAGGAAAAACCCTCCTAAAGTTGCAAAAACGTTCCCCCCAAAAAATTAGGCATTCTCACACATCACTAAAAACATATATCAGCAAATCCTCCTAGGGAGTTATGTAGTGAACAAGGACATTGCACTCATGTATAAGGAAGTGTCCAACTATGTGGAAAGAAATTAATACACAAAATTACATAATCCCAAATTGGGTAGAGCTTCATTATGGAAAGGTGTGCAACATTAGCTATGTGGGCATAGAAGTGAAAATGATCTCTTTGTGAAGAGGTGTGCAACATTATCCTATGTGGGCACATAAGACAAAATTATCTCTATAGTAGATAATCTCTCGTAGGTAGAGTCTTTGTGAAAAGGTATGCATGACTATCTTGTGTGGGCACATAAGCCAAATTAATCCTCTAGCAGAGAATCTCTTCATAATAGAATGTTAGGAAACCTTAATGTTCTTTGTGGGAGCATGGAGCACATGATTCCTCATAACTGCTTCACGCTAATTGTTAGTAGAGATCATGGAGGAAGACAACTAATCAACACGCAAATGAGCCAATGCCTAAGTCACGCACACACACTTAGTAGTGGATGTGAAAGTTACCTTGTCCTTAGCCTCATACCTAGAAGTGGCCATAGTGGGTTGCTTGCTCATCCAAGATATGCATGAGCTACCAATCATGAAAAAAAAAGGATTAGTGGACACAGTGTTGTCTTTGCAACTAGCCTAGTCTAATTCAAAATAACCATGTGCAGCTAGTAGATATGATTCCCCATTGGGGTAAAATAATCCAATTATTCAGGTACCACTCAAGTAGCGAAAGATGTTCTTAAAATCTTGCTAAGGCTTCACACATAGGCAATGCTTAAACATGCTCATTATAGAGATAAACAACTTGTTATCATTCCACATTATGGATAAGTACATCAAGCATTGAAAATTCCCAATCTAAGTGCACACTATCAAATGCATCTCCAATTCAATCATAAACCTTCTTTCAATAAGATTGGAAAAAGGTTTGGTGTCCTCGATGCCAACATTAATATATCAATATACTTTGTTTCACATAAATATATTGCCCATCAACTTTCATAAATTGAATGCCCAAATAATTATGCATATGCCCCAGACTGGACATTGCAAAAGAGGCATGCACATCAACCTTAAATTTAACAATATTCTTCTTGTTGGTACCAATGACTAATATATCATGATTATATATAACAATGATCAGAAGTACATCATCCACATGCTTAACATATGAGGTTCTCTTAGTTGGACTATTCTCAAAAACATGTGCTACAAAGTAAACGTGTTCCTTCTCATACCAAGAATGTGGTGCTTTCATCAAACCATGTAATGCATTTTTCATTGTGCACAGACTTTTTTCATGCTCTTTTTGCAAAAAACCATGGGGATGAAATACATGTACTTCTTGATCTAAGCTACCAGTAAGAAATATCCATCTCATATACATTCCAATTATGATGAGCTGTAAGTGAAAACATGCTATGAACAATGGTCATTTGACATGGGGGAGCAAAGGCCTCATCAATATAAATTCCTCTCTTTTGAGCATAAAATCTACCACCAAGCCTAGCCGTATACCTATCAATTGTTTCATTATGCTTACATTTTAGGTTGTATACCCATTTAGTGCCAAAGGCCTTTTTTGCAAGAGGAAAATCACATAAGTACCAAGTATTAATTCTCATAGTACTATTTTATTTTCATTGCATAACATCCATCCAATTTCCTAAACCTAATGCTTCATCAGAAGAATCAAGCTCATTCTTATCGCAAAGACTAGAGATAGCCATTCCATAACATTGTGATGCACAGAAAGCTCTACGAGTGCCTAAATCAATATGATATAAAAAAGATGCATATAATTTTGTATCTCTAAAAGTCTACATGAGTGATTTGGGCATAGTCTTTGCCTCTTCCTTGTCAACCCTCCAATCAAGAAGTGTGTCATGCAAATATTCATAAAAATGGAATGATCTACATCATCATCTGAATCTCGAAAATGTTGAGAAATTACGTTATTTGGACTAGCACTTGATTATCCACTTGTGGGATGAGCTAGTAAAGTTTCATACACATCCTTTCATTTTAACTATCTCTCATTCGTACATGAAAGTAATGGTTGAACAACATCTTCCACAAAAACAACATCATGGTGAACTAGAATGTGTTAAATTGTTGAGAATATGAGATTCCATCTCCCTTTTGTATCTTGGAGTCACTCTATTTCCATTCCATTTCCATTACATTTACATTTTATATTATGCCCTTTGTATTTGGGTATCTTGCCATTTGCTTTTGCCATTGTATTCATTCTTCTTTGAGGGAAATTATGCCACATGACATCTACTTTGGAGAGCCCCTCCCAAATCTATATAAGGAGGGCTTCTTCGCCCTTTTGTACTTGGTTAGAAGCTTGAGGAGACTACTCGATTCTCTTGGCAAGCTCATTTCTAATCCATGTGAGTTTACCCATTTCTGGGTCTACTCATTTTGAGTCTCTCACACTCTTCTTTTGTGAGTACACTCTTCTTTATATTTTGCTTTCATGCATGTACCCTCTACATCAACTCTATCAATGATATAGATGGTAGATATTTCTTTCAAAAATCTACGAACACAAAATATGTTTCACTACTTTCTCTTCTAGGTTTTTGGATTGTTTTTTAGGCACTAATGCATATGCCATAAAACCAAAAACACCTATATCGGAAATAGATGGATTGCAACCATGCCAATTGTCATATGGAGAGAGAGATTATAATGATTTGGTGAGACCTACATTTAGTAGAGATGTTGTAAATGTAAAAGCATAAATATAGAAAAGAAAGCTTTGTTTCTAGGTTAGCTTGATAATCATAAACTAAACTAGTGAAAATCATTAAAAAAATTTGCATAATCTATGAGCTTATATAGCACATATCATAAAATGCCAAAAGGCATAATATCATCACTTTTTGAATGGTCAAGGATTGTAAATACATTATAAGAGAACTTGACAATAGATCTAGTCTTTGGGAGTGTTGAAACTAATAATAGATTTTTCTTGATCTTCAGCACATATGAGGCATTCAATAATGTGAAAGAGTTTTCATCACTAGTATTTAGAATGAACTTTCCGACACCCAATACAAGATAAGAGGATTTTTGAGAAGATGTGAGATTATTGTATATAGTGGGAGACTCAAGTAGAGTGAAGAAAGTAGATTGCAAGGTAATATATTTGTTTGTACCAGTATCAAGGTACCAAACACAAGTCTACTATGGATATACAATGGATCAGAGCTACAAACAATAAAAAATTCTCATTCTCCATTCTAAACAAGAATAGTAGACTTTGTTTTAGGTGTAGAGATGCACCTAGGACAAGCCTTCCAACATCTTTCTTCTTTTCCTCATTTGAAGAGGTTTTAAGGAAACTCTTTATGCCATGACAACTTTCCTTATAGTACTTGCAAAATTGTTTCTAATTTTCTATTTCTTGTCATCTTTGTCTTCATTCTTTTGATAGCACAACATTAGAAATTTTTTGCTTACTACTAGATGAGATCCAATAACATTTTCCCTTTTAGCAATTGGTAAAATCTTCATCCACAACACATTGACATTTTCTAACTATATTGGTCTTCTAGCAAAATAAGAGAGACTAACTTCTCAAGTAATAAGGCTTTTAGATTTTCTTTCATCATCAACCAAAGAGTTGAAAAACGAATGTTATATGGATCTAGAAGTCCATTCAAAACTGTGTGTACAAATGAAATACTAGCAAGATTTCATTCACAAAAATTATATCTTCATTTCCTATCTTTGATCATTGTAACAAACTATCCACTAAATCTTCCTCATTCATATGCTCACTCTCCAACCCAAATGACTATATTTGTAAGTGTGGTAGGATGTCTCAGAGCAACCTGTACAATATTCCATAGCCTTTTTGCTACCAATACATGATGCATTATGTATGTCAAATCATTAAACACTAATACCTTGTTAACCTCTACTATACTTGTAACATACTTTGAGCTCCTCATATAGGAAAATAGAAAAATTTATATGTTTGGCACAAAAGGAGAAGCTTGCTTACATAGTGGATTTGATAGTGCATGAGTACGCAAAAATGAGCTCAAATCAAAACTTGAATGCCAAGAAACAAAAATGTTTTGAACTCCTAATCACCATGAGTATGCTCATTACTTTTTATGCAAATTTGAAACACTCTCCCAAGGGGTGTTCACAATGCCCTAGATGAAGATAGGACCTTATTTTATACCAATTAGTGGATTTTTTAGTTAGCAAAAGCACACAAACATCACAATGAAGAAGTAGAATCTTGGAGAACAACAAAATACAGAATGTATTAACAAGTGAATGTACAATGATAAGTGACCTGTTAGGTTTATTTGTATATACAAGATGGGGGAGGAAGAACTCCTAAAGAGGGAAAAAAGTACCTTGACTATTCTAGTGTGTTCACACATATCACCAAAATATAAGAACTTTAAAGCACAAGAATCATTACACTAAGAGTGTACGCACAACACAACAATCTAGTACATATAGATAGAAAATAACTAACTCCAACTCTCTATAGAGGAGGTCAAAGTAATGCAAAATTCAGCCAAGAAGGTAGGAGGTCTACTTGGTGGAGTGTATTGCCTCTGCATAAACAAACAAAGGATAGACAACTGACTCATAAATACTCAAGATCTTTCATGATCATTCAAGATCATTCAAGATCATCTAAGATCATATAAGATCCATCAAGATCATACAAGATCATCCAAGATCAATGATCTCTCCAACAAAATACCTGCGTAGAATCTGCTTTCATCAAACCTGCATGACTGAATGTTTGATTTGCTACATGAATGTCTCCAAGTGTCCATGCTTCTCACATAAAGTTGTAAAAACTTTTCTTCAAACAAATCCTTCCCAAGAATCTACATTTCTACTTGAAACATAAGTGGACAAAATTCTCACCTTGAGAACTCCAAAAACTGCAAGTTGATACTTCATCTTTTCATATTCTACCTGGGTGAAATGTGATATTACCTGCTTGACTTTCTTTTGGCTAATTCCACTTCTTAATCAAGTAATAGAATCTGATGGAACACCTTGTTGAATACAAGCATGTATCCAAAAAACAATACAATCATAGAAAGTAGTTTCTTCAGCTAACTGGTACATCGAAAAATCTGAATTTTTTGAAGTTTTCTGAAAATAATAAATATGAGGTAACCTTTCCAAACACAAAACCTCAACTCAAGTCTTCAACATGCTACGAAAAACTCTTTTACCTCAAGAGTTAAATAAAGAAGAAATATATTTCTCTGTAACTTGTCATATACCAAGTAGCTCTGTATTGACACTCCAAGAATTCTTTGAGGGAACATATAGCTGCCTGCTCAAAAACGTCAACTTATATATAACTCATACATATGAGTCAAAATATACAAGTTGTCTTCAAAATCTGCTGCTTTTCTTTCTCTCAATGTAATTCTTTGTCAAAATCTACTAAATCATGACCAAGTATCATACAAAACAAGAAATTTCTTCTTCTTTAAACTATCTTTACACAAGATGTTCTTGTAGACTTGTCTTTGATGTAGAGGATAAAAATAGGAAAAGTATATGGAAAATATAAGAGAAAAGAAAGTATTACTATTTCTTTTGGAATGTTGGACCTTCTTTTTCTGCATCTTTCTTCCACCTGAAGATGATGTCAACATCTTCAAACTTCTCTTCAATACCTTTTGTTCTCTTCATCTTGAAGTAGCAAACACTCTTGATTTCTTCAAATGAAATCTTTTCTCTTCCTCTAGTACTAAGAGTAAGAGACAAAACAAACATGGTATACAAATGGAATCATGTTTTATCATCTCCTCATATCTTTGAAAAACCTCTACTTCAAATGTCTGAAATTACTAAATTCACCAATCTTTTGTCTGATCGATGAATTACCTTTCTAGAGTTACCTCTCTAGATCAAATTTTGTACCTGGATATCCAACAAACTTATAACAAAAAAAATTTCTGAAAACAAAACTCATCCCATCTCCAAATTTGTCTTCTTAGAGAGCTTTCTTGCCATGAAAAAGATCTCTCAAAACTCTCTAGAAAAACCTATAGATACTTGTTTTCATGTAACTAGTGCTTTAACCTTCAAAGAATGAAAGTGTATAAAAAGATTTCTTGAATCCTTCAAATCTCTTCTTAACTACTCTTCTAAGACATGACCAACAAATGATAATCTGATAGTAAAAAATGATACCTATGATTTGATGTTGATGAGATTGCTTCATCTTAAACCATTTTTTTTCCTTGAATTTGAAGTAGCCTTCTCTTCATCAAGTCTTGGTCTTCAAATAATACTTCTGTAAAGTATTTGCATACTCTTTCAAAAGTATTCGGCTGCTAACACATCATTAACTTCATACTCCACACTGATGAATACACATGTGACTAAATTGTCTAATTCTCAAATCTCTACTCATCTAGATTAAGTGTGTATGTAAAATGTCAAATGTTAGAAGATGCTCTTAAATCATATGTTGTAAACCTAGAAGTCTAGAAACCTGGGAATCTAAATGAGCCTTAATGAACTCTAATGCCAAAGACTTAAAGCTTTGATACCAAATGTTGGAAATTTAGTAAGCCCATAACTAATACCATAGGTCCAAGGTTCCATAGGTCCAACATATACAACATAGAACCTAGCAATCTTCCAATAATGACAAAACATGAATATACCATATTTAATCATACAAATCATGAGATAAAGATAGAGAAAGATTAGGCATGTGTAAAGTGTTACGTAAGCCACTACTTACTCATACTATCATATATACCACTGTTCAATGTACAATGTCGGAGTAAAACTCTCAACCACTCTATGTGAACATAAATAGATGGATGACTGAATGTACAAATGTAATGAACATATTCAGATGTATGTACAGAAATCTGAATATACATGAGATGTGTGACCTGATAGGTTGTAGAAGAGTGAATATGAGTGACACAAAGAGGAAGGATGAGTATAAAACTCATAATCAACAAACCCTCATCTAACCTTAGGCCATGGAAGACCCTAAGTTAGACACATGTGTGAAAAGGTCACATACTTACAAAAGTAGCAAAGAATGCTAACAAGTTTGCTGCTAGAAATCCTCAAACTCATATAAACATACCTTCTCTAACACCTCATCCAAATATGCATAAAGCATATACGTACTGATTATCTTGTACCTATGCCAAATAGGATTCCTCCTGATATGGATGTTATTGCCTCCATAACATTCAAGTAGTACATGTGTGCATAAAGAGAATATGTACCTGAATTCTTAACATAAGATGCAAATCTTATGTTAACCTCCATCCAATGTCTTTGAAGTACACCAAAATCTTCATGTAGAAGACATCCTTCAAATACATTATGTAGCTGGATGATCCACACCACCAAGCTGCTAATGACCAAGTCCTCTCCATAAGCAAGAGTGTGAGCACACTCTTCTCCTCCAAGAAGAACTCCATAGCTGCTCCTCAACATGCTCCAACAAAGCACCATGGCTGCCCCATGTGCTAAAAGCACTACGTCAAAGAGGTACCAAGCTTCCAAAGCTTGTGTTGTAATAGGTGATGGATAATATAACAATGAACCAAGCATGTGTTTATATAGTGAATTGTGTACTTTGAAAAGTTCCTCCAAAACCATAAAATAAAGCATTACGATCTACGTTCACTCAATTCAAAATGTGGCTACGAAAACAAAAAAATCATCGCATGTTCAAAATCGGATCACGTATTGCGCTACCGTCAAAGGGATTTGAACCGTGGTGGGTGATATGGGATTCTATTGTTCTAGCCACATGCCTAGCGCCATTTAGTTGTAGAAACTACTATAAGACTTGCTATACATGTTGTAATTTCTTGAGTAAAATGGACCAATGCGACATTGAAACCATGTTTTCCAACACGAACTTCTCTGACACACTTGGAGGAGGTGTGCTCTACATCAGGAGTTACTTAAAGGATTTTGTTTTGGCCACACATTAGCATCACTTGATGAGTTACTATGAGTAAGAAGTCTATTTTTGTCCAACTTATTAGTTCACTAGTTTATGATTTAGGGATAATCAGAATTAGAGTTTGCAATAAAAGAGTTTTAAACTATTCATATTTCCATATTCTCTCTCTCTCACACACACACACACTCTTCATGCCTCTCAGGGACTTTACACACAATGTTTTGTATCTAGTTCCTATTTTTGCCTAAATTCAGATACTTTCAATTTTTATCCTATGCACACATTGTGATTTTACATTGGAATATAAGTCTATAGCAAATCAGCAAAATTTAGATGAACAAAGCGTGCATGCCAAAGCCTTGCATCTGACATAGCCTGAGAATCATGTACTACACATGCCGAATCATTCACAGATCTTTCATAGTCTATGAGCTTATACAGCCCACGACATAAAATACCATAAGCAATAATCACATCGCCATTCGACAGATCATGAATTCTACACCTCTTATGGAAAAATTTCACAACCAAGCCAATCTTGGCTAATGTAGAAACTGATAACAAGTTCTTCTTGATCCCTGGCACAAATAAAGCATTTGACAAAGTGAAAGAACTACCACACTATAAGAAATAGGGGGGCGTAGCGACGCCCGCAAATCAGAAAAAAACGAGCACCGTCGCTTATGCGATGCTAGCGTTGCACAAGCGATGGTGGTGTTTTAGAATTTTTTATTTTTAAGCGGGATACGTCACATAAGGGATGCTTGCGTCGCTTATGCGACGCTAGATGCTTGCGTCTCAAATAGTGTCGCTAGCTAGAAACGGTATGTGCGACGTGGGCAAACTGGATAGCGTCGCATATGTGTCGTCATTTCCAGAGCGTCGCATAAGCGACTCTCTGGAATGTTCAAAAAAAAATTCGATTTCTCCCGACACATTTGTGCCGAGATCTGGATGAGAGCAAGAGAACAAAGAGAGAGAGAGAGAGAGAGAGAGAGAGAGAGAGAGAGAGAGAGAGAGAGAGAGAGAGAGAGAGAGAGAGAGAGAGAGAGTGAGAGAGAGAGAGAGCAAGAGAGAGAGAGAGACCAGGTATGCGCACACACACACACTTACACACACATACATATGCATACACACACACATATACACACATAGACACACACACACACACATACACATATACAGACACACATACACACACAAATACACACACATATACACACATACATACATAATGTTGCATACACACATATACATACATACACACACACATATACATGCACACACACATATATGCATACACACACATATGCATACATAATGCACATGCAGACATACACATACATAATGCATACACATGCACACACATATACACATACACATACACACACATACACACACATATACACATACACACACACAGACACATACACACACACATACACAAACACATCCACACATACACACACATATATGCATACACACACACATAGAGAGACATGCACACACATACACATACATGCATACATATGCATACATTATGCATATGCATATGTATACATACATACATACTTACACGCATACACACACATATGCATACATAATGCACATGCATACATACACATACATAATGCATATGCATACATAATGCACATGCATACATACACATACATAATGCATACACACACATATGCATACATAAAGCATACACACACATATGCATACATACATGCATATACATACACACATAGAGACATGCACACACATAGACACATACACACACATAAATAGATAGACACTCATAGACACACACACATACACATAGACGTGCACACACATACACACACATATACACACACACATACACACATAGACACATACACACATAATGATGCATTCACACACATACACATGCATACACACATACAGATGCATACACACATACACACATAATGATGCATTCACACACATACACATGCATTCACACAGGGATACAGGTATTAAATATGACCTTTCCCCCTGGTGTAGAGTACACATATTCAGGCAGTGTAGTTGTGCATGACAGCGAGATAATGCAGTGTCCTGTTGGCAATAAATGGTTATTAGATTGCCATATGGGAATTGTCCCAAGTCTTTGCTATAAAAAAGGGACTAAAGCTGTTCTTCAGTTCCTATTATGCCTTCAAAATGTTCTGCATGAATGGCTTTTCCAAACACGGTTCAGTGTTGGCTTGAAAGACATGTACTTACAAGATTAAATCAAAACATATAAAAAACCTCTTGAAGAAGTTCATATTGTTGTAGATGATGGTAGATTGTCTTCTCAGAGAGTTCTCACTTTGGAAAGGCAGATCCGATTAGTCCTGTTAGGAAAAGAGGAACTCATTCCAAGAACCTTTATCAATCCATGTCATAGTGATATCCTTGACTATGGTTACCAAGAAAATTTTCTTAGCTTAGTTGAAGAAATTAGTGCTAGAAGATCAACAATTTGTGAATTTCAACGTGTTCTTGGGGAAATACCAAGCGTTGTTGAGAGGCATAGTTGTCCATCCAATTCCATGATGGCAATGATAAGGGCTGGAAGCAAACGATCATTGTCAAACTTGATACAACAGTGTGCATGCTTAGGTTTACAGTCTGCACATGATTTAACTCAAATAGGATTTTCTCCTGTGAATAATTCACATAATTCGCTGCTAATGCTCCCTTGTATATGCTTTCTGTCAATGGTGCACACTGACATCTCACCTATACGCGTGCCTACATGTAAACAAAACCTCATTACACCTCAGGCAGTGACCTAATGTAATATCAGAGATTATTAAATCTAAGCAAAGAACTTGAGCTGGAAACTATGTCTTCTGCTTCCCATCAGTCCAAGCATATGAACTGATGTTCATCTCTCCATAGCTGTCTGCCTCAAAAATACCATGCAACTTTTTATCAATGTAATTAAACAAAAATAGTGGCATCCCCAGTCGGACATTCTTTACATAGCTGATATGAAAAGCTCGAAGGCCTGAACATGCACAAAAGCTAATGATCAAGCTACTGTGCGAGCCTGCAATCGTCAACATCTTCTCCTTTGTCCCCTGACATGGACCCACGTTGTAAACCCACAACCCGTCTACTGACACTCAACGCGTTTCTCATGAAAAGATATATAAGCTTATCTATCTACACATGATTTAACTCAAATATGATTTTCTCCTGTGAATAATTCACATAATTCGCTACTAATGCTCCCTTGTATATGCTTCTCCTTTGTTGATGGACCCACATTATAAATCCACAACCTGTCTACTGACACTCAACGCGTTTCTCATGAAAAGAGATATAAGCTTATCTCTCTACACATGATTTAACTCTAATAGGATTTTCTCCTCTGAATAATTCACATAATTTGCTGCTAATGCTCCCTTGTATATGCTTCTCCTTTGTTGATGGACCCACGTTGTAAACCCACAACCTGTCTACTGACACTCAACAAGTTTCTCATGAAAAGAGATATAAGCTTATCTGTCTGCACATGAATTAACTCAAATAGGATTTTCTCCTATGAATAATTCACATAATTCGCTGCTAATGCTCCCTTGTATATGCTTTCTGTTAATGGTGCACACTGACATCTCACCCGTACGTGTGCCTACATGTATACAAAACCTCATTATGCCTCAGACACTGACCTAATGTAATATTAGAGATTATTAAATCTAAGCAAAGAACGTGAGCTGGAAACTGTGTCTTCTGCTTCCCATCAGTCCAGGCATATGGATTGATGTTCATCTCTCCATAGCTGTCTGCCTCAAAAATACCATGCAACTTTTTATCAATGTAATTAAACAAAAATAGTGGCATCCCTAGTCAGACATTCTTTACATAGGTGATATGAGAAGCTCGAAGGCCTGGAAATGCACAAAAGCTAATGATCAAGCTATTGTTCATGCATAAGGACGTCCATAAAATAGAACCAAGCCTAGGATTCCAAGTAAGCTTTAGATTCAACATTCTTCTCCACGTTCGCACGAAATCCATACCAAAAACATGCACACACATGAACATGTAGTAATATGTGGAGGGAGGGGGAGAGGGAGAGCGAGAGAGAGAGAGAGAGGAAGAGAGAGAGAGTGAGAGAGAGAGAGAGAAATAAGGGCACAGAAGGAGATGGTGTCCATATGACCAGGACGTGGAAAAACATACTATCGAAAGCAGAGTGGAATCTCAAAATGAGAAGTCCAAACCATGATATGATGCATTATGGTTTAAAGGGAGAGACCTATATCTGTGATAGAAAGTAAGAGGATAGATAAAGTATACCAAACACAAGCTGTGTGACGCATTCATTGTAAGTCGCATGGTCACAGCCAAAAATCACAGCAGCAAGCTCCTCCGCTAGAAGGTTCAACAACGGGAGGAGTGATAAAGGAGGACGGCTAGCCCAAGAGTCTTGTAAGAGTAATTTTAAAGTTTGTTGGAAAACGTTAATTACAAATTTATGTAATGAGATCATATGCTACGTGTGTATTAATTACAATAATACTTTCATGATAACTTTTTTTATGAATGAAGGCATTTTGTGGGTAGAATATTGACACCAATGGATGAAGATATGAAAGATATTTGTGATTTACCATAGTTTCCATTGATTTTTCTTTTAACAATCACCTTGCAACTACAAAAACTAGGTTGTTATGCACACATTGACAATTATGACTAACGATTTAAAATGGTGGGATTGAAACTCCAAACAATTTTAGATTGATGGAAAAAAGTTAAAACAACTTGTTCAAATTTTCCTCTTGCATAATTTCACTTTGAATAAATGTATAGTAATCTAATTGAAGTCTCAATTAAGAAGTAGACATATGTTTTTGACACCAGAAAAAAATATAAGTTCAGTACCTTTCGCTATTGTGCATGTCGATGCACTACAACATATCGAGGGTATACCGACGATGCTACCGAGGCAAATGAACGGGCGTCATTTGTTCGCGACGTCGATGTTAGAGTCGGCATATGCATGCATGTATGCATATGCATTCATGTATGCATATGCATTCATGTATGCATATGCATTCATGTATGCATATGCATGCTTGTATGCATATGTATGCTTGTATGCATATGCATGCTTGTATGCATATGCATGCATGTATGCATATGCATGCTTGTATGCATATGCATTCATGTATGCATATGCATGCTTGTATGCATATGCATGCATGTATGCATATGCATGCATGTATGCATATGCATGCATGTATGCATATGCATTCATGTATGCATATGCATTCATGTATGCATATGCATGCATATACATGCTTGTATGCATATGCATGCATGTATGCATGTGCATGTGTGTACGCATATGCATATTTGTATGCATATGCATACATGCATTCTTGTATGCATATGCATGCTTGTATGCATATGCATGCATGTATGCATATCCATGCTTGTATGCATATGCATTCTTGTATGCATATGCATTCTTGTATGCATATGCATTCTTGTATGCATATGCATGCATGGGTGCATATGCATGCATGTACGCATATGCATTCATCTATGCATATGCATGCTTGTATGCTTATGCATGCTTGTATGCAGATGCATGCATGTATGCATATGCATTCATGTATGCATATGCATGCATGTATGCATATGCATGCATGTATGCATATGCATGCATGTATGCATATGCATTCATGTATGCATATGCATGCTTGTATGCATATGCATGCTTGTATGCATATGCATGCTTGTATGCATATGCATGCTTGTATGCATATGTATACATGCATATGCATTCATGTATGCATATGCATTCATGTATGCATATGCATTCATGTATGCATATGCATTCATGTATGCATATTTATACATGTATATGCATTCATGTATGCATATGCATTCATGTATGCATATGCATTCATGTATGCATATGCATTCATGTATGCATATGCATTTATGTATGCATATGCATTCTTGTATCCATATGCATGCTTGTATGCATATGCATTCATGTATGCATATGCATTCATGTATGCATGTGCATGTGTGTACGCATATGCATATTTGTATGCATATGCATATTTGTATGCATATGCATACATGCATTCTTGTATGCATATGCATTCATGTATGCATATGCATGCTTGTATGCATATGCATTCATGTATGCATATGCATGCATGTATGCATATGCATGCATGTATGCATATGCATTCATGTATGCATATGCACGCTTATATGCATATGCATTCTTGTATGCATATGCATGCTTGTATGCATATGCATTCATGTATGCTTGTATGCATCTTCATGTATGTATGCATATGCATGTATGTGTATACGTATATATGCATGCATGTATGTGTATGCATAGGCATGAATGAGTATGCACATGTATTATGTACGTGTGTATGCATATGCGTTGTGTATGTGTGTATGCATATGCATTGTGTATGTGTGTATGTCTATGCATAAGAATGTGTGTATGCATACGCATTGTGTATGTGTGTATGTGTATGCATATGCATGTGTGTATGCATGTGCATGTGTGTATGCATGTGCATGTGTGTATGCATGTGCATGTGTGTATGCATATGCATATTTGTATGCATATGCATGTGTATGTGTATGCATATGCATGTGTATGTGTATGCATATGCATGTTTGTATTCATATGCATGTGTGTGTTTATACATATGTGAGTGTGTATGTATATATGTATATATCTCTTCCTCTCTCTTTCTCTCTCTTTCTCTCTCTCTCTCTCTCTCTCTCTCTCTTAATCGACAACAAAACTAAAAAGAGAAGATATTAGAAAAGCAAAAACATAAAGAAAGAAAAAACAGTGATATATCTCTCACTTACATCAATATAATTGTTTGAATCAAGGTTGTCAAAATCCACTTGAAGTTCTCCTTCGTTGAATTTCTCAAAAGTTGATCCCAAAAATCTCTTGCAAAATTAAAAAAAAAACATATTAGAAAAGGAAAAACATAAAGAAAGAAAAAAGAGAGCTACAATATGTGCGATCTACTTACCAAAGCATCAGATCTATAAAAGTAGAGGTTTGCTTAGAGAGAGAGAGAGAGGGAAGGAGAGGAAGAGAGAGAGAGAGAGAGAGAGAGAGAGAGAGAGAGAGAGAATTGTTTGAATCTAGGTCGTCAAAATCCACTTGAAGCTCTCCTTCGTCGAATTTCCAAAGATTTAATCGCAAAATCTCTTGCAAAACCAAACAGAGAACATATTAGTAAAGCAAAAACATAAAGAAAGAAAAAAGCGTGCTACAATATGTGCGATCTACTTACCAAAACTTCAGATCGGTAAAGATAGAGGTCCGCTTAGAGAGAGAGAGAGAGAGAGAGAGAGAGATGGAGGGAGAGAGAGGGAGGGAGAGAGAAGGAGAGAGAGTGAGAGAGAGGGAGCGAGAGAGAGAAAGAGGGAGAGAGAGAGACAGAGAGAGAGAGAGAGAGAAAGGGTGACAAACAGAGATCTAGTCTTGGCGCATGCAAACCCGACAGGAGAAGATCTAGATTCAAAACGCTCAGAATGACGATTTTTGGCTTTGGGCCCGGTTAAAAAGAGCGTGTCGGTATAAGTGTTGGTATAAGCATCGGTAATTCCAGAAAATTACCGACGCTTATATCGACGCAGTCTTTCTGAGGCAAAGCAGCTTTCCCAAATTGTCCGAGGGTCATACCGACGCCGACAGGTGACCGTCGGTATACTGATCGTCGGTATTCCCTCAATATGTTGTAGTGATGATTCCTGTTGAGAGTTCCATGCTCCACCCTTTTGTTCAAAGCTAGTTTCATTCTCATGCAAGTTCATTTATCCCACATGCAAGGGAATTCTCCCAAACTCCATATAAGCAAGGCCTCCCTTCACTCCACACAAGTCATTCCACTCTAGCTCATTGCGAAGAGTGCGCTTCCTCTCCTCATGGAGGCTCCATGCTCTTAGAGCATCATATGTAAGTCATTTCCATTTCCATTTTAATTCATTCATAATGTTTTGATATCTTTTGTTCCTTCCTCCTTAGCTTGTTACATTTGTGATTGTGGTAGAGTAGTAGTCGTCCTTTTTGCATTTCAACATGGTATCAGAGCATAGGTTAACTTTCCTTTTGAGTTTTGTTTTTGTTATCTTCATCATTAGTATGTTTTTCTTTCTTAATCCATCCCTCCCTCCCATATTCCTTTAATAAGAGTGCTTCTAAGCACTATTACGTTCTTCACTAGGCATTATTAGCACCATTTTTATCTTTCCTGTCCTATGATCGATAAATATCTCATAAAGTGTGCAAGTAAGCTATCTCGTGCTCGAGTGCGACACAGAAAGAAAGCATTGTAGTGAGCGTAGCAGCAATGGGCACGTCTTCTGTAATCCAGAGTCATGGGAGGTTACCAAACTTCTCCAAATGTTCCTCACACCAGCATTCATGAGTTCATTGTCAAGGATGCAGCTGACAATGATGTGGATAGCAATCTGTGGAGCATGCGCAAGAGCAAGGATAATTGGTTCAGAATCTTGGGTGTTCTATCGGGTATGATCGCCATTGGAAGGTGGTTTTCTGATATCTACAGATGGAAGAACCCTATCACCATAGTTCTCATCCATTTCCTCATGTTCCTAATCGTAGCTTGGCATCACAAATTTTGCCCACGCCTACACCCCATATCGATCCTCGTCCCTCACAGGCAGAGGCTGCCAAACCTAATGAGCTAGACAAGGAGTTCGACAATAGATCCCATTAAAAACCCCTTGGATCCCATATGTCCAAGTTATCTCCAAGGATCCCATATGTCCTTGGATCCTAAAAACCCATGGACTAAGTGATCCCATATGTCACTAGTCCCCCATATTAAAAACAAAAGGGTCATCACATGGAGGGGGGTGTTGAGAGTTCCATGCTCCACCCTTTTGTCCAAAGCTAGTTTCATTCTCATGCAAGTTCACTTATCCCACATGCAAGGGAATTCTCCCAAACTCCATATAAGCAAGGCCTCCCTTCACTCCACACAAGTCATTCCACTCTAGCTCATTGTCAAGAGTGTGCTTCCTCTCCTCATGGAGGCTGCATGCTCTTAGAGCACCTTATGTAAGTCATTTCCATTTCCATTTTAATTCATTCATAATGTTTTGTTATCTTTTGTTCCTTCCTCCTTAGCTTGTTACATTTGTGCTTGTGGTAGAGTAGGAGTAGTCCTGTTTTCATTTCAATAATTCCAAGGGTGAATAAATGAAGAGAGTTCTTGTACCTTTCGCTATTGTGCATGTCAATGATTCCAAGGGTGAATTAATGAAGAGAGTTCTTGAATATCAAACATCATATTCATACTAGCTAATGACACCCAATATGTTGTTTTTTTTTATTTCAATATTTTTAAAACTTCTCTTTGGAGTTCTCCAAATATCATGACACCTATATCCATGTAAGCAACTACTCATGAATTATGAACCACTCTAGTAAATTGTGGATGATTGAAATCTTAACCAATAATATCGCAATAAATATACAGATGCAAAGCTCCATGTATGTAGTGTTATTTTCTCCTTTCTTTTGTTCATGTTGTATTCTCAAGATGTAGATATATAGATGTTGGCAAACTTGAATTTTTGTAACATTTCAAGAACTAGAGTCAACAATTAGGAGAACCAAGAAGAAAATTTCACTCCAAGTACTTAGGGTTGACTTCATATTATGCTTAGGATATTGAGCGACAACGAGAAACAATCATTTCAAATCATTCACAAGTGTTCTATTGATTGTTATTATTGTTTATATTAAGCATGTGTTTTAATACTTTAATTATATAATTCATTCATATGTGTGTACCTAAGTGTATATGTATGTGTGTGTATATGTATGTATGTTCATGTGTATCTATGTGTGTATATGTGTGTATGTCTAAGTGTATGTGCCCATGTATCTGTGTGTGAATATGTGTTTGTATGTGTATGTGTATATGTGTATATGTGTGAAAGTGCATCTTCATCATGTATAAGTGTATTAGTGCATATCAATAATTATGAGCATGCTATCTAATGAAAATAACACAATTCAAATGATATACAAAGAATAGAAATTGTACTAACAATAGTTAGCCATTCTTTTTGCTTGGTTAGCTTCTTGAATAACCTGCAATAAAGAGAGAGAGAGAGAGAGAGAGAATTCAAAGAGAGAAAGATGTAGAAAGAGAGAAACAGAGATAGAGGGAGACAATAAGAGAGAGCTTAGGCAAAACAACAATTCTGCATATACTTGCTTTAGTTCGTAAGTGCAGCGCAATTGCGAACGTTGGAGAGCTCTTCGATCAGATGCATGAAAATGCCGATCGAAGAGCCTCCAACGTTTTAATTTCTTTCCATCAACAGACTGTCGTGTAAGCGAGGCTACGCGTAGAGTTGGCGTCACATAAGCGATGTCAAAAAAGTGTGGCTTATGCGACGTAAAAGACATAGCTTATGTGACGCTTTTTAAAACTGTCATGAGCGACACTCTATGCGAGCGTCCGAGACCTATCGCATCACAAACCGTAAAAAACATCATTCGACTCATCGTTTAATCAAAGGTCCATGCGCGACACTCATTACGATGCATTTTGCAATTTTATAGCGATGAAATTGTGTCGCCTTACCCGTCGCTATACGCCCGTATTCCTTGTACTACCATCAGTAGTAGTCAAAATGATTTTACGAACTCCCATAACATGATAAGAGGAGTTTTTGGCACATGTAACAGTATTCCCTGTAGGGGCAGGCCCGAGTGAAGAAGAAACTACACTGCGAGGTAATATGTTTGGTCGCCCCACTATCAAAGTACCAAAGATCTAAGTCTACTACACACATGCACTGCTCATGAGAAGATGGGTCAAAACTGTAGACAACAGTAAAAACCCATTCTTCTTCCTGTACAAGATTAGCAGACTCCGTTTTTTGTGTAGAGGCCTTTGCAACAATCATTCCAACCTCTTTCTTCTTTGCCTGTTTAGCAGCCAGTTTTGGACAGTTCTTTATGATATGATCATTCCCTTTATAGTACTTGCAAAATAATTTCTGCTTTTCTGATTTCTTCTCATCTTTATGTTCCTTCTTCGAATGTGCAACATTTCTAGAATTTTTCTTACTAGTTGAAGAGCTCCACTTTCCTTTGCCCTTCTGACTAGCCAAGAAAGCTTCATCTACAACATGCATAATGGACCTTTCTGCCTGGACTGATCTTCCTGGAAGACAACAGAGACTAACTCCTCAAATGACAAGGCATTTGGATTGCCTTTCATCATTAACCGTAGAGCAGAAGCAAAACTTTGATATGGATCAAGAACACCATTCAGAACTGTCTACACAAGTGAGCTATCTGGTATAACCTCATAAGCAGAAATCAATTGTTCCTTCAGGTCTTCGATCTTTGCTAGAAAATTATCCATAGAATCACCTTCATTCATGTGCTCACTCTCCAATTGTTTTCGGAGGTAAGCAACACGAGCCTCCTTCCTAGCTTTGTACAATGTGTTAAGTGTACCCCAAGCATCCTTGGCTAGTCTGCAAGAGCAAATGTGAAGAATAATGGCATGTTTGATAGAGAAAGCTATGAATGCATGTGCCTTGGCATCTCTGCCATCCCAAGGAATTTGCTCTATAGTAGGTGTAGCAAAAACCATAGCACGAACAGGAATATGCAGAATATCATCATCTTTGACACCTTCTTCGTCAGCTTTTGTACCTACAGTTGTCACAATTACAGGTGTGATAGGATATTTTTCAACACCCTGCACAATGTTCTACAGTCCTTTTGCAACCAATAAATGTCGCATCACATAAGCCCATAACAGATAGTTGGTACCATCCAACTTATTCTCAACAGCCAACATACGAAATACATCATTGCTTTCAGCCATGGTCGGTGACTAAAATACCTTGATGCAAAAAATTGACTGTAGCTCAAAACATTGAACGAAGCTACCCAAGCAAATTTTGCTAGACTTGTAGCAGACTTCGGGATGCTTATACTGGCGAACAAAAACTAGTATATACCTTTGGCACAAAAAGATGAAATAGCCTACACAAGCATTGCGATAGTGCATTCGGAGGCCGAAACGAGCTCAGATCACAATTTCGGCACTACAAAGCAAAGTAGTTTTGGTCTGGAAAACACGCTGAGTATGCTCACCAAAATTCGTGCAATTCTGAGACTGCAATCAGAGGAGTGTCGACGGTGCCCTAGATGAAGCGACGACCTGCTGTGATACCAATTGTTGGAGATAGACGTCTGCAGAAGCACACCGATAGCACAAGGAAGAGGAAGAAGCTTGGAGCACAACACACAATACTAAATGTATTACTAGAGAATGTACAAAGATAAGTAGCCCATTAGGGCAATAGGCGTATATAGAAGCCGGGGAAAAAAATCTCCTAAAGAGGGAAAAAATTGCCCCGATATCCTAATGTGCTCACACACATCACTACCTATATATATCAACAAACACCACACACACCAATATTGGTCGTGGACCTTTTGAAATTGTTAATGGTAAAAGGTTTCCCACACCTATGTCACTCATCCAAACCAAAATTTCGATAGCTGATTCTATTGCTTAAGATCACATTTCTATACGTCACGATGTTCATAAGCATATTAGGAAAAGTCAAGAGCGATACACATGTAATATCAATACAAAACAATTAGCCAAGGAACTCAACGAAAATGATCTCATATGGTTGTGTATCATTAAAAGACGTCTCAAAAATATTTTGCAGCATCCTAAAATTAAACTTGCACCACGTTATTATGGACCCTTTCACATTATACAAAAAATTAATGATAATTCATTAAGATTAGATAAACCATCTCATTGGAATATACATACCTCTTTTCATATTAATTTACTTAAACCATTTAAAGGAACTTTACCACTCACTCTACTTCTAGATGAACCTCCTTTAATTGAAGAACAATCTCAAATCTTAGTTCTTGGGAAAATAATTGACCATGATATCACTGTACTCAATATCATCGATATTTACTTAAGTAAAAAAATCACTATATTGCAGAATGTTAATGGATACATAAAACACAATTAACACCCCATTATGACCGCTTAATTTTTGCATATCATACACAAACACATTAATGTAATTCCTCCATGAACATTTCCATGCATGTATTTTTACATGGAACATGCTTATTTTTGTTACATGGAACATGCTTATTTTTGTTGAGTGATGGAACATGTGACTGGCCATCCATGTTTATTTTTATTTTATCAACTGAGAAGTGTTGCTCTTTCAAGTGGGGGGCATATTATAAATTATGGAATGTGTTGAGCAAGGCATCGTTGGAGTGTTAATTTATTAATGTATTAATCTGTTTTGGTGTTTCTGATATAGCACCTCAAGCTTCGTGAGGAGCATGAAAGGCATGAAAGGATGTACATCAATAATCGGATTTATATTTTATATAGTTTGTAAATAAACCCACGTAGAGGGTTTGATTTTTAGAAATAGTTAATTAGTAAAATATGTGGTTAGGATACGGATCACTATAGGCTACAATTTTAGTTATTAAAAGCAAAGGCTCTTTACGAAAGAGATCAAATTTTACTTTCATGCATGCATTCCGAAGCTGATCTCATGTAACCACTATTTTCGACATAATAAAAAATCCTATAAATACATGCACTTTGTGGACAGTTGAAATAGAGTGCATGGGTGGAAATTGTACCGAATAGTGCATTTTGTCTCATCTCCTCATGTGTCTATTTTTATGTCATTTTCGGCATCTGTAACCTCTATGTGCGTGTGAGCAAGATCTTGATGGCATGCACCAATGATGGAAGATTTCCATTCAGATGACAAAGGTTTACAAAAATATTTCCCGTTCGAAGTAACAGACTAAGCTTCATCTCTTTTCTAGCAAAGCAAAGAAATTTTCACCCCCTTCATGCCAGAGAATGATAATGCTCATTAAAATTTCAATACTTTTTCGTGAATATTGTAGCTTTAATAGTGTTGAGTGGTAACCGTGTAGGGCATGTTTAAGGATTAGAGAGAATAAGGGAATGTTTAAGAAACTAAAAGAAAAAAAAAGAGGAAGTTCAGCTCAAATCTAATCTCCTTTTGCTTGAAATGATTGAAAAGAAAAGTGTACATGTGAATGAGCATAGTACCCATGGGACCTCCCATATCCCACAAAGCAAGAGCTAAACTATTCAAAAACGACACTTGAAAAAGATTACCTAAGGGAAACTCGTTTAAATCTACTCGAAGGCAATACACTAGCCTAAGACCGATAATTGTGGTGCCGTAAGGAGGGGTTGAACCCTCCCTAACCAGGCTAAGATGGAACAAAATAAGGAAATGTTGAGAGGTAACCATGTACGCGTATAAAATGCTCGTAATATGAGATAATGAGGAGAAATCTTCCACCTAAGAAGAGAATATTTTGATGTTCTAAGAGTATGATCAGAGCTCCCTAAGTGTTTATTTCCAAATGATCTGTACTCATTTCTAAATTCTTCTGTCCGCAATGATAGCTCGAGCCTTGGCATTTAAGGACTTGGTTACATGGTCGTTGCCATCTCTATCTCTTCAGAATCATCTTCAAATTTGGTTTCTGCTACTTGAACTTTACTTGAATTCTGTAGAGTTCAGTCTTTCATTCTCATTTTTAAAGGCAATCAGCCCATTGGCGCCTTCAACACTCCATTCTTTTTGTCAGTCTCTACTTGCTTGTTGTGTATGAACCAATAGAATGGCTGATTGAACATCTCATATATCCAGAATGAATAAAAGCACTGTAAAGGTTATCCAATGGCATATATTTATGCAGATTGTCGCAGCTTCTCTTGCAGGAGGTAAACCTCTCTCTTTCTCTCTCTCTCTCTCTCTCTCTCTCTCTCTCTCTCTCTCTCAGGCAGTTTGAGATTAGAGTTGGTTTCTGTCATTGACTTAATGAAAGCATAAAATGAAAAACAAATGGAAGTAGCTGGCATGTTTCCCCTTGTATCATACAGAAGAAACGTATCAACATGTTCGAACACATTCAAGTTCAGAGGTCTTTACCAGTTATGATTTGCCTG
This sequence comes from Ceratopteris richardii, assembly GCA_020310875.1. Taxonomy (NCBI): domain Eukaryota; kingdom Viridiplantae; phylum Streptophyta; class Polypodiopsida; order Polypodiales; family Pteridaceae; genus Ceratopteris; species Ceratopteris richardii. The sequence continues at coordinate 99,338,061 of CM035435.1, forward strand.
AGCTTCAATTAGATAAAACACCAGACGACACTGTACGTAGACTCTACGTAAACTTCTCACTTGCCCCAACAAATGCGTCATGCTGCTTTTGTACCCCATCTTCTTTCTGCTATTTTGTTCTTTTATCAGCAGTAGAAACGAGAATGAACAGCATCTGCTCTAACGGCTTACAGTCTCCATTCTGTTAATAAGCTCCATCGTGGTAGCTTTCATCTCCCTTCTTCTGCTATGAGCTTGATTGTAATCTTGCACATGGCTCATTATAAATAACACGTTCATGAAAACTACCTTCCACAGTGTTTTGTCTGGAGCCGATTCGCATCGCAAACGCAGCTCTCAATGTCATTTGTAACACATGCGCGCAAAAGACAAAGCATGCAGTGGACGTCAAGGGTTTGCCTAAGGCCTTTGCTTCACGTATCATGTTTCCTGTAGCTGAATTCAGTGACGTCATTGATGAGGCTTTGAAGAAAGCAGTCGTGAATCTATTATGTGACGTTCTAAAACGGTGTTAGACACTCACATGACGAAGCTCAACGACCTTCAATTGGACCACATCATACATGACCCAAAGAGGTAGAATGGACGATCTATGCGGATGGACCCTGCTCTTGTGGGATAAGCGGGCCCCATGGGTACTATGCCCCTTCCTTGTACAGTTACAATTTCAAAGTTAAAGTCCGGAGGAGTAGGCCTCGGCCGAACCTCCATTTAAAAAAAAAAAAAAAAAAAAAAAAACCAACCCGTCAAACTCCCACACTAGATTCCCCAATAAAATCCATTGGATATGACTTCCTGCTGATGCTTTCCTCGAATCGCTCCCCTTAAACCTATGATGGAGGCTCTCACCGGCAGCAGCAGCCAGACCAACAAAGAAAGTTGGCAGACCCTCTGTCTGCTCGGCTCTGGCTCCTCCGCCGTCGTCTCCCTCGCTCTCGCGCTCCTCCAGCGCTTCTTCATCACTCTCAAATCCCCCCTCTCCTCGCCTTCATCTGAGTTATCGCTCCTCAACGAGCTCCAGATCCTTTCCCCCCTCTCATCTCCGTTTGTCGTTCGTTGCTTCGGCGGCCAATTCCAGCCAGAGAGCTCAACGCCGCATAGCCTTTTTCTCGAATTCATGGACGGAGGTACGCTTGCCGACGTTATCACACAATCGGGTGGCCACCTCGGGGAGGCCCTGGTCCGCCACTACACTCGTTGTATCGTCCGTGGACTTCACTACCTCCACGGCAATGGCATCGTGCACTGCGACATCAAGGGGCAGAACATTCTCATCGGTTCGACAGGCGTCAAGATCGCTGATTTTGGTGCAGCCAAAAGGATGAAGGCATCTGACGACAATCGGGGAACAGGACAATCAGGCTTCAAGGGCACACCGACTTGGAGGCTGCAGAGGTTGTTCAAGGCATAGAACAGGGCTTTGCAGCAGATATATGGTCACTAGGATGCACTGTTGTCGAGATGATCCAGGGTCGACCACCGTGGGGTCGAAACATAACGGACATGGCCGCAGCTTTGTACAAGCTGGCTTGCTTGGACGAAGACCCTCCTTTGCCAAAATCTATCTCGGATGATGCAAGGGATTTTCTGCTTCACTGTCTTCAGAGAAATCCGAAAGATAGATGGACTACATCGCAGCTTCTACAACATCCCTTCCTCCGTGCCATGGATCCTATAGAGGACGAGGAAGCCAAGCATTCTCAATCGTCGCCACGAAGCATCTTGGAATGCATATCAATTGATGGATAACCGTGAAGAGGACCTTGTCCTCTGGCAGAGTACACCAGGAGCTTCCTTTTATCGAACCCGTATTAGATAGAGAATTGCAAGTGGAGAAAGCATGTGATGTCAGCTTGAACGGGGCAATGTTTTTGCGAAACAGGAAAACCGTGGGGTGATTAGAGCGTAAAATAAAAATTGGGCAAAAAATTTTGGTGAGCGATGGATCAAATTATGCTCACTATCTGGTTGATCTGGAGCAAGGACTGATTTCCAAGTCAGAATGAAAACCTGAAGGTCTATCCTGTTCGGAGAAATATCATGAGGACTCAAGACAGGACTCTGAAAAATGAAATCGACAGCTTGCTTGAACTGTTCCGATCATATACTCAGGAGTCAGCAGAGCAGAGGATTTCCATCGCGGGAGACGAAGGAATATACCCTATGCGTTGATGCTTCTTAGCAGATGATACTGTAGCTTGTGGCCATTCCTGCCGCTCTGCGGGTTCCTAGTATTGACGACTGAGGCTGCATCTAAGTAAAGAAACATGAGGATCTGTGATTATAAGTCCTAACGGAATTAGCGCAAGGCCTTGTACGCCAGCCGCTGAGCCTTCTGGATGACGATTTCATCAGCAAGAACTCACTCTTCATCATGTATTTGTGATCGATCGACGATACTTCTTACATCGACCGACTGTCATGAAAGGAGTTACAGCAATGTGTATAATAATTTCCAGCCATTCATTGTCCATTCTTTTGGGGACTTTGGTAGATGTCCTGCTTGCCATATAGCGACAGTTTTTTCGATCGGGGACTGGAAGTTCAGTTAGTCAGTAATCTGTCCCATTGATGATTGTACAGCATAAGAATTAATCCATGTTCATATTATTAGAATACCTGTCTGAAACGTGAACATGCGAATCATATTTTTACTTTCTTTATGTTTTTTAATTTTAAATTGAGATAGTGACAGAGGAGAGAGATGTGCTGTCATCACAATAACACACCACGTCGGAATGTTAAAGTCCATCTTGGATGTGTCTTAAATGTGGCTTAAATGGTTAAATTTTAAAGAACAAAGAAGCTTTGAGGTTGTAGTCTTTGCATAATAACACTACAAGGAATATGGGGTCATATTCCTTGTAGTCTTTGCATGATAACACTACAAGGAATATGGGGTCATAACAATGGTTGATGCCACATGATTTTATCATTTTGTGATTGTGCATTTCATTGTATTAAGCATCAAATGCGGACCATTGTTTAAGGATGCTAACATCGATGCTATCTCCAAGGCTATTAGCAATGTTAATTCAAATGTCAATAATGTAGGATGAAAGATCCCAATTAGCTACTTTCCACTCTCCTCCCAACCTTAAATAGCCCTTGCCCTTGGCACATCTAGAATCTTCTCTAAGGCCCAAACACTCCTCATACGGAAACTCAGAGGAGATGGAATAACCTTGAAAATTTGTGCTAGAGCCTTGGCTCCCCCCCCCCCCCAGCTCTCGTCCTTGATTCAGCTTGGGTCATCGACCAAATGCAGGGAGACCAATGGTAGACATGGAGGTCTAAATAAATCTAACACTCTCTCCCCCTTCTAGAGATCACTCTCCTCACTCATCCAGGAAGGGAAAGTGTTTGGGAATCAAAACTTCTGATTCCCAAGTAGCATCGATGAGTGGACGGCTAGTCCATGCTACTAAATACTCTGCTATGGAGTGATTTCGTAACTTGATTACTATTCAAGGTCAAAAAAATCCAGAGATAACTTGTGTTTTTGACCCACTGTCAATGATGAACCAAGTGGAACATGTAAAAACAAATGTTCGCCCTCTTGAAACGTTCGTGGTGTACGATTTGGATCTATAAATGCTTTCTTTCTCGCAAGAAATCCATTTAATAAAAACAATAAAAGAAGAAATTCAAAATGTAATCAATCATGATAGACTAGTTATCAATAATAGTTTTCTCCCTTCTTCTTATTCATTTCCTATTATAATCTTAGAGAATTGATACTTATGATTGTAAATAAAAGATGCCAATTAGCTACCTACCACTGTCCTCCCAACCTTAAATAGCCCTTGCCCTTGGCACATCTAGAATCTTCTCTAAGGTTGAGACACTCCTCATATGGCCACTCTCAAGAGATGGAATAACCTCAAAGATTCTTGGTAGAGTCTTGGCTCCCTCGAGCTCTATGTGAAACAATCTAAGATTTCATAGGTATCCCAATGGTACATGGACTATGTGGAATAAATCCATAGATCACCTCAAAAGGTGCCACCCTAATAGTCTTGTGCTTTCAACTATTATAAGAAAATTCAACTAATGGGAAAAAATTATCCCAATGTGTTTGCTCTTTCGATTTGACCATCTATCTGTTGATGCTCTCCACTACTCATCTTGAGTTGAACTTGAAGCTTATTGAACACATGTTTCCAAAAATTTCCTTTAAACCTGGGATCCCTATCTAAAACTATTGATTTACCCAGACCATGCAGTCTAAAAATAAATCTACATAAGATTCGCATATGCAACACATTCGCAGCATCACATATGCAACCCTAAGATGTGTCACATTTTGCGATGGTAAAAAGTTTTACATATGTGACTCTTGCTAATATCGCACATGTGACGGACTATAGGATCGCATATATGATGTGTCCACATCACATATGTGATGGTTGCTTTTGATAAAAAACTGCATCACACTTCGATTGTTATTTTCCACCCATTTGGTCGAAGAGCAATCCAATGTTCATACATGTAAGATGCATACGAGCTCGAGCTCTCTCTTTCTTAATCTCTCTCTCTCACTCTCTCTCTCCCTCTTTCTCCCTCTCTCTCTCTTTCTCTCTCTTTGATTTCTCTCTCTCTCTCTCTCTCTCTCTCTCTCTCTCTCTCTCTCTTTATTGCATATCATTCAATAAATTCACCAACGGAAATATATGGCTACTTATTGTAAGTACAATTTTCATTGTTTGTATATCATTTAAACTGTTTTGTTTTCATTAATTAACATACTCATAGTTACACATTCACATGCACATATACACATATACATCCATATACACATAAACACACACATACACATACACATACACATAGACACACACCTACACACATATACACACACATACAAATACAGATGTTCATACACACACATACACTTACACACACATACACATACAAATACAAACACACATACACACATTCATATGCTCAAACATATTTATATGCACATGCATGCACATACACATACACATTCACACATAAACTCATACTTATACACATACATATGGACATACACACACACATAAACACATACTTATACACATAAACACATACATATGCACATACACACACATCCACATATATATACACATGCATAAGCACATGCACATGCAAGCACGTACACATGCATGCACATGCACATGCATGCTCATACATATACACATGCATATACACACATATTGATACGCATGCATATACACACATATGCATACAAATACAGAGATATACACATACACACATACACCTACATATACGCATACACACATACATACACACATACATACACACATATACACATACACATACACATGCACACACATACACGCATAGTACACACACATACATGCACTTACTCGCACTTACACAAATATATATATATACCTACAAGTGCTTACATACATATACACATACACACCTACACACACATACATACATATACATGCACAAACACATATATAAAATGAATGGATTATACAATCAAAGTAATAAATCACATGTTAAATATAAACTGAAATAAAAATCATTAGTACATGTCAACCATACAATTCACACCATACACACTCTAAAATTATTGAAAGTATGAACTGACACCATAGACAAAATAAAAAACATAATTGGTATCATATATACACACACACACACACACACACATATATATATATATATATATATATATATATATATATATATATATATATATATATATATATATATATATATATATATATATATATATATATATATATATCAATGTACATAATACATCCAATGTAAGAGGTCCCCTCCCTTGTCATGAACATCCTCATCATCATGACCATCTACATGATGTGATGTATATGAAGAAGCACCATGTGTAGAGACTTGAGTATCCTATGATGATGGATATGGTCCCTCCTATGTCAAGCTCTACACCTCGTCCATATCACTTGTCTGTAATACTCTTTTATTACATTTTATAGTAAACATAAATGAATAAGACCTATAAAATATCAAAAAAATAAAATAAAGTATATCGTAGGTGTGTACTAATGCTCATGATGATCCACCTTTGTCGAAATATTATTCCAAGTCTCTCTTGATAGGTTGTGCTTCAAAATGATACTTGAAAGAGAATATCTAAAGAGATATGGCAAACTTCAAAGCTTTGAAACTAACCAAGACTAAACGAGAAAGCGGTCCTGCAGCCACTTGATGAAAAGAGTTCTGAAAGTGCTTCCCAGAGCAACAAAGATCTGTTAAATCGGAGGTTGGATGCCAAAGTTATGGCCAAATATATAGAAGATGGGTAGTAAAAAAGGCTAAATTGCAAGCTTTAACTTGGTGCTAAGGAAAAAGGGTGGATTGTGGTCCTTCTATATCTCTACCCTCAGATAGAAGAGCACGGAAGGCAGACCAATAGTCATTTTAAATGAAAAAGTTATATATACATCCTAAGCTTCTTCTTTCTTATAAGTCAACAAGATTGCTCGCTCTTAGCAAGTCTAGGGCTGAAAAGCCACGGAGGTAGCGCCAAAAACATACTGGCAATAGCCTGCCAAAACCGGAATACCCATAAAACATTCGTCAGTGAATATACACACTCCATATAAGAATATCCTACATACAAAGTTAAGCATGGAGGAAGTACACACTCCATATAAGAATATCCTACATACAAAGTTAAGCATGGAGGAAGTAATATATACATGCACAAAGATACCCCTCATATTCAAAGCGCTCTCGCAGATCTCTATGGCTGAAAAACAAAACCACGTGTGCAGGGCCTGGACTCCGTCACCGCTCGCATGCAGAAGCATAAAGCAACATCATCGGGCAGTAAGTTCTTGCTAGCATAGAAGAATAAAATATAAAAAAGAAATTGCATTCCTATAATAGTAAAAGGAAAAGAATCTCTCCCTATCTCTCTGTGCGGCCAGCGCTCTTGAGTACACATGGAAACTTCGAAGTTTCCGGGCCTTGAGTAACGTCTCACAGATCTTCGTAAGTTGCTTCATGTGACGATTGTGGCAAGTCTCGCGCACTAGATCATGGTGAAAACCACGGTGTATACACCTCCACACACGTGCCTTGGATCTGATACCAATGTTGCCCTTCGGATCCCGTAGATGCACGACTGCAGAGGATAGTACAAAAGAAAAATCAGACAAAAATACATAGAGCATAGAAAGAGACAAAAGATGAAACTAGATTGGGTACAATCTCCCCCCACATACTCTAATGGACAATCCTAGAAGAGCATGTGTATTTATAGGTATTTCATATTACGTCGTAAATAGAAGATACATGAGGGCCATGCTTTAAATAATGTGCTTTCGCTTTGTTTACCAAAATAACTAAAAATACTATCTTCTAAAATTATTTGAATAATTCCATGCGTGTTCACATCCTCATGGATCTTCATCTGCTAAACCAAAATACAAAACACATAAAAAAACTTCAAGGCATTAAAACCCATTTAACATTCCGATATTCCATAAAATATAACAGACACACTTATGCACTCACATACGCACATATACATGCACTGGTAGATGCACCCACATACACATATACACATATACACACACATACACACACATACACATACACATGCACATACACACACATACACACACATACACAAACACACAAATGTACATACACACACAATTACACATAAATACACATATACAAACACATACATATAGTGATATGCATACACACATATACATACACACACATACATACATATACATATACAAACACATACATACACACACATACAAACACATACACATACAATCACATAAAGTCACATACACACATATATATGCACATGCATACACACTTACAAATACACACACATATACATACACACACATACACACACACACATACACACATACACATACGCAAATACATATACACACACATATACATACACACACACACATAAACCCACATGCCTACATACACACATGCATTCACCCACATGCACATACACACACATATGCATACACATGCGTACACATATACACACACATACATACATAAACATATACATAAATACACATAGACACACACACACACACACTAGTCTTGGCTCCTTGCTTGGAAAGGACTTATAGAAAAGTCCAAGGGTCGGGAGGATAAACCCTAAATTTCACCCCAAATTATAGTTCAAATTGATGTCTCTAAAACTATGAAGACTTCTAACATGATTAGATATTTGGATGGGAGGAGTTTACATGAAAAAAGGATTCTAACATAAATCTACCTAATTCTTGCATTAATTGTTACAAGGAAGGTCACTTGATAAAGGATGGCCGCTTTGCTTAAGCTTTGTGATCTAATACTTTTGGTTGTGCAAATGGTAATGTCATGAAGCCACTCCCTCCAAATGCTAAAAATACTAATTCTTCTTCAGGTGCTAAGATTATTATGCCCAAAGTCAATAATAAAAAAGAAAATAAGTTATCTTACTCATTTGACGTGTTGCTTGAATGTGGAATTAACATTTTGATGAAACATGTGACATAGATATTGAGCTTCTTGCAGACGAAAATAAATAGAATGTCCATTGTAATAGTCCCCCAAGGGAAAGATATGTTGAAGATCAACAAGGTCATTGTCAGGTTTCTAATCCTACAACTGATATTGGAGAGAGTTGAACTCGTTGTTCCAATAGAAGAAAAAAACATTAGAGATGATGCTACTGGAATGGTTGTCTCTAACACTATCCTTGAGGTTGAAGTTAATAAACCTCAATGTAATGAGGATTTTTCTTCTTTGTTGAGCTTCAGAATCATGATCAATAAAAAATCAATGATCTGTGTCAAGATTTCGAGAACTCTAATGATATTCCTATGATTCCATATGAGGATGATTGTCCTTCTTCACACATTGCACGTAAACCGAATAGATAAGTTCATCTTAAAGCTTTTGGGTCTCTGATTATATATATCCCCTAAAAAACTATAAGAAATGAAATTTTTCTTACTAAGAAATTTTTATGCATTTATCAATGTTAATATGGTTGTTCGTAGTTGTCTTTTGAACTATATTGCCTTGGAAATGTATTGTTTCTGGGTGATTGTTGTTTTTTCAAATATCTTTTGCCTTGGAACTCTCATAATGAATACACTGGAATTGTTTTGTTAAATGTTAAGAGTTTCTTAGAACTTGTTAGACGTAAAACCTTTCTTAATAAGAATAAAGAGTGGACTTTGATTCTTAGCTTCCTTTGTATTCAAGATCCAAGAGCTGAGTTCATGTTCTCCTAATCTCCTATGCAACCTCAAAATCATGTCCACCTAGTATGATTGATTTCTTTCTACTAAGCACTCCAGTACTTGAAAGTCTTGAAATGATTTTGTTCCCTTCTGTGTGAATTATAATGGTTCTGATATTATTAAAGATGCTCGTGAATTTATAACACTTTAAAGGATTCCTATGCGCTTTAATGGAAGATTAAACCAATGCTGGGATTGGGTTCTTATTAAATCAAGAGATTAAGTTTTCAAATGGTATGCCTTCCAAAGCTCTCTTCATTAGCGAGAAAAACAACACGAAATGGGCAATGTAAGGATTTTAATCGGTTGTGTTTAATATAGATTAAGATTATGAAATTTTCTCTCAAAATTCCTCTAGAGATTCATTGAAAACGTATCTTACAATAATATATCATAGTTGGAAGAGAGAAAAATTTCATGCGGAAATCATGATAAGCGATATGCCTAAACGTTCGTGTCCATCAAAGCTTTGGTGAATTTAAACTCCTTTACCTTGTTCTTCAAGCTATACAATGTGCTTTTAGTACATTTTGTACTTTGTACTCTATGCTTTGAAAGAGATCATTAGAATACTCTCTTTTCTCTTATTTACCACACACTACTCATGGAAAACCTCAATCCAAACACATTCCCTAAGCTCTTGACTCGTAGAAGATCATGCCAAAATTTCCGTACTAGTCTAGTGACTAGTCAAGAGTATGCAACAATGAAAAATGTATTTTCAAGGGCTCAACAACACCATGAATTCAAAGCATTACACAAATAAGTAAAATAGCATATTGACATATGGAAAAATCAAGCTACATATCCAACTAATGCATGATCAGGAAGATATCCACCTTTTGTTAATGTTCATGATGTGATTAGATTTGTAGGATATAGTGAATATTGTTCAAGCCTCTACAAGTTGTCAAACAAGTGCATGTAGTAGATTAGCTATCTACAAAATTTATTACACTAGAAGGATTCACATGTCCAAGAATTAGAGAATTTTCATTTTGATTTTTGAGATAGAAACTTGGACTTTCTTTGGAAGAAACTCATATTATTAGGATTGAGAATGGGCTCATCAAAACGAATTGATTCTTTTTTAAATTTTTCTAAAAGATTTAACCTAAAGAAGACGAGGTTGAAAATTGCTAGATATCATGTAAAGAATGTACTAAGTTTCAACATTTTGAGCAACTTTGAGTGCGTATATTTTTGTGATGAAGTTATGAATCAGAAGGGCGTTTTAACCCTATTCAAATTGAAGACAAACGCATACTTAAAATGTTCATTTTTCAAAACCTAGTAAGGAAAATGAAATTGATTTTAGATCCATCTCAAAATCAAAAGGTTTTGGATGGTATTGAAGTAGAAAGGTTTATAGAGAGGTGTCAAAAGTATGATGTCAATATCTTGAATATAATAGAGTAAAGACCTGTAGGCTTCATAGATCTCATCGCATAGGAAAGTATAGGGATTTCTTGAGTAGAACAATCCTATGCATTTGGTGACTATCGATGTCCTCATAGATAAATGCCTTGTGAATTAGAAAAACAAAATTTGTTGTTTAGCTACAAGGATTTTAACAATATATGGAATGATATTAGGAGACGTCAAACATACATGCTTCAATACTATGGTGTAAGAGAGAATCACTAATATTATCTTCAAAAATCTATAATGAAACTTTACGAAGTTTATATTTAAAAACATTGAAAGATGGAAATAATTAGTATTAAACTAATGAAGAAAGATTTTGACTATAGCATTGGCAAACTTTATATTCAATGCGTCAAAGTTCAATGAGAATTTGAATCATGGTGGGTAGTCGTTCATTTTAGAATCATAAATTACTAAAGTGGTCGTTTTCAAAGATATACATTCCAAATGTTATTCTAGGGTAACATTACGACAACATCCATGCTTCTCTACTGATTGGGGATCCTATAATTTAATAAAATTGCGACAGGTATATATATGTCCATTTCAAGACGGCAATCGCAAAGCTTATTGCAACTATCATTAAACCTTGGAGTGTCAACGACATAACGTCTCCATGGACAACAAACATCTAAAACATAGTCTACCTACACTTATAGCTCCATTTCTCTACGTACAAGATATAATTTCACTATTTTTAGCCTCACTCATGGTTCAGGAAAGGCAAGATCAACAAACATATAGAAATATTGGTACACTATATGCTTTAGGATCACTATCTTATTATCCATCTCATGATCAGAAAGTGATTTAAAAACTTTAAAGTGAATAAAAACTTCAACCGAGAACTTGATACAATAGAACCATGCCATTCTTATCTAGTCATCAATGGAACCAAAAAGTTCCTATTGTCTCCCAATGAGAGTTCCTTTATTGGTCCCCATATGTCAATGTGAATGAGATCAATGGAAATCTCCATTGTGTATTCTTCTTTTATGGAAGGCTTGATTGCATGTATATTTCCTCTTCATGCCGTTATAACTTAGAAAATCAAGAAAATCCATGGAGAAATATTCTCCCCCTCCAGCAAATGAGAGGATCATTATGTAATTTTCCATGTCATTTTTGAAAAGTGGCTGAAAAACTTTAAAGTGAATTAACAACTCAACCATTGCTTGATACAGTACAACTATGTGATTATTATCTAGTTATGAATGGAGACCACAAAGTTCCTATTGTCTCCAAATGACACCGCCTTGATTGGTCCCCATATGTTAATGTTAATGAGGTCAATGGAAATCTCCTAAATTTAGTCTTCTTGTATGGAGGCCTTGATTGATCCTCAAATTGATATGATTCAGAAAATTGTAGCATACTGCAGGAATGGAAAGGTGGAATACAACTTATGAGAGCTCTCCTTTGTAGATCGTTTAGGTTCTGAGGGCTTATGTGGACAATCCTCTTGTGCCACCTGTTTCTAGATATCAAATAGGCCGGATGTGATGAGGGTGATCTTATGTCCATGGTGAATAGCATACCTCCCTTTTTGCCTTCATCTATCAACATGTTTCCATGCCTTCAATCTTCCAGAAAGCATCCTTTTTATTTGAATGTGAGCACTTTTGCTCTTTCAATAAATTCCCCACAACTACTAGATTCTTTGTGATCATGGATACATGCAACACATCTATGATAGTCTTTTCATTATGTTTTTTATCCAAAAGAATATTAAATATGTTTGATCCTCTCATCAATGTGGTCCTTGTTTTATATGAATTTATGTGATTCGTTCATGGATATTTCAAAACATTTCTATTAAAGCTTATGTGATTTGACCATCCACTATTGATGTACCGTGTGGTGTTTGTGCCTTGTTTCCTACCACTTCATTGCATCACGGCTAAGATAATATCTTTCTCTAAAGTATTTGAAGTGTTTTAAAGGTTACCTTAGTTCCTCTTCTAGCCGCACTAGTTGTCATTTGACAAGTAGTCGCTTGAAAAGTGGTTCTTCTTGCAAACATTATAAGATTCCTTTGAATAGTTCTTTCCTTGAGGTTAAATTCCTATTTTTCTTGATCGTCCTCTTTCGCTTGCTCCATATCATCTTCACAAACCTTGTGGAGTTTAATTCATTGACTCTTCCTTTATATGTTACTTTTTTCGTAGCCTTCAATGCTTCCTCCATGGTTCATTACTGTAAATATGTACTATATGTTAATTTATAGGGTAACTTTTGATCTCTTGACATTCACCTTCTTGCAAATGCATTCATAATGACCTAATGGATTAAGGACCTTTTTTTTATGCATAGCCCTCAACTTGTAGGCCCTTGTGGTTATTTTCCTAAAGTTTTGGGCTAATTCCACTATTAGTAGCCACTGCATGAAGCAAATAAAAATTAGGCATACTCATCTCCTTCATGATTACCTTGGTGTTGGGAAACAATGTCCCATTGGTCAAGGATTGGTCAAATTTATCCTTTGTTCCCAGAATCTGTAAAGCTTCTATTCAACTCCCTTGCACAAGGAAGGCGCCCGCCATCATGCTTAAAACATGGTACTCTCAAGGCCCCCACCAGGGTTCAATACCCACGGACGGCAGCAGCTGCGCTATACTTTTTGAACATATTTTTTAATCGTGCTTTTAGCGATCGATGCACATCGGATGACGGATGAGCGACGCCGTTTTTCCTCGGATAGTTTTTGCGTTTTCATTACACAAATAACGATCGCTTATGCTTTATTGAGAAATTGCTTTATTATCAGCTTTTCAAGAGGGACAATCTACTATATAAGAAGCACCTTGGGTCTCTTCTATTCATCCTTCACCTAGGATCAACACAAGTTTTCTAGAGCTTGGACCTCAATAGAGGTGGTGTTTCTTCTAGCACATGGGGCAGCCATGGTGCTAACTTGAAGCATGTTGAGGAGCAGCTATGGAGTTCTTCTTGGTGATTCTTCTTGGAGAAGATGAAGAGTGTGCTCACACTCTACCTCATGGAGAGGAGGGTATCTCTTGTTCATGGCAAGAAGACTTGGTCATTAGCAGCTTGATGGTGAGGATCGCCCATCTACATGATGTATTTGAAGATCAACTTCTACAAGAAGATGTTAGGTTGAAGATTATCTTCTACAAGAAGATGTCTGGCTACTTCAAAGACATTGGATGGGACCATCTACATGATTTTGAAGATTATCTTCTACAGGAAGATATTAGGTTGAAGATTGTCTTCTACAAGAAGATATCTGGCTACTTCAAAGACATTAGATGGAGTTTAACATAAGATTCACATCTTATGTTAAAGTATTCAGGTACATATTCTCTTTATGCACACAGGTACTACTTCAAGTTTATGGAGGTCGTGGCGTTCATATCAGGAGGAGTCCTATTTGGCATAGGTACAAGAGAATCAGTACTTATATGCTTTATGCATATTTTATGAGGTGTTTAAGAAGGTGTGTTCACATGAGTTTGAGGATTTCCGTTCACACTGATCCTTCCTCATTCAGTCACTCATATTCACTCTTCTATAACCTATTAGGTCACACATCTCATGTATATTTAGATTACTGCCCACACATCTGAATATGTTTGTTACATTGTACATTCACTCATTCATCTATTTCTCATCACATAGAGTGGTTGAGAGTTTTGCTCCCACATTGTACATTGAACAATGGTATATATGATACTATGAGTAAGCGATGGCTTACGTAACACCTTACACATGACGTTTATTCTTTCTCTATCTTTATCTCATCATCTGTATGATTAAGTTGTGGTATGTTCATGTTTTGTCAATATGGAAGATTGCCGGAATTAATGTTGTACATGACTGGAACTATGGAACCATGGACCTGTGACATGAGCCTAAGGGCCTACCTCACTTCCAACATTTGGTATCAGAGCACTAAGGTTTTGGTTACAGAACTTTAGATCTTTGGCATCAATGCATTAAGGCTCATTCATAATCCCAGGTTCCTAGACTTCCAGACTTACAACATATGATTTGAAAGCATCTTCTAACATTTGACATTTGACATACACACTTAATCTAGATGAGTAGAGATTTGAGAATTAGACACTTCAGTTACATTCATCAGTGTGGAGTATGAAGTTGATGATCTGTTAGCAGCCGAATATTTTTGAAGAGTATGCAAATACTTTACAAAAGTATTGTTTGAAGACCCAGACTTGATGAAGAGAAGACTACTTCAAATTCAAGGAAGAACAATGGTTTAGAGAAGATGAAGAAATCAGATCAACATCAAATCACAGGTATCAGTTTCTACTATCAGATTATCATTTGCAGGTCATATCTTAGAAGAGCAGTTATGAAGAGATTTGAAGAAATTCAAGAATTGCTTTTATACGCTTTCATCATTTGAAAGTTAAATGCTACATCAAAATAGGTATCTAGAGGTTTTTCTAGAGAGTTTTGAGAAGATCTCTTTCATGGCAAGAAAGTTCATCTAAGAAGACAAGCACAAAGATGAGATGAGTTTTTTCAGCCAATTTTCTGTTGTAAGTTGGTTGGATATCAAGGTACAAATGTATCTAGAGAAGGTAACTCTAGAAGGGCAATTCATCATTCAGACAACGATTGGTGAATATAGTCGTTTCAGACATTTGAAGCAGAATTTTGATTCAGAGATATGAGGAGATGATAAAACATGTTTCTATATTCAACTTCCATTTATATACCATGTTTGTTTTATCTCTTACTCTTAGCATTAGAGAAAGAGAAAAATTCAGTTGAAGAAGTCAAGAGTGTTTGCTACTTCAAGATGAAGAGAACAAAAGGTATGGAAGAGAAGTTTGAAAATGTTGACATTATCAGGTGGAAGAAAGATGCAGAAAAAGAAAGTCCATCATTTCCAAAAGAAAAGTAAGGCTTCCTTTTCTCATATATTTTCCATATACTTTTCCTATTTTATCCTCTACATCCAAAGACAAGTCTACGAGAACATCTTGTTTAAAGAAGAAGCAGTTTCTTATTTTGCATTACACTTGGTCATGATTTAGTAGATTTGACAAAGAATTGCATTGAGAGAAAGAAAAGCAGCAGATATATGTTTTGACTCATATGTATATGAGTTATGAAGCTTTTAAGCAGGCAGCTTATATGTTCCCTCAAAGAATTCTTAGAGTGTCAATACAGAGCTACTTGGTATATGACAAGTTGCAAAGAAGTATATTTCTTCTTTAACTAACTCTTGAGGTGAAAGAGTTTTTTGTAGGAGATGTTGAAGACTTGGGTTGAGGTTTTATGTTTGGAAAAGGTTACCTCATATTCAGTATTTTCAGAAACTTCAGAAAATTCAGAATCTTGTTGATGTACCAGTCAGTTGAAGAATCTACTTTCAGTGATTGTCTTGACTTTTGGATACATGTTTGTATTCAAAAAGGTGTTCCATCATATCCTATCACTTGATTGAAAAGTGGAGTTAGCCAAAAGAAAGTCAAGCAGGTACTTTCACATTTCACCCGGGTAAAATATGAAAGTTATGAAGTATCAACTTGCAGCTTTTGGAGTTCTCAAGGTGAGAAGTTTGTCCACTTATGTTTCAAGTAGGAATTGTAGATTCCTTGAAGGATTTGTTTGAAGAAAAGTTTTACAACTTTTTGAAAAGCATGGACACTTGGAGACATTCAGGTAACAAATCAAACATTCAGTCTTGAAGGTTTGATAAGAGCAGATTCTACACAGGAGAGATCATTGATCTTGAATAGATCTTGTATGATCGTGAGTATTTATGATTCAGTTGTCTATCCTTTGTTTGTGAAGATTCTTAACATTGGAGAAGTAAGTCAAAGATTCAGATTCTATCAGATTTGTGTTGCAAAGAGATAGAAATACTTGTTATGTGCGGAAGGGTATGAATCCTATAAAGCTTTCAGCAAGGTTTTATCAGCTAACCTTATTCTACAATATGGGAAGCTAAAGACTTACAGTGAAAGCTATTAGCAACTGTAGTGCTAATAAAAAGGGTTCAGAGATTTTGTTTCAGACACAGGTATTGATCACTGAACATCAGATTTATGAAGGAAGACGTTCCAGATTTCATAAAGTCTGATATATTTGAAGAATTCTGGATACTAGTGTTAAGTCATCCAGGAGGTGATGAAACATGAAGACTTGTTTTCAGCCATATGTAAAAGAATGTAGAGTCATACCTATAGGTATTCCTATATTTCCTTTGTCAGGTTCTCTTTATGTTCCAGCTTTGTAAGAAGAAGGAAGAAGGAGAATGTTTGGAGAAAGTTCCTGTTAGGATGTTCCTGTTCAGGAGAAGGTTCCAGAGTTCTATTGAGGAGAAACTTGATATTTCAGAAAGGTGTATTTCAGACGTGTGCACATATATGTTTATACCAAGTTCTGAAGGAAAGAGGTATGAAGGATTTAAAGGATGAAGACATGATGACATCATAGATTTTTTGACTCATATTGAGTTGAGTACAGTCAGAGATGAACCAACACTGTTCATAATACACTAAGTTGTGAGTTCACAGTCACAGGTTCCAGGATTTAGTTCCTGATTTTGTTTAGTGTATTTACATGACACAACAGAAGTACGTTGAGAAATCCTTTTGGAAGGTAAATGCAAATATGTGGATCCCAGTGTATGTTTTCAGGTTTTTTGAAGACAGGAGATAGCAGGTTCAGAGATAGTTCATGCTATATTTTTTGTCAAGCAGTGATTGCTTGATGTGTACACTATTGGATATCTAGTTTGCATATTTTCTCAAGTATTATGGTTCATATTCAGCAAGTTTAGGTTTTTTGAAGGAAAGTCAATTTCAGTTTTGAAGAAGACTTTTTCTGAAGTGCGGGAGTACAAGCTTGAAGCCTGTGGTAATTTGCAGATTCAATTCAGTTTGTACCAATATAACATTGCAGGGGGGATTGTTGGGAAACAATGTCCCATTGGTCAAGGATTGGTCAAATTTATCCTTTGTTCCCAGAATGTGTAAAGCTTCTGTTCAACTCCCTTGCACAAGGAAGGCGCCCGCCATCATGGTTAAAACATGATACTCTCAAGGCCCCCACCAGGGTTCAATACCCACGGACGGCAGCAGCTGCGCTATACTTTTTGAACATATTTTTTAATTGTGCTTTTAGCGATCGATGCACATCGGATGACGGATGAGCGACGCCGTTTTTCCTCGGACAGTTTTTGCGTTTTCATTACACAAATAACGATCGCTTATGCTTTATTGAGCAATTGCTTTATTATCAGCTTTTCAAGAGGGACAATCTACTATATAAGAAGCACCTTGGGTCTCTTCTATTCATCCTTCACCTAGGATCAACACAAGTTTTCTAGAGCTTGGACCTCAATAGAGGTGGTGTTTCTTCTAGCACATGGGGCAGCCATGGTGCTAACTTGAAGCATGTTGAGGAGCAGCTATGGAGTTCTTCTTGGTGATTCTTCTTGGAGAAGATGAAGAGTGTGCTCACACTCTACCTCATGGAGAGGAGGGTATCTCTTGTTCATGGCAAGAAGACTTGGTCATTAGCAGCTTGATGGTGAGGATCGCCCATCTACATGATATATTTCAAGATCAACTTCTACAAGAAGATGTTAGGTTGAAGATTATCTTCTACAAGAAGATGTCTGGCTACTTCAAAGACATTGGATGGGACCATCTACATGATTTTGAAGATTATCTTCTACAGGAATATATTAGGTTGAAGATTGTCTTCTACAAGAAGATATCTGGCTACTTCAAAGACATTAGATGGAGTTTAACATAAGATTCACATCTTATGTTAAAGTATTCAGGTACATATTCTCTTTATGCACACAGGTACTACTTCAAGTTTATGGAGGTCGTGGCGTTCATATCAGGAGGAGTCCTATTTGGCATAGGTACAAGAGAATCAGTACTTATATGCTTTATGCATATTTTATGAGGTGTTTAAGAAGGTGTGTTCACATGAGTTTGAGGATTTCTGTTCACACTGATCCTTCCTCATTCAGTCACTCATATTCACTCTTCTATAACCTATTAGGTCACACATCTCATGTATATTCAGATTACTGCCCACACATCTGAATATGTTTGTTACATTGTACATTCACTCATTCATCTATTTCTCATCACATAGAGTGGTTGAGAGTTTTGCTCCCACATTGTACATTGAACAATGGTATATATGATACTATGAGTAAGCGATGGCTTACGTAACACCTTACACATGACGTTTATTCTTTCTCTATCTTTATCTCATCATCTGTATGATTAAGTTGTGGTATGTTCATGTTTTGTCAATATGGAAGATTGCTGGAATTAATGTTGTACATGACTGGAACTATGGAACCATGGACCTGTGACATGAGCCTAAGGGCCTACCTCACTTCCAACACTTGGCACATTCTATAATATACCTACTCTTACTTTGTACTACACCATTTTTTTATGGAGTATATGTTTATGTGATTTACATTTTCATACCATTAGTTTTAAACAAAGCAAAAAACTCATGAGTCGATTGTAAAGAACTACAGTTTTAGACATAGGTGACTTGTTAACATCATTTCTCAAGCTCTACTGAGTCTTTTGGAATGATTTAACTTGGAGGAGATGTGCAAACTATAGGGGACACGTTGTGCAAAGTTTTATAAAAAACTTTACACATTTGATAAGTCAATGAGTGAGTTATGTGCAGTAGACTTTCTGTGTAGTCACCTTCTTCACAGTTTGTTCAAAATTTTGATAATTGATATTGATCCTCTAAATTGGTGAAGTTTTTGAGTTACTCTTGATATAGAGGTGCTCTAACTTCAAGAGTAGCTTTTTCTTTTGGAGATTAACACTCTCCATTAGTGGTATCAGAGCAAAAAGCATCAAATAGGACCCCGACTGCTGCAGTCATAAAGAATTCAACATTTGAAGATTCAAAAGGTGAAAGCTTGAGAGCAAAGCTTGAGAAGGAGGCCATCAGACATCAAGGAAGACAAAAGGAACTTCATTTGAAGTAAAGGTAACCTTATTCCTCATAAACCTTGAAGGATTTAATACACAGGTGAAGAAAGGATGGGAGATTCTCTTCAGATAGAGAAACCGGATAGAGAGAACTATCCAGCATGGTCAATGAGGATGGAAGCTCATTTTATGAGCAAAGACTTGAAAGGTTATATTACAAGTGAAGAAGAAAAGCCTCAGTTCAGATATCCTAGTGTTCCAACTAGGGAGGAATTATCAGATTTGAAGATTTGGATGAAGAGAGATGCTCAAGCTAGGAGGAGGAAGCATCCTTGTGGGTTGAATTTACCACATTCAAGAAGAAGGCCTCTCAATCCATCTCAGATTATGTAACAAGAATGAAGGACATTGCAGATGCATTAGGAGCAATTGATGAAGATATTGAGGAGGATAGATTGTTAAGGCAAATCTTTACAGGATTGAGAGGTGATGACAAATGGAAGCCATTCATTTTGTCTAATGAATTATCACTATATCATTTTACTCTTGATTTACATCAGTTGCTAGGACACATGCTAACCTTTGAGCAGGATGTCAAAGGTGATGGTGATAAAAGTGCAGGTCAAGCAATGTTTTCAAAGGATAAGAAGAAGAATAGCAAAGGGAAGCAACAAGCAAATGAAGATGAAGGTACAACCAGCCAAGCTAACTTCCTAAAAGGAAGAGGAGGTGGCAAAGGTACAGGAAGAGGCACAAGTAATAAAGATGCAGGCAAAGCTTGTTGGACTTGTGGTAAGACAAATCACTTAGCTCATGATTGTTGGCATAATATTTAGAATAATGGTTGATATAATCAGAACTTTAATTCAAGAGGAAGAGGTGGCAGAAATCAAAGAGGTAATTTCAGAGGTAGAGGTAGTAGAGGCTACTTTGGAAGAAATGCAGGTAGAGGATTCAAAAGTCAACAATACAACAACACCTACTACAATTATACTTCAGATCAAAAGGAGGTTTCAACATTGTTAATGAATGCAACTTTTGAAAGGTAAAGTGAAGACCAAAGAGTCTTCTACATTGACTCAGGGTGTAGCAATCACTTGAGTGGCAACATGGCCTTGATGACTGGTTTGGAGAATAAGGTAACTAATCATGTAGTTCAAACAGGTGACAATACAAAGCACAATGTGAAGTCAATTGGATCCATGAAGGCCAAGGATGGAAGTACTCTCTTCACTAAGGTTTTGTATGTTCCTACAATTCCAAAGAATCTGATAAGTGTAGGAAAAATTGTTGAAAAAGGTTATGAAGTTAGGTTCAGTAATGAAGGAGTTTTTGTGGAAGACCCTAGCAATGGGTATAAACAAATTGTTTCAGGGAAGAAAGAAGGAAGACTCTTCACATCGAAGATTCAAGGTAACATTGGTCATGCCTTGTACACCTATGGAGGACATAAGACCTTAGAGTTCGATCTTTGGCACAAAAGGCTTGGATATTTTAATGAAAAATTTATTAAAGATATGGTTAAAAATGGTTCAATGCTTGGATCGCCTAATGTTGCAGGTCAACATATGACATACTAATGTGAGGCATGTCAATTAGGTAAGGCTCATAAGCAATCTTACTCCAAGCATGGTTTTATGTATTCAGAGAAGCTTGGTTGGTACACACAGATGTGTGGGGACCATCAAAGGATTTCAGTATCAATGGTTCAAGGTATTATGTGATTTATGTTGATGATGCTACCAGATGGATCACTATCTATGTGATCAAAGATAAGTCAGAGGTATTCAAAACATTCCAACATTATCATGTGTATGTAGAGAGAATTACAGGTCAAAATTTGAAGAGACTAAGGTCAGATGGAGGGGGAGAGTATTTCTCTAATGAGTTTAGTGATAACTTTTGGAATGCAGGTATAAAAAGGGAAATTACTTGCAGGTACTCTCCTCAACAAAATGGTGTAGCAGAAAGGAGGAATAGAACTCTTGTTGAGTTTGCAAGATCCATGATGAAGGAGAAGAATTGCCCAAATTATTTGTGGGCTGAGGCTATAAATACAGCTACATATTTGGTCAATAGATTACCATGTGAAGCCTTTCAGGGTATGACACCATATGAGGCATGGTGGGGTAAGAGACCTACTCTAGACCATTGCAAAGTATTTGGATGTTTGGCATATGCATATGTGCCATCTCAATTGAGGCATAAATTGGATCCTAAAGCTGAAAATATGTGTTCATTGGATATGATGATAAGCATATGAGATAGTTAATGCTTTAATTTTCCCAAACAAATTATTTCAAAAAGAAAATTAATATTAAACTAAAAGACTTAAATCAAGAAAATTTATAAAAACTACTTTATTAGGTTTTTTGGAATAAAAAGAGACAAAATTTAGGTTAAAGAAATCAAATAGACTTTAGAAGATTAGAATTAGAAAAGCCTAGGACTAGGGTAAAGCCATCCCTGGCTTTATCAACTAGTGATAGATTTAGACAATTTAGAGAGCAATTAGATCCGGCTATTAGAGAACTTCTTCTTCATTCGAAGCGTTATCAAGAACGCAAGATGGAGGAGATATTTAGGAACATGATGATAGAAAAGCAAGGGACACGTATAGTCCAAGCTATTCTAAAAGAGAAAGGAAAATTTACTGGATTCAACATTACGGAATACTTGGATGCATTTGAGGAGCAAGTGCAAATCCAGGGATTACCTGAAGATGTGCTAGTTAAATACTTTGGACGTGTAGTTTCTAGTTCAATTCTAGAATCTATACAAGAACACGCTGAAAAAACTTGGGAGGAATTTAGTAAGGAACTTCATAAAATGTTCTATCTCGAGGATTTTAGCCAGCACAATCGAGAAGGATTTCTGCGTTGGTTAAACACTATTAAGAGCAATGAGTCTTTAACTCATCTTCACGGTGAGTTTATGAGACGTCTAGCTCAACTTCCTGAAGATGATAGAAATGCTATTAATCCAGATGTAATTATATATTTTCTTAAGATACTTAATCCTGAAGATAGGGCCGAAATTGAAAGACGAATAGAGGAGCCAGGAAAAAGGTATGGGCTAACTGATGACTGGGAGAAAGTCAAAAAAGAGATAGAGGCTGTTGCTCGAATGAAGCAAAGGCAAACGATTTTATATTCTTGCCCTAATGCTTCTCAGCCAAGAGAGACTCTTGGTATAAGGCAAGTTGACATGCCAATGCCTGCTACTATGGCTACGGCTAATAATACAACCGCTACTAAAGCTTTCATAGAATTTCAACTAGATATTCTATGTAAGCAAATGGAAAATGTTATGAACATGCAAGCATCTCTTTCAAAAGAAGTTGCTAATTTAAATAAACAAGTTTACTCCATGAGCTTTAATGATCCAAGGGCTAGCAGTAGTGGTGCAGGGCAAGCACCGCCTAATCAACAAGTTATGCCTTAGTATGTTCCACCACAACCAGTCTTTCAGCCGGTACCATAGCGAGCTTCTCAGTTTGCTGTACAGCCACCCTTTCAAAGAAATAATGAGAAAAGAGGGACTGGCGTGAAGCGCTGTGTTTGGTGCGATAGTCTGGAACATGCATCATTTGCTTGTGAAGAATTAGAAAGTGCTAAGGCGAATCAATTAGTCGTTGAAATAGATAGAAGACTATGTGACTTTAGGTCACGTCTTCCTTTGTTTGTGAATTGGGGCAAAGGCGGAATGAAAAAGCTTTATGAAAATTTAAGAATATCAGATGCAACTGCCACTACTTCGGCTGCAAGACTAGAGCCGGTCGAGGATAGGCCTTCTTCAACGCCTAGCCAAAATCCATATTCAATAGAGGCACTGGTACGAGCTAGAGATGAAATAATGTACAAGACTGCATGGAAATCTCCTGTAGATCAATCCTCTGTCTTTTCTCACATTGCTAATGTTGAGGAAAAACAGAGACGAGAAAATCAACAGGATGATGTAGAAGAAGGTGATAAGAGGGTAACTAGGAGACAAACGAGAGAAGATGAAAAGAAAACTGATAAAAAGGTTCAATTTGATGAATCAAATTTATCTCAAGAAGAGAAGAGAAAAATGATAAAGGAAGGCAAAAAGCCGACCGATGAAAATGTTCAATTGCAAGAAGAACAAAAGAAATTGGAAACCTCTAAACCTGAAAATAAAGAGGATCAAAAGCAAAATGAAGAGAAAGGGAAGAAAAAGGGAAGAAGAGCTCCACGTTGTCGTAGAGGGGTGTGAAGGTAGGCTGACGTTCATCCAAAAGAATCATGCTAACCTAACCGTGTGACTGCACGCAGGGTGCTTCTGAGTATGCTTAGGGCTTCGGTTGCTTGTTCAGTTTAGGATAGTTAAAAACTATAGATTTCGAATATATTTGAGTTTAAATTAAGAAATAATTTTTTGGAACTAGGAGCTGTAAGGACGAGCGCTTCTTTATCTTTCTATCGCTTGAAAATAAGAAGGTAAGATTAGTTTTTCACTAACTACGTGATCTTTAATGCATTCAGTTTTGTTTCACTTGTCTTGCAAATAATCGTCGTTTCTATCTACAGATGGTGGGAAAAGGTCTTCACTATTCTCAATGCTAGGTGGAACAGTGGAAAGTAAATGGAAAATTCTACTAGGATCGTGCAAAGTTTCTTCTAGTATCTTATCTTTTACTCGTTCTTCAACTTCAACTTGTTTAGGAAATAATGACTCAAAGGTAGATGAAGGTAGAAAAGAACTACTTGATGAGGCTTCTTGCGACATAAGATGAAATGACACTAGATTAATGATCAAATTCCTATACAAACCTAAAGATAAGGTTCATAAAAGATAGTCAATGAATTGATAAGCTAATGGCTCAAATCAATAACTCTAATAGAAATGTAAGGGTTTAGTAATAGGATAAATGTCTAAACAAATAAGTAATTGAATAAATGAAAATATAAGGTAAATGGATCTTCAATTTGTCACTTCACTTCACTTCGCTTTACTTCGATTGCTCTTTAATCTTCAATGTTTCTGAAAAAAACATTAGGGTATTAGTAATATTACATAAATCAATAAAAACATGAAAGATATACTTCACTTACATTAAAGCATACACATGCTCATGCATGCAAACATACATTCTTGCACATGCTAACATTTAACTTAGCATCCTAACATGTTCTCAAGCACTTAATCCTATCCAAATGAACACAATAATGCACACTTTAACCTATGCTCATTCATTTACTTACAGACATATATACATTCCCATGCATATGCACATACATTCTTTTACATGCATCTATATATGAACTTATAGAATAACATACACATAAACATATACATTTATATGCTCATATATAACCACATGCACAAATATGCTTACACATTAATCATTCAATCTCATACACATACTAATGTATGCCAATACCCCCTACCATAAATTCTTATATGTAGATACCCTCATTAACTTAAACACTAACATGTTGACTTAAAACATACACACACATCTAACATGCATTCATACTCATGCCAATGCATTCTAACACACATTCTCATACTCTTACATGTTAATCATGCATATCTTTCCATGCATGTGCACATACATATGCACTTATGCTTATGTCAATAATTAGAATTTCATACTAATACATAGAACACTTAATAACTCATGTATGCATACAGAGAACCACATGCATCGACCTTAAATGTATACTCTTAATACACTTAGTTAGTATTTCTATACATTAATGCACATTTGCACTTAAATAACTTAATAAACTTACTTATATCTAATGGAAATAATGTAATAATATAAGTAAATAGATGTAATTATTTAAACTATGCAATATTAAATACTTAATTTAAATTAATTAACTCTAATTAACTAATTATCCAATTAACTCTTTCTCTCTCTCTCCTAACTCTCTCTTTCTCTCTCTCTCTCTCTCTCTCTCTCTCTCTCTCTCTCTTTCTCTCTCTCTCTCACTCTTTCTCTCTCTCTCTTTCTCTCTCTCTCTCTCTCTCTCTCTCTCTCTCTCTCTCTCTCTCTCTCTCTCTCTCTCTCTCTCTCGCTCTCTCTCTCTCTCTCTCTCTCTCTCTCTCTCTCTCTCAATTCCAAAAAGTTACTTACGGAGGTTTCATCATGAGATATAAATCTTGAAACCACAAGAAACTTTTTTAAAACTTTCGAAATCTTCTAAATAGAAGAGTGCTCATGGAACTTTGGAAATATAGTTGATGTTCTCATCCAACCTTGGGATGCTTGAGAAGTTACATAAAATATATAACTAATCAACTAAAGCTTTATCCGCATGACTTTCTAAGTACATCCAGGACTTAGAGTCATCATATATCACAAAAGAAATTGCAAGTAATTAAATTTCCTTGGTTATCAATGCAACAGAACAACGATTACGACCACCACATGCTTGAGAGATGACTCTCCTCCCAACCAAATGCCTCTATATATAGCTCTCTCCAGGGGACTGCCTTCTTGGGTAGGTGGATGCTAATCATCCAAGTGTCAGCCATGTAACTACATGTGCGCCAAGTGTCCAGTGGATGCTTCTAGAAGGTTCTAGAGCTCTTTGGGCAAAATACTCTTCCCATGTACCTCATGGGGATTGAACCCAAGACCTCATCCTTCACATCCTTGAGACTTAACCACTAAGCTAAGTGGATCACTTGTTCACAAGAGCACAAAACCTCCTAGTAAGTCTAAACTCGAGATCTTTGGTCATACACACGGATGACCAAACGGTATCCGATTTCAGATCTGTCTGAACTGGCCAGACCCTTGGATCATAGACTTACTTTATTACATCTTGTGCTCTTGTGAACAAGTGATCCACTTAGCTTAGTGGTTAAGTCTCAAGGATGTGAAGGACGAGGTCTTGGGTTCAATCCCCATGAGGTACATGGGAAGAGTATTTTGCCCAAAGAGCTCTAGAACCTTTTAGAAGCATCCACTGGAAACTTGGCGCACATGTAGTTACATGGCTGACACTTGGATGATTAGCATCCACCTGCCCAAGAAGGCAGTCCCCTGGAGAGAGCTATATATAGAGGCATTTGGTTGGGAGGAGAGGCATCTCTCAAGCATGTGGTGGTCGTAATCCTTGTTCTCTTGCATTTTGTCTCTTAGATGAGCATGTTTATGCATTACCTAGGTCTTAAGCATTGGCTTGTTGTTGAGCACATCTTACAGTACCTAAGTGTTAACCACCTACTTGGATTATTGTATCCAAAGGGGGGATCATTACAAAAAAATTTACATGATTTTTTCAACTATGATTAGGTGAATTGTTATTGCGCTCATGCACCCATGTGTTTTTTGCCTCATGCTTAGTAGCTCACATATCTTCAAAGAGCAACAAGCATCCAAGTCTCAGCACCTCTCATCGCAAGGGTGAGAATAGCAAATTATTTTTTTATTAATAATGAAATGATTGATTTTTGGAGCTCAGCTTATTGAGTAATTAATGTGTTTTAGTGTTTTGATATAGAAGTTGAAGGCTCATAAGGGTCTAAATGGGCATGGACATTTTGGATGTGTCTAAACATGAATAAGTAAATTATATTATATATGTAATATATAAATAAAGACCCACGTAGAGAGTTCTTTATAAAAAATTAGTAAAAATAGTGGTTAGGATACGAATTGATGAAGATTGCAATTTGAGTAAATAAGAGCAAAGGCTCAATTTGAGTAAATAAGAGCAAAGGCTCTCCCTAAAAAAGATCAAATTTTTACTTTCAAGAATACTTTTTGAAGTTTCATCCTCATTGGAATATCTATTTTTGACATAATAAGCATCCTGTAAACACATGCAATCTATAGACTTGTCAAACAAAGTGTGTGAGGGATGATTGCACCCAACCTTGTGTACTATCTCACCTATTTGCATCTCTATTTTTTGTGTGTTCTAAGTTTCTCTATCCTTTTTGTATGGATGTATGAAAGATCTTGCAAGCTTGGTATCAAAGCTTTCACACATCAGTACAAACGATTCTGATGCTGTTCATTTTTACATCCAATCTCTATCTCTATTCAGATTTGGCTGAGATTCTAATCCCTATCTTGGTTTTGGTTTTCATTTGCATTTTCATTTTCGCTTCTTAGTTTTGGTTCCTATTCTTACTCTAGTTTTGATTTTTGGTTTTTGTTCTAGTTCTTTAACCTGAACCTTAAGCTTACACTTAGATTTTACTTCTACATTTACACCTATGTTTAGTCCTCTTCAGACTCTTCTAGTTTTGGTTTCTCATTTCTATTCCAGTTCTTGAACCTGAACCTACAATTTACTCCTGCATTTTACTCCTACAATTTACAACTGTCTTTACTTCTAGGTCCATTAAGGTAAAGAACTTTGGCATAACTATGGAATCTTTGGCTTCCCTTGCATCCATGGTTCCCATTGCGATAGCTGGCAGTCCTTGGTTGCATGCAAGCACCTTTTATTAAATGAGTGGAAATAATGATTATTTTTATATACCAACAAGATGTATTTGAACACATAACCTCACTTTCACAAGTCAAGTATTGTACCACTACACTATCCACTTGTGCTATCACTCTAGTCCCTTTAACTTAAATTTAATATAACTTGCACCTCTCTTAATTTTCCATTTCCCAAAAACCTCCCTTAACTTTTCTATTTGAATTCAAAAACTCTTAAAATTGTTTTCACATATATAGCAAGTGGTTTGCTTCCTCTATACATCCATGGACCTTACACATAACATGGAGGACTTTGGTGAATCATCTCTACTTGAGGTACCCCTCGAATAAGAGTTGAAGATTTTGTGGAATGAAGTTGAGGCCTTCAAATGAGATCCAACAACATGATGAAATACTTCAAAAGATGCATTTTGAAGAGGAAAACATTGTAATGGTGATGAACGCTATTACTTCTACTCATGTTGATGCCACACATTCTAACATTGGCATCAAAAGCTTTTAAATTTTTTTTGGTTTGATGACTGAAAAGGATTCCCCACTTGTTTTATTATCATGATGCATGTTTAATTATTTTTGCTCCGATAAGTATAATTTTAAAGCGATAAAGTGAAGTTTGCTTCTAGCTATTTAGTATGGAAGGCTCAACTTTGGCTGAACTTTTTAAGGCTTAGTGAAGATCGTCCAAAAATATGGATGGCCTTTTAAGAGAACCTAAGGACTATTTTCTTGCCCTATAGATCCACCTACATGTTTCACATTTCTGATGTTCACATGGAAGGAGGGTTATATTAATAAAACATACATAGATCGGGTCTAGAAATATCTATTATTTCTTCATAGGCTTGAAGATGTACCTAAGCTACCATGAAGAGCAATCATGAAGATGGTTTGGACACGGTGTCGTAGAGGGGTGTGAAGGTAGGCTGACGTTCATCCAAAAGAATCACGCTAACCTAACCGTGTGACTGCACGGAGGGTGCTTCTAAGTATGCCTAGGGCCTTCGGTTGCTTTTTCAGTTTAGGTGTGATAAAAACCTATATGTTTCTAATATATGGGAGTGCAAAATAAGAACTAATTATTTAGACTAGGGACCGTAAGGACGAGCGTTTCTATAATGTTCTATAGCTTCTAATTGATAAGACATAACTAAGTTTTCGTTTGTAATTTTATCTTTAATAAAATCAACTTCTTCGTTCTCAATTTGATTTGGGTTAGGTTTTCTAACTAAATTAGGTGGGAATAAGTCTGTCTTGTCCTCCGGTTCTGGCAACACTATGGTAATTAAAGGTAAAATTCTAGAAAGAAGACGATCGTAATCTATCGTGTGCAAAGTTTCGCTAACTACTTTATCTTTAATAATTTCAACTTCTATATTTTTGTTATTATTTGAACTATCAATTGAAGACGGAAGTAATGTTCCTATTATTAAGTTTTCTAACTCTTGATTCTTAATATCAGAATCGTTTGAAGATACTAGTTTAGAACTAATTGTAGATCCTATCTCTTTAGACATATGAAATAAAAAAGTAAAGATCTCAATTAATTTTCAGAGAAACAGTATGGAGAATTTCAAAATTAATCTATTTAAGCCTATACAAATCTTAATTATATCATAAAGTGAAAGTGCTAGAAATTTTTAGGAATTATGCCTATACAAAAGCTTATCCTAAGTGTTAATACAAATCTCTTAATAGATAAACCTATACAAATTAAAAAACAATCTTCAAGTATTGTATTTTTGTGATCCTGAAAATTTCTTATGCTTGTAAACTCGTAATCTCCTTTTTGAATTCTCTTCAGTGATTTGCAGAAGAATCAAAAGGAACCTCACACATTTTTTTACTCATTTTTATATGCATTCATAAGAATTCGTGCGCACATGCCGTCTATTAGACTAACTAATACATGCATTTAGTTAGTTAGCACATACCTCACATAAACACATGCATACACTAGATAACTCTAACAGATCACACACTTCCTTTATGCACACGAAAAAAAAAACGTCAATATTTTAATCTTCACTTATTTATTATATAATGTAATAGTAAAGTGCATTTAAATGAAAAAGAATTTTTACTATATTATGAGATCATGTAACCAAGATTTATAAACGCAAATTCACACATGGAATTAATAAAGAACTTAGGATAAAGACACTTAAATAAATTGATATAATTAAAAGGTAATTTCAAATATGGTTCTTGATCTTACTTGTAGATAAACTCATAGGAACAAATTTTTTTATACTCATAAAGTTTTCTTGATCAATGAAGAAGGCAAGCACAAGACCTAAATTTTCACCACTCATATGTAACATAACTTAGATATATTTTGATTAACAACATAAATATAGTTAAGCTGATAAGTATATATGTACAAGAGTATTTATTTGGGCAAACATAGTTATCTTTATATCTTCACATCTACATTAAATCATTCACATAAATTATAAAAATCTATAACCATTACAATACAATCTCACATTTGAAAACAATCATTAATGCTCATGCATTCACATGGCACAAATCCATGCTTATACACATAATCTCAAAGAATATATATATATATATATATATATATATATATATATATATATATATATATATATATATATATATATATATATATATATATAAAATGAAGAGTAAGAGTAAGAATTAATTATCCTGACATTCCACCTATAACTTCTTCTCTTTCCTGCAGGTACCCAAGACAAACATTAGTCAAATTAAATCAAAGCATTAAAAGAAATACGAGAGAGAGAGATATCATTTAACCGACTCTAAAGCAAATTGTTTTTATTTTTCCATATAACAATTCAAGTGAGGAAATCCTTCCGACATCTGCCCCCACCAAACCTGCACACCGCCCTCGATGGGCCAACCTGCAGTTCAAAAGGAAAGCAGTATCAAATTCTTTTGAAAAATATTTCTTAAACTATTTTTAAACTTATATGAAATATGCTCCTAAAGGTAAGTACATCTTCTGATAATCAAGAATAACCTTTTAAAATTATGCAAACTTGAATCACAAACTTTTTCATTCAATGTATGAAATTGAAAACAATTTTTAGAAAGTCCCATAGAAATCAATCAGACAGTTGTGGTACTTGCTCTTCTATTAACCCGTTCAAAAGTAATAAATATTTGATATAAATGGTCTATCCCTGATTTCCTAGTCACTCGCCAAAAGATGCATCTAACTAATTCCTCTATAGCATAAATCCGCCTCATATTGCCCGTATAGAATTTCAAAAGTGGTTTTGAGACCACAACTGAATCATGATAACTTTTTTCTTTTCTTTTCTTTTCTTTCTTTTTCTTTTTCTTTTTTTTTTAATTTTCTTTTTCCAATCTTGCAGTAGCCATTAATATACTGCTTGATGTTCTCAATTTTCTCTTTTCTTAATTTTCTTCGCGACTTTTTTTTTTAAAAGAGGAAAGGCTTAAACCCTAATCAGAGCAGAGGTTCTAGAGGAATGCTAAAGTGGGAACTAGGATCTCTTTAGCTAAATGGTTTGGAAGTTAAGGAAGTCTACCTATATAAAATAAACTTACTTCTACTAGGAATCGCAAGTCAAGTGTTCCCTCTCCTATCCTTATGAAAGCCATAGGGTCTCTAATTCTTGTCTTCTCTTCATACACATCCCTACTTCAGTTTTAAACTCATTGTTTCATAATTTTAAAAATCTTCCTTTCCTATCAGAAGGATGTATATATCTACTCATGAAATGCATCAAAAAAATCATATTTTAACAAGCTAATAAATAAGTAAAGTTTAGAACTCTTTCACCTGATCATTTTTATTCTTCTTCATCGTCGTCCTCCAAGAAGTCTTCGTCCAATTCAAATTTACTGCTTTCTCTTCTTCGAAACAGTTTTATTCTTTTCCCTGCAATCAAATTCGTTAACATAGAACCATCAAATTCACGTAATTTATATGTACCTGTTTCATAAACTGAAACAACAACGTAAGGTCTGAACCAACGTTTAGTTAGTTTCCGACGTGCATCGTATTGAGTATCAAATGTACTATCATATACAAGCACCCAGTCACCACTTTCTATTGGTTGCTGTCTTAGTCTATGTTTCTTATCAAAATATAATTTATTTTTCAATCTAGATGTTTTTAATTTTTTTATTGCTTCTTTAAGATTTTCATTTCCTTGTTTTATTTGCTTAATTCTAAATGCTAATAAGTCCTCTCTTGAAATGTTATCCTTCCAACCTAAATTCATCCAATTAATTTTCTGAGTATGAATGGGAAATAATGGTTTCTGACAGTACATGAGTTCAGCCGGCATAAAACCAGTTGTTCTCGTGTACGTCATGCGATCAGCCCAAAGAGCAAATGGAAGATATTTTGGCCATTGACTAATATCTCCGTGGAAAGCTTTAGAAATAGCCTTCACTATGGAAGGATGTCCTCGTTCAATTTTACCATTTGCTTCCGGGTTATAGGCAGTCGTAAGAGACAATCGAATTCCATGTTGTGCAAAGAATTCTCTTGCTTCTCTCGCATCTAACTCACCTCTATCCGCTACTACTTTTTCTATATATCCAAATCTGGATAATACTTCTTCTAAAAGGAATACGCATACATTATAAGTAGTATTGGAACGAAGCACTCTACCTTCAACGTGATTTGTCAAATCTTCTCGCGCAAGAACGATATATCTCATGCCATCATTGCTTTTAGGCATGGTCACAAGGGCTAATACCCACTTGTAATGAATACAAGGTGGATAGGTCGGGTGAAGGGGATCTCTATGCTTGACAGAGGAATGTAATTAGCACGTACTACAAGTGCTCACAAATTCTTTAACAATTACATACATCCTCAACCACCAATAGCTTTCTCTAATCTTTTCATATGTAGCAACAAAACCTTTATGACCAGCCCAAAGGCTTTCGTGCATCTCTTGCATAACTTGCACTTGAAAAACCTTCAAACCTAGTACTCTTTGAGGGTTTCGAACCTTTCCTCTAGCATGTCTCCAAAGATATCCATCTTTCAAGAAGAAGTTGAAAGACTTCTTCCTGATGTTCCGTAATCAATTTGAAGACCAGCTTGGGGAAGGCTGAAATGAACTCAGATAGTTTCCTATATCTCGCCACTCTCCTTCATAATCGCACTCTCTAAAGCTTTCATACGTATAGGTAGATGTTTCATAATTTATTAAATTAATATGATTATTTAATGCTTCACTATCATTGTCGAATTCTGCTCTTGAAAGCATATCAGATTCATAGCATTCATCATGTGGGCCATAGAATTCGTGGCTCCTTGTGGTAAAGTACACATACGTACTAACCCCAAAGGAGTCTTCATCGTGGTCACATCTCGACTCTCAATTGCTAATTGAAACTGATCATACCCTGAATACAGGTCTCCCATTGAATAGATGGAGTGACCAGCAAATGCCTCGGCAAACTCATCTACAATGGGTCCCGTTCCTACATTCCTAATAGTGACTTTATTCAGAGGCTGCAAATCTTGAATAAAGCGTAGCTTCCCACTCTTTTCGGATACCTTGAACCACCTATTAGAGTATGGTGTTGAGGATGGTTCCAAGATTCTCATGGCAATCTTCTCCTTTAATAATCTCATTAGCTCAGGTAAATGAGCCTTTGGGACTGGAATCGGACGAAGATTCCAAGGAATATGCGGTACTGTGAAAATAATAATTGGAGCTACTAACTTTGGGTCTGCACATCCTATTTCATGTGGGAATAAAGAAAAAGCTTTACCATGACGAACAATCATCTTAGTAAACTGCTCTTTTTCAATTTTAGAAAGAAATTCATCACCGAATTTAATATTTTTCTTACTCTCCTTAGTAAATATGTGACATATCTTTGATCGATCTCTAAGAATAGGATCATTTGATACTTGACGAAGTATGTCATGACTATCTTTGGGTAAGGGTTGAGCTACAGGCTTTATCTTCTTTTCTATAGTTTTGTATTTAGTTTCTATGCTAACTTCATGTTCTAGGATAAAATCACTAATAATCTCATACTCTTGAATAGAGTTAAGAATTATCAGATTTGATTCAAAATTTTCATGAGAAACACTTTCTAGCTCTTCTAATAGAGTGGAACTTTTTGATAATTCAATTATACACTCAATTTTCTCGTCCCTTAAAATTAATCCAGTTTGTCTGAAATATTTTTCAGTTTGTTTTCTAAATGTTTTTGGAAGTTTTTCATTAGTAATATAATGCAAAGTAGTTGTAGGAGTACAAATTAAGTAATTTTCAAATTTATGTTCATTGATAGGCGAGACATCAAAACAACGTCCACTATTGTCTCGCTCAATAGTGGAGTCTAGCAAAAATTTTGATCATAATACGCTCCATATTCTCTTACAGCCAGTGGATCATCACAAAGAATCCATCCCTGATTTGGATCAAATTCTTGCATACGTTGATCCATCATTCATTGCTTTTGTTTCCATCCTCATTTCAGCTATAAATGGCTGTCCAAGAATCACTTCATATGAACAATTATCTTGAACGAAGAAATGAAACTCTTCTCGAACACCACCTATAATAATATGGACATTGGCACATGCACCTAATAAAATGCCAGAGCCGTTGTCAGCTATTCTCATCCGCCAACCGTGCTCTTTATCAATTGGCCACCTAAATTTGTCAACGAACTTTTTTGAAATCACGTTTATCTCTGACCCCGAGTCAATGAGAGCCAAAGCTAAACAAGAATCCTTTTCATCACCGATTCTAATCTTTACTTCTGGTGTGCCTCATGCCTAGAAGGTAGAATTAAATTTACTCTCACTCTTTAACATTTCTTCATCAGGTTGTATGGGTCCTAGAAAATTTCTATTTACACTTCCTGTTGTAAATTCTTCATCATCCTCATAATCACTTTTACTCAATGTAACTACATCATTCATAGCTAGGGTTTCTTCTTCCACGTCTTGCATGTCCTCGTCTTGTGGCAAGGGAAAGCGTCTTCTTCTAATAAGTCGAATAAAACTGTCCTTGACCTCTAGTTTCGCTATGGAAAACACTTGCTCAAGTGACATCGTTACTTGACTTTCTAGAAGAATGTCATTTAAAATCTCCCTAGCATCATTTTTCTTTTCGAGCTCAGAAATCATAATAGCACGTTGTCGAAAAGATTTCCACCTTTCCGTTGATGACCAGAGAAAATGAAAACAACTTTATTGGTGAACTTTAACCTTTTATATCACTGTTAATCAGCTGCGTTGATTAGAATTAACTATTTTGAAAGTGTTTACAGGTGTGAATGATGAAGCAAAACATATTTTCATATTAGGGTTTACCCTAATTTTACATTTAATGAGTTTTATGTTCAAGAATTATGGGTATTCAATCCTAGGGTTTCTTGAATTCATGTGTTGTTTATGACATTTGGGTAAATGCTAGGGTTTATTTTAATGAGAATGGATTAATGAGATGGTTCATAAGGGTTTTAAGGGATTTTAGTGTGCAAGATGAGTGGGAATGAAGATTAGCCTTAGTTTAAAGGGTTGAAACAATTAATATTTAATGAAATTAATCTATAATTTAACATTGGTTAACATATAAAATTAAAATATGGTTTAATTAGTTACCTTAATAGTGTGTGTGAATTTAAATATTAAGGTTCTACTTAATTAAATTTTAACCTAAGCTTAAGTTAAATGAAATATTTAATTATAAATATTGAGGTAATAGGATTAAAATGAAAATGGAGTGGATAATTAATGAGTGGTATATGTGAATAGTGTTTAAAGAATGGTGTGAATTAAGTGTGTAATTAAAGTGCATAAAGTGAGTGGTTTAAAGTGTGGTAATTATGTGTGCAAGATAAAAGAGTGGCCTAAAATAATTATGCATTTAAAGTGCAAAAAGTATGTGGTGAAAAGAATGGAGCAAGTGTGTTGTGGAAACAAAGTTAAGTTAAAGAGTGGTGAAAGATAGTGGGTAAAGTGTGGTTGTAGGATAAAGTACAAATAAAATAGAGTGATAGACATAGGACTTCTGTGAGTATTTAACTGTGTGTTGAGCTTTAGTTTCCCTAATGTTTTTTTCAGGTAATTTTTCCCTCATCTTCTGTTGCTTCTTGTCCTTCCGTATGTAGACGTCGCTGTTTGTGCAGGAGGTAGAACTATAGAGAGAGAGTGAAAAGGATAGATTCTGGTAGTTAATCATGATTGAAGTATTGGTGCTTCAGGCTTTCCTTGCAACATCGCCAACTAAATTGGTTTATTTTCGTAGTCATAGGCTTTGATTGGCGGCGGATGGCTCTGATGTCGTCAGAGGTTGCTGATGTGTGTAACAGATGCTGCCAGAGTAATTCAGAGAGAAGGAGTTTTGTTTTATTCCTCCACCCTCCACGAGCTGCAGCTACAGCGCGCAGCGTGTAGAGAGAGAAAGAGTGTAGAGAGAGCAGAGGGAGTGAATGAATTCTACCACGTAGGCTCTGACAGCGGAAGACGACGATCTAGTCAGGCGTGCGCATCAGATATTCAGAGAGATATAGGAGAGAGAATGAAATTAAATGAAAAAGTTCTCCCTCCTTCCCTCCTAGCAAGCTGCGCATGGCAGCGCGCAGAGAGAGAAAGAGAGAGAGAGAGAGAGAGAGAGAGAGAGAGAGAGAGAGAGAGAGAGAGAGAGAGAGAGAGAGAGAGAGAGAGAGAGAGAGAGAGAGAGAGAGAGAGAGAGAGAGAGAGAGAGAGAGGGAGAGAGAGAGAAAGAGAGAGAGAGAGAGAGAGAGAGAGAGAGAGAGAAAGAGAGAGGGAGAGAGAGAGAGAGAGAGAGAGGGAGAGAGAGAAAGAGAGAGAGAAAGAGAGAGAGAGAAAGAGAGAGTTAGGAGAGAGAGAGAAAGAGTTAATTGGATAATTAGTTAATTAGAGTTAATTAATTTAAATCAAGTATTTAATATTGCATTGTTTAAATAATTACATCTATTTAGTTATATTATTACATTATTTCCATTAGATATAAGTAAGTTTATTAAGTTATTTAAGTGCAAATGTGCATTAATGTATAGAAATACTAACTAAGTGTATTAAGAGTATACATTTAAGGTTGATGCATGTGGTTCTCTGTATGCATACATGAGTTATTAAGTGTTCTATGTATTAGTATGAAATTTTAATTATTGACATAAGCATAAGTGCATATGTATGTGCACATGCATGGAAAGATATGCATGATTAACATGTAAGAGTATGAGAATGTGTGTTAGAATGCATTGGCATGAGTATGAATGCATGTTAGATGTGTGTGTATGTTTTAAGTCAACATGTTAGTGTTTAAGTTAATGAGGGTATCTACATATAAGAATTTATGGTAGGGGGTATTGGCATACATTAGTATGTGTATGAGATTGAATGATTCATGTGTAAGCATTTTTGTGCATGTGGTTATATATGAGCATATAAATGTATATGTTTATGTGTATGTTATTCTTTAAGTTCATATATAGATGCATGTAAAAGTATGTATGTGCATATGCATGGGAATGTATATATGTTTGTAAGTAAATGAATGAGCATAGGTTAAAGTGTGCATTATTGTGTTCATTTGGATAGGATTAAGTTCTTGAGAACAGGTTAGGATGCTAAGTTAAATGTTAGCATGTGCATGAATGTATGTTTGCATGCATGACCATGTGTATGCTTTAACGTGAGTAAAGTATGTCTTTTATGTTTTTATTGATTTATGTAATATTACTAATACCCTAATGTTTTTTTCAGAAACATTGAAGATTAAAGAGCAATTGAAGTAAAGCGAAGTGAAGTGAAGTGACAGATTGAAGATCCATTTACCTTATATTTTCATTTAGTCAATTACTTATTTGTTTAGACATTTATCCTATTACTAAACCCTTACATTTGTATTAGAGTTATTGATTTGAGCCATTAGCTTATCAATTCATTGACTATCTTTTATGAACCTTATCTTTAGGTTTGTATAGGAATTTGATCATTAATCTAGTGTCATTTCATCTTATGTCGCAAGAAGCCTCATCAAGTAGTTCTTTTCTACCTTCATCTACCTTTGAGTCATTATTTCCTAAACCAGTTGAAGTTGAAGAACGAGTAAAAGATAAGATAGTAGAAGAAACTTTGCACGATCCTAGTAGAATTTTCCATTTACTTTCCATTGTTCCACCTAGCATTGAGAATAGTGAAGACCTTTTCCCACCATCTATAGATACAAACAACGATAATTTGCAAGACGAGCCAAACGAAACTAAATGCATTAAAGATCACGTAGTTAGTGAAAAACTAATCTTACCTTCTTATTTTCAAGCGATAGAAAGATATAGAAGCGCTCGTCCTTACGGCTCCTAGTTCCAAAAAATTATTTCTTAATTTAAACTCGAATATATTAGAAATCTATAGTTTTTAACTATCCTAAACTGAACAAGCAACCGAAGCCCTAAGCATACTCAGAAGCACCCTGCGTGCAGTCACACGGTTAGGTTAGCGTGATTCTTTTGGATGAACGTCAGCCTACCTTCACACCCCTCTACGACAACTTTGGTGAACCTGACGTGAAGCGTGATGATCGTGTGCCTAGGACTTACGTTGTATGTTTAGTTTTAACTTAAATTTTTAATTTCATTTTCTTCTTGTATGCAAGAAAATTGAAGATTGAAGCTGTGACAAAACCGTGGAAGAAGGATTTCCAACTGGTGGCGCTTTGTCGTTTCAAACCCCCCCCCCCTCAACGTTCAAGAGAATCAAGATATATTCATGGTCATTTTAGTTTTGTGTTTAATATTGTTTTAACGTTCACTTTTGAACCTCTTCAGCAAAAATATCATCAAGTAAGGTGTTTATTTTAAGTTCTTTATTTTTAGTTTACGCCCATCACTTAAAAAGAAAAGTTGTTTTCATCTACACTAGGATCTAAGCACCTTCATATTAGCATTTAAAGAATATTTGAATCTTTCTTTTGTATCTAGGAAATATAATTTTTACTTAAAGCATTTAAATATTTGCATTTTTAGGAAAAGCCATTATTTTTGCATCATTAAAAAGAAAAACATTTTAAGTTTTGAAAAAGAAAGATTGATTGCTTTATTTTCATTGCATAAAAAGAAAGCTTATGGCATAAAAATAGTGTAAATTTAGGTTTCTTTTGACTTATAGTTAATGTTTTTTATTTTTTCAAAGAAATTAATTTTAAAGAAATTAATCATAAACTAAAAGACTTAATCAAGAAAAACTATTTTATAAAAATCATCTTATTAAAAAAAACCCTTTAAAATTGAAAAAGTCTGAAACATTTAAAATCTCTAAAAAACTTAAATTCAAAAAGAGTAATTAAAGGATAAGTTAAAATTTAGGTTTTTGAAATAAAAAACAAGAAAGAAATATATTTTAGGAACAGAAGATTAGAATTAGTAAAGCCTAGGACTAGGGTAAAGCCATTCCTGGCTTTATCAACTAGCGATAGATTTAGTCAATTTAGAGAGCAATTAGATCCGGCTATTAGGGAACTTCTTCTTCATTCGAAGCATTATCAAGAACGTAAGATGGAGGAGATGTTCAAGAACATGATGATAGAAAAGCAAGGGACACGTACAGTCCAAGCTATTCTAGACTCAGGTACATCCGACCAGAACCAAATTCCAGGTATTTATATTTGAATTTTCCTGGTTTTGACATAGTTAAATGAAAATGAAATCTAATGTAGAGAACCTTCTGCCTGATATGGAATCACGATTAGTTTCCTCTATAGATTTAAAGCTGAATTCTAAGTTTGAATCCTTAAACTCGTTTCTTTCAATCTTAACTACAATAGTATCTGATAGCAACACTTAAGTCAATAGATACTCAATTTGATCATGAGTTTAGGAATTTAGAAGGAATTCTTCATTATGAACTATCGAATTTAAATGCAAATTTGGAAACATTAGCAAATCATGTAAAAGAAATTTCATCATTCAAAACTATTGGTCATGACATTGCAAGTTTAAAAGAGAACATTGAAAGGTTAAACAATCAAATACAAGAAAGTGGTACATGTGAATGCAAAGATAAATATCATGTACAAGTTCAAAGTAGATCTATATATTCTATTGACAGAAAACCTTTACGCGATCATAGAAGAGTCGTTCCTAGACCAAAGAGAACTGTAAGATGCTTCTGGTGTGACCAACTAGGTCATACTTATGGAAATTGTATGGCCTATGAGAA
Source organism: Ceratopteris richardii (assembly GCA_020310875.1). Lineage (NCBI taxonomy): Eukaryota > Viridiplantae > Streptophyta > Polypodiopsida > Polypodiales > Pteridaceae > Ceratopteris > Ceratopteris richardii. The sequence goes on from CM035435.1 coordinate 99,378,339, forward strand.
AGCATGTAGCCAACAATTGGTACTAGAAAGTGAACAAAAAATATTTGATTATCAAACACAATTACCTTTGAGATTAAACTTAGGTAGAGGAGGGATGATAGACTATTTTGACCAAACAAAATTTAGTCCTAAAACCAAACTTCAAAAACAATGGAAACCTAGGAGTCATAATGCGAAAAGCAATGTATGTCAATTACATTCTATGAACACCAAGATTGTGACTAAATGTGAATGCTTGGACAATGATCAAAACCTTCTTAAACCTAAATCTATGAGTAACATTGATATTCAAACTACATCTAAGGATCAAGATACATTGAAAAAGATTAGGAAAGAAGAAGATGTCAGGATAAAAGATGATGAAAATGAACAATCAATTAATGGAAATGAAGACATATATGTGGATAAAACAGAACCTAAAGTCAAAGAAAATGACAATAAATGTGATCAAAATAAAACTGATAAAAGAATAGTACAAACATTTGAAGATGAAAATCTTCAAATTCAATTAGAACATGACAAGAAGATGGAAAAATAGATACAAGAAGCCATATGGAAAATTGAAAATAATATTAAAAATTCATCTAAAGTTAAGAAAAAGGAGAAGAATTTCCGAGAAATAGTTTTATTATAATGAAATTGTTTATTGAAGAAAACTTTATTGCTTGCTGCATAAATGCTGTTTTCCTAAACTTGAGAAACATATACCTAAATTGTTTTGTTTAATGAAGATTTTATGCTTGGAAAAGTTAGTTAAAAGCTTATGATAAAGTTTACATTATGATTTGCTTAACCAAAAGAATACAAAAGATTCGAGCTCGGGAGTTTTATCTCTCCCTAAACAAAAGATAATTACGAGCTTATCAAAATGATGTTACTAAACTTATGATGAACTTATGATTTTCATTCTTTCACAATTAGGAAGAAATCTAGTATGATGAACAATTATGAAGAATAGTACTATAATGATGAATATTTTGAATAAAATGATTTTGTTTACAACAAATATGATGATTATATTATACTATGAACATTATGATTTTTTCTGAAATTTATGAACTTTGTTTCATAGGTTAAAAAACCTATTTTAAAAATTAAGAATGCATTATTTATGATAATTATAACCACTATGAATTTTTTATGATGAAAACTGTGACATGATGAAAATGAATCAGATAGAATATATGAATTTATATTTGTAAGATAAATATAATGAATATTACTTGTTTTGTATCTTCTGCTTTATGAGTACTTACAGGAATTCACGATGAGTTATGAAATTGCAAGTTAAATGATAATGAAGATTACTTGTTTTGTAGTTTCTACTTTATGATTGCTTACAGGTCCTGAAGATGAATTGATCAAAGCAATTGAAGATTTTATGCCAAAAGTTCTGATGAACTTAAAGGGAGCTGAAGATGGAGTCAATGTAGATCAGGTGAAAAAGTTCTAAACCTGATTTATGTTTTAATTTATTATAAAAGTTCATGCATTATCATAACTAGATATGTACATTCTTCAGATAGATTAAGAAACTTCTTAAAATTATGAAAAGTAGAATTTACACTGAAGTAGGAACGTGCTTGAAGAGAAGATAGGGATTAGAGACCTATGGTTGTCATATGAATAGTTGAAGGAACCCTTAACTTGCAACTCCGAGTAGAAGTAGGCTTGTTTTATATAGGTAAGCTTCCTTAAATCTGACCCACTTAGCTAAAGAGATCCTAGTTCCTGCTTTAGCTTACCTCTAGATCCTTTGCTCTGATTAAAGGTTAAGCCTTTCCCCTTTATCAAAAAATTTGTGAACAAAATTGAAAGCAGTACATTAATGGTTGCTGTATATGAAAAAAGGAACAATGACAAAAAAGAAAAAATTATGATTAAAAAAAAATGAGATAAAAGAAAAATCAAATAAATCAGTTGTGATCTCGAAATCACTTCTGAATTGAAAAGCGGGCTATATAAGACGGATGTATGCTAGAGGGGAGTTAGTTTTTTGTATCTTAATGGCAAATGGTTAGGAGATGAGGATAGAAGGCCTATATAACATATGCTTTACTTATGAACAGAGTTAATAGAAGAGTTAGTACGAACACTATTTGAATGACTTCTATAGTTTCCTTCTAAAACCTGTTTTCCGACTCATGCATTGAACGAAAAAGTTTAAATTCAAGTTTACATAATTTTATAAGTTCTCTTTGCTATTTGAAGATGTACTAATGATAGAAGCATTTTTTATATATAAAGACTATTTGAATTTGAGTCATGAATAAGTTTCAAAAGAATTTGATATTGCCTTCTATGATCTGCAGGTTTGGCCCATGGAGGACGATGTGCAGGATTGGCCGGGGCGAATGTCGGAAAGATTTCAACCTTTCCGTTGATGATCACAGAAAATGAAAACAACTTTATTGGTGAACTTTAACCTTTTATATCACTGTTAATCAATTGTATTGATTAGAATTAACTATTTTGAAAGTGTTTACAGGTGTGAATGATAAAGCAAAACATATGTTCATATTAGGGTTTACCCTAATTTTACATTTAATGAGTTTTATGTTCAAGAACTATGGGTATTCAATCCTAGGGTTTCTTGAATTCATGTGTTGTTTATGACATTTGGGTAAATGCTAGGGTTTATTTTAATGAGAATGGATTAATGAGAGGGTTCAGAAGGGTTTTAAGGGGTTTTAGTGTGCAAGATGAGTGGGAATGAAGATTAGCCTTAGTTTAAAGGGTTGAAACAATTAATATTTAATGAAATTAATCTATAATTTAACATTGGTTAACTTATAAAATTAAAATACGGTTTAATTAGTTACCTTAATAGTGTGTGTGAATTTAAATAATAAGGTTCTACTTAATTCAATTTTAACCTAAGCTTAAATTAAATGAAATATTTAATTATAAATATTGAGGTAATAGGATTAAAATGAAAATGGAGTGGATAATCAATGAGTGGTATATGTAAATAGTGTTTAAAGAATGGTGTGAATTAAGTGTGTAATTAAAGTGCATAAAGTGAGTGGTTGAAAGTGTGGTAATTATGTGTGCAAGATAAAAGAGTGGCTTAAAATAATTACGCATTTAAAGTGCAAAAAGTATGTGGTGAAAAGAATGGAGCAAGTGTGTTGTGGAAACAAAGTTAATTTAAAGAGTGGTGAAAGATAGTGGGTAAAAGTGTGGTTGTAGGATAAAGTACAAATAAAAAAGATGCTGCTAGAGTAATTCAGAGAGAAGGAGTTTTGTTTTATTCCTCCACCCTCCACAGGCTGCAGCTGCAGCGCGCAGCGTGCAGAGAGAGAAAGAGTGTAGAGAGAGCAGAGGGAGTGACTGAATTTTTCCACGTAGGCTCTGACAACGGATGATGACGATCTGGTCAGGCGTGCGCATCAGATATTCAGAGAGATATAGGAGAGTGAATGAAATTAAATGAAAAAGTTCTCCCTCCTTCCCTCCCAGCATGCCGCGTGCGGCAGCCTGCAAAGAGAGAAAGAGAGAGAGAGAGAGAGAGAGAGAGAGAGAGAGAGAGAGAGAGAGAGAGAGAGAGAGAGAGAGAGAGAGAGAGAGAGAGAGAGAGAGAGAGAGAGAGAGAGAGAGAGAGAGAGAGAGAGAGAGAGAGAGAGAGAGAGAGAGAGAGAGAGAGAGAGAGAGAGAGAGAGAGAGAGAGAGAGAGAGAGAAGAGAGAGAGAGAGAAAGAGAGAGAGAGAGAAGAGAGAGAGAGAGAGAGAGAGAGAGAGAGAGAGAGAGAGAGAGAGAGAGAGAGAGAGAGAGAGAGAGAGAGAGAGAGAGAGATATGAAATAGTCAAGCCTTCTATTTCATGTGAGATCATTCTCCTACCATGTTTAAGATGAATTTATTTTTGGGAAGGTAGATGTTCCAAGTAGAGGATCTTAATTGATTCATGAACTCTTCCCAAAATACACATAAATTCATATTATATGATAGGTCCAAGGAATGATGAAGGCAAAACCTCTTTAGGATATAAATGTTTTGCCAAGATATAAAGGTACCAAGCTTTTATAAATTTTCATTTGATTTCATCAAGGGGTGATGGAAATCAAAGGTTAAACCTCAACATCAATTGATCCTTGACGTCAATAAAAGGATGTTAGGTTCCATAGTTGCATCTCTAGTAAATGATGCAACTAGCTAAGCAGTCTTTAGGAAATAATATAAGTTCCTAAAGACTTGAAGCAAGATGTGAACTTTTCATTTAGGAGTAGAAAGTTCCAAGAAATGGATCTTAAATCCATGAACTTCTCCTAAACAAGTTATAAAGTTCAAAGTTGTGTTCACAGTAACATTACTATTGGATCAATCATCAATAGATGCTTGGACTTTAAACATAATTTTGATTGGTGAAATATGTTTAAAGGACTCTAGTAACATCTGAAGATTGACCAATAATAATGAGTCTTGTATCAAACTCAAGAATAGAAGTCGATATCACATAAATGAAAGTTCAACTTAAACTTTCATAGTGGCATGGAAAACCATATCCAAAATGTGATATTTTGTCTCTAGTTTGATACTCAGGAAATGAATACAATTGAATCAGTAAATTTTTGGATATCATTTGAAAGAATTTCTTTTAAATGTTCTTTTTGCAAAAGATTCCAAGATGAATCATTTGCTCAAGTTATTTGATTCCCTAGAAGGAATCTCAAGTCTTTGAAGAATGGCATTCTTTCAAGTGTTGAGAATGAAATTCTTCATACTCTTTAATCAATAAGTAGTTCCCTAGATGTCCCAAACCACTCAAAGTGGTATTTCAAGTCCTATTTGTGATATAACCTAAAGGTATATCAAAGATTCTTAGCTTTGGAATCTGAGAGGCATAAGTGTATGCTTGGACTTGAGAAAGATCTCTAAAAATCCTGCAGGTAAGCAAAGAAGCTTAAAGATAATTTAAGAGATCTTAAAGATAAAGACTAAGTCTTTATTTTTATCGCAAGATCAACCAGACTTGATCAATCTTGGCCATGATTATCCAAGTAATGTGCGATTAGAACTACTTTGTAGATTGCCCAAGTATTGGCAATAAAATTCCTTTTGGGAAGTATTCACTCAAGTTCCATCTATTCAATGGAAAATTGTGAAAAAGTAAGTTGTTCCCAGTCTGAACAGAGTGAAGGAATTCCAAAAATGTAGTCTGCAACCGTGAAGACGGTACTTAAGTCTGTGGAAGGTAAAACATAAGTGTTTGCCTATCCTTAAAGGGATTTTGGTACAAATCCAGAAAGCATGAGCGGATGCTTAGACTAAGGCAGTAGAGAGATTCCTGTAAAAAGCCCCGGCCGGGATAGGTACCTAAAAGCACCAGTATAGAAAGGAATCTAAAGACAAGAAGTCATAAACTCTTGTCATTACAAAATTGGTCAAGAATAACCAATTGAACTTGAATTTGAGAAATTCAAGAACTTGGAATTCTGATTGGTTTTCATTTGAAAACCCCAGTAAAGAAGAATTGATATTCTGTCAAGAGGTTTTCAAGTTTCCAAGGCAAAGCACATGATTAAGAGGTGATCATGCGAAGGAATCAAAACCTAGGAAAATCTAGTTAGAGGTAATGCCTGAAACTTCCAATTCTTGTAAAAGAATTGAAGAAATAAGGTACTCTATCAAGAGATGTTTAGACTTTAGGATAAGAATCACCCACACATTAATGTGAATATAAAATAGGGTGGTATGGGACACCAGATTTTATACTCAGATTGATGTAGGAAAGATGGTATGGGACATGGGACCGTGGGATGATGATTATCTTTTAGTCCTAGTTTGGATTTTGAAGTTAGGTTTCATCCTCAAGGAAATTAAGACTTCAAGGAAAGTTTAATTCATAAAGGATGTGAAAGTAGTATCTTACGATACTTCAAGGTAACTTCAAGATTAAGGAAACTGAAGATATGAAGTAAGTAACTTCCAAGATCTTCATAGAACACTTCAAGTTTCAGTGTTATTGATCAGAAATATTTGATAAATTTCTGAAAGAAGTTGGACTTTGATTTTGAGTTGATCTTTTCAACTAAAGATTTAATTGACTAAGTCAAGCATCAAGTTCCTAGTGTAACTTGATAAAATTCACTCTTTTAGACTCAAAGAAATGCACAAGAATTGCATTCACGGAGTCAAAAAGATTTAATGTGACCTGAACTTAGTCTCAAGTGAAGCATTATTTGAATACAAAACTCATCAGCATAACCTTAGTGGGTCGACACACTGATGTTGGTTACCACACTAGTATCTTGTGGTTGGATGATGTTTTTGGTTTTCTTTGTATCTTTCTGAGAATCCAGCTTATTTCTCTGAAAGATAAAGACAATGCTTCAATATCTTGTTGAAATAGATCTTTGAAAAGTAAAAAGTCCTGAGTCATCTAGTCTTTGACTCATAGCAAGTTTATGTATATTCGAAGTTTGAATTGGTTGTACAGAGTCTTAGTTATTTCTTTCCGCTTTCCAAATCTTTTGGAATTGGCTCAGATATGGTATCTGATTCCTTTTGCAAAAGACCAGGGATAGCCGGTTAGAATTAGATAACTAACTTGAACATCCTAGATAGATGTTATGTACAAGAACCTTTTCAATCTTCAAAAGATGATAAGTCTAAGTAGACTTATTCATTTGATTTTGCTTCAAGTTATAGCATAAAAATTTTCCTAGAGTCCAGTATACTCTAGAATAAAGAAGTTAGGAATTGCTCATTAGATTGACAATTCCCAAGAACTTTCAGTTAAAAGTCTTTGAGAAAAGTGTCCTAAGTTGGACAATTTTCATTTTGAATTTGAATTGGTGAAGTTAGTATGGTTGATTCCACCGGAATGGTAAACTTTCTCCTATAGTTTACATAGGATTTTTTCAACTCATTGGGACAGAGTAGTCCTCTAGTCGGGTGAAAAATCAAGTAACTGTTGGATAAAAGTAAACCATTGTACAGACATCTAAAGTTAGATGAATGGGACAACCAAACTTCAAGTTCTCCAAAACAAATTCAAGTGAATCAAGAATTCTCAAAGTCTTGCGAGGGATAAGAATCCCACCTTCATTACTAAGCCCATGCACAAGTTATGCCTAGAAATGGACTAGTAATTTGAATCCACCTAGTTCACATGTTTGTGCCTAGATCGCACATCCAGAAACTGTGAATTAGCTAAGGATGTCATTAGATCCACCCTCATTATTCTTCACTAGTTTGTACTTTCTCCTGTTCATCAAAGTGCAAAACCAGATAGTGTTTTGAATCATTTGGGCAAGGATGCCACCACAGAGATGAGACATGTTCTTCCAGTTCTAGAACATGACCATGTTCTTCCAGTTTTAGAACATGAGGCTCGGGGGTTGCCTACAGTATGTATATAGCTCTATTTTCGAGGACGAAAATCTTTTCCAAGGGGGGAAGAATGTAATAAAGTAAGTCTATGATCCAAGGGTCTGGCCGGTTCAAACAGATCTGAAATCGGATACCGTTTGGTCATCCGTGTGTATGACCAAAGATCTCGAGTTTAGACTTACTAGGAGGTCTTGTGCTCTTGTGAACAAGTGATCCACTTAGCTTAGTGGTTAAGTCTCAAGGATGTGAAGGACGAGGTCTTGGGTTCAATCCCCATGAGGTACATGGGAAGAGTATTTTGCCCAAAGAGCTCTAGAACCTTCTAGAAGAACCCATTGGACACTTGGCACACATGTAGTTACATGGCTGACACTTGGATGATTAGCATCCACCTGCCCAAGAAGGCAGTCCCCTGGAGAGAGCTATATATAGAGGCATTTGGTTGGGAGGAGAGTCATCTCTCAAGCATGTGGTGGTCGTAATCGTTGTTCTGTTGCACAAGACCTCCTAGTAAGTCTAAACTCGAGATCTTTGGTCATACACACGGATGTCCAAACGGTATCCGATTTCAGATCTGTCTGAACCGGCCAAACCCTTGGATCATAGACTTACTTTATTACATTCTTCCCCCCTTGGAAAAGATTTTCGTCCTCGAAAATAGAGCTATATACATACTGTAGGCAACCCCCGAGCCTCATGTTCTAAAACTGGAAGAACATGGTCATGTTCTAGAACTGGAAGAACATGTCTCATCTCTGTGGTGGCATCCCTGCCCAAATGATTCAAAACACTATCCAGGTTTGCACTTTGATAAACGGGACAAAGTACAAACTAGTGAAGGATAATAAGGGTGGATCTAATGACATCCCTGGCTAATTCACAGTTTCTGGATGTGCGATCTAGACACAAACATGTGAACTAGGTGGATTCAAATTACTAGTCCATTTCTAGGCATAACTGGTGCATGCGCTTAGTAATGAAGGTGGGATTCTTATCCCTCGCAAGACTTTGAGAATTCTTGATTCACTTGAATTTGTTTTGGAGAACTTGAAGTTTGGTTGTCCCATACATCTAACTTTAGATGTCTGTAGACTAGAGGACTACTTTGTCCCAATGAGTTGAAAAAATCCTATGTAAACTGTAGGAGAAAGTTTACCATTTCGGTGGAATCAACCATACTAACTTCACCAATTCAAATTCAAAATGAAAATTGTCCAACTTAGGACACTTTTCTCAAAGACTTTTAACTGAAAGTTCTTGGGAATTGTCAATCTGATGAGCAATTCCTAACTTCCCTATTCTAGAGTATACTGGACTCCAGGAAATCATTTATGCTATAACTTGAAGCAAACTCAAATGAATAAGTCCACTTAGACTTATCATCTTTTGAAGATTGACAAGGTTCTTGTACATAACATCTATCTAGGATGTTCAAGTTAGTTATTTTATTCTAACCGGCTAACCCTGGTCTTTTGCAAAAGGAATCAGATACCATATCTGAGCCAATTCCAAAAGATTTGGAAAGCGGAAAGAAATAACTAAGACTCTGTACAACCAATTCAAACTTCGAATATACATAAACTTGTTATGAGTCAAAGACTAGATGACTCAGGACTTCAAATTTTCAAAGATCTATTTCAACAGGGATCTGAAACATTTTCTTTATCTTTAAGAGAAATAAGCTGGATTCTCAAAAAGATTCAAAGAAAATCAAAAACATCATCCAACCACAAGATACTAGTGTGGTAACCAACATCAGTGTGTCGACCCACTGAGGTTCTATCAATGAGTTTAGTTTTCAAATAATGCTTCACTTGAGACTAAGTTCATGTCACATTCAGTCTTTTCGACTCCTGATCGTGAATGCAATTCTTGTGCATTTCTTTGAGTCTAAAAGAGTGAATTTATCAAGTTACACTAGGAACTTGATACTTGACTTAGTCAATTGAATCTTTAGTTGAAAAGATCAACTCAAAGTCAAAGTCCAACTTCTTTAAAAAGTTATCAAATATTTCTTATCAATAACACTTAAGCTTGAAGTGTTCTAAGAAGATCTTGGAAGTTCCTTACTTCATATCTTCAATTTCCTTGATCTTGAAGTCATCTTGAAGTATCGTAAGATACTACTTTCATCCTTTACGAATTAAACTTTTTCTTGAAGTCTTAATTCCCTTGAGGATGAAACCTAACTTCAAAATCCAAACTAGGACTAAAAGATAATTATCATCCCACGGTCCGATGTCCCATACCATATTTCCTATATCAATCTGAGTATAAAATCTGGTGTCCCATACCACCCTATTTTATATTCACATTAATGTGTGGGTGATTCTTATCCTAAAGTCTAAACATCTCTTGATAGAGTACCTTATCTCTTCAATTCTTTTACGAGAATTTAGAAGTTCCAGGTATTACCTCTAACTAGATTTTCTAGGTTTTGATTCCTTCACATGATCGTCTCACAATCATGTGCTTTACCTTGGGAACTTGAAAACCTCTTAACAGAATATCAATTCTTCTTTACTAGGGTTTTCAAATAAAAACCAATCAGAATTCCAAGTACTTGAATTTTCTTGAATTCAAGTTCAATTGGTTTACCCTTGACCAATTTTGTAGCGACAAGAGATTTTGACTTCTTGTCTTTAGATTCCTTTCTTTACTAATGCTTTAGGTACCTATTCCGGGGACTTTATTTAGGAATCTCCTTACTGCTTAAGTCTTAAGCATCCGCTCATGCTTTCTGGATTTGTACGAAAATCCCTTTAAGGATAGGTAAACACTTATGTTTTACCTTCCACAGACTTAATTACCATTTTCACGGTTGCAGACTACATCCTTGGAATTTCTTTACTCTGTTGAGACTTGGAACAACTTACTCTTTTTCACAGTTTTCCATCGAATAAATGGAACCTGAGTGAATAATTCCCAAAAGGAATTTTATTGCCAATACTTGGGCAATCTATAAAGTAGTTCTAATCGCACATTACTTGGACAATCATGGCCAAGATTGATCAAGTCTCGTTGATCTTGCGATAAGAATAAAGACTTATAGTCTTTATCTTTAAGATCTCTTTAAACTATCTTTAAGCTTCTTTGCTTACCTGCAGGATTTTTAGAGATCTTTCTCAAGTCCAAGCATACACTTATGCCTCTCAGATTCCAAAGCTAAGAATCTTTGATATACCTTTAGGTTATATCACAAATAGGACTTGAAATACCACTTCTAGTGGTTTGGGATGTCCGGGAACTACTTACTTATTGTTTAAAGAGTATGAAGAATTTCATTCTCAATACTTGAAAGAATGCCATTTCTTCAAAGACTTGAGATTCCTTCTAAGGAATAACTTGAGCAAATGATTCATCTTGGAATCTTTTGCAATATTAAAAGAACATTTGAAAGAAATTCTTTCAAATAATATCCAAAAAATTTACTGATTCAATTGTATTCATTTCCTGAGTATCAAACTAGAGACAATATATCACATTTTGGAGATGGTTTCCCATGCCACTATGAAAGTTTCAGTTGAACTTTCATTTATGTGATATCGACTTCTATTCTTGAGTTTGATACAAAACTCATTATTATTGGTCTCTTTAGATGTTACTAGAGTCCTTTAAACATATTTCACCAATCAAAATTATGTTTAAAGTCCAAGCATCTATTGATGATTGATCCAATAGTAATGTTACTGTGAACACAACTTTGAACTTTATAACTTGTTTAGGAGAAGTTCATGGATTTAAGATCCATTTCTTGGAACTTTCTACTCCTAAATAAAAAGTTCACACTTGCTTCAAGTCTTTAGGAACTTATATTATTTCCTAAAGACTGCTTAGCTAGTTGCATCATTTACCAGAGATGCAACTATGGAACCTAACATCCTTTTATTGGCGTCAAGGATCAATTGATGTTGAGGTTTAACCTTTGATTTTCATCACCCCTTGATGAAATCAAATGAAAATTTATAAAAGATTGGTACCTTTATATCTTTGCAAAACATTTATATCCTAAAGAGGTTTTGCCTTCATCATTCCTTGGACCTATCATATAATATGAATTTATGTGTATTTTGGGAAGAGTTCATGAATCAATTAAGATCCTCTACTTGGAACATCTACCTTCCCAAAAATAAATTCATCTTAAACATGGTAGGAGAATGATCTCACATGAAATAGAAGGCTTGACTATTTCATATCTGAATTCCAAAAAGTTACTTATCGAGGTTTCATCATGAGATACAAATCTTGAAACCACAAAGAAACTTCTTTAAACTTTGGAAATCTTCTAAATAGAAGAGTACTCAAGGAACTTGGAAATATAGTTGACGTTCTCATCCAACCTTGGGATGCTTGAGAAGTTACATAAAGTATGTAACTAATCAAGTAAAGCTTATCCGCATGACTTTCTAAGTACATCCAGGACTTAGAGTCATCATACATCATAAAAGAGTTTGCAAGTAATTAAATTTTCTTGGTTATCAAGAAAATTTATTACTTAACTTTCTCCTAGTGCTTACTTATACCTAGCAAGACATCTATCATACTTAATTGTCATTAAGTATTTGTCTTTGATAGAAGAGTATCGACTTGGGAAGAAATCGACTAATTACTTGAGTTGCAAACTAGAACTAGTATGTCTTTGCAACTAACTAGTTCTTGGTCTTCCCTAATGTCAAACTGCGAGCTTTATAAAGTAAGCTAAATACTAAGAGAGTACATTCTCATATCTACTTGCAAACAGCATTCCATTCTATCATGCAAATGCATGTATCTACATGCAAAAGCATATGCTCACATGCGTATGCATGCATGTTCTTTGCATGCCCAAAAAATAATACAACAATCATGCATGAGCTTGATGCACGATTTTTTTCTTGTACTAAGAATGTATATCATGCAATCCTGATGCATGAATATCCTTTCCTTTGTCCTAATGCACTATGATATAAAAACATACCCTTGAGGTGCAATAGAAAACTTACTCAATGGAAAGGAAATATGTATTTAAACTACCAAAATACATTCTTTGATGCACAAGGATCTTTTTGAAATCAAGTCTTTCCTTAATGCAAACTAATGCTTGGAATGAGAAATGGATTAATTCATTATTCTAATCTAGACTTAATCAATTGAAATCTTGGCTATTTCAATGTGCATCTAGGATTAAGTGTAGAATAATGAAAACAAGATATTCAAGCATTAAGGCCAAGTAGAAACTGGAAAATACTTAGCTTTGATCATAGCTTCGTCCATCCCTTGATCCTTGCCAGGAGCTATTCATCATTCTTGAAGCTTCCTCATCAAGAAATAGTCTTGGATGACTTGGTCCGTCGAGATCGACTAACTTAGGCCTCCGGATCTTCACTCCACAGCTCCACTTCCTTCAAGCTTTGCTCAATCTTTGATTCTCCTTGTTTGTTTCTTTGGCTAAAAGCAAAATAATCCTCTGGTTCCAGGCTGCAAGAACTGATTTGGGTCTTTGGATGGATGAGAGGATTTAACTTCTTAGATGGATAAAAGAAGTTGTACTTCAGCTCTGATTACTGCTTTAGAAGACTTTGTTCTGCAGTAGCCAAGTAAATCAAGGTGGGCGCGTGGCTATGTCGTTGATCTTCCAATGAAGCGATCTGAGATCGATCCCCGACGGCAGCAGTGTGCGAAAACTCCTTTTGGTCTTGGCTAGAGCTTGATGAAGAATTTACAGCGCCAATCTTTAGCAGATAAAGATAATCTGCAGCTTCCTAGACGTGATCCCGCCGTGGGCGCCTTGGATAAGCGATCGCAGTCCTATTGGGGGGGCGAGGGATCGATTCCTGCCGGCAGCACACAGAGAATATGAACCTTTTGCCAAGCTATGCTTCCCCTCAAGCTAAGCTAAGAGGCGATTTCAGCGGTGCACGCAGATGAATCAATCGCAGAAAGGAGAGCGACTAAAGGAGCAAGATGATGAGAGCTATGGAGAGGGTCGCTCTGATACCAATGCAAGAGAACAAGGATTACGACCACCACATGCTTGAGAGATGCCTCTCCTCCCAACCAAATGCCTCTATATATAGCTCTCTCCAGGGGACTGCCTTCTTGGGTAGGTGGATGCTAATCATCCAAGTGTCAGCCATGTAACTACATGTGCGCCAAGTGTCCAGTGGATGCTTCTAGAAGGTTCTAGAGCTCTTTGGGCAAAATACTCTTCCCATGTACCTCATGGGGATTGAACCCAAGACCTCGTCCTTCACATCCTTGAGACTTAACCACTAAGCTAAGTGGATCACTTGTTCACAAGAGCACAAGACCTCCTAGTAAGTCTAAACTCGAGATCTTTGGTCATACACACGGATGACCAAACGGTATCCGATTTCAAATCTGTCTGAACCGGCCAGACCCTTGGATCATAGACTTACTTTATTACACAAAAAACTGAATATCAAGGTCCAACATGGAAATGTAAATCAAGCATCCAATAGCCTATTTACATAGAAAAATATCAAATGAATCTCCAACATCATGAAGACTCAACCATTAAGCTCCTTCCTTGGGAGTGGCAATAGGCTTGCAATCTTCGAGAACAGAAAATTGCGATCATATGTAAATGTATTTTATTTGACACAAAGTTATCCCCCATCAACTGGCATAAAGTAAATGACCATTTCTCTTATGTGTAGTTGATCTTCTAATTGTTTGTTGAGAATATTCTACCACATCTGTAAACTCCTACACTATGGTTTTTCCTTTAGAGTTACAAGAATTGATTTCTCTCTTTGGACTGTTTTGATCATCTGCATAATCACTTGATGCATCAAGTGTGTGATCATTCCTCTTTGATAGAGTTGGAAAAACCTCTTCCAAGTTATAAGATCATTTGATTTCATCTTCAAACTATGATTTATTTTCATCAAATGGGACATGCCTACTGAAAATGAGTCCCTTCTTTCCCTGGATTAAACAACCTATAACCTATTTGATTAGGTTATTTGCCAATGAAGATGCATTTCTCTACGTGATGGTCTAATTTTTCTTTTAGTATGTGAAGGTATTTATGCATATGACATGCACCCAAAGATCATGCAATGATCAAGGCTAGGTCATCAAATTCCATGCCTCATATGGATGTATGTCATATAGAGCCTTTGTTGGAATTTGCTCACCAAATAGGTGGTTCTTAATATTGCCTATAGCCACAAGTATTTGGGTTGTTTCTTTCAATTTAGTATTGAGTTTGCAGCCTAGACAATTTTTCTATTCCTTCTCTCTCTATCCATTTTTCTCATTAGTGTATGTGATGGCGATTTTCCTATTCATTCATTTCTCTTGGAGATAAGAGTCAAAGTTAGGGAGGAATTTTCTCTGCCTCCATGTGATCTTACTCTTTTACGATTTTACCTATTTGCTTTTCCAAAAGTGCTAAATATGTTTTGAAAAATGAATATACTTCATCCTTATGATTCATAAAATATAAGATAGTCCATCTATTACAATTATCCATGAATGAAACATAGTACCTTGATATAGAAAGTAATAATAGGCACATGGAGTACTTTGCTTAGTAATTTCATATGAAAATTTGGAGTCCTTCACATTCAATATGTTCTTAAAGAGAAATAAAGATACGTAAATTAATTCTGAGCTGAAATAAACATCCAAATCAACGAAATCAACCAAGTCAACCAATACAATGAAATTAGTGAATACAAACATTTTGGCAAAGATTAACAATTTAGACCAATTCGGATTCTCCTAACAACCAACATCCGACTTCTACTAAGGAGTGCTCAAATTCAGAGCCTATTGGCGTCCTTTAGGCTGAAGAAACAAAAAACTACAAAGGGGGAACAAAAAAAGCCACTTTTATAGTAAAGTCCCATAATAACAAGCGTTTGATTGGAAAAAAAAGTCCGTCCAAAGTGGGTGCTTGATAATGTGACCAAGATTTCTCTGGTTGAGATTTTAGAATAGTGAAAGAGAGTTTCTTGAAGTGAATATTCATTTCTAGAGGCAATAATGGAAACAAAAAGTTGAATCTGCAAAGGTGAAAAGATGGAAGATGATATTGTTGATATATTTAGGTAGTGATGTGTCTGAACATGTTAGGACCACTGGGGCAGTTTTTTCCCTCTTTAGGAGGTCCCCCCCCCCAGCTCATATATACCTATAATCCTAATGTGTCACTCATCTCTCTAAATTCTTTTGGTAAGACATTCAGTATTGTGTGTTGTGTTCCAAGCTTCTTCTTCTTCTTCCTTCTATTATTCATGTGATTTAGCAAACATCAAACTCCAACATTTGGTATTAGAGCAGGTCTTTGTTTCATCTAGGGCATCGTCCTCACCCCTTTGGTCACAATTTTAGAATCACATGAAATTTGATGAGCATACTTAGGTCCATTAGGAGTTCAAAGTAGCTTTGTTATGTGGTTGTAAAATTGTGATTTGAGCTTGTTTTAGCCTTCGAATACACTATCATAGTGCTTCTATAGGAAATTTTGTATTTCGTGCCAAAGATATATAGAGGTTAGGGTTCGTGGGTATAAGTGTCTCAAGTTTGCTTCAAGTTTAGCACAACCTTAGAGGGTAGGTGTCTTCAACATCTTCAGATACAACAATTTTCTACATGAGGGTATTTTGGTTACTCGCCATGGCTGAAAGCAGTGATGTATTCGGTATGTTGGATGTTGAGGATAAGTTGGACGGTACCAATTACCTATTATGGGCTTGTATGATGTTTTATATATTGGATGCAAAAGGACTATTGAATATTGTGCAAGATGTTAAAAATATCCTATTTCACCTACAAACGTAATAACTAAAGGTGATGCAGATGGCATTGAAGATGGTGATATTCTTCAGGTTCTTGTTTGTGTTGCGATTCGTCTTATACCTACTCTAGATCCACTTTGTTGGGATAGGAGAGATGCTGAAGCACATGCATTGATAGCCTTCTCTGTCAAATGTGCATTATTCCCCACATTTGCTCCTACAAAACACCAAAGGATGCTTGGTATATACTAACTACTTTATACCAAGAAAGGAATGAGGCTCATCTTGCTTACCTCCAAAAACAATTGGAGAGTGAGCACATGAATGAAGGATATTCCATGGACCTTTTTTTTACAAAGATCAAATATCCGAAGGATCCATTGATTTCTCCTCATGAAGTCTTGCCTGATAGTTCACTTGTGGAGATTGTTCTAAATGCTCTTCTAGATCCATATCAGAGTTTTGCTTCTACTCTTCAATTATTAATTAAAGTCAATCCAAATGCCTTAACATTTGAGGAGTTAGTCTCTAATATGTTGCAAGAATATCAATCTAGGCAAAACAAATCCATTATGTTTGTTGTAGATCAATCTTTCCTAGCTAATCAGAAGGGCCAAGGTAAATGGAGCTCTTCTATTAGTAAGGAGAAATCTAATAATTATTTAGAATCAAAGAAGGATGACAGAGATGAGAAAAAAACAAAAACGCAAAAATTGTTTTGCAAATATTGTAAAGGAAATGATCATGTCGTAAAGAGTTGTCCAAAACTCGCTACAAAAGAGGCAAATCAGAAAGAGGTAGGAATGGTTGTTGTAGAGGCCTCTACACCTAAAATAGAGTTTGATAATCTTGTGTAGAATGAAGAATGGGCATTTAACATTGTTTATGGTTACGACCCATCTTCTCATGAGCAATGTATATGTGTAGTAGACTTTAGATGTTTGGTACTTTGATAGTGGCGCAATCAAACATATTACCTCATTGTGCAATTTCTTCACTTTGTTTACACCAAATATGTACCAAAAAATCCTCTTATCCTGGTATGGAAGTTGATAAGACCATTTTGACTATTGAACTTGGTAGTTCTTTTACATTGTGAGATGCTTTATTTGTGTTAGGGATAAAGAAAAAATATGTATTCAAGTTTAGAATTAGCCAAGAATGGCTTGGTTGTGATATTTGTTGATGATAAATGTACAATTCATTATTTGTAGAATGGTGACATCATTATTGCTTCTCACATTTTATGATAAGATCATATATTATGCAAAATCTATGAATGATTCAACATGTTCCGCTCAAGATTCTTTGGCAATGTGAGATGAAAACCTTTGGCATGCATGCTTTGGTCATTTGAATTATGTTAGTTTGCTATGCTTACAAAAATTGGAAACGGTTTCTTCTTTGCCCAAGCCTGAGGAATCTCATAAGAATTCCTGTGGAGGCTGTATTTTGGGCAAAATGGAGCATTCCTCCTTTCCAAAAGGTGGTTCAGTTGGAGCTTGTAGAGGAGGTACTAGGGTATCCACTTTTAACAAGAGCAAGAAATATGCACTTCGAGTACTTCGCCTACTCAAGGGAGGTTCTCCTTGGGGAAGTATACCCTTTAACATTTCTGTGAGCAGGCAGATTGCAATAATTGTACAGTAAATGTGAACACTCAGAGAGAAGATCAATGACAATGGTAATAGTGTAGGACGAAACCACTCCTTAGTTCACACAGATGATTACAATATAGGCAAAAGAAATGCTCTAAACTTGATGTTCTGGGCTAACATGCCACTCCAGAACTAAACAACACCAATACAAGAGATTCATCCAATCCAAGAGATTCATCCAATCCGTACAATGAACACAACTTGATGTAGAGTGGCACTAATCAATACAAAGTATGGACATGCAAAATTGGAAGAGCACGGAAATACCACTGACTCAAACTGAATGACAAAACCAAGCCATTTCTTTACACTACAGTGCTATTAGCCCTCCATTGGGAAGCCCACGCTCTTTATCCTCACCACAGAGTGACTTCCTATAGTAAGATTGTAGCCACAGAGTGCAAAGAGAGGACCAAAAGAGATGCCGGAAATAAGCTCTATATGTATCTCTCTCTCTATATCTGTGTGTTCCAAATGAGTACTAGTCCGTTGCTTTTATAGGCTCCAATAGGCCAAGAAGGCCTTGCCGATGTCTCATGTCCACTGCTTATGCGCCGATTTATTGCCCCAAAATTGGAGGGGTAGATCAAATATGCCACTAGATTTGAATTGGATCCTGAAAAATAGGCAGTCGTCATGAATGGTTGGCGGGAATAGTCATTTCCCCACTTCCACTTTTACCACTTACACTTTCCTGTTACTTTTGCATGTAAGTTGAGTGTTCTAACTTGTGCGTTCATCATTTCACCAACTTCTTCTTTGACCAACCTTGAACATGGTAGTTCTTGGCCACTACCCACATTGAACCATTACTTCACTTTATGGATGCACTTTATGGATGCATACACAAACAATGCCCTTAGAGCTTTAGAGACCTTTGAACGTTGCAAGTTGCATGTTTCCCTGAGCTGGTGCGGCAATCACCATATCAACACCATGAATTGATTTATTCTTAAAGGATCTCTTTGAGGCCTTTGGATGCCCATTTATTTTTTTTGCTACAACATTGGGAGCACAATCTTCTATTGAAGGCAAAATTGGTTTCGTAGCTTCTTTCCATTGGCCAATTTCATCCCTTCTCTCAAAGAGAGGCAGAGAAAGAGAGGGCTACGAGTTGGTTTAGGAGGGGAGGGCAGGGGTTGTGGTGTGGAGGGGCGTGGGTGGGTGTGGGTGGGTGTAGGAGGGAAGAGCAGGGGCTGTGGTGGGGAGACGCTATGGGGGGGTGGAGAGAGAGAGAGAGAGAGAGAGGGGAGAGAGACAGAGAGAGAGAGGATCGTGGATGGGTGTAGGAGGGGAGGGCGGGGGCTATGGTGTGAAGGGGTGTGGGTGGGTTTGGGTGGGTGTAGGAGGGGAGGGCGGGGGCTGTGGTGTGGAGGGGCATGGGTGGGTGTTGGAGGGGAGGGCGGGGGCTGTGGTGTGGAGGGGTGTGGGTGGGTGTAGGAGGGGAAATAGATGGATTGCAACCATGCCAATTGTCATATGGAGAGAGAGATTATAATGATTTGGTGAGACCTACATTTAGTAGAGATGTTGTAAATATAAAAGCATCAATATAGAAAAGAAAGCTTTGTTTCTAGGTTAGCTTGATAATCATGAACTAAACTAGTGAAAATCATTAAAAAATTTTGCATAATCTATGAGCTTATATAGCACATATCATAAAATGCCAAAAGGCATAATATCATCACTTTTTGAATGGTCAAGGATTGTAAATACATTATAAGAGAACTTGACAATAGATCTAGTCTTTGGGAGTGTTGAAACTAATAATAGATTTTTCTTGATCTTCAGCACATATGAGGCATTCAATAATGTGAAAGAATTTTCATCACTAGTATTTAGAATGAACTTTCCGACACCCAATACAAGATAAGAGGATTTTTGAGAAGATGTGAGATTATTGTATATAGTGGGAGACTCAAGTAGAGTGAAGAAAGTGGATTGCAAGGTAATATATTTGTTTGTACGAGTATCAAGGTACCAAACACAAGTCTACTATGGATATACAATGGATCAGAGCTACAAACAATAAAAAATTCTCATTCTCGATTCTAAACAAGAATAGTAGACTTTGTTTTAGGTGTAGAGATGCACCTAGGACAAGCCTTCCAACATCTTTCTTCTTTTCCTCATTTGAAGAGGTTTTAAGGAAACTCTTTATGCCATGACAACTTTCCTTATAGTACTTGCAAAATTGTTTCTAATTTTCTATTTCTTGTCATCTTTGTCTTCATTCTTTTGATAGCACAACATTAGAAATTTTTTGCTTACTACTAGATGAGATCCAATAACATTTTCCCTTTTAGCAATTGGTTAAATCTTCATCCACAACACATTGACATTTTCTAACTATATTGGTCTTCTAGCAAAATAAGAGGGACTAACTTCTAAAGTGATAAGGCTTTTAGATTTTCTTTCATCATCAACCAAAGAGTTGAAAAACAAATGTTATATGGATCTAGAAGTCCATTCAAAACTGTGTGTACAAATGAAATACTAGCAAGATTTCATTCACAAAAATTATATCTTCATTTCCAATCTTTGATCATTGTAACAAACTATCCACTAAATCTTCCTCATTCATATGCTCACTCTCCAACCCAAATGACTATATTTGTAAGTGTGGTAGGATGTCTCAGAACAACCTGTACAATATTCCATAGCCTTTTTGCTACCAATACATGATGCATTATGTATGTCAAATCATTAAATACTAATACCTTGTTAACCTCTACTATAGTTGTAACATACTTTGAGCTCCTCATATAGGAAAATAGAAAAATTTATATGTTTGGCACAAAAGGAGAAGCTTGCTTACATAGTGGATTTGATAGTGCATGAGTACGCAAAAATGAGCTCAAATCAAAACTTGAATGCCAAGAAACAAAAATGTTTTGAACTCCTAATCACCATGAGTATGCTCATTACTTTTTATGCAAATTTGAAACGCTCTCCCAAGGGGTGTTCACAATGCCCTAGATGAAGATAGGACCTTATTTTATACCAATTAGTGGATTTTTTAGTTAGCAAAAGCACACAAACATCACAATGAAGAAGTAGAATCTTGGAGAACAACAAAATACAGAATGTATTAACAAGTGAATGTACAATGATAAGTGACCTGTTAGGTTTATTTGTATATACAAGATGCGGGAGGAAGAACTCCTAAAGAGGGAAAAAAGTACCTTGACTATTCTAGTGTGTTCACACATATCACCAAAATATAAGAACTTTAAAGCACAAGAATCATTACACTAAGAGTGTACGCACAACACAACAATCTAGTACATATAGATAGAAAATAACTAACTCCAACTCTCTATAGAGGAGGTCAAAGTAATGCAAAATTCAGCCAAGAAGGTAGGAGGTCTACTTGGTGGAGTGTATTGCCTCTGCATAAACAAACAAAGGATAGACAATTGACTCATAAATACTCAAGATCTTTCATGATCATTCAAGATCATTCAAGATCATCTAAGATCATATAAGATCCATCAAGATCATACAAGATCATCCAAGATCAATGATCTCTCCAACAAAATACCTGTGTAGAATCTGCTTTCATCAAACCTGCATGACTGAATGTTTGATTTGCTACATGAATGTCTCCAAGTGTCCATGCTTCTCACATAAAGTTGTAAAAACTTTTCTTCAAACAAATCCTCCCCAAGAATCTACATTTCTACTTGAAACATAAGTGGACAAAATTCTCACCTTGAGAACTCCAAAAACTGCAAGTTGATACTTCATCTTTTCATATTCTACCAGGGTGAAATGTGATATTACCTGCTTGACTTTCTTTTGGCTAATTCCACTTCTTAATCAAGTAATAGAATCTGATGGAACACCTTGTGGAATACAAGCATGTATCCAAAAAACGATACAATCATAGAAAGTAGTTTCTTCAACTAACTGGTACATCGAAAAATCTGAATTTTTTGAAGTTTTCTGAAAATAATAAATATGAGGTAACCTTTCCAAACACAAAACCTCAACTGAAGTCTTCAACATGCTACGAGAAACTCTTTTACCTCAAGAGTTAAATAAAGAAGAAATATATTTCTCTGTAACTTGTCATATACCAAGTAGCTCTGTATTGACACTCCAAGAATTCTTTGAGGGAACATATAGCTGCCTGCTCAAAAACGTCAACTTATATATAACTCATACATATGAGTCAAAATATACAAGTTGTCTTCAAAATCTGCTGCTTTTCTTTCTCTCAATGTAATTCTTTGTCAAAATCTACTAAATCATGACCAAGTATCATACAAAACAAGAAATTTCTTCTTCTTTAAACTATCTTTACACAAGATGTTCTTGTAGACTTGTCTTTGATGTAGAGGCTAAAAATAGGAAAAGTATATGGAAAATATAAGAGAAAAGAAAGTATTACTATTTCTTTTGGAATGTTGGACCTTCTTTTTCTGCATCTTTCTTCCACCTGAAGATGATGTCAACATCTTCAAACTTCTCTTCAATACCTTTTGTTCTCTTCATCTTGAAGTAGCAAACACTCTTGATTTCTTCAAATGAAATCTTTTCTCTTCCTCTAGTACTAAGAGTAAGAGACAAAACAAACATGGTATACAAATGGAATCATGTTTTATCATCTCCTCATATCTTTGAAAAACCTCTACTTCAAATGTCTGAAATTACTAAATTCACCAATCTTTTGTCTGATCGATGAATTACCTTTCTAGAGTTACCTCTCTAGATCAAATTTTGTACCTGGATATCCAACCAACTTATAACAAAAAAAATTTCTGAAAACAAAACTCATCCCATCTCCAAATTTGTCTTCTTAGAGAGCTTTCTTGCCATGAAAAAGATCTCTCAAAACTCTCTAGAAAAACCTATAGATACTTGTTTTCATGTAACTAGTGCTTTAACCTTCAAAGAATGAAAGTGTATAAAAAGATTTCTTGAATCCTTCAAATCTCTTCTTAACTACTCTTCTAAGACATGACCAACAAATGATAATCTGATAGTAAAAACTGATACCTATGATTTGATGTTGATGAGATTGCTTCATCTTAAACCATTTTTTTTCCTTGAATTTGAAGTAGCCTTCTCTTCATCAAGTCTTGGTCTTCAAATAATACTTCTGTAAAGTATTTGCATACTCTTTCAAAAGTATTCGGCTGCTAACACATCATTAACTTCATACTCCACACTGATGAATACACATGTGACTAAATTGTCTAATTCTCAAATCTCTACTCATCTAGATTAAGTGTGTATGTAAAATGTCAAATGTTAGAAGATGCTCTTAAATCATATGTTGTAAACCTAGAAGTCTAGAAACCTGGGAATCTGAATGAGCCTTAATGAACTCTAATGCCAAAGACTTAAAGCTCTGATACCAAATGTTGGAAATTTAGTAAGCCCATAACTAATACCATAGGTCCAAGGTTCCATAGGTCCAACATATACAACATAGAACCTAGCAATCTTCCAATAATGACAAAACATGAATATACCATATTTAATCATACAAATCATGAGATAAAGATAGAGAAAGATTAGGCATGTGTAAAGTGTTACGTAAGCCACTACTTACTCGTACTATCATATATACCACTATTCAATGTACAATGTGGGAGTAAAACTCTCAACCACTCTATGTGAACATAAATAGATGGATGACTGAATGTACAAATGTAATGAACATATTCAGATGTATGTACAGAAATCTGAATATACATGAGATGTGTGACCTGATCGGTTGTAGAAGAGTGAATATGAGTGACACAAAGAGGAAGGATGAGTATAAAATTGATAATCAACAAACCCTCATCTAACCTTAGGCCATGGAAGACCCTAAGTTAGACACATGTGTGAAAAGGTCACATACTTACAAAAGTAGCAAAGAATGCTAACAAGTTTGCTGCTAGAAATCCTCAAACTCATATAAACATACCTTCTCTAACACCTCATCCAAATATGCATAAAGCATATACGTACTGATTATCTTGTACCTATGCCAAATAGGATTCCTCCTCATATGGATGTTATTGCCTCCATAACATTCAAGTAGTACATGTGTGCATAAAGAGAATATGTACCTGAATTCTTAACATAAGATGCAAATCTTATGTTAACCTCCATCCAATGTCTTTGAAGTACACCAAAATCTTCATGTAGAAGACATCCTTCAAATACATTATGTAGATGGATGATCCACACCACCAAGCTGCTAATGAACAAGTCCTCTCCATAAGCAAGAGTGTGAGCACACTCTTCTCCTCCAAGAAGAACTCCATAGCTGCTCCTCAACATGCTCCAACAAAGAACCATGGCTGCCCCATGTGCTAAAAGCACTACGTCAAAGAGGTACCAAGCTTCCAAAGCTTGTTTTGTAATAGGTGATGGATAATATAACAATGAACCAAACATGTGTTTATATAGTGAATTGTGTACTTTGAAAAGTTCCTCCAAAACCATAAAATAAAGCATTACGATCTACATTCACTCAATTCAAAATGTGGCTACGAAAACAAAAAACTCATCGCATGTTCAAAATCGGATCACGTATTGCGCTACCGTCAAAGGGATTTGAACCGTGGTGGGTGATATGGGAGTCTATTGTTCTAGCCACATGCCCAGCGCCATTTAGTTGTAGAAACTACTATAAAACTTGCTATACATGTTGTAATTTCTTGAGTAAAATGGACCAATGCGACATTGAAACCATGTTTTCCAACACGAACTTCTCTGACACACTTGGAGGAGGTGTGCTCTACATCAGGAGTTACTTAAAGGATTTTGTTTTAGCCAGACATTAGCATCACTTGATGAGTTACTATGAGTAAGAAGTCTATTTTTGTCCAACTTATTAGTTCACTAGTTTATGATTTAGGGATAATCAGAATTAGAGTTTGCAATAAAAAAGTTTTAAACTATTCATATTTCCATATTCTCTCTCTCTCTCTCACACACACACACTCTTCATGCCTCTTAGGGACTTTACACACAATGTTTTGTATCTAGTTCCTATTTTTGCCTAAATTCAGATACTTTCAATTTTTATCCTATGCACACATTGTGATTTTACATTGGAATATAAGTCTATAGCAAATTAGCAAAAATTAGATGAACAAAGCGTGCATGCCAAAGCCTTGCATCTGACATAGCCTGAGAATCATGTACTACACATGCCGAATCATTCACAGATCTTTCATAGTCTATGAGCTTATACAGCCCACGACATAAAATACCATAAGCAATAATCACATCGCCATTCGACAGATCATGAATTCTACACCTCTTATGGAAAAATTTCACAACCAAGCCAATCTTGGCTAATGTAGAAACTGATAACAAGTTCTTCTTGATCCCTGGCACAAATAAAGCATTTGACAAAGTGAAAGAACTACCACACTATAAGAAATAGGGGGGCGGCAATGGCAAAGAGCAACGGGGCCAATGGGCAACCTTGCCTAATGGATCATTTCAGTTTGATTGCCTTTGAAAGTTATTCGTTGACATCTTATGCGATGCTACCGTTGCACAAGCGATGGTGGTGTTTTAGAATTTTTTATTTTTAAGCGGGATATGTCACATAAGGGATGCTTGCGTTGCTTATCCGACGCTAGATGCTTGCGTCGCAAATAGTGTCGCTAGCTAGAAACGGTATGTGCGACGTGGGCAAACTGGATAGCGTCGCATATGTGTCATCATTTCCAGAGCATCGCATAAGCGACTCTTTGGAATGTTCAAAAAAAAATTTGATTTCTCCCGACACATTTGTGCCGAGATCTGGATGAGAGCAAGAGAACAAAGAGAGAGAGAGAGAGAGAGAGAGAGAGAGAGAGAGAGAGAGAGAGAGCAAGAGAGAGAGAGAGACCAGGTATGTGCACACACACACACTTACACACACATACATATGCATACACACACATATACACACATAGACACACACACACACACATACACATATACAGACACACATACACACACAAATACACACACATATACACACATACATACATAATGTTGCATACACACATATACATACATACACACACACATATACATGCACACACACATATATGCATACATAATGCACATGCAGACATACACATACATAATGCATACACATGCACACACATATACACATACACATACACACACATACACACACATACACACATACACACACACATACACACACACACATACACACACACATACACAAACACATCCACACATACACACACATATATGCATACACACACACATAGAGAGACATGCACACACATACACATACATGCATACATATGCATACATTATGCATATGCATATGTATACATACATACATACTTACATGCATACACACACATATGCATACATAATGCACATGCATACATACACATACATAATGCATATGCATACATAATGCACATGCATACATACACATACATAATGCATATGCATACATAATGCACATGCATACATACACATACATAATGCATACACACACATATGCATACATAAAGCATACACACACATATGCATACATACATGCATATACATACACACATAGAGACATACACACACATAGACACATACACACACATAAATAGATACACACTCATAGACACACACACATACACATAGAGGTGCACACACATACACACACATATACACACACACATACACACATAGACACATACACACATAATGATGCATTCACACACATACACATGCATACACACATACAGACATAATGATGCATTCACGCACATACACATGCATTCACAGAGGGATACAGGTATTAAATATGACCTTTCCCCCTGGTGTAGAGTACACATATTCAGGCAGTGTAGTTGTGCATGACAGCGAGATAATGCAGTGTCCTGTTGGCAATAAATGGTTATTAGATTGCCATATGGGAATTGTCCCAAGTCTTTGCTATAAAAAAGGGACTAAAGCTGTTCTTCAGTTCCTATTATGCCTTCAAAATGTACTACATGAATGGCTTTTCCAAACGCGGTTCAGTGTTGGCTTGAAAGACATGTACTTACAAGATTAAATCAAAACATATAAAAAACCTCTTGAAGAAGTTCATATTGTTGTAGATGATGGTAGATTGTCTTCTCAGAGAGTTCTCACTTTGGAAAGGCAGATCCGATTAGTCCTGTTAGGAAAAGAGGAACTCATTCCAAGAACCTTTAGCAATCCATGTCATAGTGATATCCTTGACTATGGTTACCAAGAAAATTTTCTTAGCTTAGTTGAAGAAATTAGTGCTAGAAGATCAACAATTTGTGAATTTCAACGTGTTCTTGGGGAAATACCAAGCGTTTTTGAGAGGCATAGTTGTCCATCCAATTCCATGATGGCAATGATAAGGGCTGGAAGCAAACGATCATTGTCAAACTTGATACAACAGTGTGCATGCTTAGGTTTACAGTCTGCACATGATTTAACTCAAATAGGATTTTCTCCTGTGAATAATTCACATAATTCGCTGCTAATGCTCCCTTGTATATGCTTTCTGTCAATGGTGCACACTGACATCTCACGTATACGTGTGCCTACGTGTAAACAAAACCTCATTACACCTCAGACAGTGACCTAATGTAATATCAGAGATTATTAAATCTAAGCAAAGAACTTGAGCTGGAAACTATGTCTTCTGCTTCCCATCAGTCCAAGCATATGAACTGATGTTCATCTCTCCATAGCTGTCTGCCTCAAAAATACCATGCAACTTTTTATCAATGTAATTAAACAAAAATAGTGGCATCCCGAGTCGGACATTCTTTACATAGCTGATATGAGAAGCTCGAAGGCCTGAACATGCACAAAAGCTAATGATCAAGCTACTGTGCGAGCTTGCAATCGTCAACATCTTCTCCTTTGTCCCCTGACATGGACCCATGTTGTAAACCCACAACCTGTCTACTGACACTCAACGCGTTTCTCATGAAAAGAGATATAAGCTTATCTATCTACACATGATTTAACTCAAATATGATTTTCTCCTGTGAATAATTCACATAATTCGCTACTTATGCTCCCTTGTATATGCTTCTCCTTTGTTGATGGACCCACATTATAAACCCACAACCTGTCTACTGACACTGAACGCGTTTCTCATGAAAAGAGATATAAGCTTATCTCTCTACACATGATTTAACTCTAATAGGATTTTCTCCTCTGAATAATTCACATAATTTGCTGCTAATGCTCCCTTGTATATGCTTCTCCTTTGTTGATGGACCCACGTTGTAAACCCACAACCTGTCTACTGACACTCAACAAGTTTCTCATGAAAAGAGATGTAAGCTTATCTGTCTGCACATGAATTAACTCAAATAGGATTTTCTCCTATGAATAATTCACATAATTCGCTGCTAATGCTCCCTTGTATATGCTTTCTGTCAATGGTGCACATTGACATCTCACCCGTACGTGTGCCTACATGTATACAAAACCTCATTATGCCTCAGACACTGACCTAATGTAATATTAGAGATTATTAAATCTAAGCAAAGAACGTGAGCTGGAAACTGTGTCTTCTGCTTCCCATCAGTCCAGGCATATGGATTGATGTTCATCTCTCAATAGCTGTCTGCCTCAAAAATACCATGCAACTTTTTATCAATGTAATTAAACAAAAATAGTGGCATCCCTAGTCAGACATTCTTTACATAGGTGATATGAGAAGCTCGAAGGCCTGGAAATGCACAAAAGCTAATGATCAAGCTATTGTTCATGCATAAGGACGTCCATAAAATAGAACCAAGCCTAGGATTCCAAGTAAGCTTTAGATTCAACATTCTTCTCCACGTTCGCACGAAATCCATACCAAAAACATGCACACACATGAACATGTAGTAATATGTGGAGGGAGGGGGAGAGGGAGAGAGAGAGAGAGAGAGAGAGAGGAAGAGAGAGAGAGTGAGAGAGAGAGAGAGAAATAAGGGCACAGAAGGAGATGGTGTCCATATGACCAGGACGTGGAAAAACATACTATCGAAAGCAGAGTGGAATCTCAAAACGAGAAGTCCAAACCATGATATGATGCATTATGGTTTAAAGGGAGAGACCTATATCTGTGACAGAAAGTAAGAGGATAGATAAAGTATACCAAACACAAGTTGTGTGACGCATTCATTGTAAGTCGCATGGTCACAGCCAAAAATCACGGCAGCAAGCTCCTCCGCTAGAAGGTTCAAGAACGGGAGCAGTGATAAAGGAGGACGGCTAGCCCAAGAGTCTTGTAAGAGTAATTTTAAAGTTTGTTGGAAAACGTTAATTACAAATTTATGTAATGAGATCATATGCTACGTGTGTATTAATTACAATAATACTTTCATGATAACTTTTTTTATGAATGAAGGCATTCTGTGGGTAGAATATTGACACCAATGGATGAAGATATGAAAGATATTTGTGATTTACCATAGTTTCCATTGATTTTTCTTTTAACAATCACCTTGCAACTACAAAAACTAGGTTGTTATGCACACATTGACAATTATGACTAACGATTTAAAATGGTGGGATCGAAACTCCAAACAATTTTAGATTGATGGAAAAAAGTTAAAACAACTTGTTCAAATTTTCCTCTTGCATAATTTCACTTTGAATAAATGTATAGTAATCTAATTAAGGTCTCAATTAAGAAGTTGACATATGTTTTTGACACCAGAAAAAAATATAAGTTCAGTAACTTTCGCTATTGTGCATGT
The DNA here is from genome assembly GCA_020310875.1 of Ceratopteris richardii. Taxonomy (NCBI): domain Eukaryota; kingdom Viridiplantae; phylum Streptophyta; class Polypodiopsida; order Polypodiales; family Pteridaceae; genus Ceratopteris; species Ceratopteris richardii. Next base: position 99,407,785 of record CM035435.1, read on the forward strand.
CGATGCACTACAACATATCGAGGGTATACCAAGGATGCTACCGAGGCAAATGAACGGGCGTCATTTGTTCGCGACGTCCGTGTTAGAGTCGGCATATGCATGCATGTATGCATATGCATTCATGTATGCATATGCATTCATGTATGCATATGCATTCATGTATGCATATGCATTCATGTATGCATATGCATTCATGTATGCATATGCATGCTTGTATGCATATGTATGCTTGTATGCATATGCATGCTTGTATGCATATGCATGCATGTATGCATATGCATGCTTGTATGCATATGCATACAAGCATACATATGCATGCTTGTATGCATATGCATGCATGTATGCATATGCATTCATGTATGCATATGCATGCATATACATGCTTGTATGCATATGCATGCATGTATGCATGTGCATGTGTGTACGCATATGCATATTTGTATGCATATGCATACATGCATTCTTGTATGCATTTGCATGCTTGTATGCATATGAATGCATGTATGCATATGCATGCATGTATGCATATGCATGCATGTATGCATATCCATGCTTGTATGCATATGCATTCTTGTATGCATACGCATTCTTGTATGCATATGCATTCTTGTATGCATATGCATTCTTGTATGCATATGCATGCATGTATGCATATGCATTCATCTATGCATATGCATTCATCTATGCATATGCATGCTTGTATGCTTATGCATGATTGTATGCAGATGCATGCATGTATGCATATGCATGCATGTATGCATATGCATGCATGTATGCATATGCATGCTTGTATGCATATGCATGCATGTATGCATATGCATTCATGTATGAATATGCATTCATGTATGCATATGCATGCTTGTATGCATATGCATGCTTGTATGCATATGCATGCTTGTATGCATATGCATGCTTGTATGCATATGCATGCTTGTATGCATATGCATGCTTGTATGCATGTGTATACATGCATATGCATTCATGTATGCATATGCATTCATGTATGCATATGCATTCATGTATGCATATGCATTCATGTATGCATATGCATGCTTGTATGCATATTTATACATGCATATGCATTCATGTATGCATATGCATTCATGTATGCATATGCATTCATGTATGCATATGCATTCTTGTATCCATATGCATGCTTGTATGCATATGCATTCATGTATGCATATGCATTCATGTATGCATGTGCATGTGTGTATGCATATGCATATTTGTATGCATATGCATACATGCATTCTTGTATGCATATGCATTCATGTATGCATATGCATGCTTGTATGCATATGCATTCATGTATGCATATGCATGCATGTATGCATATGCATTCATGTATGCATATGCACGCTTATATGCATATGCATTCTTGTATGCATATGCATGCTTGTATGCATATGCATTCATGTATGCTTGTATGCATGTATGCTTGTATGCATATGCATGTATGTGTATACGTATATATGCATGCATGTATGTGTATGCATATGCATGAATGAGTATGCACATGTATTATGTACGTGTGTATGCATATGCGTTGTGTATGTGTGTATGCATATGCATTGTGTATGTGTGTATGTCTATGCATAAGAATGTGTGTATGCATACGCATTGTGTATGTCTGTATGTGTATGCATATGCATGTGTGTATGCATGTGCATGTGTGTATGCATATGCATATTTGTATGCATATGCATGTGTATGTGTATGCATATGCATGTGTATGTGTATGCATATGCATGTTTGTATTCATATGCATGTGTGTGTTTATACATATGTGAGTGTGTATGTATATATGTATATATATCTCCCTCTCTCTTTCTCTCTCTTTCTCTCTCTCTCTCTCTCTCTCTCTCTCTCTCTCTCTCTCTTAATCGACAACAAAACTAAAAAGAGAAGATATTAGAAAAGCAAAAACATAAAGAAAGAAAAAACAATGATATATCTCTCACTTACATCGATATAATTGTTTGAATCAAGGTTGTCAAAATCCACTTGAAGTTCTCCTTCGTTGAATTTCTAAAAATTTGATCCCAAAAATCTCTTGCAAAATTAAAAAAAGAACATATTAGAAAAGGAAAAACATAAAGAAAGAAAAAAGAGAGCTATAATATGTGCGATCTACTTACCAAAGCATCAGATCTATAAAAGTAGAGGTTTGCTTAGAGAGAGTGAGAGAGGGAAGGAGAGGGAGAGAGAGAGAGAGAGAGAGAGAGAGAGAGAGAGAGAGAGAGAGAGAATTGTTTGAATCTAGGTCTTCAAAATCCACTTGAAGTTCTCCTTCGTCAAATTTCCAAAGATTTAATCGCAAAATCTCTTGCAAAACCAAACAGAGAACATATTAGTAAAGCAAAAACATAAAGAAAGAAAAAAGCGTGCTACAATATGTGTGATCTACTTACCAAAACTTCAGATCGGTAAAGATAGAGGTCCGCTTAGAGAGAGAGAGAGAGAGAAAGAGACAGAGGGAGAGAGAGGGAGGGAGAGAGAAGGAGAGAGAGTGAGAGAGAGGGAGCGAGAGAGAGAAAGAGGGAGAGAGAGAGACAGAGAGAGAGAGAGAGAAAGGGTGACAAACAGAGATCTAGTGTTGGCGCATGCAAACCCGACAGGAGAAGATCTAGATTCAAAACGCTCAGAATGATGATTTTTGGCTTTGGGCCCGGTTAAAAAGAGGGTGTCGGTATAAGTGTTGGTATAAGCATCGGTAATTCCAGAAAATTACCGACGCTTATATCGACGCAGTCTTTCTGAGGCAAAGCAGCCGACAGGTGACCGTTGGTATAGTGATCGTCGGTATTCCCTCGATATGTTGTAGTGATGATTCCTGTTGAGAGTTCCATGCTCCACCCTTTTGTTCAAAGCTAGTTTCATACTCATGCAAGTTCATTTATCCCACATGCAAGGGAATTCTCCCAAACTCCATATAAGCAAGGCCTCCCTTCACTCCACACAAGTCATTCCACTCTAGCTCATTGCCAAGAGTGCGCTTCCACTCCTCATGGAGGCTCCATGCTCTTAGAGCATCATATGTAAGTCATTTCCATTTCCATTTTAATTCATTCATAATGTTTTGTTATCTTTTGTTCCTTCCTCCTTAGCTTGTTACATTTGTGATTGTGGTAGAGTAGTAGTCGTCCTTTTTGCATTTCAACATGGTATCAGAGCATAGGTTAACTTTCCTTTTGAGTTTTGTTTTTGTTATCTTCATCATTAGCATGTTTTTCTTTCTTAATCCATCCCTCCCTCCCATATTCCTTTAATAAGAGTGCTTCTAAGCACTATTACGTTCTTCACTAGGCATTATTAGCACCATTTTTATCTTTCTTGTCCTATGATCGATAAATATCTCATAAAGTGCGCAAGTAAGCTATCTCGTGCTCGAGTGCGACACAGAAAGAAAGCATTGTAGTGAGCGTAGCAGCAATGGGCACGTCTTCTGTAATCCAGAGTCATGGGGGGCTACCAGACTTCTCCAAATGTTCCTCACACGAGCATTCATGAGTTCATTGTCAAGGATGCAGCTGACAATGATGTGGATAGCAATCTGTCGAGCATGCACAAGAGCAAGGATAATTGGTTCAGAATCTTGGGTGTTCTATCGGGTATGATCGCCATTGGAAGGTGGTTTTCTGATATCTGCAGATGGAAGAACCCTATCATCATAGTTCTCATCCATTTCCTCATGTTCCTAATCGTAGCTTGGCATCACAAATTTTTCCCACGCCTACACCCCATATCGATCCTCGTCCCTCACAGGCAGAGGCTGCCAAACCTAATGAGCTAGACAAGGAGTTCGACAATAGATCCCATTAAAAACCCCTTGGATCCCATATGTCCAAGTTATCTCCAAGGATCCCATATGTCCTTGGATCCTAAAAACCCATGGACTAAGTGATCCCATATGTCACTAGTCCCCCATATTAAAAACAAAAGGGTCATCACATGGAGGGGGGGTGTTGAGAGTTCCATGCTCCACCCTTTTGTCCAAAGCTAGTTTCATTCTCATGCAAGTTCACTTATCCCACATGCAAGGGAATTCTCCCAAACTCCATATAAGCAAGGCCTCCCTTCACTCCACACAAGTCATTCCACTCTAGCTCATTGTCAAGAGTGTGCTTCCTCTCCTCATGGAGGCTGCATGCTCTTAGAGCACCTTATGTAAGTCATTTCCATTTCCATTTTAATTCATTCATAATGTTTTGTTATCTTTTGTTCCTTCCTCCTTAGCTTGTTACATTTGTGCTTGTGGTAGAGTAGGAGTAGTCCTTTTTTCATTTCAATAATTCCAAGGGTGAATAAATGAAGAGAGTTCTTGTACGTTTCGCTATTGTGCATGTCAATGATTCCAAGGGTGAATTAATGAAGAGAGTTCTTGAATATCAAACATCATATTCATACTAGCTAATGACACCCAATATGTTGTTTTTTTTTATTTCAATATTTTTAAAACTTCTCTTTGGAGTTCTCCAAATATCATGACACCTATATCCATGTAAGCAACTACTCATGAATTATGAACCACTCTAGTAAATTGTGGATGATTGAAATCTTAACCAATAATATCGCAATAAATATACAGATGCAAAGCTCCATGTATGTAGTGTTATTTTCTCCTTTCTTTTGATCATGTTGTATTCTCAAGATGTAGATATATAGATGTTGGCAAACTTGAATTTTTGTAACATTTCAAGAACTAGAGTCAACAATTAGCAGAACCAAGAAGAAAATTTCACTCGAGGTACTTAGGGTTGACTTCATATTATGCTTAGGATATTGAGCGACAACGAGAAACAATCATTTCAAATCATTCACAAGTGTTCTATTGATTGTTATTATTGTTTATATTAAGCATCTGTTTTAATACTTTAATTATATAATTCATTCATATGTGTGTACCTAAGTGTATATGTATGTGTGTGTATATGTATGTATGTTCATGTGTATCTGTGTGTGTATATGTGTGTATGTCTAAGTGTATGTGCCCATGTATCTGTGTGTGAATATGTGTTTGTATGTGTATGTGTATATGTGTATATGTGTGAAAGTGCATCTTCATTATGTATAAGTGTATAAGTGCATATCAATAATTATGAGCATGCTATCTAATGAAAATAACACAATTCAAATGATATACAAAGAATAGAAATTGTACTTACAATAGTTAGCCATTCTTTTTGCTTGGTTAGCTTCTTGAATAACCTGCAATAAAGAGAGAAAGCGAGAGAGAATTCAAAGAGAGAAAGATGTAGAAAGAGAGAAACAGAGATAGAGGGAGACAATAAGAGAGAGCTTAGGCAAAACAACAATTCTGCATATACTTGCTTTAGTTCGTAAGCGCAGCGCAATTGCGAACGTTGGAGAGCTCTTCGATGAGATGCGTGAAAATGCCGATCGAAGAGCCTCCAACGTTTTAATTTCTTTCTGTCAACAGACTGTCGTGTAAGCGATGCTACGCGTAGAGTTGGCGTCACATAAGCGATGTCAAAAAAGTGTGGCTTATGCGACGTAAAAGACATAGCTTATGTGACGCTTTTTAAAATTGTCGTGAGGGACACTCTATGCGAGCGTCCGAGACCTATCGCATGACAAACCGTAAAAAACATCATTCGGCTCATCGTTTAATCAAAGGTCCATGCGCGACACTCATTACGATGCATTTTGCAATTTTATAGCGACGAAATTGTGTCGCCTTACCCGTCGCTATACGCCCGTATTCCTTGTACTACCATCAGTAGTAGTCAAAATGATTTTACAAACTCCCATAACATGATAAGAGGAGTTTTTGGCACATGTAACAGTATTCCCTGTAGGGGCAGGCCCGAGTGAAGAAGAAACTACACTGCGAGGTAGTATGTTTGGTCGCCCCACTATCAAAGTACCAAAGATCTAAGTCTACTACACACATGCACTGCTCATGAGAAGATGGGTCAAAACTGTAGACAACAGTAAAAACTCATTCTTCTTCCTGTACAAGATTAGCAGACTCCGTTTTTTGTGTAGAGGCCTTTGCAACAATCATTCCAACCTCTTTCTTCTTTGCCTGTTTAGCAGCCAGTTTTGGACAGTTCTTTATGATATGATCATTCCCTTTATAGTACTTGCAAAACAATTTCTGCTTTTCTGATTTCTTCTCATCTTTATGTTCCTTCTTCGAATGTGCAACATTTCTAGAATTTTGCTTACTAGTTGAAGAGCTCCACTTTCCTTTGCCCTTCTGACTAGCCAAGAAAGCTTCATCTACAACATGCATAATGGACCTTTCTGCCTGGACTGATCTTCCTGGAAGACAACAGAGACTAACTCCTCAAATGACAAGGCATTTGGATTGCTTTTCATCGGAGCAGAAGCAAAACTTTGATATGGATCAAGAACACCATTCAGAACCGTCTACACAAGTGAGCTATCTGGTATAACCTCATAAGCAGAAATCATTGTTCCTTCAGGTCTTCAATATTTGCTAGAAAATTATCCATAGAATCACCTTCATTCATGTGCTCACTCTCCAATTGTTTTCGGAGGTAAGCAACACGAGCCTCCTTCCTAGCTTTGTGCAATGTGGTAATTGTACCCCAAGCATCCTTGGCTAGTCTGCAAGAGCAAATGTGAAGAATAATGGCATGTTTGACAGAGAAAGCTATGAATGCATGTGCCTTGGCATCTCTGCCATCTGAAGGAATTTGCTCTATAGTAGGTGTAGCAAAAACCATAGCACGAACAGGAATATGCAGAATATCATCATCTTTGACACCTTCTTCATCACCTTTTGTACCTGCAGTTGTAACAATTACAGGTGTGATAGGATATTTTTCAACACCCTGCACAATGTTCTACAGTCCTTTTGCAACCAATACATGTCACATCATATAAGCCCATAACAGGTAGTTGGTACCATCCAACTTATCCTCAACAACCAACATACGAAATACATCATTGCTTTCAGCCATGGTCGGTGACTAAAATACCTTGATGCAAAAAATTGACTGTAGCTCAAAACATTGAACAAAGCTACCCAGGCAAATTTTTCTAGACTTGTAGCAGACTTCAGGATGCTTATACTGGCGAACAAAAACTAGTATATACCTTTGGCACAAAAAGATGAAATAGCCTACACAAGCATTGCCATAGTGCATTCGGAGGCCGAAACGAGCTCAGATCACAATTTCGACACTACAAAGCAAAGGAGTTTTGGTCTGGAAAACATGCTGAGTATGCTCACCAAAATTCGTGCAATTCTGAGACTGCAATCAGAGGAGTGTCGACGGTGCCCTAGATGAAGCGACGACCTGCTGTGATACCAATTGTTGGAGATAGACGTCTGCAGAAGCACACCGATAGCACAAGGAAGGAGAAGAAGCTTGGAGCACAACACACAATACTAAATGTATTACTAGAGAATGTACAAAGATAAGTAGCCCATTAGGGCAATAGGCGTATATAGAAGCCGGGGAAAAAAATCTCCTAAAGAGGGAAAAAATTGCCCCAATATCCTAATGTGCTCACACACATCACTACCTATATATATCAACAAACACCACACACACCAATATTGGTCGTGGACCTTTTGAAATTGTTAATGGTAAAAGGTTTCCCACACCTATGTCACTCATCCAAACCGAAATTTCCATAGCTGATTCTATTGCTTAAGATCACATTTCTATACGTCACGATGTTCATAAGCATATTAGGAAAAGTCAAGAGCGATACACATGTAATATCAATACAAAACAATTAGCCAAGGAACTCAAAGAAAATGATCTCATATGGTTGTGTATCATTAAAAGACGTCTCAAAAATATTTTGCAGCATCCTAAAATTAAACTTGCACCACGTTATTATGGACCCTTTCACATTATACAAAAAATTAATGATAATTCATTAAGATTAGATAAACCATCTCATTGGAATATACATACCTCTTTTCATATTAATTTACTTAAACCATTTAAAGGAACTTTACCACTCACTCTACTTCTAGATGAACCTCCTTTAATTGAAGAACAATCTCAATTCTTAGTTCTTGGGAAAATAATTGATCATGATATCACTGTACTCAATATCATCGATATTTACTTAAGTAAAAAAATCACTATATTGCAGAATGTTAATGGATACATAAAACACAATTAACACCCCATTATGACCGCTTAATTTTTGCATATCATACACAAACACATTAATGTAATTCCTCCATGAACATTTCCATGCATGTATTTTTACATGGAACATGCTTATTTTTGTTGAGTGATGGAACATGTGACTGGCCATCCATGTTTATTTTTATTTTATCAACTGAGAAGTGTTGCTCTTTCAAGTGGGGGGCATATTATAAATTATGGAATGTGTTGAGCAAGGCATTGTTGGAGTGTTAATTTATTAATGTATTAATCTGTTTTGGTGTTTCTGATATAGCACCTCAAGCTTCGTGAGGAGCATGAAAGGCATGAAAGGATGTACATCAATAATTGGATTTATATTTTATATAGTTTGTAAATAAACCCACGTAGAGGGTTTGATTTTTAGAAATAGTTAATTAGTAAAATATGTGGTTAGGATACGGATCACTATAGACTACAATTTTAGTTATTAAAAGCAAAGGCTCTTTACGAAAGAGATCAAATTTTACTTTCATGCATGCATTCCGAAGCTGATCTCATGTAACCACTATTTTCGACATAATCAAAAATCCTATAAATACATGCACTTTGTGGACAGTTGAAATAGAGTGCATGGGTGGAAATTGTACCGAATAGTGCATTTTGTCTCATCTCCTCATGTGTCTATTTTTATGTCATTTTCGGCATCTGTAACCTCTATGTGCGTGTGAGCAAGATCTTGATGGCATGCACCAATGATGGAAGATTTCCATTCAGATGACAAAGGTTTACAAAAATATTTCCCGTTCGAAGTAACAGACTAGGTTTCATCTCTTTTCTAGCAAAGCAAAGAAATTTTCACCCCCTTCATGCCAGAGAATGATAATGCTCATTGAAATTTCAATACTTTTTCGTGAATATTGTAGCTTTAATAGTGTTGAGTGGTAACCGTGTAGGGCATGTTTAAGGATTAGAGAGAATAAGGGAATGTTTAAGAAACTAAAAGAAAAAAAAAAGAGGAAGTTCAGCTCAAATCTAATCTCCTTTTGCTTGAAATGATTGAAAAGAAAAGTGTACATGTGAATGAGCATAGTACCCATGGGACCTCCCATATCCCACAAAGCAAGAGCTAAACTATTCAAAAACGACACTTGAAAAAGATTACCTAAGGGAAACTCGTTTAAATCTACTCGAAGGCAATACACTAGCCTAAGACCGATAATTGTGGTGCCGTAAGGAGGGGTTGAACCCTCCCTAACCAGGCTAAGATGGAACAAAATAAGGAAATGTTGAGAGGTAACCATGTACGCGTATAAAATGCTCGTAATATGAGATAATGAGGAGAAATCTTCCACCTAAGAAGAGAATATTTTGATGTTCTAAGAGTATGATCAGAGCTCCCTAAGTGTTTATTTCCAAATGATCTGTACTCATTTCTAAATTCTTCTGTCCGCAATGATAGCTCGAGCCTTGGCATTTAAGGACTTGGTTACATGGTCGTTGCCATCTCTATCTCTTCAGAATCATCTTCAAATTTGGTTTCTGCTACTTGAACTTTACTTGAATTCTGTAGAGTTCAGTCTTTCATTCTCATTTTTAAAGGCAATCAGCCCATTGGCGCCTTCAACACTCCATTCTTTTTGTCAGTCTCTACTTGCTTGTTGTGTATGAACCAATAGAATGGCTGATTGAACATCTCATATATCCAGAATGAATAAAAGCACTGTAAAGGTTATCCAATGGCATATATTTATGCAGATTGTCGCAGCTTCTCTTGCAGGAGGTAAACCTCTCTCTTTCTCTCTCTCTCTCTCAGGCAGTTTGAGATTAGAGTAGGTTTCTGTCATTGACTTAATGAAAGCATAAAATGAAAAACAAATGGAAGTAGCTGGCATGTTTCCCCTTGTATCATACAGAAGAAACGTATCAACATGTTCGAACACATTCAAGTTCAGAGGTCTTTACCAGTTATGATTTGCCTGAGCTTCAATTAGATAAAACACCAGACGACACTGTACGTAGACTCTACGTAAACTTCTCACTTGCCCCAACAAATGCGTCATGCTGCTTTTGTACCCCATCTTCTTTCTGCTATTTTGTTCTTTTATCAGCAGTAGAAACGAGAATGAACAGCATCTGCTCTAACGGCTTACAGTCTCCATTCTGTTAATAAGCTCCATCGTGGTAGCTTTCATCTCCCTTCTTCTGCTATGAGCTTGATTGTAAGCTTGCACATGGCTCATTATAAATAACACGTTCATGAAAACTACCTTCCACAGTGTTTTGTCTGGAGCCGATTCGCATCGCAAACGCAGCTCTCAATGTCATTTGTAACACATGCGCGCAAAAGACAAAGCATGCAGTGGACGTCAAGGGTTGCCTAAGGCCTTTGCTTCACGTATCATGTTTCCTGTAGCTGAATTCAGTGACGTCATTGATGAGGCTTTGAAGAAAGCAGTCGTGAATCTATTATGTGACGTTCTAAAACGGTGTTAGACACTCACATGACGAAGCTCAACGACCTTCAATTGGACCACATCATACATGACCCAAAGAGGTAGAATGGACGATCTATGCGGAGGGACCCTGCTCTTGTGGGATACGCGGGCCCCATGGGTACTATGCCCTTCCTTGTACAGTTACAATTTCAAAGTTAGAGTCCGGGGGAGTAGGCCTCGGCCGAACCTCCATTTAAAAAAAAAAAAAACCAACCCGTCAAACTCCCACACTAGATTCCCGAATAAAATCCATTGGATATGACTTCCTGCTGATGCTTTCCTCGAATCGCTCCCCTTAAACCTATGATGGAGGCTCTCACCGGCAGCAGCAGCCGGACCAACAAAGAAAGTTGGCAGACCCTCTGTCCGCTCGGCTCTGGCTCCTCCGCCGTCGTCTCCCTCGCTCTCGCGCTCCTCCAGCGCTTCTTCATCACTCTCAAATCCCCCCTCTCCTCGCCTTCATCTGAGTTATCGCTCCTCAACGAGCTCCAGATCCTTTCCCCCCTCTCATCTCCGTTTGTCGTTCGTTGCTTCGGCGGCCAATTCCAGCCAGAGAGCTCAACGCCGCATAGCCTTTTTCTCGAATTCATGGACGGAGGTACGCTTGCCGACGTTATCACACAATCGGGTGGCCACCTCGGGGAGGCCCTGGTCCGCCACTACACTCGTTGTATCGTCCGTGGACTTCACTACCTCCACGGCAATGGCATCGTGCACTGCGACATCAAGGGGCAGAACATTCTCATCGGTTCGACAGGCGTCAAGATCGCTGATTTTGGTGCAGCCAAAAGGATGAAGGCATCTGACGACAATCGGGGAACAGGACAATCAGGCTTCAAGGGCACACCGACTTGGAGGCTCCAGAGGTTGTTCAAGGCATAGAACAGGGCTTTGCAGCAGATATATGGTCACTAGGATGCACTGTTGTCGAGATGATCCAGGGTCGACCACCGTGGGGTCGAAACATAACGGACATGGCCGCAGCTTTGTACAAGCTGGCTTGCTTGGACGAAGACCCTCCTTTGCCAAAATCTATCTCGGATGATGCAAGGGATTTTCTGCTTCACTGTCTTCAGAGAAATCCGAAAGATAGATGGACTACATCGCAGCTTCTACAACATCCCTTCCTCCGTGCCATGGATCCTATAGAGGACGAGGAAGCCAAGCATGCTCAATCGTCGCCACGAAGCATCTTGGAATGCATATCAATTGATGGCGAGGCCGAGGATCGGATAGATGATAGTACAGCCTCAAGCTTCTCATCTGATGGATATTTCGCTCCAGAGGAGCACTTGGTGGAGGATATGGCTCGGAATCGGACTGCTGTGCCTACAAAAAAGAGGCTTCCCGATCCCTTCAAATCAGAGAAGTGCGAATGGATAACCGTGAAGAGGACCTTGTCCTCTGGCAGAGTACACCAGGAGCTTCCTTTTATCGAACCCGTATTAGATAGAGAATTGCAAGTGGAGAAAGCATGTGATGTCAGCTTGAACGGGGCAATGTTTTTGCGAAACAGGAAAACCGTGGGGTGATTAGAGCGTAAAAAAAAAAATTGGGCAAAAAATTTTGGTGACCGATGGATCAAATTATGCTCACTATCTGGTTGATCTGGAGCAAGGACTGATTTCCAAGTCAGAATGAAAACCTGAAGGTCTATCCTGTTCGGAGAAATATCATGAGGACTCAAGACAGGACTCTGAAAAATGAAATCGACAGCTTGCTTGAACTGTTCCGATCATATACTCAGGAGTCAGCAGAGCAGAGGATTTCCATCGCGGGAGACGAAGGAATATACCCTATGCGTTGATGCTTCTTAGCAGATGATACTGTAGCTTGTGGCCATTCCTGCCGCTCTGCGGGTTCCTAGTATTGACGACTGAGGCTGCATCTAAGTAAAGAAACATGAGGATCTGTGATTATAAGTCCTAACGGAATTAGCGCAAGGCCTTGTACGCCAGCCGCTGAGCCCTCTGGATGACGATTTCATCAGCAAGAACTCACTCTTCATCATGTATTTGTGATCGATCGACGATACTTCTTCCATCGACCGACTGTCATGAAAGGAGTTACAGCAATGTGTATAATAATTTCCAGCCATTCATTGTCCATTCTTTTGGGGACTTTGGTAGATGCCCTGCTTGCCATATAGCGACAGTTTTTTCGATCGGGGACTGGAAGTTCAGTTAGTCAGTAATCTGTCCCATTGATGATTGTACAGCATAAGAATTAATCCATGTTCATATTATTAGAATACCTGTCTGAAACGTGAACATGCGAATCATATTTTTACTTTCTTTATGTTTTTTAATTTTAAATTGAGATAGTGACAGAGGAGAGAGATGTGCTGTCATCACAATAACACACCACGTCGGAATGTTAAAGTCCATCTTGGATGTGTCTTAAATGTGGCTTAAATGGTTAAATTTTAAAGAACAAAGAAGCTTTGAAGTTGTAGTCTTTGCATAATAACACTACATGGAATATGGGGTCATATTCCTTGTAGTCTTTGCATGATAACACTACAAGGAAAATGGGGTCATAACAATGGTTGATGCCACATGATTTTATCATTTTGTGATTGTGCATTTCATTGTATTAAGCATCAAATGCGGACCATTGTTTAAGGATGCTAACATCGATGCTATCTCCAAGGCTATTAGCAATGTTAATTCAAATGTCAATAATGTAGGATGAAAGATCTCAATTAGCTACTTTCCACTCTCCTCCCAACCTTAAATAGCCCTTGCCCTTGGCACATCTAGAATCTTCTCTAAGGCCCAAACACTCCTCATATGGAAACTCAGAGGAGATGGAATAACCTTGAAATTTGTGCTAGAGCCTTGGCTCCCCCCCCAGCTCTCGTCCTTGATTCAGCTTGGGTCATCGACCAAATGCAGGGAGACCAATGGTAGACATGGAGGTCTAAATAAATCTAACACTCTCTCCCCCTTCTAGAGATCACTCTCCTCACTCATCCAGGAAGGGAAAGTGTTTGGGAATCAAAACTTCTGATTCCCAAGTAGCATCGATGAGTGGACGGCTAGTCCATGCTACTAGATACTCTGCTATGGAGTGATTTCGTAACTTGATTACTATTCAAGGTCAAAAAAATCCAGAGATAACTTGTGTTTTTGACCCACTGTCAATGGTGAACCAAGTGGAACATGTAAAAACAAATGTTCGCCCTCTTGAAACGTTCGTGCGATTTGGATCTATAAATGCTTTCTTTCTCGCAAGAAATCCATTTAATAAAAACAATAAAAGAAGAAATTCAAAATGTAATCAATCATGATAGACTAGTTATCAATAATAGTTTTCTCCCTTCTTCTTATTCATTTCCTATTATAATCTTAGAGAATTGATACTTATGATTGTAAATTAAAGATGCCAATTAGCTACCTACCACTGTCCTCCCAACCTTAAATAGCCCTTGCCCTTGGCACATCTAGAATCTTCTCTAAGGTTGAGACACTCCTCATATGGCCACTCTCAAGAGATGGAATAACCTCAAAGATTCTTGGTAGAGTCTTGGCTCCCCCGAGCTCTATGTGAAACAATCTAAGATTTCCTAGGTATCCCAATGGTACATGGACTATGTGGAATAAATCCATAGATCACCTCAAAAGGTGCCACCCTAATAGTCTTGTGCTTTCAACTATTATAAGAAAATTCAACTAATGGGAAAAAATTATCCCAATGTGTTTGCTCTTTCGATTTGACCATCTATCTGTTGATGCTCTCCACTACTCATCTTGAGTTGAACTTGAAGCTTATTGAACACATGTTTCCAAAAATTTCCTTTAAACCTGGGATCCCTATCTAAAACTATTGATTTACCCAGACCATGCAGTCTAAAAATAAATCTACATAAGATTCGCATATGCAACACATTCGCAGCATCACATATGCAACCCTAAGATGTGTCACATTTTGCGATGGTAAAAAGTTTTACATATGTGACTCTTGCTAATATCGCACATGTGACGGACTATAGGATCGCATATATGATGTGTCCACATCACATATGTGATGGTTGCTTTTGATAAAAAACTGCATCACACTTCGATTGTTATTTTCCACCCATTTGGTCGAAGAGCAATCCAATGTTCATACATGTAAGATGCATACGAGCTCGAGCTCTCTCTTTCTTAATCTCTCTCTCTCTCACTCTCTCTCTCCCTCTTTCTCCCTCTCTCTCTCTCTTTCTCTCTCTTTGATTTCTCTCTCTCTCTCTCTCTCTCTCTCTCTCTCTTTATTGCATATCATTCAATAAATTCACCAACAGAAATATATGGCTAGTTATTGTAAGTACAATTTTCATTGTTTGTATATCATTTAAATTGTTTTGTTTTCATTAATTAACATACTCATACTTACACATTCACATGCACATATACACATATACATCCATATACACATAAACACACACATACACATACACATACACATAGACACACACCTACACACATATACACACACATACAAATACAGATGTTCATACACACACATACACTTACACACACATACACATACAAATACAAACACACATACACACATTCATATGCTCAAACATATTTATATGCACATGCATGCACATACGCATACACATTCACACATAAACTCATACTTATACACATACATATGGACATACACACACACATAAACACATACTTATACACATAAACACATACATATGCACATACACACACATCCACATATATATACACATGCATAAGCACATGCACATGCAAGCACATACACATGCATGCACATGCACATGCATGCTCATACATATACACATGCATATACACACATATAGATACGCATACATATACACACATATGCATACAAATACAGAGATATACACATACACACATACACCTACATATACACATACACACATACATACACACATACATACACACATATACACATACACATACACATACACACACATACACTCATAGTACACACACATACATGCACTTACTCGCACTTACACAAATATATATATATATACCTACAAGTGCTTACATACATATACACACACACACCTACACACACATACATATATATACATGCACAAACACATATATAAAATGAATGGATTATACAATCAAAGTAATAAATCACATGTTAAATATAAACTGAAATAAAAATCATTAGTACATGTCAACCATACAATTCACACCATACACACTCTAAAATTATTGAAAGTATGAACTGACACCATAGACAAAATAAAAAACATAATTGGTATCATATACACACACACACACACACACATATATATATATATATATATATATCAATGTACATAATACATCCAATGTAAGAGGTCCCCTCCCTTGTCATGAACATCCTCATCATCATGATCATCTACATGATGTGATGTATATGAAGAAGCACCATGTGTAGAGACTTGAGTATCCTATGATGATGGATATGGTCCCTCCTATGTCGAGCTCTACACCTCGTCCATATCACTTGTCTGTAATACTCTTTTATTACATTTTATAGTAAACATAAATGAATAAGACCTATAAAATATCAAAAAAATAAAATAAAGTATATCAAATCTGAGAATACTCATAAAATAATTTTGATGATCTCGTAGCAAGTTCCATTTCCATTTTTGTAGGATAAGAACCATAATCCTTTTGGCACATTGAAACAAATAAAAAAGCTTCATCAAAAGAGTTCTAAATTTAAAAAAAATATATTTAAAATAATATATATATATATATATATATATATATATATATATATATATATATATATATATATATATATATATATATATATATATATATATATATATATATATATATACATATATATATATATATGTATATATACATATATACTCCTCACTTATCTTCAAGGAAATACTTATCTGTCTCTCCAAAAAGAATACGTGCACCATACACCACGAATGCACATCTACAGTATGTGTTTAGTCAAAGTACTATCCAAACTTGCATGTGCACATCTACAATATGCGTTTAGTCAAAGTACTATCCAAACTTGCATGTCCTATATGCAATATGATGCAAAAAGATAGCAACCATGCATATGAATTGACAAGAGACTTATCTTGAGGTTCAAAAAGTAATTTGTAGGTGTGTACTAATGCTCATGATGATCCACCTTTGTCGAAATATTATTCCAAGTCTCTCTTGATAGGTTGTGCTTCAAAATGATACTTGAAAGAGAATATCTAAAGAGATATGGCAAACTTCAAAGCTTTGAAACTAACCAAGACTAAACGAGAAAGCGGTCCTGCAGCCACTTGATGAAAAGAGTTCTGAAAGTGCTTCCCAGAGCAACAAAGATCTGTTAAATCGGAGGTTGGATGCCAAAGTTATGGCCAAATATATAGAAGATGGGTAGTAAAAAAGGCTAAATTGCAAGCTTTAACTTGGTGCTAAGGAAAAAGGGTGGATTGTGGTCCTTCTATATCTCTACCCTCAGATAGAAGAGCACGGAAGGCAGACCAATAGTCATTTTAAATGAAAAAGTTATATATACATCCTAAGCTTCTTCTTTCTTATAAGTCAACAAGATTGCTCGCTCTTAGCAAGTCTAGGGCTGAAAAGCCACGGAGGTAGCGCCAAAAACATACTGGCAATAGCCTGCCAAAACCGGAATACCCATAAAACATTCGTCAGTGAATATACACACTCCATATAAGAATATCCTACATACAAAGTTAAGCATGGAGGAAGTACACACTCCATATAAGAATATCCTACATACAAAGTTAAGCATGGAGGAAGTAATATATACATGCACAAAGATACCCCTCATATTCAAAGCGCTCTCGCAGATCTCTATGGCTGAAAAACAAAACCACGTGTGCAGGGCCTGGACTCCGTCACCGCTCGCATGCAGAAGCATAAAGCAACATCATCGGGCAGTAAGTTCTTGCTAGCATAGAAGAATAAAATATAAAAAAGAAATTGCATTCCTATAATAGTAAAAGGAAAAGAATCTCTCCCTATCTCTCTGTGCGGCCAGCGCTCTTGAGTACACATGGAAACTTCGAAGTTTCCGGGCCTTGAGTAACGTCTCACAGATCTTCGTAAGTTGATTCATGTGACGATTGTGGCAAGTCTCGCGCACTAGATCATGGTGAAAACCACGGTGTATACACCTCCACACACGTGCCTTGGATCTGATACCAATGTTGCCCTTCGGATCCCGTAGATGCACGACTGCAGAGGATAGTACAAAAGAAAAATAAGACAAAAATACATAGAGCATAGAAAGAGACAAAAGATGAAACCAGATTGGGTACAATGTCCCCCAACATACTCTAATGGACAATCCTAGAAGAGCATGTGTATTTATAGGTATTTCATATTACGTCGTAAATAGAAGATACATGAGGGCCATGCTTTAAATAATGTGCTTTCGCTTTGTTTACCAAAATAACTAAAAATACTATCTTCTAAAATTATTTGAATAATTCCATGCGTGTTCACATCCTCATGGATCTTCATCTGCTAAACCAAAATACAAAACACATAAACAAACTTCAAGGCATTAAAACCCATTTAACATTCCGATATTCCATAAAATATAACAGACACACTTATGCACTCACATACGCACATATACATGCACTCGTAGATGCACCCACATACACATATACACATATACACACACATACACACACATACACATACACATACACATACACATACACACACATACACAAACACACAAATGTACATACACACACAATTACACATAAATACACATATACAAACACATACATATAGTGATATGCATACACACATATACATACACACACATACATACATATACATATACAAACACATACATACACACACATACAAACACATACACATACAATCACATAAAGTCACATACACACATATATATGCACATGCATACACACTTACAAATACACACACATATACATACACACACATACACACATACACATACACACATACACATACACATACACAAATACATATACACACACGTATACATACACACACACACACATAAACCCACATGCCTACATACACACATGCATTCACCCACATGCACATACACACACATATGCATACACATGCGTACACATATACACACACATACACACATAAACATATACATAAATACACATAGACACACACACACACACTAGTCTTGGCTCCTTGCTTGGAAAGGACTTATAGAAAAGTCCAAGGGTCGGGAGGATAAACCCTAAATTTCACCCTAAATTATAGTTCAAATTGATGTCTCTAAAACTATGAAGACTTTTAACATGATTAAATATTTGGATGGGAGGAGTTTACATGAAAAAAGGATTCTAACATAAATCTACCTAATTCTTGCATTAATTGTTACAAGGAAGGTCACTTGATAAAGGATGGCCGCTTTGCTTAAGCTTTGTGATCCTAATACTTTTGGTTGTGCAAATGGTAATGTCATGAAGCCACTCCCTCCAAATGCTAAAAATACTAATTCTTCTTCAGGTGCTAAGATTATTATGCCCAAAGTCAATAATAAAAAAGAAAATAAGTTATCTTACTCATTTGACGTGTTGCTTGAATGTGGAATTAACATTTTGATGAAACATGTGACATAGATATTGAGCTTCTTGCAGAGGAAAATAAATTGAATGTCCATTGTAATAGTCCCCCAAGGGAAAGATATGTTGAAGATCAACAAGGTCATTGTCAGGTTTCTAATTCTACAACTGATATTGGAGAGAGTTGAACTCGTTGTTCCAATAGAAGAAAAAAACATTAGAGATGATGCTACTGGAATGGTTGTCTCTAACACTATCCTTGAGGTTGAAGTTAATAAACCTCAATGTAATGAGGATTTTTCTTCTTTGTTGAGCTTCAGAATCATGATCAATAAAAAATCAATGATCTGTGTCAAGATTTCGAGAACTCTAATGATATTCCTATGATTCCATATGAGGATGATTGTCCTTCTTCACACATTGCACGTAAACCGAATAGATAAGTTCATCTTAAAGCTTTTGGGTCTCTGATTATATATATCCCCTAAAAAACTATAAGAAATGAAATTTTTCTTACTAAGAAATTTTTATGCATTTATCAATGTTAATATGGTTGTTCGTAGTTGTCTTTTGAACTATATTGCCTTGGAAATGTATTGTTTCTGGGTGATTGTTGTTTTTTCAAATATCTTTTGCCTTGGAACTCTCATAATGAATACACTGGAATTGTTTTGTTAAATGTTAAGAGTTTCTTAGAACTTGTTAGACGTAAAACCTTTCTTAATTAGCATAAAGAGTGGACTTTGATTCTTAGCTTCCTTTGTATTCAAGATCCAAGAGCTGAGTTCATGTTCTCCTAATCTCCTATGCAACCTCAAAATCAAGTCCACCTAGTATGATTGATTTCTTTCTACTAAGCACTCCAGTACTTGAAAGTCTTGAAATGATTTTGTTCCCTTCTGTGTGAATTATAATGGTTTTGATATTATTAAAGATGCTCGTGAATTTATAACACTTTAAAGGATTCCTATGCGCTTTAATGGAAGATTAAACCAATGCTGGGATTGGGTTCTTATTAAATCAAGAGATTAAGTTTTCAAATGGTATGCCTTCCAAAGCTCTCTTCATTAGCGAGAAAAACAACACGAAATGGGCAATGTAAGGATTTTAATCGGTTGTGTTTAATATAGATTAAGATTATGAAATTTTCTCTCAAAATTCCTCTAGAGATTCGTTGAAAACGTATCTTACAATAATATATCATAGTTGGAAGAGAGAAAGATTTCATGCGGAAATAATGAAAAGCGATATGCCTAAACGTTCGTGTCCATCAAAGCTTAGGTGAATTTAAACTCCTTTACCTTGTTCTTCAAGCTATACAATGTGCTTTTAGTACATTTTGTACTTTTGTACTCTATGCTAAAGAGATCATTAGAATACTCTCTTTTCTCTTATTTACCACACACTACTCATGGAAAACCTCAATCCAAACACATTCCCTAAGCTCTTGACTCGTAGAAGATCATGCCAAAATTTCCGTACTAGTCTAGTGCCTAGTCAAGAGTATGCAACAATGAAAAATGTATTTTCAAGGGCTCAACAACACCATGAATTCAAAGCATTACACAAATAAGTAAAATAGCATATTGACATATGGAAAAATCAAGCTACATATCCAACTAATGCACGATCAGGAAGATATCCACCTTTTGTTAATGTTCATGATGTGATTAGATTTGTAGGATATAGTGAATATTGTTCAAGCCTCTACAAGTTGTCAAACAAGTGCATGTAGTAGATTAGCTATCTACAAAATTTATTACACTAGAAGGATTCACATGTCCAAGAATTAGAGAATTTTCATTTTGATTTTTGAGATAGAAACTTGGACTTTCTTTGGAAGAAACTCATATTGGATTGAGAATGGGCTCATCAAAATGAATTGATTCTTTTTTAATTTTTTCTAAAAGATTTAACCTAAAGAAGACGAGGTTGAAAATTGCTAGATATCATGTAAAGAATGTACTAAGTTTCAACATTTTGAGCAACTTTGAGTGCGTATATTTTTGTGATGAAGTTATGAATCAGAAGGGCGTTTTAACCCTATTCAAATTGAAGACAAACGCATACTTAAAATGTTCATTTTTCAAAACCTAGTAAGGAAAATGAAATTGATTTTAGATCCATCTCAAAATCAAAAGGTTTTGGATGGTATTGAAGTAGAAAGGTTTATAGAGAGGTGTCAAAAGTATGATGTCAATATCTTGAATATAATAGAGTAAAGACCTGTAGGCTTCATAGATCTCATCGCATAGGAAAGTATAGGGATTTCTTGAGTAGAACAATCCTATGCATTTGGTGACTATCGATGTCCTCATAGATAAATGCCTTGTGAATTAGAAAAACAAAATTTGTTGTTTAGCTACAAGGATTTTAACAATATATGGAATGATATTAGGAGACGTCAAACATACATGCTTCAATACTATGGTGTAAGAGAGAATCACTAATATTATCTTCAAAAATCTATAATGAAACTTTACGAAGTTTATATTTAAAAACATTGAAAGATGGAAATAATTAGTATTAAACTAATGAAGAAAGATTTTGACTATAGCATTGGCAAACTTTATATTCAATGCGTCAAAGTTCAATGAGAATTTGAATCATGGTGGGTAGTCGTTCATTTTAGAATCATAAATTACTAAAGTGGTCGTTTTCAAAGATATACATTCCAAATGTTATTCTAGGGTAACATTACGACAACATCCATGCTTCTCTACTGATTGGGGATCCTATAATTTAATAAAATTGCGACAGGTATATATATGTCCATTTCAAGACGGCAATCGCAAAGCTTATTGCAACTATCATTAAACCTTGGAGTGTCAACGACATAACGTCTCCATGGACAACAAACATCTAAAACATAGTCTACCTACACTTATAGCTCCATTTCTCTACGTACAAGATATAATTTCACTATTTTTAGCCTCACTCATGGTTCAGGAAAGGCAAGATCAACAAACATATAGAAATATTGGTACACTATATGCTTTAGGATCACTATCTTATTATCCATCTCATGATCAGAAAGTGATTTAAAAACTTTAAAGTGAATAAAAACTTCAACCGAGAACTTGATACAATAGAACCATGCCATTCTTATCTAGTCATCAATGGAACCAAAAAGTTCCTATTGTCTCCCAATGAGAGTTCCTTTATTGGTCCCCATATGTCAATGTGAATGAGATCAATGGAAATCTCCATTGTGTATTCTTCTTTTATGGAAGGCTTGATTGCATGTATATTTCCTCTTCATGCCGTTATAACTTAGAAAATCAAGAAAATCCATGGAGAAATATTCTCCCCCTCCAGCAAATGAGAGGATCATTATGTAATTTTCCATGTCATTTTTGAAAAGTGGCTGAAAAACTTTAAAGTGAATTAACAATTCAACCATTGCTTGATACAGTACAACTATGTGATTATTATCTAGTTATGAATGGAGACCACAAAGTTCCTATTGTCTCCAAATGACACCGCCTTGATTGGTCCCCATATGTTAATGTTAATGAGGTCAATGGAAATCTCCTAAATTTAGTCTTCTTGTATGGAGGCCTTGATTGATCCTCAAATTGATATGATTCAGAAAATTGTAGCATACTGCAAGAATGGAAAGGTGGAATACAACTTATGAGAGCTCTCCTTTGTAGATCGTTTAGGTTCTGAGGGCTTATGTGGACAATCCTCTTGTGCCACCTGTTTCTAGATATCAAATAGGCCGGATGTGATGAGGGTGATCTTATGTCCATGGTGAATAGCATACCTCCCTTTTTGCCTTCATCTATCAACATGTTTCCATGCCTTCAATCTTCCAGAAAGCATCCTTTTTATTTGAATGTGAGCACTTTTGCTCTTTCAATAAATTCCCCACAACTACTAGATTCTTTGTGATCATGGATACATGCAACACATCTATGATAGTCTTTTCATTATGTTTTTTATCCAAAAGAATATTAAATATGTTTGATCCTCTCATCAATGTGGTCCTTGTTTTATATGAATTTATGTGATTCGTTCATGGATATTTCAAAACATTTCTATTAAAGCTTATGTGATTTGACCATCCACTATTGATGTATCGTGTGGTGTTTGTGCCTTGTTTCCTACCACTTCATTGCATCACGGCTAAGATAATATCTTTCTCTAAAGTATTTGAAGTGTTTTAAAGGTTACCTTAGTTCCTCTTCTAGCCGCACTAGTTGTCATTTGACAAGTAGTCGCTTGAAAAGTGGTTCTTCTTGCAAAAATTATAAGATTCCTTTGAATAGTTCTTTCCTTGAGGTTAAATTCCTATTTTTCTTGATCGTCCTCTTTCGCTTGCTCCATATCATCTTCACAAACCTTGTGAAGCTTAATTCATTGACTCTTCCTTTATATGTTACTTTTTTCGTAGCCTTCAATGCTTCGTCCATGGTTCATTACTGTAAATATGTACTATATGTTAATTTATAGGGTAACTTTTGATCTCTTGACATTCACCTTCTTGCAAATGCATTCATAATGACCTAATGGATTAAGGACCTTTTTTTATGCATAGCCCTCAACTTGTAGGCCCTTGTGGTTATTTTCCTAAAGTTTTGGGCTAATTCCACTATTAGTAGGCACTGCATGAAGCAAATAAAAATTAGGCATACTCATCTCCTTCATGATTACCTTGGCACATTCTATAATATACCTACTCTTACTTTGTACTACACCATTTTTTTATGGAGTATATGTTTATGTGATTTACATTTTCATACCATTAGTTTTAAACAAAGCAAAAAACTCATGAGTCGATTGTAAAGAACTACAGTTTTAGACATAGGTGACTTGTTAACATCATTTCTCAAGCTCTACCGAGTCTTTTGGAATGATTTAACTTGGAGGAGATGTGCAAACTATAGGGGACACGTTGTGCAAAGTTTTATAAAAAACTTCACACATTTGATAAGTCAATGAGTGAGTTATGTGCAATAGACTTTCTGTGTAGTCACCTTCTTCACAGTTTGTTCAAAATTTTGATAATTGATATTGATCCTCTAAATTGGTGAAGGTTTTGAGTTACTCTTGATATAGAGGTGCTCTAACTTCAAGAGTAGCTTTTTCTTTTGGAGATTAACACTCTCCATTAGTGGTATCAGAGAAAAAAGCATCAAAATTGAAGAAAGGAGGACCCCGACTGCTGCAGTCATAAAGAATTCAACATTTGAAGATTCAAAAGGTGAAAGCTTGAGAGCAAAGCTTGAGAAGGAGGCCATCAGACATCAAGGAAGACAAAAGGAACTTCATTTGAAGTAAACGTAACCTTATTCCTCATAAACCTTGAAGGATTTAATACACAGGTGAAGAAAGGATGGGAGATTCTCTTCAGATAGAGAAACTGGATAGAGAGAACTATCCAGCATGGTCAATGAGGATGGAAGCTCATCTTATGAGCAAAGACTTGAAAGGTTATATTACAAGTGAAGAAGAAAAGCCTCAGTTCAGATATCCTAGTGTTCCAACTAGGGAGGAATTATCAGATTTGAAGATTTGGATGAAGAGAGATGCTCAAGCTAGGAGGAGGAAGCATCCTTGTGGGTTGAATTTACCACATTCAAGACGAAGGCCTCTCAATCCATCTCAGATTATGTAACAAGAATGAAGGACATTGCAGATGCATTAGGAGCAATTGATGAAGATATTGAGGAGGATAAATTGTTAAGGCAAATCTTTACAGGATTGAGAGGTGATGACAAATGGAAGCCATTCATTTTGTCTAATGAATTATCACTATATCATTTTACTCTTGATTTACATCAGTTGCTAGGACACATGCTAACCTTTGAGCAGGATGTCAAAGGTGATGGTGATAAAAGTGCAGGTCAAGCAATGTTTTCAAAGGATAAGAAGAAGAATAGCAAAGGGAAGCAACAAGCAAATGAAGATGAAGGTACAACCAGCCAAGCTAACTTCCTAAAAGGAAGAGGAGGTGGCAAAGGTAGAGGAAGAGGCACAAGTAATAAAGATGCAGGCAAAGCTTGTTGGACTTGTGGTAAGACAAATCACTTAGCTCATGATTGTTGGCATAATATTTAGAATAATGGTTGATATAATCAGAACTTTAATTCAAGAGGAAGAGGTGGCAGAAATCAAAGAGGTAATTTCAGAGGTAGAGGTAGTAGAGGCTACTTTGGAAGAAATGCAGGTAGAGGATTCAAACGTCAACAATACAACAACACCTACTACAATTATACTTCAGATCAAAAGGAGGTTTCAACATTGTTAATGAATGCAACTTTTGAAAGGTAAAGTGAAGACCAAAGAGTCTTCTACATTGACTCAGGGTGTAGCAATCACTTGAGTGGCAACATGGCCTTGATGACTGGTTTGGAGAATAAGGTAACTAATCATGTAGTTCAAATAGGTGACAATACAAAGCACAATGTGAAGTCAATTGGATCCATGAAGGCCAAGGATGGAAGTACTCTCTTCACTAAGGTTTTGTATGTTCCTACAATTCCAAAGAATCTGATAAGTGTAGGAAAAATTGTTGAAAAAGGTTATGAAGTTAGGTTCAGTAATGAAGGAGTTTTTGTGGAAGACCCTAGCAATGGGTATAAACAAATTGTTTCAGGGAAGAAAGAAGGAAGACTCTTCACATTGAAAGATTCAAGGTAACATTGGTCATGCCTTGTACACCTATGGAGGACATAAGACCTTAGAGTTCGATCTTTCGCACAAAAGGCTTGGATATTTTAATGAAAAAATTATTAAAGATATGGTTAACAATGGTTCAATGCTTGGATCGCCTAATGTTGTAGGTCAACATATGACATACTAATGTGAGGCATGTCAATTAGGTAAGGCTCATAAGCAATCTTACTCCAAGCCTGGTTTTATGTATTCAGAGAAGCTTGGTTGGTACACACAGATGTGTGGGGACCATCAAAGGATTTCAGTATCAATGGTTCAAGGTATTATTTGATTTATGTTGATGATGCTACCAGATGGATCACTATATATGTGATCAAAGATAAGTCAGAGGTATTCAAAACATTCCAACATTATCATGTGTATGCAGAGAGAATTACAGGTCAAAAGTTGAAGAGACTAAGGTCAGATGGAGGGGGAGAGTATTTCTCTAATGAGTTTAGTGATAACTTTTGGAATGCAGGTATAAAAAGGGAAATTACTTGCAGGTACTCTCCTCAACAAAATGGTGTAGCAGAAAGGAGGAATAGAACTCTTGTTGAGTTTGCAAGATCCATGATGAAGGAGAAGAATTGCCCAAATTATTTGTGGGCTGAGGCTATAAATACAGCTACATATTTGCTCAATAGATTACCATGTGAAGCCTTTCAGGGTATGACACCATATGAGGCATGTTGGGGTAAGAGACCTACTCTAGACCATTGCAAAGTATTTGGATGTTTGGCATATGCATATGTGCCATCTCAATTGAGGCATAAATTGGATCCTAAAGCTGAAAATATGTGTTCATTGGATATGATGATAAGCATATGGGATATAGGTTGTGGAGTCCATCCACAAAACAATTCCTTGTGTCAAAGGATGGTACATTTGATGAGCAAGGTACTTGGTATGCAGGTACAATCAATATTTATTCATGTGATGAAGAAGTTGTGAATCAAAAGAAAGGTAAATCAAAGGTTCAGATATTTGATGAAGAGGAGAACAATGAAGTATAGGTTGAAGTTGAAGAAGTGCCAAGGTTTGATCCAGAATGTGATGAACCAGAAATCTCAAGAAGTGGAGAACTCACAAGGTCATCAAGGCACAAATGGCAACCTACAAGGTATAGCTATGACACTTCTTTTTTAGCTACCAAAGATTATGCTTATATGGTAAAGGCAGATGAAGACCCTTCTACATATGAAGAGGCAAAAGGTAAGGAAAATATGGAGAAAGCTATGCAGGAAGAGTATGATGCATTGATGAAGAATCAGACATGGGATTTGGTTCCTAAACCAAATAGTTAGAAGATCATTGGATGTAAATGGGTCTACAAGACAAAGAGGTTTGCAGATGGAAGTGTGTCTAGGTATAAAGCTAGATGTGTTGTGAAAGGGTTTGCTCAGACATATAGTATAGATTATGATGAGACCTATAGTCCTGTGGCAAAGATGACAACCATCAGGACACTCATAGCTATTGCTGCATGTAAAGGTTGGAAATTATGTCAACTAGATGTGAATAATGCTTTTCTAAATGGTTATATTTCAGGTGATGTTTTCATGGAGCAACCACAAGGATTCACAGATGAAAGGTATACAAATTATGTATGTAAGCTCAAGAGAACTTTGAATGGTTTGAAGCAGGCCCCAAGGGCATGCAATTATAGACTTGTGAAGTTCTTGAATGAACTTGGTTTTCAAGTATCCAAAGCAGATAGTAGCTTGCTTGTTAAAGCAAGTGATGATGGGTTCATTTACATGTGCATATATGTTGATGATATAATTCTTACAGGTATAGATGAGAAAGGCATTCAAAGCCTAAAGAAGCAAATGGAGAAAGAGTTCAAGATTAGTGACTTGGGAAACTTGTCATATTTCTTGCGAATAGAGATCTCATACACTCAACATGGAGTGTATGTAACTCAAGGAAGGTATTTGAAAAACTTGTTGATCAAGTTTAAAATGAATAATTGCAGGGTAGCACCTACTCTAATGGAGGTGAATCACAAATTGAGCAGATATGGAGGAGAAGAGTTCAAGGACATAAAGCTATATCAAAGTTTGGTAAGTAGTCTAATCTATGCTACATTAACTAGGCCTGATTTGTCATATGCAGTTGGAGTATTGTCTCAATTCATGCATTATCCTAGGAAAGAACATTGGGTTGTAGGACAAAGAGTGTTGAGGTACATTAAGGGTACACTCAAAGAAGGTTTGTATTATGGTTTTACATCAGATACAAACATCAAGATATATAGTGATACAGATTGGGCACGTAATCCTGATGATAGGAGATCAACTTATGGATACTTGTGTTATGTGGGAGATAAGTTAATTTCATGGTGTTCAAAGAAGCAACACACAATTGCTTTATCATCTACAAAGTTTGAGTGCAAAGGTATGGTTGAAGCTGCAAAGGAAGTTATATGGCTTAAGACTCTTATGATGAGTTTTGACATCACTCATAGTACACCCACTATTCATGGAGATAACATGAGTTCATTGTATTTAGCTACTAATCATGTTTTTTATGCCAAGACTAAACATATTGAGATTCAGTATCACTTTCTAAGAGAGAAGGTGATGGATAAGGAGATTGAAGTAATACATACTTCAACAAAAGATCAGAAAGCTGATATGCTAACAAAGAGCTTGGATGGACCAAAGCTACAAAGATTCAAAGACATGGCAGGTATAAAGAAGTTAGAGAAAACCTCAATTGATGATTGAGGGGGAGCTATTGGTGCAAGGCAATCAACAATTGAAGTTTTGATGAAGTTTTGAAGTCAAGGGCTGAAGAAAAGATCAAGTTATGAAGCATGGAGAAAGTATATCTTCAGAGAATGAAGATATGTATACATATGTACATTAATTCAGAGATAGCTCACTTATACTTTTATATGGTTATGAGATTGTACATATTTGCCTATATATACAAGGAAAAATGTAGGGGCAAATATGAGAGAGCATGTGAATAGAGAAATTAGAAGTTGTATGAGTCATTAGACACTTTAGAAGTAAGTAAGATCTCTCTCATCACTCAGCTGTAAAGTTTTCTAGAAATGAAGAAAAGTTGAGCCCGATATTTCTGAGAGTTCTCCTTCTGTGTTGAGTATTTTGTGAAATGCTTTTATACAAGTCTAAGTCTATAGTTGATTGACCTCTGTACAAGTTTTAAGCTTTCAATTGTAAACAGGCTGTGAGAATTATGAGTAGGAACATTCATATGTGAAGAACTGTTGAGTATCTTTTGAAATAGGCGCAATCTCGATGGTCAAAGAATTGATCATTTCTTAGTGCACAGTGTAAACTTTTGCACAAATGAGGAGTCAAAATCTAAGTTGGAAGATAAGCCATCTATGGCTAAAAGCATTTGCATAAACGGGTTCTAGTTTGAGAGAACCAAACTTTAGAAGTTACAGGTGTCAAAGTCGACTGTAAAGAACTATAGTTTTAGACATAGGTGACTTGTTAAGATCATTTCTCAAGATCTACTGAGCCTTTTGGAATTATTGAACTTGGAGGCGATGCACAAACTATAGACAACACCTTGTGTAAAGTCTTATAAAAAACTTTACTTATTTGATAAGTCAACGAGTGAATTATGTGTAGAAGACTTTCTGTGTAGTCACCTTCTTCATAGTTTGTTCAAAATTTTGATAATTGATTATTGATCCTCTAAATTGGTGAAGGTTTTGAGATACTCTTGATATAGAGGTGCTCTAACTTCAAGAGTAGCTTGTTCTTTTCAAGATTAACACTCTCCATCAGGTTAGGAATTACTTTTCCTAGATTATAGGCAACTAATTTGGATTTTAAGAAGCGGATTCAAGTTCAAATTTGATTCTTGATTTATCATGCTTGAGTGCTTGCTTTAAGAGGCTCGAAGTGGCATCCAAGTGATGGTCCAAATTAGACTAAGTTTGGAGATTGTAATTCAACAACTATTACAACAATAGAAAGACACTATCCCATACCTCAAAAAACATCCAATACAACAAAGATACTTTCATATCATAAGCAAATTGAGTTTTGGGAAAGATTAATGTCTATTAAGAAGAAATACACCTAGGTGTTACAGTAGAATGAGTTATAAAACAAGTCTTCTACAAGGATATTTAGATCTGTAGCTTCAAGACACTTCATTGCCTTTTATGATCAAAAGGAAGCCCAAATATTTGCAAAATGATTTAAAGGTCTCCCTAGGCAATAGTCATTGCTAAAAGTTGTACAATACTATCTTGTGTGGGCATATAAGTCAAATTGTTGTCCCTAGTAGAGACCTCTCCCTAACATACTCAGAGTGCACCTCAATGTGCTTTGTGAAATCATCGATCGCAAGTTTCTTCATAATTTCCAATGCACCCTAACCATGAGTGAAGATGGTGTTGGAAAAGACTAACCAATACCTACATCACCCGAAATGCATCTTAGCCACACACACACACACTCAATATTTTCTCTAAAAGTGTTGTAAGATCTTACATACGTGCCTATACAAAGGATATGAAAACTAAAGAAACACAGAAAATATAGATGCAAATAGATGAGATGGTATACAAGATTGGGTGCAATCTCTCGGGATGCACTCTATTTGATGGGTCTACAGAGTGCATGTATTTAAAGGTTTTTTGTCATATGGTTCATATGGAGTATCATATCTGAATAGGGATATGAGGTGCGACCCTCCCCTTATTCATAAGGAATATGATATTCACATGGAGTGCCAAATGGCACTCATGATAGGAGCTTTGACCATTGACCCCTTTTGGGAATGAATGAGAGACAGAGGGTAGTCATAGAATACCACGCGATTGGGCGGTCAGACTAAGCATAGAACTCCATGAGGTTCTCTCTGAAATTGTAGTCGGCAATCCTTTAACTCCATCCTAGGCGGCGTACTGAAGAGGGGAAAGCTCCATTTAAAATGAAGGACTTCATCGGGAGTTGTTACATTGGTATCCGAGCCAGGGAACAGTTCCACGTGCCTAGAGTAAAGACACACAGATCGAGGTGCCAAAAACCCACGAACAGTGGCACAAGACGCGCGTGAAGGCAATCACAGAGGACAGCCGTGAGGGGCTCACCTCTAGGGTTCTCCCTCCATCCTTCCTCTTGGATGAGAGCATCTAGAAAATGACCTCCTATATATCCCCCTACAAATGTGCTCCGCATGGCTATATGGGATAACAAGCTCAGTCGGCAGACGTTCCCACTTTTTTTTCGAAGGTGCAGAGAGTTCAAGCTGGAATTGGAAAAATTCGAATTTTCTTTGACAACTTTGGAGTACCAAAGTGATGATATAGATCAAGATTTTGGCTAACAGATGATGCACCTATGTAATATGGGTTGTGGTTATGGGGTATGCGCTTTGGGTTGTTTCAGAAAAGCTTTGGTTCCTCAGTTTTGAGCTTCTCAAAGTCATCCGTCCATGAAGATGAGTTCTTTCACTTCCCATCGCTGACATACCCAATTTCTCCGCACCATAGCTTCCTCATACGATATCGGATTTCTAAAAATCGTGGGCACGTTTCGAAGCTACACTCCTAAGCTTTGCTGAAGAACCATCGGTGTTGGATTTGGACGAGATTTGCCCCACCAAAATCTCTCTGTTCTTGGACTGGGGAGGATTGTCAAATCTCCGAAGTTGCTGAGTGTTACTCAGTTTGCCTGATTGGGGCTATTCCCACGTGGTTTTGGTATTGTTTTGGATGGTTTTGGTGTTTAGAACCTCCCCGGACCAATCGAACATTTCCAAATTTTGTTTGGACCTGGAGAGGATTCAAAATCAGCGACCTAAAGCTTCAAGGACCACTTGGATTTCACTTCCGCAGCTCTACTTTGTAACAGGGAAGTGCTCTTGTGATATATTTCTCTTCTTCTTGCATATTTGAGCTTTACTTCTATTCATTTTCATATACTCTAGCTAGCGAATGGGGTAAGGGTAGTAAAACATGGAATCTAAAGGTAAACAAGTAGTTGAAAACACTTCTCCATCTAAAGAGAAACTAGAGGATCTTGATTCTAGAATGGAAGAAGTAGAATTAGGGCAAGAAATAGAAGAGAACGTAGACGAAAAAGAGCCTTCACAGGAAGAATATACATCTGAGGAACTTTTAGATGAATTTGTCACTCGTGACCAATTCATAGACTTGAAAGAGGAAACCCTTAAATTAGAGAAAGATCTTGGTAGCATCACATCTCTTATACAGTAGCTTAAGTCTCAATTGATCTCACTTGAGACTAGTGTCACTTCTTTCCTAGCTAGGAAGGAAAGAGAGACTCCTCCTATTCCTCTAAAGATTACTAGGAAAGATACTTCTCTTCCTAGTAAACACAAAGGAGAGAGCTCTAGGGAAGCTCCCCTCCTAAAAGACTTGAAGCCACCTACCTTTACAGGGGATGACCGAGACACGAACAAGGATGCAATCTACACTTTTTTACAAAAGTGGCATGATTTGCATCACTTGAAGGGCACCCCACCTGAGTACCGTGTGCTAGAGGCGAGTCTCTCCCTGGGCCCGCATGCTTATAAGTGGTGGATGAGTCTTAAGGAGGTGAACTCTATCCCTACTGATTGGACTCAGTTTGAGACTCTTTTTCTAAAAGAGTTTCTTCGTGAGAATGAGGAAGAGAGGAATTGGGATGAGTGGGATAGGATTACTCATAGAGGTAGGCCTCTTTCGGTCTACCTATCCCACTATAGAGAGATCATTTGAAGCTTAAGGGCTTAGATCATTTCTAGAAGACCACAGGGTTTGTTAGGGGCTTGGACAAAGCCATAAAGAGGGAAGTGAGAAGGAATGCTCCTAAGATATTTGAGGAGGTGATCAAATATGCACATATCTATGAGGACCATAACCATCCTCAATATACTCCTATGGAGACGGATCAGCCCCTCAAGCCTCTTAGTGCGACTAAATTCAAGAAGAATTTGTCTTTTGGGAAAAACAAAGTTTTTATTAAAAAACAAAGATCACAAGGGCCTAGGTTATCCACAAATCATTTTGAGAGGGCCAAAAGAGAGAACCTGTGTTTTAGGTGCCTATCTCCTAGTCATTCACAATGGAACTGTCAGAGTTATCTAGTGTATGCATGTGTTTATGTGAGGTATGTGCTAACTAACTAAGTGCATGTATTAGTTAATCTAATAGACGGCATGTGCGCACGAATTCTTATGAATGCATATAAAAATGAGTAAAAAAATGTGTGAGGTTCCTTTTGATTCTTCTGCAGATCATTGAAGAGAATTCAAAAAGGAGATTACGAGTTTAGAAGCATAAGAAAATTTTCAGGATCACAAAAATACAAGACTTGAAGATTGTTTTTTAATTTGTATAAGTTTATCTATTAAGAGATTTGTATTAACACTTAGGATAAGCTTTTGTATAGGCTTAATTCCTAAAAATTTCTAGCACTTTCACTTTATGATATAATTAAGATTTGTTTAGGCTTAAATAGATTAATTTTGAAATTCTCCATACTGTTTCTCTGAAAATTAATTGAGATCTCTACTTTTATATTTCGTATGTCTAAAGAGATAGGATCTACAAGTAGTTCTAAACTAGTATCTTCAAACGATTCTGATATTAAGAATCAAGAATTAGAAAACTTAATAATAGGAACATTACTTCCGTCTTCAATTGATAGTTCAAATAATAACGAAAATATAGAAGTTGAAATTATTAAAGATAAAGTAGTTAGCGAAACTTTGCACACGATAGATTACGATCGTCTTCTTTCTAGAATTTTACCTTTAATTACCATAGTGTTGCCAGAACCGGAGGACAAGACAGACTTATTCCCACCTAATTTAGTTAGAAAACCTAACCCAAATCAAATTGAGAACGAAGAAGTTGATTTTATTAAAGATAAAATTACAAACGAAAACTTAGTTATGTCTTATCAATTAGAAGCTATAGAACATTATAGAAATGCTCATCCTTACGGTCCCTAGTCTAAACAATTAGTTCTGATTTTGCACTCCCACATATTAGAAACATATAGGTTTTTATCACACCTAAACTGAAAAAGCAACCAAAGGCCCTAGGCATACTTAGAAGCACCCTGCGTGCAGTCACACGGTTAGGTTAGCGTGATTCTTTTGGATGAACGTCAGCCTACCTTCACACCCCTCTACGACAGCTTTTGGTGAACCCGACGTGAAACGTGACGCTAGTGTGCCTAGGATTTACGTCGCATTTTCAGTTTTAATTTAAAATTTTAATTTTATCTTCTTCCTCGTCTGCAGGAAAATTGAAGATTGAAGCCGTGACAAAACCGAGGAATAAGGATTTCCAAGTGGTGGAGCTTCGTCATTTCAAACCCCCTCCCTCAACATTCAAGACAATCAAGATAAATTTTGTGTTTTAGATTGTTTTAACGTTTACTTTTGAACATCTTCAGCAAAGATATCATCAAGTAAGGTGTTTTATTTTAAGTTCTTTAGTTTTAGTTTATACACATCACTTTAAAAGAAAAGTTGTTTTCATCTGCACTTAGGATCCAAGCACTTTCATAATCGCATTTAAAGAGTATTTGAATTTTTCTTTTGTATTTAGGAAATATAAATTTTACTTAAAGAATTTAAATATCTGCATTTTAGGAAAAGCTATTATATTTTGCATCATCAAAAAGAAAAACATTTTAAATTTTGAAAAAGAAAGATTGTTTTCTTTATTTTCATTGCATAAAGAAGAAAGCTTTTAGCATAAAAATAGATTAAATTTAGGTTACTTTTTATTTATAGTTAATGCTTTAATTTTCCCAAACAAATTATTTCAAAAAGAAAATTAATATTAAACTAAAAGACTTAAATCAAGAAAATTTATAAAAACTACTTTATTAGGTTTTTTGGAATAAAAAGAGACAAAATTTAGGTTAAAGAAATCAAATAGACTTTAGAAGATTAGAATTAGAAAAGCCTAGGACTAGGGTAAAGCCATCCCTGGCTTTATCAACTAGTGATAGATTTAGACAATTTAGAGAGCAATTAGATCTGGCTATTAGAGAACTTTTTCTTCATTCGAAGCGTTATCAAGAACGCAAGATGGAGGAGATATTTAGGAACATGATGATAGAAAAGCAAGGGACACGTACAGTCCAAACTATTCTAAAAGAGAAAGGAAAATTTACTGGATTGAACATTACGGAATACTTGGATGCATTTGAGGAGCAAGTGCAAATCCAGGGATTACCTGAAGATGTGCTAGTTAAATACTTTGGACGTGTAGTTTCTAGTTCAATTCTAGAATCTATACAAGAACACGCTGAAAAAACTTGGGAGGAATTTAGTAAGGAACTTCATAAAATGTTCTATCTCGAGGATTTTAGCCAGCACAATCGAGAAGGATTTTTGCGTTGGTTAAAGACTGTTAAGAGCAATGAGTCTTTAACTCATCTTCACGGTGAGTTTATGAGACGTCTAGCTCAACTTCCTGAAGATGACAGAAATGCTACTAATCCAGATGTAATTATATATTTTCTTAAGATACTTAATCCTGAAGATAGGGCCGAAATTGAAAGACGAATAGAGGAGCCAAGAAAAAGGTATGGGCTAACTGATGACTGGGAGAAAGTCAAAAAAGAGATAGAGGCTGTTGCTCAAATCAAGCAAAGGCAAACGATTTTATATTCTAGACCTAATGCTTCTCAGCCAAGAGAGACTCTTGCTATAAGGCAAGTTGACATGCCAATGCCTGCTACTATGGCTACGGCTAATAATACAACTGCTACTAAAGCTTTCATAGAATTTCAACTAGATATTCTATGTAAGCAAATGGAAAATGTTATGAACATGCAAGCATCTCTTTCAAAAGAAGTTGCTAATTTAAATAAACAAGTTTACTCCATGAGCTTTAATGATCCAAGGGCTAGCAGTAGTGGTGCAGGGCAAGCACCGCCTAATCAACAAGTTATGCCTTAGTATGTTCCACCACAACCAGTCTTTCAGTCGGTACCACAGCAAGCTTCTCAGTTTGCTGTACAGCCACCCTTTCAAAGAAATAATGAGAAAAGAGGGACTGGCGTGAAGCGTTGTGTTTGGTGTGATAGTCTGGAACATGCATCATTTGCTTGTGAAGAATTAGAAAGTGGTAAGGCGAATCAATTAGTCGTTGAAATAGATAGAAGACTGTGTGACTTTAGGTCACGTCTTCCTTTGTTTGTGAATTGGGGCAAAGGCGGAATGAAAAAGCTTTATGAAAATTTAAGAATATCAGATGCAACTGCCAGTACTTTGGCTGCAAGACTAGAGCCGGTCGAGGATAGGCCTTCTTCAACGCCTAGCTAAAATCCATATTCAATAGAGGCACTGGTACGAGCTAGAGATGAAATAATGTACAAGACTGCATGGAAATCTCCTGTAGATCAATCCTCTGTCTTTTCTCACATTGCTAATGTTGAGGAAAAACAGAGACGAGAAAATCAACAGGATGATGTAGAAGAAGGTGATAGGAGGGTAACTAGGAGACAAACGACAGAAGATGAAAAGAAAACTGATAAAAAGGTTCAATTTGATGAATCAAATTTATCTCAAGAAGAGAAGAGAAAAATGATAAAGGAAGGCAAAAAGCCGACCGATGAAAATGTTCGATTGCAAGAAGAACAAAAGAAATTGGAAACCTCTAAACCTGAAAATAAAGAGGATCAAAAGCAAAATGAAGAGAAAGGGAAGAAAAAGGGAAGAAGAGCTCCACGTTGTCGTAGAGGGGTGTGAAGGTAGGCTGACGTTCATCCAAAAGAATCACGCTAACCTAACCGTGTGACTGCGCGCAGGGTGCTTCTGAGTATGCTTAGGGCTTCGGTTGCTTGTTCAGTTTAGGATAGTTAAAAACTATAGATTTCGAATATATTTGAGTTTAAATTAAGAAATAATTTTTTGGAACTAGGAGCCGTAAGGACGAGCGCTTCCATATCTTTCTATCGCTTGAAAATAAGAAGGTAAGATTAGTTTTTCACTAACTACGTGATCTTTAATGCATTCAGTTTTGCTTCACTTGTCTTGCAAATAATCGTCGTTTCTATCTACAGATGGTGCGAAAAGGTCTTCACTATTCTCAATGCTAGGTGGAACAATGGAAAGTAAATGGAAAATTCTACTAGGATCGTGCAAAGTTTCTTCTAGTATCTTATCTTTTACTCGTTCTTCAAGTTCAACTGGTTTAGGAAATAATGACTCAAAGGTGGATGAAGGTAGAAAAGAACTACTTGATGAGGCTTCTTGCGACATAAGATGAAATGACACTAGATTAATGATCAAATTCCTATACAAACCTAAAGATAAGGTTCATAAAAGATAGTCAATGAATTGATAAGCTAATGGCTCAAATCAATAACTCTAATACAAATGTAAGGGTTTAGTAATAGGATAAATGTCTAAACATATAAGTAATTGAATAAATGAAAATATAAGGTAAATGGATCTTCAATTTGTCACTTCACTTCACTTCGCTTTACTTCAATTGCTCTTTAATCTTCAATGTTTCTGAAAAAAACATTAGGGTATTAGTAATATTACATAAATCAATAAAAACATAAAAGACATACTTCACTTACATTAAAGCATACACATGCTCATGCATGCAAACATACATTCATGCACATGCTAACATTTAACTTAGCATCCTAACATGTTCTCAAGCACTTAATCCTATCCAAATGAACACAATAATGCACACTTTAACCTATGCTCATTCATTTACTTACAGACATATATACATTCCCATGCATATGCACATACATTCTTTTACATGCATCTATATATGAACTTATAGAATAGCATACACATAAACATATACATTTATATGCTCATATATAACCACATGCACAAATATGCTTACACATTAATCATTCAATCTCATACACATACTAATGTATGCCAATACCCCCTACCATAAATTCTTATATGTAGATACCCTCATTAACTTAAACACTAACATGTTGACTTAAAACATACAAACACATCTAACATGCATTCATACTCATGCCAATGCATTCTAACACACATTCTCATACTCTTACATGTCAATCATGCATATCTTTCCATGCATGTGCACATACATATGCACTTATGCTTATGTCAATAATTAAAATTTCATACTAATACATAGAACACTTAATAACTCATGTATGCATACAGAGAACCACATGCATCGACCTTAAATGTATACTCTTAATACACTTAGATAGTATTTCTATACATTAATGCACATTTGCACTTAAATAACTTAATAAACTTACTTATATCTAATGGAAATAATGTAATAATATAAGTAAATAGATGTAATTATTTAAACTATGCAAAATTAAATACTTAATTTAAATTAATTAACTCTAATTAACTAATTATCCAATTAACTCTTTCTCTCACTCTCCTAACTCTCTCTTTCTCTCTCTCTCTTTCTCTCTCTCTCTCTCTCTCTCTCTCTCTCTCTCTCTCTCTCTCTCTTTCTCTCTATCTCTCTCACTCTTTCTCTCTCTCTCTTTCTCTCTCTCTCTCTCTCTCTCTCTCTCTCTCTCTCTCCTCTCTCTCTCTCTCTCTCTCTCTCTCTCTCTTTCTCTCTCTCTCTTTCTCTATCTCTCTTTCTCTCTCTCTCTCTCTCTCTCTCTCTCTCTCTCTCTCTCTTGCTCTCTCTCTCTCTCTCTCTCTCTCTCTCTCTCTCTCTCTCTCTCTCTCTCTCTCTCTCTCTCTCTCTCTCTCTCTCTCTCTTTCTTTCTCTCTCTGCAGGCTGCCGCACGCGGCCTGCTGGGAGGGAAGGAGGGAGAACTTTTTCATTTCATTTCATTCACTCTCCTATATCTCTCTGAATATCTGATGCGCACGCCTGACCAGATCGTCGTCATCCGTTGTCAGAGACTACGTGGAAAAATTCAGTCACTCCCTCTGCTCTCTCTACACTCTTTCTCTCTCTGCACGCTGCGCGCTGCAGCTGCAGCCTGTGGAGGGTGGAGGAATAAAACAAAACTCCTTGTCTCTGAATTACTCTAGCAGCATCTTTTTTATTTGTACTTTATCCTACAACCACACTTTTACCCACTATCTTTCACCACTCTTTAAATTAACTTTGTTTCCACAACACACTTGCTCCATTCTTTTCACCACATACTTTTTGCACTTTAAATGCATAATTATTTTAAGCCACTCTTTTATCTTGCACACATAATTACCACACTTTCAACCACTCACTTTATGCACTTTAATTACACACTTAATTCACACCATTCTTTAAACACTATTTACATATACCACTCATTGATTATCCACTCCATTTTCATTTTAATCTTATTACCTCAATATTTATAATTAAATATTTCATTTAATTTAAGCTTAGGTTAAAATTGAATTAAGTAGAACCTTATTATTTAAATTCACACACACTATTAAGGTAACTAATTAAACCGTATTTTAATTTTATAAGTTAACCAATGTTAAATTATAGATTAATTTCATTAAATATTAATTGTTTCAACCCTTTAAACTAAGGCTAATCTTCATTCCCACTCATCTTGCACACTAAAACCCCTTAAAACCCTTCTGAACCCTCTCATTAATCCATTCTCATTAAAATAAACCCTAGCATTTACCCAAATGTCATAAACAACACATGAATTCAAGAAACCCTAGGATTGAATACCCATAGTTCTTGAACATAAAACTCATTAAATGTAAAATTAGGGTAAACCCTAATATGAACATATGTTTTGCTTTATCATTCACACCTGTAAACACTTTCAAAATAGTTAATTCTAATCAACACAATTGATTAACAGTGATATAAAAGGTTAAAGTTCACCAATAAAGTTGTTTTCATTTTCTCTGGTCATCAACGGAAAGGTTGAAATCTTTCCGACATTCGCCCCGGCCAATCCTGCACATCGTCCTCGATGGGCCAAACCTGCAGATCATAGAAGGCAATATCAAATTCTTTTGAAACTTATTCATGACTCAAATTCAAATAGTCTTTATATATAAAAAATGCTTCTATTATTAGTACATCTTCAAATAGCAAAGAGAACTTATAAAATTATGTAAACTTGAATTTAAACTTTTTCGTTCAATGCATGAGTCGGAAAACAGATTTTAGAAGGAAACTATAGAAGTCATTCAAATAGTGTTCGTACTAACTCTTCTATTAACTCTGTTCATAAATAAAGCATATGTTATATAGGCCTTCTATCCTCATCTCCTAACCATTTGCCATTAAGATACAAAAAACTAACTCCCCTCTAGCATACATTCGTCTTATATAGCCCGCTTTTCAATTCAGAAGTGATTTCGAGATCACAACTGATTTATTTGACTTTTCTTTTATCTCATTTTTTTTTAATCATAATTTTTTCTTTTTTGTCATTGTTCCTTTTTTCATATACAGCAACCATTAATGTACTGCTTTCAATTTTTCTTCACAACTTTTTTGATAAAGGGGAAAGGCTTAACCCCTAATCAGAGCAAAGGATCTAGAGGTAAGCTAAAGCAGGAACTAGGATCTCTTTAGCTAAGTGGGTCAGATTTAAGGAAGCTTACCTATATAAAACAAGCCTACTTCTACTAGGAGTTGCAAGTTAAGGGTTCCTTCAACTATTCATATGACAGCCATAGGTCTCTAATCCCTATCTTCTCTTCAAGCACATTCCTACTTCAGTGTAAATTCTACTTTTCATAATTTTAAGAAGTTTCTTAATCTATCTGAAGAATGTACATATCTAGTTATGATAATGC
Source organism: Ceratopteris richardii (assembly GCA_020310875.1). Lineage (NCBI taxonomy): Eukaryota > Viridiplantae > Streptophyta > Polypodiopsida > Polypodiales > Pteridaceae > Ceratopteris > Ceratopteris richardii. The sequence goes on from CM035435.1 coordinate 99,448,341, forward strand.
ATGAACTTTTATAATAAATTAAAACATAAATCCGGTTTAGAACTTTTTCACCTGATCTACATTGACTCCATCTTCAGCTCTCTTTAAGTTCATCAAAACTTTTGGCATAAAATCTTCATTGCTTTGATCAATTCATCTTCAAGACCTGTAAGCAATCATAAAGTAGAAACTACAAAACAAGTAATCTTCATTATCATTTAACTTGCAATTTCATAACTCATCGTCAATTCCTGTAAGTACTCATAAAGCAGAAGATACAAAACAAGTAATATTCATTATCATTTATCTTACAAATATAAATTCATATATTCTATCTGATTCATTTTCATCATGTCACAGTTTTCATCATAAAAAATTCATAGTGGTTATAATTATCATAAATAATGCATTCTTAATTTTTAAAATAGGTTTTTCAACCTATGAAACAAAGTTCATAAATTTCAGAAAAAATCATAATGTTCATAGTATAATATAATCATCATATTTGTTGTAAACAAAATCCTTTTATTCAAAATATGCATCATTATAGTACTGTTCTTCATAATTGTTCATCATACTAGATTTCTTCCTAATTGTGAAAGAATGAAAATCATAAGTTCATCATAAGTTTAGTAACATCATTTTGATAAGCTCGTAATTATCTTTTGTTTAGGGAGAGATAAAACTCCCGAGCTCGAATCTTTTGTATTCTTTTGGTTAAGCAAATAATAATGTAAACTTTATCATAAGCTTTTAACTAACTTTTCCAAGCATAAAATCTTCATTAAGCAAAACAATTTAGGTATATGTTTCTCAACTTTAGGAAAACAGCATTTATGCAGCAAGCAAATAAGTTTTCTTCAATAAACAATTTCATTATAATAAAACTATTTCTCGGAAATTCTTCTCCTTTTTCTTAACTTTAGATGAATTTTTAATATTATTTTCAATTTTCCATATGGCTTCTTGTATCTATTTTTCCATCTTCTTGTCATGTTCTAATTGAATTTGAAGATTTTCATCTTCAAATGTTTGTACTATTCTTTTATCAGTTTTATTTTGATCACATTTATTGTCATTTTCTTTGACTTTAGGTTCTGTTTTATCCACATATATGTCTTCATTTCCATTAATTGATTGTTCATTTTCATCATCTTTTATCCTGACATCTTCTTCTTTCCTAATCTTTTTCAATGTATCTTGATCCTTAGATGTAGTTTGAATATCAATGTTACTCATAGATTTAGGTTTAAGAAGGTTTTGATCATTGTCTAAGCATTCACATTTAGTCACAATCTTGGTGTTCATAGAATGTAATTGACATACATTGCTTTTCGCACTATGACTCCTAGGTTTCCATTGTTTTTGAAGTTTGGTTTTAGGACTAAATTTTGTTTGTTCAAAATAGTCTATCATCCCTCCTCTACCTAAGATTAATCTCCAAGGTAATTGTGTTTGATAATCAAATATTCTTTGTTCACTTTCTAGTACCAATTGTTGGCTACATGCTTTCTCATAGGCCATACAATTTCCATAAGTATGACCTAGTTGGTCACACCAGAAGCATCTTACAGTTCTCTTTGGTCTAGGAACGACTCTTCTATGATCGGGTAAAGGTTTTCTGTCAATAGAATATATAGATCTACTTTGAACTTGTACATGATATTTATCTTTGCATTCACATGTACCACTTTCTTGTATTTGATTGTTTAACCTTTCAATGTTCTCTTTTAAACTTGCAATGTCATGACCAATAGTTTTGAATGATGAAATTTCTTTTACATGATTTGCTAATGTTTCCATATTTTCATTTAAATTCGATAGTTCATAATGAAGAATTCCTTCTAAATTCATAAACTCATGATCAAATTGAGTATCTATTGACTTAAGTGTTGCATTAAAATCAGATACTATTGTAGTTAAGATTGAAAGAAACGAGTTTAAGGATTCAAACTTAGAATTCAGCTTTAAATCTATAGAGGAAACTAATCGTGATTCCATATCAGGCAGAAGGTTCTCTACATTAGATTTCATTTTCGTTTAACTATGTGAAAACCAGGAAAATTCAAATATAAATACCTGGAATTTGGTTCCGGTCGGATGTACTTGAGTCTAGAATAGCTTGGACTGTACGTGTCCCTTGCTTTTCTATCATCATGTTCTTGAACATCTCCTCCATCTTACGTTCTTGATAATGCTTCGAATGAAGAAGAAGTTCCCTAATAGCCGGATCTAATTGCTCTCTAAATTGCCTAAATCTATCGCTAGTTGATAAAGCCAGGAATGGCTTTACCCTAGTCCTAGGCTTTACTAATTCTAATCTTCTGTTCCTAAAATATATTTCTTTCTTGTTTTTTATTTCAAAAACCTAAATTTTAACTTATCTTTCAATTACTCTTTTTGAATTTAAGTTTTTTAGAGATTTTAAATGTTTCAGACTTTTTCAATTTTAAAGGGTTTTTTTTAATAAGATGATTTTTATAAGATAGTTTTTCTTGATTAAGTCTTTTAGTTTATGATTAATTTCTTTGAAAAAATAAAAAACATTAACTATAAGTCAAAAGAAACCTAAATTTACACTATTTTTATGCCATAAGCTTTCTTTTTATGCAATGAAAATAAAGCAATCAATCTTTCTTTTTCAAAACTTAAAATGTTTTTCTTTTTAATGATGCAAAAATAATGGCTTTTCCTCAAAATGCAAATATTTAAATGCTTTAAGTAAAAATTATATTTCCTAGATACAAAAGAAAGATTCAAATATTCTTTAAATGCTAATATGAAGGTGCTTAGATCCTAGTGTAGATGAAAACAACTTTTCTTTTTAAGTGATGTGCGTAAACTAAAAATAAAGAACTTAAAATAAACACCTTACTTGATGATATTTTTGCTGAAGAGGTTCAAAAGTGAACGTTAAAACAATATTAAACACAAAACTAAAATGACCATGAATATATCTTGATTCTCTTGAACGTTGAGGGGGGGGGTTTGAAACGACGAAGCTCCACGAGTTGGAAATCCTTCTTCCACGGTTTTGTCACAGCTTCAATCTTCAATTTTCTTGCATACAAGAAGAAAATGAAATTAAAAATTTAAGTTAAAACTAAACATACAACGTAAGTCCTAGGCACACGATCATCACGCTTCACGTCAGGTTCACCAAAGTTGTCGTAGAGGGGTGTGAAGGTAGGCTGACGTTCATCCAAAAGAATCACGCTAACCTAACCGTGTGACTGCACGCAGGGTGCTTCTGAGTATGCTTAGGGCTTCGGTTGCTTGTTCAGTTTAGGATAGTTAAAAACTATAGATTTCTAATATATTCAAGTTTAAATTAAAAAATAATTTTTTGGAACTAGGAGCCGTAAGGACGAGCGCTTCTATATCTTTGTATCGCTTGAAAATAAGAAGGTAAGATTAGTTTTTCACTAACTACATGATCTTTAATGCATTTAGTTTCGTTTGGCTCGTCTTGCAAATTATCGTTGTTTCTATCTATAGATGGTGGGAAAAGGTCTTCACTATTCTCAATGCTAGGTGGAACAATGGAAAGTAAATGGAAAATTCTACTAGGATCGTGCAAAGTTTCTTCTACTATCTTATCTTTTACTCGTTCTTCAACTTCAACTCGTTTAGGAAATAATGACTCAAAGGTAGATGAAGGTAGAAAAGAACTACTTGATGAGGCTTCTTGCGACATAAGATGAAATGACACTAGATTAATGATCAAATTCCTATACAAACCTAAAGATAAGGTTCATAAAAGATAGTCAATGAATTGATAAGCTAATGGCTCAAATCAATAACTCTAATACAAATGTAAGGGTTTAGTAATAGGATAAATGTCTAAACAAATAAGTAATTGACTAAATGAAAATATAAGGTAAATGGATCTTCAATCTGTCACTTCACTTCACTTCGCTTTACTTCAATTGCTCTTTAATCTTCAATGTTTCTGAAAAAAACATTAGTCTATTAGTAATATTACATAAATCAATAAAAACATAAAAGACATACTTTACTTACGTTAAAGCATACACATGGTCATGCATGCAAACATACATTCATGCACATGCTAACATTTAACTTAGCATCCTAACATGTTCTCAAGAACTTAATCCTATCCAAATGAACACAATAATGCACACTTTAACCTATGCTCATTCATTTACTTACAGACATATATACATTCCCATGCATATGCACATACATTCTTTTACATGCATCTATATATGAACTTATAGAATAACATACACATAAACATATACATTTATATGCTCATATATAACCACATGCACAAATATGCTTACACATGAATCATTCAATCTCATACACATACTAATGTATGCCAATACCCCCTACCATAAATTCTTATATGTAGATACCCTCATTAACTTAATCATTACATGTTGACTTAAAACATACACACACATCTAACATGCATTCATACTCATGCCAATGCATTCTAACACACATTCTCATACTCTTACATGTTAATCATGCATATCTTTCCATGCATGTGCACATACATATGCACTTATGCTTATGTCAATAATTAAAATTTCATACTAATACATAGAACACTTAATAACTCATGTATGCATACAGAGAACCACATGCATCAACCTTAAATGTATACTCTTAATACACTTAGTTAGTATTTCTATACATTAATGCACATTTGCACTTAAATAACTTAATAAACTTACTTATATCTAATGGAAATAATGTAATAATATAACTAAATAAATATAATTATTTAAACAATGCAATATTAAATACTTAATTCAAATTAATTAACTCTAATTAACTAATTATCCAATTAACTCTTTCTCTCTCTCTCCTAACTATCTCTTTCTCTCTCTCTCTCTTTCTCTCTCTCCCTCTCTCTCTCTCCCTCTCTCTCTCTCTCTCTTTCTCTCTCTCTCTCTCTCTCTCTCTCTCTCTCTCTCTCTCTCTCTCTCTCTCTCTCTCTCTCTCTCTCTCTCTTTCTCTCTCTCTCTCTCTCTCTCTCTCTCTCTCTCTCTCTCTCTCTCTCTCTCTCTCTCTCTCTCTCTTTCTCTCTCTCTCTCCCTCTCTCTCTCTCTCTCTCTCTCTCTCTCTCTCTCTCTCTCTCTCTCTCTCTCTCTCTCTCTCTCTCTCTCTCTCTCTCTCTCTCTCTCTCTCTCTCTCTCTCTCTCTCTCTCTCTTTCTCTCTCTGCGCGCTGCCGCGCGCAGCCTGCTAGGAGGGAAGGAGGGAGAACTTTTTCATTTAATTTCATTCTCTCTCATATATCTCTCTGAATATCTGATGCGCACGCCTGACTAGATCGTCGTCTTCCGCTGTCCGAGCCTACGTGGCAGAATTCATTCACTCCCTCTGCTCTCTCTACACTCTTTCTCTCTCTGCACGCTGCGCGCTGTAGCTGCAGCTCGTGGAGGGTGGAGGAATAAAACAAAACTCCTTCTCTCTGAATTACTCTGGCAGCATCTGTTACACACATCAGCAACCTCTGACAACATCAGAGCCATCCGCCGCCAATCAAAGCCTATGACTACGAAAATAAACCAATTCAGTTGGCGATGTTGCAAGGAAAGCCTGAAGCACCAATACTTCAATCATGATTAACTACCAGAACCTATCCTTTTCACTCTCTCTCTATAGTTCTACCTCCTGCACAAACAGTGACGTCTACATACGGAAGGACAAGAAGCAACAGAAGATGAGGGAAAAATTACCTGAAAAAAACATTAGCAAAACTAAAGCTCAACACACAGTTAAATACTCACAGAAGTCCTATGTCTATCACTCTATTTTATTTGTACTTTATCCTACAACCACACTTTTACCCACTATCTTTCACCACTCTTTAAATTAACTTTGTTTCCACAACACACTTGCTCCATTCTTTTCACCACATACTTTTTGCACTTTAAATGCATAATTATTTTAGGCCACTCTTTTATCTTGCACACATAATTACCACACTTTCAACCACTCACTTTATGCACTTTAATTACACACTTAATTCACACCATTCTTTAAACACTATTCACATACCACTCATTAATTATCCACTCCATTTTCATTTTAATCCTATTACCTCAATATTTATAATTAAATATTTCATTTAATTTAAGCTTAGGTTAAAATTTAATTAAGTAGAACCTTAATATTTAAATTCACACACACTATTAAGGTAACTAATTAAACCATATTTTAATTTTATAAGTTAACCAATGTTAAATTATAGATTAATTTCAGTAAATATTAATTGTTTCAACCCTTTAAACTAAGGCTAATCTTCATTCCCACTCATCTTGCACACTAAAACCCCTTAAAACCCTTCTGAACCATCTCATTAATCCATTCTCATTAAAATAAACCCTAGCATTTACCCAAATGTCATAAACAACACATGAATTCAAGAAACCCTAGGATTGAATACCCATAATTCTTGAACATAAAACTCATTAAATGTAAAATTAGGGTAAACCCTAATATGAACATATGTTCTGCTTCATCATTCACACCTGTAAACACTTTCAAAATAGTTAATTCTAATCAACGCAGCTGATTAACAGTGATATAAAAGGTTAAAGTTCACCAATAAAGTTGTTTTCATTTTCTCTGGTCATCAACGGAAAGGTGGAAATCTTTCCGACAACGTGCTATTATGACTTCTGAGCTCGAAAAGAAAAATGATGCTGGGGAGATTTTAAATGACATTCTTCTAAAAAGTGAAGTAACGATGTCACTTGAGCAAGTGTTTTCCATAGCGAAACTAGAGGTCAAGGACAATTTTATTCGACTAATTAGAAGAAGACGCTTTCCCTTGCCACAAGACGAGGACATGCAAGATATGGAAGAAGAAACCCTAGCTATGAATGATGTAGTTACATTGAGTAAAAGTGATTATGAGGATGATGAAGAATTTACAACAGGAAGTGTAAATAGAAATTTTCTAGGACCCATACAACCTGATGAAGAAATGTTAAAGAGTGAGAGTAAATTTAATTCTACCTTCTAGGCACGAGGCACACCAGAAGTAAAGATTAGAATCGGTGATGAAAAGGATTCTTGTTTAGCTTTGGCTCTCATTGACTCGGGGTCAGAGATAAACGTGATTTCAAAAAAGTTCGTTGACAAAATTTTGGGTGGCCAATTGATAAAGAGCACGGTTGGCGGATGAGAATAGCTGACAACGGCTCTGGCATTTTATTAGGTGCATGTGCCAATGTCCATATTATGATAGGTGGTGTTCGAGAAGAGTTTCATTTCTTTGTTCAAGATAATTGTTCATATGAAGTGATTCTTGGACAGCCATTTATAGCTGAAATGAGGATGGAAACAAAAGCAATGAATGATGGATCAGCGTATGCAAGAATTTGATCCAAATCAGGGATGGATTCTTTGCAAGTTATGACGGTTTGCCCAAACCATACTAGAAATAGAAAGAGCTTAAGAAGAAATCCCATTGACTCGATCAGTCATGTTTGTGATGATCCACTGGCTGTAAGAGAATATGGAGCGTATTATGATCAAAATTTTTGCTAGACTCCACTATTGAGCGAGACAATAGTGGACGTTGTTTTGATGTCTCGCCTATCAATGAACATAAATTTGAAAATTACTTAATTTGTACTCCTACAACTAGTTTGCATTATATTACTAATGAAAAACTTCCAAAAACATTTAGAAAACAAACTGAAAAATATTTCAGACAAACTGGATTAATTTTAAGGGACGAGAAAATTGAGAGTATAATTGAATTATCAAAAAGTTCCACTCTATTAGAAGAGCTAGAAAGTGTTTCTCATGAAAATTTTGAATCAAATCTGATAATTCTTAACTCTATTCAAGAGTATGAGATTATTAGTGAATTTATCCTAGAACATGAAGTTAGCATAGAAACTAAATACAAAACTATAGAAAAGAAGATAAAGCCTATAGCTCAACCCTTACCCAAAGATAGTCATGACATACTTCGTCAAGTATCAAATGATCCTATTCTTAGAGATTGATCAAAGATATGTCACATATTTACTAAGGAGAGTAAGAAAAATATTAAATTCGGTGATGAATTTCTTTCTAAAATTGAAAAAGAGCAGTTTACTAAGATGATTGTTCGTCATGGTAAAGCTTTTTCTTTATTCCCACATGAAATAGGATGTGCAGACCCAAAGTTAGTAGCTCCAATTATTATTTTTACAGTACCGCATATTCCTTGGAATCTTCGTCCGATTCCAGTCCCAAAGGCTCATTTACCTGAGCTAATGAGATTATTAAAGGAGAAGATTGCCATGAGAACCTTGGAACCATCCTCACTACCATACTCTAATAGGTGGTTCAAGGTACCAGAAAAGGTCACTATTAGGAATGTAGGAACGGGACCCATTGTAGATGAGTTTGCCGAGGCATTTGCTGGTCACTCCATCTATTCAATGGGAGACCTGTATTCAAGGTATGATCAGTTTCAATTAGCGATTGAGAGTCGAGATGTGACCACGATGAAGACTCCTTTGGGGTTAGTACGTATGTGTACTTTACCACAAGGAGCCACGAATTCTGTGGCCCACATGATGAATGCTATGAATCTGATATGCTTTCAAGAGAAAAATTCGACAATGATAGTGAAGCATTAAATAATCATATTAATTTAATAAATTATGAAACATCTACCTATACGTATGAAAGCTTTAGAGAGTGCGATTATGAAGGAGAGTGGCGAGATATAGGAAGCTATCTGAGTTCATTTCAGCCTTCCCCAAGCTGGTCTTCAAATTGATTACGGAACATCAGGAAGAAGTCTTTCAACTTCTTCTTGAAAGATGGATATCTTTGGAGACATGCTAGAGGAAAGGTTCGAAACCCTCAAAGAGTACTAGGTTTGAAGGTTTTTCAAGTGCAAGTTATGCAAGAGATGCACGAAAGCCTTTGGGCTGGTCATAAAGGTTTTGTTGCTACATATGAAAAGATTAGAGAAAGCTATTGGTGGCTGAGGATGTATGTAATTGTTAAAGAATTTGTGAGCACTTGTAGTACGTGCTAATTACATTCCTCTGTCAAGCATAGAGATCCCCTTCACCCGACCTATCCACCTTGTATTCATTACAAGTGGGTATTAGACCTTGTGACCATGCCTAAAAGCAATGATGGCATGAGATATATCGTTCTTGTGCGAGAAGATTTGACAAATCACGTTGAAGGTAGAGCGCTTCGTTCCAATACTACTTATAATGTATGTGTATTCCTTTTAGAAGAAGTATTATCCAGATTTGGATATATAGAAAAAGTAGTAGCGGATAGAGGTGAGTTCGATGCGAGAGAGGCGAGAGAATTCTTTGCACAACATGGAATTCGATTGTCTCTTACGACTGCCTATAACCCAGAAGCAAATGGTAAAATTGAACGAGGACATCCTTCCATAGTGAAGGCTATTTCTAAAGCTTGCCACGGAGATATTAGTCAATGGCCAAAATATCTTCCATTTGCTCTTTGGGCTGATCGCATGACGTACACAAGAACAACTGGTTTTATGCCGGCTGAACTCATGTACTGTCAGAAACCATTATTTCCCATTCATACTCAGATAATTAATTGGATGAATTTAGGTTGGAAAGATAACATTTCAAGAGAGGACTTATTAGCATTTAGAATTAAGCAATTAAAACAAGGAAATGAAAATCTTAAAGAAGCAATAAAAAAATTAAAAACATCTAGATTGAAAAATAAATTATATTTTGATAAGAAACATAGACTAAGACCGCAACCAATAGAAAGTGGTGATTGGGTGCTTGTATATGATAGTACATTTGATACTCAATACGATGCACGTCGGAAACTAACTAAACGTTGGTTTGGACCTTACGTTGTTGTTTCAGTTTATGAAACACGTACATATAAATTACGTGAATTTGAAGGTTCTATGTTAACGAATTTGATTGCAGGGAAAAGAATAAAACTGTTTCGAAGAAGAGAAAGCAGTAAATTTGAATTGGACGAAGACTTCTTGGAGGACGACGATGAAGAAGAATAAAAATGATCAGGTGAAAGAGTTCTAAACTTTACTTATTTATTAGCTTGTTAATATGATTTTTTTTGATGCATTTCATGAGTAGATATATACATCCTTCTGATAGGAAAGGAAGATTTTTAAAATTATGAAACAATGAGTTTAAAACTGAAGTAGGGATGTGTATGAAGAGAAGACAAGAATTAGAGACCCTATGGCTTTCATAAGGATAGGAGAGGGAACACTTGACTTGCGATTCCTAGTAGAAGTAAGTTTATTTTATATAGGTAGACTTCCTTAACTTCCAAAACATTTGGCTAAAGAGATCTTAGTTCCCACTTTAGCATTCCTCTAGAACCTCTGCTCTGATTAGGGGTTAAGCCTTTCCTCTTTTAGAAAAAAAAAGTCGCGAAGAAAAATTAAGAAAAGAGAAAATTGAGAACATCAAGCAGTATATTAATGGCTACTGCAAGATTGGAAAAAGACAATTAAAAAAAAAAAAGAAAAAGAAAAAGAAAGAAAAGAAAAGAAAAGAAAAAAGTTATCATGATTCAGTTGTGGTCTCGAAACCACTTTTGAAATTCTATACGGGCAATATGAGGCGGATTTATGCTATAGAGGAATTAGTCAGATGCATCTTTTGGCAAGTGACTAGGGAATTAGGGATAGACCATTTATATAAAATATTTATTACTTTTGAACCGGTTAATAGAAGAGCAAGTACCACAACTGTCTGATTGATTTCTATGGGACTTTCTAGAAATTGTTTTCAATTTCATGCATTGAATGAAAAAGTTTGTGATTCAAGTTTGCATAATTTTAAAAGGTTATTCTTGATTATCAGAAGATGTACTTACCTTTAGGAGCATATTTCATATAAGTTTAAAAATAGTTTAAGAAATATTTTTCAAAAGAATTTGATACTGCTTTCCTTTTGAACTACAGGTTGGCCCATCGAGGGCGGTGTGCAGGTTTGGTGGGGGCAGATGTCGGAAGGATTTCCTCACTTGAATTGTTATATGGAAAAATAAAAACAATTTTCTTTAGAGTCGGTTAAATGATATCTCTCTCTCGTATTTCTTTTAATGCTTTGATTTAATTTGGCTAATGTTTGTCTTGGGTACCTGCAGGAAAGAGAAGAAGTTATAGGCAGAATGTCAGGATAATTAATTCTTACTCTTACTCTTCATTTTATATATATATATATATATATTCTTTGAGATTATGTGTATAAGCATGGATTTGTGCCATGTGAATGCATGAGCATTAATGATTGTTTTCAAATGTGAGATTGTATTGTAATGGTTATAGATTTTTATAATTTATGTGAATGATTTAATGTAGATGTGAAGATATAAAGATAACTATGTTTGCCCAAATAAATACTCTTGTACATATATACTTATCTGCTTAACTATATTTATGTTGTTAATCAAAATATATCTAAGTTATGTTAGATATGAGTGGTGAAAATTTAGGTCTTGTGCTTGCCTTCTTCATTGATCAAGAAAACTTTATGAGTATAAAAAAATTTGTTCCTATGAGTTTATCTACAAGTAAGATCAAGAACCATATTTGAAATTACCTTTTAATTATATCAATTTATTTAAGTGTCTTTATCCTAAGTTCTTTATTAATTCCATGTGTGAATTTGCGTTTATAAATCTTTGTTACATGATTTCATAATATAGTAAAAATTCTTTTTCATTTAAATGCACTTTACTATTACATTATATAATAAATAAGTGAAGATTAAAATATTGACATTTTTTTTTCGTGTGCATAAAGGAAGTGTGTGATCTGTTACAGTTATCTAGTGTATGCATGTGTTTATGTGAGGTATGTGCTAACTAACTAAATGCATGTATTAGTTAATCTAATAGACGGCATGTGCGCACGAATTCTTATGAATGCATATAAAAATGAGTAAAAAAATGTGTGAGGTTCCTTTTGATTCTTCTGCAGATCATTGAAGGGACTTCAAAAAGGAGATTACGAGTTTACAAGCATAAGAAATTTTCACGATCACAAAAATACAATACTTGAAGATTGTTTTTTAATTTGTATAGGTTTATCTATTAAGAGATTTGTATTAACACTTAGGATAAGCTTCTGTATAGGCATAAATCCTAAAAATTTCTAGCACTTTCACTTTATGATATAATTAAGATTTGTATAGGCTTAAATAGATTAATTTTGAAATTCTCTATACTGTTTCTCTGAAAATTAATTGAGATCTTTACTTTTTTATTTCGTATGTCTAAAGAGATAGGATCTACAATTAGTTCTAAACTAGTATCTTCAAACGATTCTGATATTAAGAATCAAGAGTTAGAAAACTTAATTAATAGGAACATTACTTCCGTCTTCAATTGATAGTTCAAATAATAACGAAAATATAGAAGTTAAAATTATTAAAGATAAAGTAGTTAGCGAAACTTTGCACACGATAGATTACGATCGTCTTCTTTCTAGAATTTTACCTTTAATTACCATAGTGTTGCCAGAACCGGAGGACAAGACAGACTTATTCCCACCTAATTTAGTTAGAAAACCTAACCCAAATCAAATTGAGAACGAAGAAGTTGATTTTATTAAAGATAAAATTACAAACGAAAACTTAGTTATGTCTTATCAATTAGAAGCTATAGAACATTATAGAAACGCTCGTCCTTACGGTCCCTAGTCTAAATAATTAGTTCTTATTTTGCACTCCCATATATTAGAAACATATAGGTTTTTATCACACCTAAACTGAAAAAGCAACCGAAGGCCCTAGGCATACTTAGAAGCACCCTCCGTGCAGTCACACGGTTAGGTTAGCGTGATTCTTTTGGATGAACGTCAGCCTACCTTCACACCCCTCTACGACACCGTCTCCAAACCATCTTCATGATTGCTCTTCATGGTAGCTTAGGTACATCTTCAAGCCTATGAAGAAATAATAGATATTTCTAGACCCGATCTATGTATGTTTTATTAATATAACCCTCCTTCCATGTGAACATCAGAAATGTGAAACATGTAGGTGGATCTATAGGGCAAGAAAATAGTCCTTAAGGTTGTCTTAAAAGGCCATCCATATTTTTGGACGATCTTCACTAAGCCTTAAAAAGTTCAACCAAAGTTGAGCCTTCCCTACTAAATAGCTAGAAGCAAACTTCACTTTATCGCTTTAAAATTATACTTATCGGAGCAAAAATAATTAAACATGCATCATGATAATAAAACAAGTGGGGAATCCTTTTCAGTCATCAAACCAAAAAAAATTTAAAAGCTTTTGATGCCAATGTTAGAATGTGTGGCATCAACATGAGTAGAAGTAATAGCGTTCATCACCATTACAATGTTTTCCTCTTCAAAATGCATCTTTTGAAGTATTTCATCATGTTGTTGGATCTCATTTGAAGGCCTCAACTTCATTCCACAAAATCTTCAACTCTTATTCGAGGGGTACCTCATGTAGAGATGATTCACCAAAGTCCTCCATGTTATGTGTAAGTTCCATGGATGTATAGAGGAAGCAAACCACTTGCTATATATGTGAAAACAATTTTAAGAGTTTTTGAATTCAAATAGAAAAGTTAAGGGAGGTTTTTGGGAAATGGAAAATTAAGAGAGGTGCAAGTTATATTAAATTTAAGTTAAAGGGACTAGAGTGATAGCACAAGTGGATAGTGTAGTGGTACAATACTTGACTTGTGAAAGTGAGGTTATGTGTTCGAATACATCTTGTTGGTATATAAAACAATCATTATTTCCACTCATTTAATAAAAGGTGCTTGCATGCAACCAAGGACTGCCAGCTATCGCAATGGGAACCATGGATGCAAGGGAAGCCAAAGATTCCATAGTTATGCCAAAGTTCTTTACCTTAATGGACCTAGAAGTAAAGACAGTTGTAAATTGTAGGAGTAAAGTGCAGGAGTAAATTGTAGGTTCAGGTTCAAGAACTGGAATAGAAATGAGAAACCAAAACTAGAAGAGTCTGAAGAGGACTAAACATAGGTATTAATGTAGAAGTAAAATCTAAGTGTAAGCTTAAGGTTCAGGTTAGTGAACTAGAACAAAAACCAAAAATCAAAACTAGAGTAAGAATAGGAACCAAAACTAAGAAGCGAAAATGAAAATGCAAATGAAAACCAAAACCAAGATAGGGATTAGAATCTCAGCCAAATCTGAATAGAGATAGAGATTGGATGTAAAAATGAACAGCATCAGAATCCTTTGTACTGATGTTTGAAAGCTTTGATACCAAGCTTGCAAGATCTTTCATACATCCATACAAAAAGGATCGAGAAACTTAGAACACACAAAAAATAGAGATGCAAATAGGTGAGATAGTACACAAGGTTGGGTGCAATCATCCCTCACACACTTTGTTTGACAAGTCTATAGATTGCATGTGTTTACAGGATGCTTATTATGTCAAAAATAGATATTCCAATGAGGATGAAACTTCAAAAAGTATTCTTGAAAGTAAAAATTTGATCTTTTTTAGGGAGAGCCTTTGCTCTTATTTACTCAAATTGAGCCTTTGCTCTTATTTACTCAACTTGCAATCTTCATCAATTCGTATCCTAACCACTATTTTTACTAATTTTTTATAAAGAACTCTCTACGTGGGTCTTTATTTATATATTACATATATAATATAATTTACTTATTCATGTTTAGACACATCCAAAATGTCCATGCCCATTTAGACCCTTATGAGCCTTCAACTTCTATATCAAAACACTAAAACACATTAATTACTCAATAAACTGAGCTCCAAAAATCAATCATTTCATTATTAATAAAAAAATAATTTGCTATTCTCACCCTTGCGATGAGAGGTGCTGAGACTTGGATGCTTGTTGCTCTTTGAAGATATGTGAGCTACTAAGCATGAGGCAAAAAACACATGGGTGCATGAGCGCAATAACAATTCACCTAATCATAGTTGAAAAAATCATGTAAATTTTTTTGTAATGATCCCCCCTTTGGATACAATAATCCAAGTAGGTGGTTAACACTTAGGTACTGTAAGATGTGCTCAACAACAAGCCAATGCTTAAGACCTAGGTAATGCATAAACATGCTCATCTAAGAGACAAAAAACTGAATATCAAGGTCCAACATGGAAATGTAAATCAAGCATCCAATAGCCTATTTACATAGAAAAATATCAAATGAATCTCCAACATCATGAAGACTCAACCATTAAGCTCCTTCCTTGGGAGTGGCAATAGGCTTGCAATCTTCGAGAACAGAAAATTGCGATCATATGTAAATGTATTTTATTTGACACAAAGTTACCCCCCATCAACTGGCATAAAGTAAATGACCATTTCTCTTATGTGTAGTTGATCTTCTAATTGTTTGTTGAGAATATTCTACCACATCTGTAAACTCCTACACTATGGTTTTTCCTTTAGAGTTACAAGAATTGATTTCTCTCTTTGGACTATTTTGATCATCTTCATAATCACTTGATGCATCAAGTGTGTGATCATTCCTCTTTGATAGAGTTGGAAAAACCTCTTCCAAGTTATAAGATCATTTGATTTCATCTTCAAACTATGATTTATTTTCATCAAATGGGACATGCCTACTGAAAATGAGTCCCTTCTTTCCCTGGATTAAACAACCTATAACCTATTTGATTAGGTTATTGGCCAATGAAGATGCATTTCTCTACGTGATGGTCTAATTTTTCTTTTAGTATGTGAAGGTATTTATGCATATGACATGCACCCAAAGATCATGCAATGATCAAGGCTAGGTCATCAAATTCCATGCCTCATATGGATGTATGTCATATAGAGCCTTTGTTGGAATTTGTTCACCAAATAGGTGGTTCTTAATATTGCCTATAGCCACAAGTATTTGGGTTGTTTCTTTCAATTTAGTATTGAGTTTGCAGCCTAGACAATTTTTCTATTCCTTCTCTCTCTATCCATTTTTCTCATTAGTGTATGTGATGGCGATTTTCCTATTCATTCATTTCTCTTGGAGATAAGAGTCAAAGTTAGGGAGGAATTTTCTCTGCCTCCATGTGATCTTACTCTTTTACGATTTTACCTATTTGCTTTTCCAAAAGTGCTAAATATGTTTTGAAAAATGAATATACTTCATCCTTATGATTCATAAAATATAAGATAGTCCATCTATTACAATTATCCATGAATGAAACATAGTACCTTGATATAGAAAGTAATAATAGGCACATGGAGTACTTTGCTTAGTAATTTCATATGAAAATTTGGAGTCCTTCACATTCAATATGTTCTAAAAGAGAAATAAAGATACGTAAATTAATGCTGAGCTGAAATAAACATCCAAATCAACGAAATCAACCAAGTCAACCAATACAATGAAATTAGTGAATACAAACATTTTGGCAAAGAATAACAATTTAGACCAATTCGGATTCTCCTAACAACCAACATCCGACTTCTACTAAGGAGTGCTCAAATTCAGAGCCTATTGGCGTCCTTTAGGCTGAAGAAACAAAAAACTACAAAGGGGGAACAAAAAAAGCCACTTTTATAGTAAAGTCCCATAATAACAAGCGTTTGATTGGAAAAAAAAGTCCGACCAAAGTGGGTGCTTGATAATGTGACCAAGATTTCTCTGGTTGAGATTTTAGGAATAGTGAAAGAGAGTTCCTTGAAGTGAATATTCATTTCTAGAGGCAATAATGGAAACAAAAAGTTGAATCTGCAAAGGTGAAAAGATGGAAGATGATATTGTTGATATATTTAGGTAGTGATGTGTCTGAACATGTTAGGACCACTGGGGCAGTTTTTTCCCTCTTTAGGAGGTCCCCCCCCCTGGCTCATATATACATATAATCCTAATGTGTCACTCATCTCTCTAAATTCTTTTGGTAAGACATTCAGTATTGTGTGTTGTGTTCCAAGCTTCTTCTTCTTCTTCCTTCTATTATTCATGTGATTTCACAACCATCAAACTCCAACATTTGGTATTAGAGGAGGTCTTTGTTTCATCTAGGGCATCGTCCTCACCCCTTTGGTCACAATTTTAGAATCACATGAAATTTGATGAGCATACTTAGGTCCATTAGGAGTTCAAAGTAGCTTTGTTATGTGGTTGTAAAATTGTGATTTGAGCTTGTTTTAGCCTTCGAATACACTATCATAGTGCTTCTATAGGAAATTTTGTATTTCGTGCCAAAGATATATAGAGGTTAGGGTTCGTGGGTATAAGTGTCTCAAGTTTGCTTCAAGTTTAGCACAACCTTAGAGGGTAGGTGTCTTCAACATCTTCAGATACAACAATTTTCTACATGAGGGTATTTTGGTTACTCGCCATGGCTGAAAGCAGTGATGTATTCGGTATGTTGGATGTTGAGGATAAGTTGGACGGTACCAATTACCTATTATGGGCTTGTATGATGTTTTATATATTGGATGTAAAAGGACTATTGAATATTGTGCAAGATGTTAAAAATATCCTATTTCACCTACAAACGTAATAACTAAAGGTGATGCAGATGGCATTGAAGATGGTGATATTCTTCAGGTTCTTGTTTGTGTTGCGATTCGTCTTATACCTACTCTAGATCCACTTTGTTGGGATAGGAGAGATGCTGAAGCACATGCATTGATAGCCTTCTCTGTCAAATGTGTTATTCCCCACATTTGCTCCTACAAAACACCAAAGGATGCTTGGGATATACTAACTACTTTATACCAAGAAAGGAATGAGGCTCATCTTGCTTACCTCCAAAAACAATTGGAGAGTGAGCACATGAATGAAGGATATTCCATGGACCATTTTTTTACAAAGATCAAATATCCGAAGGATCCATTGATTTCTCCTCATGAAGTCTTGCCTGATAGTTCACTTGTGGAGATTGTTCTAAATGCTCTTCTAGATTCATATCAGAGTTTTGCTTCTACTCTTCAATTATTAATTAAAGTCAATCCAAATGCCTTAACATTTGAGGAGTTAGTCTCTAATATGTTGCAAGAATATCAATCTAGGCAAAACAAATCCATTATGTTTGTTGTAGATCAATCTTTCCTAGCTAATCAGAAGGGCCAAGGTAAATGGAGCTCTTCTATTAGTAAGGAGAAATCTAATAATTATTTAGAATCAAAGAAGGATGACAGAGATGAGAAAAAAACAAAAACGCAAAAATTGTTTTGCAAATATTGTAAAGGAAATGATCATGTCGTAAAGAGTTGTCCAAAACTCGCTACAAAAGAGGCAAATCAGAAAGAGGTAGGAATGGTTGTTGTAGAGGCCTCTACACCTAAAATAGAGTTTGATAATCTTGTGTAGAATGAAGAATGGGCATTTAACATTGTTTATGGTTACGACCCATCTTCTCATGAGCAATGTATATGTGTAGTAGACTTTAGATGTTTGGTACTTTGATAGTGGCACAATCAAACATATTACCTCATTGTGCAATTTCTTCACTTTGTTTACACCAAATATGTGCCAAAAAATCCTCTTATCTTGGTATGGAAGTTGATAAGACCATTTTGACTATTGATCTTGGTAGTTCTTTTACATTGTTAGATGCTTTATTTGTGTTAGGGATAAAGAAAAAATATGTATTCAAGTTTAGAATTAGCCAAGAATGGCTTGGTTGTGATATTTGTTGATGATAAATGTACAATTCATTATTTGTAGAATGGTGACATCATTATTGCTTCTCACATTTTATGATAAGATCATATATTATGCAAAATCTATGAATGATTCAACATGTTCCGCTCAAGATTCTTTGGCAATGTGAGATGAAAACCTTTGGCATGCATGCTTTGGTCATTTGAATTATGTTAGTTTGCTATGCTTACAAAAATTGGAAACGGTTTCTTCTTTGCCCAAGCCTGAGGAATCTCATAAGAATTCCTGTGGAGGCTATATTTTGGGCAAAATGGAGCGTTCCTCCTTTCCAAAAGGTGGTTCAGTTGGAGCTTGTAGAGGAGGTACTAGGGTATCCACTTTTAACAAGAGCAAGAAATATGCACTTCGAGTACTTCGCCTACTCAAGGGAGGTTCTCCTTGGGGAAGTATACCCTTTAACATTTCTGTGAGCAGGCAGATCGCAATAAATGTACAGTAAATGTGAACACTCAGAGAGAAGATCAATGACAATGGTAATAGTGTAGGACGAAACCACTCCTTAGTTCACACAGATGATTACAATATAGGCAAAAGAAATGCTCTAAACTTGATGTTCTGGGCTAACATGCCACTCCAGAACTAAACAACACCAATACAAGAGATTCATCCAATCCAAGAGATTCATCCAATCCGTACAATGAACACAACTTGATGTAGAGTGGCACTAATCAATACAAAGTATGGACATGCTCTAATGGAAGAGCACGGAAATACCACTGACTCAAACTGAATGACAAAACCAAGCCATTTCTTTACACTACAGTGCTATTAGCCCTCCATTGGGAAGCCCACGCTCTTTATCCTCACCACAGAGTGACTTCTTATAGTAAGATTGTAGCCACAGAGTGCAAAGAGAGGACCAAAAGAGATGCCGGAAATAAGCTCTATATGTATCTGTCTCTCTATATCTGTGTGTCCCAAATGAGTACTAGTCCCTTGCTTTTATAGGCTCCAATAGGCCAAGAAGGCCTTGCCGATGTCTCATGTCCACTGCTTATGCGCCGATTTATTGACCCAAAATTGGAGGGGTAGATCAAATATGCCACTAGATTTGAATTGAATCCTGAAAAATAGGCAGTCGTCATGAATGGTTGGGGGGAATAGTCATTTCCCCACTTCCACTTTTACCACTTACACTTTCCTGTTACTTTGCATGTAAGTTGAGTGTTCTAACTTGTGCGTTCATCATTTCACCAACTTCTTCTTTGACCAACCTTGAACATGGTAGTTCTTGGCCACTACCCACATTGAACCATTACTTCACTTTATGGATGCACAAACAATGCCCTTAGAGCTTTAGAGACCTTTGAACGTTGCAAGTTGCACACATGTTTCCCTGAGCTGGTGCGGCAATCACCATATCAACACCATGAATTGATTTATTCTTAAAGGATCTCTTTGAGGCCTTTGGATGCCCATTTATTTTTTTTGCTACAACATTGGGAGCACAATCTTCTATTGAAGGCAAAATTGGTTTCGTAGCTTCTTTCCATTGGCCAATTTCATCCCTTCTCTCAAAGAGAGGGAGAGCAAGAGAGGGCTACGAGTTGGTTTAGGAGGGGAGGGCAGGGGTTGTGGTGTGGAGGGGCGTGGGTGGGTGTGGGTGGGTGTAGGAGGGAAGAGCAGGGGCTGTGGTGGGGAGAGGCTATGGGGGGGTGGAGAGAGAGAGAGAGAGGATCGTGGATGGGTGTAGGAGGGGAGGGCGGGGGCTATGGTGTGAAGGGGTGTGGGTGGGTGTAGGAGGGGAGGGCGGGGGTTGTGGTGTGGAGGGGCATGGGTGGGTGTTGGAGGGGAGGGCGGGGGCTGTGGTGTGGAGGGGTGTGGGTGGGTGTAGGAGGGGAGGGCGGGTGGTTGTGGTGTGGAGGGGCATGGGTGGGTGTGGGTGGGTGTGGGTGTGTGTAGGAGGGGAGGGCGGGGGCTGTGGTGCGGAGGGGCGTGGGTGGGTGCGGGTGGGTGTAGGAGGGGAGGGCGGGGTGCTGTTGTGTGAAAGGGTTTGGGCTGTGGTGTGGAGGGTTGTGGGTGGTTGTGGGTAGGTGTACGGGGGGAGGGTGGGGGCTGTGGTGTGGAGGGGCGTGGGTGGGTGTGGGTGTGTGTAGGAGGGGAGGGCGGGGGCTGTGGTGGGGAGAGGCTATAAAGAGAGAGAGAGAGAGAGAGAGAGAGAGAGGGAGAGAGAGAGAGAGAGAGAGAGAGAGAGAGAGAGAGAGAGAGAGAGAGAGAGAGAGAGAAGGAGAGAGAGAGAGAGAGAGAGAGAGAGAGAGAGAGAGAGAGAGAGAGAGAGAGAGAGAGAGAGAGAGAGTAGATCGTGGGTGAGTGCAGGAGGGGAGAGCGGGGGCTGTGGTGTGGAGGGGCATGGGTGGGTGTGGGTGTGTAGGAGGGGAGGGCGGGGGCTGTGGTGTGGAAGGGCATGGGTGGGTGTGGGTGGGTGTAGGAGAGGAGGGCGGGGGCTATGGTGGGGAGAGGCTGCGGGGAGAGAGAGAGAGAGAGAGAGAGAGAGAGAGAGAGAGAGAGAGAGAGAGAGAGAGAGAGAGAGAGAGAGAGAGAGAGAGAGAGAGAGATTGTGGGTGGGTGTAGGAGGGGAGAGCGGGGCTATGGTGTGGAGAGGTGTGTGTGGATGTGGGTGGGTGAAGGAGGGGAGGGTGGGGGCTGTGGTGTGGAGGGGCATGGGTGGGTGTGGGTGGGTGTAGGAGGGGAGGGCGGTGGCCGTGGTGGGGAGAGGCTACGGGGAGGGAGGGAGGGAGAGAGAGAGAGAGAGAGAGAGAGAGAGAGAGAGAGAGAGAGAGAGAGAGAGAGAGAGAGAGAGAGAGAGAGAGAGGGAGAGGACATCGTGGGTGAGTGTAGGAGGGGAGAGCGGCAGCTGTGGTGTGGAGGGGCATGGGTGGGTGTGGGTGGGTGTAGGAGGGGAGGGCGCCAGTTGTGGTGTGGAGGGCCGTGGGTGGGTGTGGGTGGGTGTACGAGGGGAGGGCGGGGGCTGTGGTGGGGAAAGGCTACGGAGAGAGAGAGCGAGAGAGAGAGAGAGAGAGAAGATCGCGCGGTGTCGGGAAGAAGGAGGTCGTGGCAGGAAGCCGGCGCGTGGGGTTGGATCAGGCCCCGCTCTGGTGCACCATTTCCGCTGTCCTGCGAGTGGCATCTGCGCGCTAGGCACCTCGCCTGTGCTGTCCGGAGCGTGCGCGATCCTCGTAGGACCCCTTGCCCCTCGGAAGTGTCGAGACGTGGGACCGTGGGCGTCAGAAAGAGATGATCGGGTACCGCAGTGATACACGTGATGTAGATCAAGCTCGAAGATACAATCGAAAACGGAACTGAAGCCTCCAATAAAATAAATGATACAAAAAGAGGCCGCTACAGTGCGGGCCGACGGTACAATAAAACCGCTACAGTGCGGTGCGATGATACAATATGAACGTCGCCGCTACACTGCGGGCCGACCGATGTAAAATAGATCCCTCGCTATAGTGCGAGAAATCGCCCTTGAGATTCCGCTTCGGTCTTCGCGGTCCAAGCTTTTCTTCTAGGTCTTCACTTTGGTCCGCTCTTTACTTCAAGTATCCTCCGCAATGGCCTTCCTTCTCTTTACTTGAGATAATCAGAAATCGCATAAACCTGGAGAGACGTTCCACGAGTAAGATCCACAGGGTGGGGAAGAAACAAATGAATTTGCACTTATTTATAGCCCCTCCCTAGGCCTTGCTTCTAGAACGTTCTAACCTCCTCAATGAAGTTTCTAATTTTGGTGGTATTTTAATTTTTCCATAAACTATGGTTTTGGTTTCACACTGGTCATTTACTTTTTAATGGGTTTTTAGGGTTTGGCCTACAGAAACCGCCATTTCCAACGGTCTACCCTAGGGTTTTTGGTCGGGAAAATTAAGGTTTTGCTCACAATTATCTCAAGCTCGCCGATTCAAGGGTTTATTTACAGTTTCGGCCTAAAATCCAAGGGTTTCCAAGGGTTCAAGTCCAGTTTTCATGGGGTAAACTCGTGTTTCCAGTCAGTTTCAAGGGTCAAACCTAAAGTTTTCATGGGTCTAACGTTAGTTATTTACACGCACGGTCTAACACACATCTCAAACATGTTTTCGCATCACAAAATCAATTAATTTGGCCTAAATATGTACAAAATATACCACTCTCTCGATCAAAAACATCACACAAAAACTCAAAAACAATGATCTTTTGAAAAAACTCAGTGCACACTCCCTATGGGATTTCATCCCGACATTCGCCCCCGCTAAACCTGCACATCGTCTTGATGGGCCAACCTGCAAGATCCAACAGAAGAGTATCAGGGTTCTTTTAAAAACTCTTTTTACTTTTTATCTTTTTCTTTTCAAAAATTAAAGCGTGATCTCATGCGGTACATGCAATTTTTATAAGGATTGGTATGAATTTTAGAAAATTAGGTAGATTCAAGCTTTTCAAACATCATATTATGTTTCTGCGTCTGCAATCTGACAAGTAACTACATGAATAAATTGTCAGCTTTCTGGGTCTTTTGTTCGTTCAACTGGTTCAGATCCAACTGCTCATTCTAAGTACTAGCATATACATATGTTTCTACTAACTCAGTTTGTAGAATATACCTCGATTCCTACTATTTATCTCCTATCTTGTCCAGCTCTCGATTAGATCTTTCTTTCTTTTTCTTTTTCTTTTTCATTTTTCTTTTTCTTTTTCTTTTCCTCTTCATCTCAGCTCAGCATTTCTTTTTATCTTTTATTTTTCACAAATCGGCCTATGTCGAAATCGGGTGCGACTCATGGACTTGTCCGCCCGGCCAAGTTCGTTCCACCTGTCTGCCAACCTGACGTAGCGCACGACATACACAACATCAGCCCTGCATGAAATTGACGTCAGCTCGTGGCTCTGACCACCCGATCAGAGTGACTCCACCCGCCTACCGACCCATACAGGCGCATGACAACAAATAGATTAGGCCTACGATGAAACTAGCTACGGCTCGTGGCCTTGATCACCCGACCAAGGTGGTTCCACCCGCCTACTAGCCCATCGTAGCGCACCAACGACATACACGCACATATACAGCTGGCATGAGTATGAATGTTTCTTTATAAATCATGATCCATATGGAGGTAAGGTCTCGCAAGAAATAAATACTAGGATCCAAAGTTTCCCACTCACTAAGTGTTCAAATCAATCAGCATATACATGCACTCGGTCTAAGCATGCCATCACATCCCCAAGATTTCACTCCCAAAAGTCTCTAGTCCACTAACTGATCCTATTCATATAATTCCTAGTTGCTCATGCTTTGTGCAAACCCATAATAGATATTTGGTATCTTCATTCTACATGATTTTCATAAATTCATACATATCTTTATCACACACAGTAATGCAATGCAAATGCTCTGACAGAAAGAAAACACATCTCAAATCAGAAACCTTTCACCTGGTCATTTTTCTTCATTTTGATCCAGCTTTTCTTTACCTTCATGGTCTATCATTCTTCATCAGCATCAGCCTCAGTGTCATCAGTTCCCTCCAGAAGTTCTTGCTCAATCTCATAATCCGCTTCATTTCTTTTCTTGAATAGTTTTATCCTCTTTCCTTCAATCAAAGATCTCAAAGGAGTACTGTCTAACTCACGAAGTGCATACGTACCATTTTCAAACACAGACGTAACCACATATGGCCCAAACCATCGTTTGGTCAATTTCTTCCTAGCATCGTATTGAGTATCGAATGTACTGTCGTACACCAACACCCAATCATCTATCTCAATCCTACGTGGTCTCAGTCAATAGGTTTTGTCAAAATAGATCTTGTTCTTTAACCTTGACTCCTTTAACTTTTAGACTGCTTCTTTCAGCTTTTCATTTCCTTGTTCTAACTGCTTTATTCTCAATGATAATAACTCTTCTCTCATCATACCATCATTCCATGGGAGCGTCAACCATGTCACTATCTGAGTCTGGATGGGGAAGACTGGCTTCTGACAATACATCAATTCAGCAGGCATGAATCCTGTGGACCGAGTATAAGTCATCCTATCAGCCCATAGCGCGAATGGAAGAAACCTAGGCCACTGCTTGATGTCATCGCTGCAAGCCTTAGAGATCGCCTTCACAATGGAAGGGTGACCTCTCTCGATTTTCCCATTTGCCTCTGGATTATAGGCAGTGGTGAGAGACAATCGAATTCCATGACGATCAAAGAACTCTTTTGCCTCTCTCGCATCCAACTCTCCCCTGTCCGCAACCACTTTCTCAACGTATCCGAATCTTGAGATCACTTCTTCTAAAAGGAATTTGCATACATTATAAGTAGTCTTCGTACGAAGAGCTCGACCTTCCACATGGTTGGTCAAGTCCTCTCTGGCAAGTACAATGTATCTCATCTTATCTATCCCTTTGGGCATGGTTACAAGGTCGACCACCCACTTGTAATGGATACAAGGAGGGTAGGTCGGATGTAACGGGTCTCTGTGCCTAACTGATGAATGCACCTGGCATGTAGCACAAGTGTCTACAAAGCCTCTCACATTCACATAAATCCCTGGCCACCAGTAGGCTTCCCTAATCTTCTAATATGTAGCATAGAATCCTTTGTGACCTGCCCATAAGGTCTCATGCATCTCTCTCATAACTTTTCTCTGAAGACTCCTCGAACTCAATACTCTCTGTGGACTCTTCACCTTGCCTTTAGCGTGTCGCCAAATAAGCCCGTCCTTCAAGAAAAATTTGTAAGACTTTTTCCTGATGCATCTATACTTATTTGTGGACCAGCCTAGGGAAGGTTTCAGAGTACTCAGATATCTCCCTATATCTCTCCACTCGCCATCATACTCACTCTCACGGAACTGCTCATAAACATATACCAATGAATCATACCTCATCATATGTGTATCTCTCTCTATCTCATCATCATCATCAGACTCATCATCGAATTTTGCTCTTGAAAGCATATCGGCCACTGTATTCAACTTCCCAGCTATGTGTACAAATGCAGGATTTATAAACTTTATATAGGAGATCCATCTAAGCATAGCAATATCCGGAGATGAACAATTTGCAATCATGCCAATCAGTGGAAGACGGTCAGTCTCA
Source organism: Ceratopteris richardii (assembly GCA_020310875.1). NCBI lineage: Eukaryota > Viridiplantae > Streptophyta > Polypodiopsida > Polypodiales > Pteridaceae > Ceratopteris > Ceratopteris richardii. The sequence continues at coordinate 99,474,027 of CM035435.1, forward strand.
ACTATCACATTCGCCCCAATGAAATACTCTTTATCGCTCTTTAAAGCAGTCACTAATCCCCATAACTCTCTCTTAATCTGAGGATATTTTCTCTGGGTATCATGTAGGATCTTAGCACCAAAGCGCACTGCATATCTCTGCCCCTCATCATCATCTTGCCCTATGACCCAGCCTATGCCAATAGGACTGGTATCAACGGTCAAAATGATAGGTCTCTGACCTGAATAGTCAACACGCTTCAGAATCGGAGCTTCAATTAGCAGCTGCTTCAGTTTACGCATAGCTTTCGACTGTTTCTCTGTCCATACAAACTTCTTTCTCTTTCTCAGCAGATCATATAAGGGGTTCGCAACGTGAGCAAAGTGAGGAATCCATATCACATAGAATACAAAGGCTCCTAGAAACCTTCTCACCTCACTGACATTACGACATACTTCAGAGATCCTGCTAATGGCCTCAACTTTCTGCGGGTATGGCTTGCGACCATAATGTCCACACAGATGTCCTACAATGAGGACCTCATCAATGCCAAAAACAGATTTCTCTAAAGAAAGTGTCAGCCCTACATCTTGAAACCTCTCAAAGATCTTCTCACAATCAGCAATATGATCTCTCACAAACTTTCTATATCCTGAAGCATCTAAACTCACATCTTTCACTCTTTCCTCACATCCCTTTATCAGAACATCATCAATGAATGGCATAGTCACAGATGGTATAAAGTCTCGTAAAACCAGATTCATGGCATTCATCATGTGAGCCAGAGAATTCGTCGCTCCCTGCGGCAAAGTACACATGCGTACAAGGCCCAGTGGAGTCCTCATGGTCGTAATGTCTCTACTCTCCATAGCCAACTGAAACTGGTCATAACCTGAATACAGATCACCCATAGAGTAGATGGAATGCTCAGCAAACGCTTCAACAAACTCATCCACTATGGGTCCTGTCCCTACGTTTCTAATTGTGACTTTATTAACAGGCTGCAGATCCTGAATGAAACGAAGCTTCCCATTTTTCTTAGGCACAGTAAACCACCTATTTGAATATGGAGCCGAAGAGGGTTCCAATATCCGCAAGGAAATCTTTTCCTTTAGCAACCTCATCAGGTCAGGTAAGTGAGCCTTTGGGACTGGTATAGGCCGAATATTCCATGGTATATGTGGCACTGTAAAGATAATCATGGGAGGTACTTGTTTTGGGTCTGCACAACCTATCTCATGCGGGAAAAGCGCAAATGCTTTTTCGTGTTTCTTGATGACTTCAATAAATTTCTTTTTCTCTTCTTCTCTCAGGAATGGTTTTTCTCCAAACTTGATCTCTTTAATAGTCTCATCAGTGAAATGATGCCCTATGAGCTCTCGTCGTCTCAGCATAGGGTCATCTGACACTCGTAGATACTTTTCATGACTATCTTCTGGCAATGGCTGAGCTATAGGCTTCACTTTCTTATCCACAGTCTTATACTTCGTATTTACATTTACTTCATGCTCTCTCATAAACTCCTTAATCATCTCATACTTTTGGATAGAACTGAGCATCATCATTTCTGATTTCTCATTTCTCTCAAATGCCTACTCAAGCTCTTCCAGAGTAGTCGAACTTCTCTCCAACTGGATCACATCTTCAATCTTCTCATCAGGTAACATCATTCCTAAATGCTTATAGTGTCTCTCATGAACTTTTCTGAATTTATTATTTTCTTTCTGTAAGCATAGCAACTTGAATGCAGATGAATAAATAGAAAAACTTTCAAAACTATGTACAAAGTCATGCGAGACATCAAACCAACTCCCACTGTTGTCTCGCTCAACAGTGGATCCTAACAGAAATTTTGATCAGCAGAAGCTCCATACTCTCCAACAGGCATACACTCATCATGGTCATGTGAATTAATAGGTTTCTTTCTTATATTCTTTCTATTCCTGGAGTGATTTGGACACACAATCATCACTTGCAGAGAATGAAGGCCAGATCTAGAACGGATTCGTGCATAGGAAGATCCATCATCCATGGCCTTAGTCTCCATTCTTACCTCAGCTATAAAGGGCTGCCCAAGGATAGCCTCATATGAACAATGGTCCTGGATGAAGAAGTGAAATTCCTCAGAAATCCCTCCTATGGTCACAGGCACAAAGGCGCATGCCCCAAGTAGTGCTCCTGAACCATTATCCATTGTCCTCATCCTCCAACCATGATCTTTATCAATCGGCCACCTAAACTTATCATAGAGCTTCTTAGAAATCACATTTATCTCTGATCCTGAGTCAATCAAGGCCAAAGCAAAACACGACTCCTCGTTGCTCCCTAGCTTTATCTTCATCTCAGGTGTTCCTCTCGCCCAAAAGGTCCTGCTAAACTCACTTTCTGTCTTCCTCATTTCATCATCAGGTATGATGGGACCTAGAGAATTTTTATGACACCTGGCAACCTCATCATCATCATCAGATGTATCACTCAATGTAACTGCTTCATTTGTCACTTGAATATCTTCAGGTGCTTCTTCCATCTCTACATCTTCAGGTAGTGGAAACCTCTTTCTCTTAACCAACTTTATAAAACTGTCCTTGAACTCAGGCTTCGCTATGGAGAAGACCTGCTCCAAGGACATGGTCACTTGGCTCTTCAGTAAAATGTCATTTAATATCTCTCTTGCATCATTTTTCCTTTCCAACTCAGAAATTAATACAGCCTTTGGAGTTCTCTTCTTTTTCTTCTTCTTTTCTTTTTCAGACTCTTGAATACTTCCTTGAATTTGATCGGTCTTTTGAATAGGTTCTGGTTCTTTCTCTTTCTCTTTAGTCGATTCTTGAATCTTAGTTGGCCCAGCCGGCCTCTTTCCCTCTCTTATCTCTTTCTTCTGTGCCTCTTCCTTTGAAACAACAGGCTCTTTGAATTGTACTTTCCTTTCTGGCTCTTTAGCTTTTTCTTCGGCCTCTTGACTTTGCTTTCTAGTCACTCTTCTTTCAGGCTCAGTCTCTTCCTGACTCTCATCCCTTTTCCTCTTTTCCTCCACATTGGCTATATGGGAATAGACCGAGGATTCTTCAACAGGAGACTTCCAGGCAGTCTTCTGCATGATCGCATCCCTAGCCCTCACTAAAGCCTCAATGGAATAATTTCTTTGGGATCGAGCTCTAGGCACTTTTTCATCTTCCTCCTCAACAGGTTCTAATCGTGCAGCTGATGTACTTGCATTATTCCCAAATAAATCTTCATAAAACTTCTTCATTCCCCCCTTTCCCCAATTCACACGAAGAGGAAGGCGGGTCCTGAAGTCACATAACTTCTTATAAATATCTATCACCAGTTGATGCTCTTGTGCTAGCTTAAGCTCTTCACAGGCATATGAAAAATGCTCTTGTGCATCACACCATACGCATCTCTTAGCCCCTCCAAACCCACCAGTCGCTCGTCTCTCAAAAGGTCCAGTGTTTCTTTGAAATGTGGTTTGCACTGGTGGTGTAGGTATCTGTTGGGCAACAGGCTGCACTAGAGGTGCAGGCTGTGGCATCACATAGCCTTGCATATTTGGAATGGGCATAGTGCCGCTCTGTAATGTATCCACATAACTCGTACTCGCTTGAGGAGGAGTGGGGTCCTGATATCCCATAGAATTAACTTTATTGTGAATACTCGCCATTTCTTTTGACATAGACGCTTGCATCGTAATAAGATTCTCTATCTGTCGATTGAGAATCTCAACCTGTAGCTCCATAGGCAATCGCGAAGTGGATGCAACATTAGCAAAAGCTGACGTTGCAGGCACATTCGGAATTGCCGGAAGTGGAGCTTCCCTAGGCGGTTGTGGTGTTACCACTGCAGGTCTATCGTATAACACCGCCTGGCGTTGCCTCATTTGGGCAACCGCTTCTACCTCTCTCCTCACTACACCCCAATCTTCAGTCAATCCAAATCTCTTCCCAGGCTCTTCAATCCTCCTTTCGACCTCAGTCCTGTCTTCAAGGCTTAAGATCCTAAGGAAAGATATAACTAGGTCAGGTTTCAAAGCATCTAAATCGGCCTGTGGAAGTTGTTCATATCTTCTCAAGAACTCATTCAAAAGTTGAGTGAGGGATGCAGTGGGCTTCGGAGAGCTTATCCACTGCAAGAACCCTTCTCTATTGTGTTGGGAAAAGTCTTCTAAATAAAACAGCTTATGCAATTCTTTTCTGAATTCGGCCCAAGGCTTTGCTATATGTGCAGTAATAGGGGCTAAAATGGATCCTGATACTACCCGTGTGAAGTAATATGTAAACACATCCTCGGGTAGACCATAAATCCGTGCCTGTTCCTCAAAAATATCTAGGTACTCGGTTACGTTCAAGCCTGTAAACTTCCCTTTTTCTCTCAATACCGCTTGGACTACGCGAGCCCCTTGTTTCTCTATTACCATTTCCTTGAATATATCCTCCATCTCTCTTCTCTGCTCTCTCCTAGAATGTAGCACAAGGTCTAGCGTAAGTGGCTCAATTATTTCTCTAAGCTCTGAGTAGAGATCAGAGAAGAGGCTTGATGAGTCACGAGCCAGGAGGTAAAGGTCAGTCTAAGCTCTCTGATTTGCCTAGGCCAAAGTCTAGTCGAACTGTCCTCTCTTCGATTCCCAAGATTTCAATGTATTTTCCCCCTTTTTGTTATAAGTTTTCTAATGTTCTGTCTAAGCTATGAAATCAGTAAATCCCTAGTCTTAGCAAGAAAAAAAAGTGCTCACACGTATGGACTAAAATAATGCAAAGCGTGGATGCTCAAACTCAAGCAGCAAGACAATCTTTCTGTTTCAGTAGTGTATGTGAAGCAATGCAAAATTTCAAATAACTTGAAATGCTGGTACCTTAAATCTCTGTCTGATGCCGAGGTTCTTGTCTCTTTCCTCAAGGAGTAGGTGACGCGATGAGGATCACCAGGCAACCGCCTCGCTTCACGTCGGGTTCAGGTGTCGAGAAGAAGGAGGTCGTGGCAGGAAGCCGGCGCGTGGGGTTGGATCAGGCCCCGCTCTGGTGCACCGTTTCCGCTGTCCTGCGAGCGGCGTCTGCGCGCTGGCGCCTCGCCTATGCTCTCCGGAGCGTGCGCGATCCTCGTAGGGCCCCTCGCCCCTCGGAAGTGTCGAGACGTGGGACCGTGGGCGTCGGAAAGAGACGATCGGGTACCGCAGTGATACACATGATGTAGATCAAGCTCGAAGATACAATCAAAAACGGAACTGAAGCCTCCAATAAAATAAATGATACAAAAAGAGGCCGCTAGAGTGCGGGCCGACGGTACAATAAAACCGCTACAGTGCGGTGCGATGATACAATATGAATGTCGCCGCTACAGTGCGGGCCGGCCGATGTAAAATAGATCCCTCGCTATAGTGCGAGAAATCTCCCTCGAGATTCCGCTTCGGTCTTCGCGGTCCAAGCTTTTCTTCTAGGTCTTCACTTCGGTCCGCTCTTTACTTCAAGTATCCTCCGCAATGGCCTTCCTTCTCTTTACTTGAGATAATCAGAAATCGCATAAACCTGGAGAGACGTTCCACGAGTAAGATCCACAGGGTGGGGAAGAAACAAATGAATTTGCACTTATTTATAGCCCCTCCCTAGGCCTTGCTTCTAGAACGTTCTAACCTCCTCAATGAAGTTTCTAATTTTGGCGGTATTTTAATTTTTCCATAAACTATGGTTTTGGTTTCACACTGGTCATTTACTTTTTAATGGGTTTTTAGGGTTTGGCCTACAGAAACCGCCATTTCCAAGGGTCTGCCCTAGGGTTTTTGGTCAAGAAAATTAAGGTTTTGCTCACAATTATCTCAAGCTCGCCAATTCAAGGGTTTATTTACAGTTTCGGCCTAAAATCCAAGGGTTTCCAAGGGTTCAAGTCCAGTTTTCATGGGGTAAACTCGTGTTTCCAGTCAGTTTCAAGGGTCAAACCTAAAGTTTTCATGGGTCTAACGTCAGTTATTTACACGCACGGTCTAACACACATCTCAAACATGTTTTCGCATCACAAAATCAATTAATTTGGCCTAAATATGTACAAAATATACCACTCTCTCGATCAAAAACATCACACAAAAACTCAAAAACAATGATCTTTTGAAAAAACTCAGTGCACACTCCCTGCGGGATTTCATCCTGGCAGCGGCGCAATAGAGCTACTTAGAACTTGTAGCTTGTTCACAATGATGTCTATGGCACTATGCAGACACCTTCTTTTGGGAGCTTTTCTTTTCTTCATGACTTTCATTGATGAGTTTTCTAGGCATGCATGGGTATATCCTTTGAAATCAAGGTGTGATGTGTTTCTATGCCTCAAACAGTTCGTGTTTTTGGTTGAAGATCTGCCTGCATGCAAAATAGGAACCCTCTATATTTATCAAGAGGGGGAACATATGTCTATTAATTTTAATGCATTTCTAGCTGATTTGGAATAAAACATCAGTGTATAGTGCCATATACATCTCAAAACAATGGATTTGTTGAAAGGAAGAATAGTTCACTCATGGAGATGGTGAGGTGTATGGTCAACAGTCAAGCCTTACCACATAGTTTTGGGCTTGAGCCTATTATGTGTGCAACATATGTACATAATAGGTGTTATACTTTATGGAATATATTGGAATGATAAATGAGTTTTAATGTTTTTGTGTTTTCATGTGTTTTGTGTTTTGATTTAGCAAGTGAAGATCCATGAGGGTGTGAATGTGCATGGACTTATTCAAATATTTTTGGGGATATTTAGAAGAATATTTTCAGAAAATAGTTATTTTTAGAAGATAGTATTTTTCGTTAGTTTTGTAAATAAAGCAAAAATAGAAAGTCATGATTTTGTAAATAAAGCAAAAGCACGTTATCTAAGGTGTGTCCCTCATGTATCTTCTATTCAAGACCTAATATGAATTGCCTATAAATACACATGCTCTGATAGGCTCATCCATCAGAGTATGTGGGGGGAGATCATACCCAATCTGGTGTCGTCTCTTGTTTCTCTATTTTCTATGAGTACTTTTGTGTGATTTCATTTCTATACTATCCTCTGCATTCGTGTCTCTAGGGGATCCAAAGGACAACAATGGTATCATGGCAAGGAGTGTTCTTCATTTTGCATTTCTTCGATACTTTGGCATGTTTGGCATCAGTTTTAATTGTCATCTTCACGTGATGATTTTTGGAGTTTTCCCATGATCAGTCGTTGTTTTTTGGCATGCTTTCATCACTGTCTTGGTTGGAAGAGTGAACGAGGAGCTGTCCTCAGCCATCATCTAGAGCAAGAGGATATGGAAAGTTAAAGGAGCATGGAGGAATCCCCTAGAGGTTACACATATGGGCCATGTGAAAAGGTATCTATTGAGTGCACGTAGAGAGATGAAAAGACATACGCAGAGGAACATAGGCAAAATTTGAAGTGTTTTTTGTGTTCTCATAGCCAAAAATCATTATCTATACTCACATATTGGGCCATAACCTGAGCATCCAAGCTCCAAATCTAGAAATTTTTGTTTCTATGAAAAGACCTTTTAAAGCTCTATCTAAAGAGTGGGTGGAAGACCTTTTCGTATCACTTTCCATCATCTTCAAAGCTTGGAGTTTACCCATTCATCCTTGGAAGCCTTTTGGCACGCTATTTTGACGAAGGGTGGACCATGTTCAACACTTGCACACACTTGCAAATACTTTTTGAGAAAGTCTCTTGTCCATCTATATGCATTGTTGCTCTCTTTTTGCATCAAAATACATATAGGACTTGCAATTTTGCATAGAACCTAGACTAGACATGTAGTTTTGATGTGGACTCATCTTATGCGGTGCATGAATTCTTCTTGCAGGTACATGTAAGTATTTTATTGCAGGTTACTGAGGAGAAAAAAATCTAAAAGTGTCAGGGTGTGTAATCCCCTTTTGGTCTATTTGTAGATAGATTGTGCCTATCGATACCAATATCATGGAAATTGCTTGTCGTAAGTTTTCGGTTTTCAAAATTGCATCATTATGCCGCCGAATGTTTTAGCATATTAGTATGCCTGTGCATTCAAGCATATAGAACATACTAAATGTTTCTTATTTCCATTAAGCAAAGGCTTGTAATTTCTTTCAAACTACTACTAATCATTCATGGTTAATAAATAGACTACCACTAATCATTCATGCTTTTTCAAAATTTATCTTATCACATCAAGATATTCATTTTTGTAATCATTTTTGGGTTGCATTTAGGTTCCAAAATAGAATTTAACCCTTCTTATCATTGATATTCACATTGAATTCCAGCTTTCCAATTCCATGCATGTGTTTTTACATGGAACATGCTTATGATTGTTCAATTATGGGACATGTGAATGACCATCCATGTCTATTTTTTTTTTATCAACTAAGGTCAGTTGCTTGTCAACTAGGAGGCATGTTATACTTTATCGAATATACTAGAATGTTAAATGGATTTTAATGTCTTGAGGGTTTTAATGTGTTTTGTGTTTTGTTTAGTAGGTGAAGATTCATGAGGTTGTGAATGCGCACGGACTTAATCAAATATTTTTGGAGATATTTAGAAGAATATTTTTAGAAAATAGTTATTTTTAGAAGATAGTATTTTGCATTATTTCTATAAATAAAGAAAAAAAATCATTATTTTGTGAATAAAGCGAAAGCACTTTATTTAAAGTGTGGCCGTCATGTATCTTCTATTCAACATGTAATATGAATTACCTATAAATACATATGCTTTGATAGACTCATCCATCAGTGTATGTGGGGGGGGGGGGGATTGTACCCAATTTGGTGTCATCTCTTGTCTATTTCTATTCTCTTAGTACTTTTGTGTGATTTTGTTTTTGTACTATTTTCTGAATTCATGCATCTGCGAGATCCAAAGGGCAAAAACAGATGTCCAACTAAGCATTGTATTTTTTCACTCTATATTTGGCTTGGCATGGTCCCAAGCTATCTTTTGCTCATGTCCATGTCTTTGGTTTTCTGGCATATGCATTCGTGTAGGAACAACAACACAAGAATTGTGATGATAAAGTAATAAAATGTATTTTTGTTGGGTATAGCTGTGAATCAGTATAATCCCATGTGTATTATAAGTTTAGAATTTCTTACAAGCTGGTAGGCCCCTTGCTAAGCAAGCCATTTGCTTGCTTGATTGTTTTCTCTATAGCTTGAGTAGCCATAACTCACACTCTATTCTCGCTATCAAGAATCTAGTTGGCTCTTAATGTATTGCATAGTTCCATCTTCATATGGTATCCATTTCTTTTTGTGTTGGGATTTTAAGAGATGGAATAGAGCGCTCTCAATTCGGATTCAAGATCAAGTGTAAACTCTCCAAATTCTATGAGAAATCATGTCTTAAATAAATAGTGGCCTCTATGTACATGTCTATTGTAGGAATTAACTAACATATCTTGCAGGGATTGGTTCTCAAAGTAGAAGCAATTAGTTTTCATAACATAACTTGAGCTAGGAGGTTCCTATGGTCTAGCTTGACTAGCTAAAAGTTCTTGGGTTTATTTGATACAAACTCTGAGAACCATTGATTTGTGTCAATAGAGGTATATGTGAACATACCTATGAGGCCATTCACACTTCAATCTACATAGCAAAGGTGTCTATTTTCGAATTGCTGACATCAAAGGCTATTTAGGGTCTTGGAAGAAGAGAATCTACTGATTCGAGCTCCAAGGCACACATGCAAGTCAAGAGAAGTCCATTAATGAATGAGTAAGGCATGTACATCATCTATTTTGGTACTTTTAAAGTACCAAGTTGAATTTGCTAATACCCATAAATATTCTTGCATGAAGAGTCTTTTGAAGTGTACATTATAGCACACCATGTTAGAATATAGCACATACATTGCAATCTAGATATGAATAGTTATTAACCATTGAGGTTTAGAACGTCTTACTTTTTCATGGGCAACGGTTTATGTGGGCTTATTAGTAGAACCAATTTAAATCCTAGATTGGGAATAATCCTACTCATGACCAGCTGAGGATCTTGAGACAATGAAATGAGAGAGACATTAAGAGGTTTATTTTCATCTTATCTCAGGAAAAATTGGCAATGCAATGAAAGGGCATATTCAACATGTAGACACTTCAATGAAAGTTTGTTAAACCCTAGAAAGCTTGTACTCTACGTCAACCAGAGCTAATCAAATAATAAACACAATAATTCAAGCAGGGCCCCTATTAACAAACTCAATGATTACATTATGAAGATCAAGTAATTTAGTGATGCATTGGGATCCATAAGTTTTCACATCGATGATGATGGAAATTGCATATACATAGAATGGACTTAGGGATGCTAAGAAGTTGAATGCTTTCAACATGTCTATATATGTCAAGAATAATCTTCCCAAATTTGAGTAATTAGTAGCCTTCATGGTTGCTACAGAGATCAATATTAGAGGCTCAAAGGAAGCACACTATTGGAGATATTCTCTCTCCCTACAATGATGAAAGATGGACCAAACTTTATGCCCTACAAAGGTAGACTTCACTATCTTGTAATGATAATTACTTGAAGATGATAAAGAATTTACTCATGGGTGAATAAGTTGAGGGAAGAGTTGTTTATAAGAAACCCTCTCATAGAACGGAACCGTGTTCGAATCCCATGAATATCATTAAAAAAAGTAAAAGATTTTTTGAAACTCATTGAAGAAGTTATGACCGTTCCCCTCACGTAACGGATGGTGTTTTCTAGCAACATACGATAGCAACATACATTTTTTTAACCGATGCAATAGCTTTTAAACATGGTAAAGATATATTAAGAAAGATATATGAGATCAGTTCTTATGATCACTCAAGTCTATCAAAAACCATAGAATCATTGAAGAAGGACTGGCGGATGATGAAAGAAAGAAGTACGACGCTGGTGGAAACTATCTAAGGAGATGAAGAACGGCAGATCTAGATGAATTTCAAAGATCTAGGATATCGACTATAATATGAATACATTGAAAGTTTATGTTATGATGATTTGCAAGTTACTTTTCATATTATATTTCAATAAACGATTAATAATTGTGCGTGCAACCGCAATCTTTTTATTATAAATTCCAAATTCCATATCTGTTAATCTATGACCCTTTCGATTTTTCACCTGAGCGTGACTATAGTTGTCTGCATTGATATGATGTGTAGCATTTGAAGGTTTCTTGTTTAATAGAGAATTGAGCTCTACTTGAGAGGTTATGAGTTGGATCACCATGCTATACAATATCTTTTACATATTATTATACCACATCTATAAGCATCACAGATATATAAGATTCACGAATTGTGTAGATGAATTAAATGAGTAACTGAATGGTTGATCACTTTTTGCTCGTGTTAGATGTCATGAGTGTGAACACAGGCATTACAGTTCATTTTAGAAACGATTAAAGAAGGAATCAGAATGTTTTGTTAAGAATTGCATCAGATATATGTACTTAATTGAGTAACATTGATCACCTTCGATTATAATAATTTGTGAATCTTATGAAACTAGTTTATTTGTCTTCAAAAATTTAATATACACTATTTCAATATGAAAAGATATTGAAGTTCTTCCTTCACACTAATCCAAACGGCGAATATTTTGTTAATGACTAATGGACGGAATGAATTTTCTTTGTCTTGCCGCATAATAAGAAACAACAAATATTTCTATTGAAAATAAATTCTTTCATTCTTTCATTTCAGTAAACATTTTTTGAAGGTGAGATGTAAAATACCTGAAGAACCCTTTAATATTGTTTTATTCAAAGATATGACTCCTTGTTTGGTATTTGATCAATTATGAAAATTTTATCTACAAAACTCTTGATAATATGATAATTTTAAATCTGAGCTAATCAAAATTCTTGAGTTTCTATCTTGTTGGAGCTTCCATCTACCACTTGAGCTTGTACTACGCTTGATCCTTCATTTGGAACATTGGTATTTGGAGTTGATCGGCCCAACTTAGTGCTTTCAGGATACTTGAACTTAACCTTCAACATTCCAAGAAAAAATTGATGAATCTCACATGATGTTATTTCATGTTTATTTTTTGCATATGCATTCATATTCTTTTGCACATATGAAACGGTAGCCTCTTCTTCCTTGGGAGGGGTTTCCAAAACAAAATTTTGTAAGTTTTCCATGGGTTTAAGGGCTAATCTTCATTAATCCAAGCACCTCCACAGAAACTTGCAAGTATCTTATCCTCATCACTTCACTCTTCCCATCGAATCATTTTTTCACACTTACACATTCAATCCCATGATACCAAATGTCTTTCATATTTATTCTCCAAGTTCGTATTATTTTTGCACACTTTCACACATTTTGGAACTTCTTCTTCAAGACAACTCAAGGTACTCGTATTTCAATTTATTTTCAATGCTTGCATACAGATATTTCGAATCAAAAGGAGAGGTGAAATTCAAAGTTGATGATATTGTGCAGAACATCAAGATTCGAACAAGTGTTGAATATCAAAACAAGAATGAAGAATTTTTCAACAAGATGATGGTTGAAAATGAAGGGAAAAAGGTACTTGAGATCATTCTTAGAGAAAAGAGGAAATTCACATGAGTGAATGTAATTTCATATTTACATGCATAGGAGGAGTTAGCTTAACTTCATGACTTCCATTATCACTAATTGATTCCTTATTTGGAAAGATTAACAACTAGATCGGTGGTAGCTATCACTAAATACCATGAGAGCTTAGCTTAGGATGAGTTTAGAAAACAAATACACAAAGAATTCTACTTTGAGAAATTTAGTCAAAATAATAGAGAGGGATTTATGAATAAACTAAACTCACCTAAACCACAAACATCTATTACTCAACTTGATACTCCCAAAGGTGGATATGACGTCTGTCACATCTATGAGAGTAGAAGTCGAGAGAAGACTTGAGGAACCAAGAACAATTTATGGCTTCATCAATGATTGGGCTAATCCATTCCACAAATCTAGTCCGTTAATGAGGAGGAGTAGGCATAGGCTTCCCTTGCTTTTATGCAGTCAAAGGTGCAAAAAACACCTAGAACTAAGTGTTTTAGACTTGTGAGTGGTTTTGGAATGCATGAGAACCACTTAGAGCCCTTAGATTGGCTAGATCCTTCAAGGCATCATATGGAAAAGAAAAGGTCAAGGAAAAATTCAACATGGGCCATTGCATTCTTCTTCTTATCAATGGCGTCAGAAAATCTCTCATCGTACAATTCCTTATCCTACCTTCTAAAGGATTTCCAATCTTAATGAGCAATATACGATAGAAACATGCATTTTTTTAACCGATCCAATAGCTTTTAAACATGGTAAAGATATATTAAGAAAGATATATGAGATCAGTTCTTATGATCAGTCAAGTCTATCAATAATCATTGAATCATTGAAGAAGGACTGACGGATTATGGAAGAAAGAAGTACGATGCTGGTGGAAACTATCTAAGGAGATGAAGAACGGCAGATCTAGATAAATTTCAAAGATCTAGGATATCGGCTATACTATGAATATATTGAAAGGTTATGCTATGATGATTTGTAAGTTATTTTTCATTATATATTTCAATAAATGATTAATAATTGTGCGTGCAACCACAATATTTGTATTATAAATTCCAAATTCCATATCTGCTAATCTATGAAGTTTTCGATTTTTTACCTGACTATGACTAAAGTTGTCTGCATTGATATTGTGTGTATGATTTGAAGGTTTCTTTTTTAATAGAGAATTGAGCTCCACTTGAGAGGTTTTGAGTTGAATCACCATGCTATACAATATCTTTTACATATTATTATACCACATCTATAAGCATCACAAAGATATAAAATTCAAGAATGGTGTAGATGTATTAAATGAGTAACTGAATGGTTGATTGCTTTGTGCTCGTGTTAGATGTCATGAGTGTGAACACTGGTATAACAGTGCATTTTAGAAACGAGTAAAGAAGGAATCAGAATGTTTTGTTAAAAATGGCATCAGATATATGTATTTAAATGTGTAACATTGATCACCTTCGATTATAATAATTTGTGAATCTTATGAAAGTAATTTGTGTCTCCAAAAGGCGAATATTTTTTTGATGACTAATGGAGGGAATGAATTTTCTTTGTCTTGCCGCATAATAAGAAACAACATATATTTCTATTGAAAATAAATTCTTTGATTCTTTCATTTCATTAAAGTTTTTTTTGAAGGTGAGATGTCTATGCTTATGAAAAGGACATGAAGAACCGTTTAATATTGTTTTATGTAAATATATGACTCCATGTTTGGTATATTATTTGATCAAGTATGAAGATTTTATCTACAAAACTCTTGATGATATGATAATTTTAAATGTGAGCCAATCGAAATTCTTGAGTTTCTATCTTGTTGGAGCTTCCATCTACCACTTGAGCTTGTACTACGCTTGATTCTTCATTTGGAACATTGGTATTTGGAGTTGATACGCCCAACTTAGTGTTTTCACGATACTTGAACTTAACCTTAAACATTCCAAGAAAAATTTGATGAATCTCAATGTTAGTTCATTTTTATTTTTTGCATATGCGTTCATATTCTTCTGCACACATCAAGCGTTAGCCTCTTCTTCCTTGGGAGGGGTTGCCTAAACAAAATGTTGTAAGTTGTCCTTGGCTTTGAGGGCTAATCTTCATTAATCTAAGCCTCCACAGAAACTTGCAAGTATCTTATCCTCATCGCTTCACTCTTCCCATCAAATGAATTTTTCACACTTACAGATTCAATCCCATGATACCAAATGTCTTTCATATTTATTCTCTAAGTTTTTATTATTTTTGCACACTTTCACACATTTTGGAACTTCTTCTTCAAGACAACTCAAGGTACTCATATTTCAATTTATTTCCAATTCTTGCATACATATGGTTGGAATCAAAAGGAGAGGTGAACTTCGAAGTTGATGATATTGTGTAGAGCATCAAGATTTGAAAAAGTGTTGAATATCAAAACAAGATGGAAGGAGATGATACGAGATGATGGTTGAAAATGAAGGGCAAAATGTAGTTGGGATCATTCTTAGAGAAAATGGGAAATTCACATGAGTGAATGTAGTTGCATATTTACATGCTTATCAGGAGTTAGCTTAACTTCATGGCTTCCATTATCATAAGTTGATTCCTTATTTGGAAAGATTAACAACTACATTGGTGGGAGCTATAGTTAAATCTCATGAGAGCTTAGCTTAGCATGAGTTTAGAAAACAAATAGACAAAGAATAATACCTTTAGGACTTTAGTCAAAATAATAGAGATGGATTTATGAATAAAGTAAACTCACCTAAACCGCAAACATCTATTACTCAACTTGATAGTGAATTCGTGAAAAGATTTTCCCAACCCCCAAACGTGGATATGATGTTTGTCACATCTAGCATTTTTAACAAGTTCCTTAAAATCCTAAGTCCACATGTGAGAGTAAAGGTGGAGAGAAGACTTGAGAAACCAAGAAACATTTATCGCTTCATCGATGATTGGGCTACTCCATTAGGGAAAAAATGAACCCTCGTTGGGCATTTTAGCGTGAGGGATGATTAGTGATGGAGGAATGAGAAGAGGGTGGTGGCCACAATCTAGTCCCTTAATGAGGAGCTTCCCTTGGTTTTATGTAATCAAAGGTGCAGGAAACACCTACAACAAAGTGTTTTAGACTTGTGAGTGGTTTTGAAATGCATGGGAACCATTAGAGCCCTTAGATTGGCTAGATCCTCGAGGGCATGAGATGGAAAAGAAAAGTTCAAGGCAACATTCTTTAAAGGATTTCCAATCTTAATGAGGTCCAAAACTTGAATATTAGGAGATCTGTTTGATGTGTTGGCATTGAGGATCTCACATATGCATGTGAGGATGTCAAAGAAACTAAAGAGCAAAGTCTTGGGATTGACATTGATAAGAAATAATGCGACTATGGGTCACACTTGCCTTAAGTTGTAAATTGAGGAAAAGGAGGTATGAAAAAATTATATGAGAATCTTTCAACCTTGAATTTAGGATCCTCTATTGTTAAACTAGAGAGCATGGATGATTATGATCAAGAAGCTAACCAATATAGTGAGAATATAAATTACTCCATAGAAGATCTAGTCAATGCAAGAGATGCAATCATGCAATAGACATCTTGGAATTCATCGCTTAAACGATTCTCTGTCTATTATCATATTGCCAATGTTGAGAAGAAGAGAAAAAGAGATAAGAAGCAAGATAAGAATGAGTTTGGAAGGAGATTTACAAGAAGACAATCACATGAAGAACCTCAGAAAGTTCGCTTTGAACAAGGAGAAGGGTCTAAATCCGATCAAAAAAGAAGAAGATAAATAAGGGAACATATAAAAATCTTTCGTAAGTGAATAAAGTCAATAAGAAAACTTGATGGACAAAAACGTGATACAAATCTTCACAAACCAAATGAGAATCAAACTAATAATAAGAAAAGAAAGAAACCAAAAAGAGGTCCTAAAGTGATTTTCATTGAAATTGAACGTAAAATGTTTTCTAAAGAGTTCTTATATGAAATCTTAATGGAAATCCAAGTTACAATGTCCTTAAAACAAATCTGTTTTATTTCTAAGCTTGAGTACAAGGATAATTTTTGTGAAACTTACTCAAAGAGAGTGATTTCAACTTTCTCAAGCATATGTGATTATTTTAGGTCAACCTTTCATATGTGACACTAGAATGGAAGTTAAGATGATGGATGATGGGTCTATGTATGCAAGGATTCAATCTAAAGTGATTCTCAATTTCTCGAAGTGACCACCATCAGCCCAAATGATTCACAAAACTGAGAACAAACAAGAAGTCTCCTATATGCATGGGAAGAGAAAGTATGTGACATTTCTTACCTCTTCATACCTTTCCATATAAGCGCTTTTATTTTGTTAGCTATATGTCCAACAATCAATTTGTTTTCTCCCTTACTACTCTTATTTCTTCATGAAAGTTGTCTAGGTAGCCATTATTTTCAAGAAAATTGTTGTTGGGAAATTCGCAGAAGAGATGCATCTTAAAGAAAGGGGTCTTAAGATATTGAAGTTAACAAATAGAGACAATCAAGTTAAACTATAATTTATATAAAAATCACTAAGATGAAAAATGCTATATCTTTGAGTCCTTCGATAACGAAAGTAAGGTAAAACGTATGATTTGATGCATTCTAGTTAGGTGTATGGAAATAAAAAAGTAAGATTTTTTGAAGAAAATGGGTGTCTATGAAAATGGTCTACTTCTTGAGTTCGAGGTTTGTGGAAGCACACGACCAAGAGAAGGAAGAAGAAGAAGCTTGGAGAACAAAGGAATACAAAATGCCAAAGTGAATGTACAAAGCTAACTAACCCGTTAGGATTGTAGACATATATACAAGTTGGAGGAAAAAACTCCTAAAGAAGGACAAATGTGCCTCAATGGTTCTAAGTGTGTTCATACACGTGTGTCAATATATATCAATAAATACCACCCTTAGAGTTATGCAATGAAGAAGGAACTTGCACGCATGTATAAGTGCCACTACAAGGAATATGGGCGTATAGCGACAGTTAAGGTGATAGAATTTCGTCGCTATAAAATTGCAAAATGCGTCGTAATGAGTGTCGTGCGTGCACCATCGATTAAATGACGAACGGAATGACGTTTTTTGCGACTTGTGGCGCGACGGGGTCTGCAACGCTCCCATACAGCGTTGCTAACATGAAGGTTTTAAATAGTGTCGCATAAGCGATGCTTCGTTACATCGCATAAGCGATGCTTTTTGGTGTTGCATAAGCGATGCTCAAAACATGTCGCTTATGTGATACCAAATCGACGCGTAGCATCGCTTACAAGATGGTCTATTCATGGAAAAAAATTAAAACTTTGGAGGCTCGTCGATCAGCATTTTCACGCATCTGATCGAAGAGCTCTCCAACGTTTGCAATTGCGCTGCGCTTACGAGCTGAAGCAAGTTTATGCAAAATTGTTGTTTTGCCTAAGCTCTCTCTTATTGTCTCCCTCTATCTCTATTTCTCTCTTTCTACATCTTTCTATCTTTGAATTCTCTCTCTCTCTCTCTCTCTCTCTCTCTCTCTCTCTCTCTTCTTTCTCTCTTTATTGCATGTTATTCAAGAAGTTAACCAAGCTAAAAGTATGGCTAACTATTGTAAGTACAATTTCTACTCTTTGTATATCATTTGAATTTTGCTATTTTCATTAGATAGCATACTCACACTTATTGATATGCACTTATACACTTATACATGATGAAGATGCACTTTCACACATATACACATATACAGATGCACATACACACACATATATACACAGAGATACATGTGCACATACACTTAGACATACACACATATACACATGCATATGCACAATCATTTCTACAACCACATAAAAAGACTTACATGCATGCATTATTGCAAATATATATATATATATATATATATATATATATATATATATATATATATATATATATATATATATATATCTATATATATATATATATATATATATATATATATATATATATATATATATATATATACATACACACATTAACATATATGCAAATACATTTATATGCACATCCACATGCATGCACATGGATGCAAATGGAAATGCATCGACATACACATGCATGTGGAATACATATACACATGCTTATACATACATTATACAAATATATACACATATATATGCACATACGTACACACACATATACACATGCACACACACATGCACATACCTACATAAACACATATACATGCACATACACACATATACACATAGAGTTACACATATACATGCACATACATATACATACATATACACATGCACATGCACATACTCATACACACATATACACTTATAGATGCGCATGCACATACATACATAGACACACACATACACATGCACATACATACATATACACACACATACATATACACTTAGGTACACACATATGAATGAATTATATAATTAAAGTATTAAACCACATATACACATGCACACACAGATGCACATACCTACGTAAACACATATACATGCACATACACACATATACACATAGAGTTACACATATACATGCACATACATATACACACACATACACATGCACATGCACATACTCATACACACATATACACTTAAACATGCACATGCACATGCACATACATACATATATGCACACATACACATGCACATACATACATATACACACACATACATATACACTTAGGTACACACATATGAATGAATTATATAATTAAAGTATTAAATCACACATACACATGCACACACACATGCACATACCTACATATACACATATACATGCATACACACATATACACATACAGTTACAAATATACATGCACATACATGCACATACACATGCACATGCATATACTCATACACACATATACACTTACACATGCACATGCACATACATACATATACACACATACACATGCACATACATACATATACACACACATACATATACACTTAGGTACACACATATGAATGAATTATATAATTAAAGTATTAAACCACATGCTTAATATAAACAATAATAACAATCAATAGAACAAAATTCTTCATTACTTAATACCATACACACAACTCAAAACATAACTGAAATGAAAAATATATAGGTAATATATATATATATATATATATATATATATATATATATATATATATATATATATATATATATATATATATACATATTATCCAATGTCATAATCAACTAAAATCCTAATCATCATCATCATCAGCAGTATCATGATCATCCTGATCTTTCTCATCCTCATCGTCATGATCACCCTGTGATGATCGAGATCGTCCCTCCTGTGTGTGTCTCTCCACCTCATCCATATCTGTCTCTCCATAATACTCCTATATTACATATAACAAACATAAATAAATAAAACCATTAAACCATTCATAAAAATAAAATAATTATATAAAATTTTATAATACTCACAAAGGCATCAGGATGATCTTGCATATACTGTCTCGAACGCTGATATCCAAAATGTTTAGCATACTCGATCTCATGTTTCGTAGGATATCGGCCATAATCCTTCCGCTATATTGAAACAAATAAAAAAGATTAGTTGCTTGCGTTTTAACTAAAATAAAAAATATACTCACAATAACACATATACTTACAAATGTAGCTACAAAACCATTACGGCCCATTTGGCCTAGGTGCAGTGTGGCCCGACTCCACTCTCTTCTTTGTAGCAACCAGTTTATTTAAGAAAAAAGATACATAAATTAAATGTAAAAAAGTACTAAAATATATAAAAATTATAAATATAAACTATTAATTTGTATACCTTCTACTGAGTAAATGACTCCTGAAGACGTAGCTGTCTATGAAAAAGTCCCACATCTCAGGTGGTATGTTAGCTCGCCTCTTATTTTTTTCCACCATACAATATCTCCTGTTCATTTAATCGGAAACAGAAAAAAAAAAAACAGAATACATACACATGTATACACACACATACACATACACATATACATGCAAACATATACGCATACATATATGTATACATATACACATATACATGCATATAACATAAACACACATATACATATCCACATATATACGTACACACACATGCATGCATATACACTCATTCATACAAAATACATGAATTTATTCCACAATAATGTGTAGTTGTGTATATGTGAATATGTGTGTATGTGTAAATGTGTATATGTGAATATGTGTGTATGTGTAAATATGTATATGTGAATTTTTTGTGTATGTAGATAATTAGATTATTAATATCAAATACCATTATTTGTAGATTTTGATCAATCAGATGGAACTCCACCACCGTCTCCTCATCATTCAACGACTTTATATAGTAAGTATATCAAAGATTTAATATTAAATATATTTGATGGATACATAACTTATATTTTTTTTTGTTTCTTATTATGTGTGGATTTTGATCATTCAGAGGGTACTCCACCACCTCCTACCCATGCAACGACTTCACATGTGTCCTTCGATAGGATTTATGATGAATTTTACTATAGAGAGCATATTATATGTTGGTGTAACTCTTGTAATGGCACGTATCGAAGACCACGATTGGAATGTATTGAACATGAGGCAGAGTATGGTACTTTTGAGCGTGCACCATCACCTCGTCAACGTGATAATGCTTGGGTGTATGTATTTTCTATATATATTAATATCATTCTTTTATTTAAAAACCATATACAAAATCAAATTATTGTTGGTATACAGGAATACTTGCTCGATGATGATGATGATGAAAATGTTTTTCATAATGTTAATATACCTCGTACACGTCATGGACTTGTTGTTCATCAATTACAAGCAGAGGTTTCTAAAAATCCTCTACCTCCTGGTTTAGAGACTGAAACAACTGGAGATTATCCATTGCCAACTCGTGATCGTTCTTTAGTACAAACATATGATAGAAGAAGATATGGAGGATGGAATATACGACCACTTACTTTAGATGGAGAGGTTTCCAACTTTTGGGGTGATCGCTATATGATTGCTCCATCCACTATTACTAATGCTGGTCATGGTCTCTTTATTGTAGAGGATTTGTATGTGCGTCCAAACTGTGAAGTCACTCTTATGTCATTTTGTGGTCCTATATATGGATGGGGAGATTGGCATCGACTTTCACGTTATGTTCAAAGCATGAGTACTTATGGAATATGCTTGAACGCAACATCCGTTACTAGTAGAAGGATTTTACATGTAGAAAATGAAAGATTATATATTGATGGAAGACCTTACACACATGGAAATATAGCAGGTTTAATAAATAGTAGTGGATGGTTACATAATAGTTCAAGGACTAATTGCACATTTGAGGAGCGTGAAAATAGTCATGAATCACCATACATGAGTAGAGATGTATCAAGATACATAGTTGTGAATGCTATTACAACATTACATGCCGGTGATGAACTATTAGTGAATTATGGATGGCGTAGACCTCTAAGAGCACCTTTTAGCTATAGAGAATAAAAATTTTCTATCCATATTTAATAAGTTATACACTTAATTTTATATTTAAAGTTTACTTTTTATTCATTTATGGAATACTAGTGAATTTTATTTATATGTGTAGATTCCAACGTATGATGTTGATGATATTCCTCCACAGCATTCACACTTACCAGTAAGACCTCATTTATCAGAAGCTTCCATGAGGAGGCTATGCAAAAGTAATCCTATGCAATATGCAAAGTTGAAAGATCTATATTCAAAAGATGATAAAGTACAAGATTTGTGTGACAATGATGAAGATGATGGCATGGCAGATTTTATTGAGGATTGGTATCAAAATGACAGTGAGAGCATTGATATTTCAAAAAATGACAAATATCTTCGAGAGGAATGTCTAAAGCATGTATATGAAGGAAGTCATTTGACAAGACTAAGTGCGAGCTTACTTATTCTCAATCTTCAAAATCGTTTTGGTTGGAGTTATGTATCTATTTCGACACTATTAAGGTATAATTTTCAATTTTCTATCTTTTTATATATATGTGCATATATATATATATATATATATATATATATATATATATATATATATATATATATATATATATATATATATATATATATATATATATATATATATATATATATATATATATGCATATATAAACATACACATAATATACATGAATGCATACACACATATAAACATACACACACATATAAACATACACACACATATACACACAATTTGAAGGATGGAAAAATAATTTTAAAGGATGGGCGAACAAAAAGTGTCCATTCAATGTAGGTTTTTTATTCTTACTTTAGATAAGGTAAGAAAAAGAACTTGAATTGAATGGACACGTTTTGTCCACGCATCTTTTAAAACTATAAATGCATCTTCCAAAAAATTTGCAAAAAATTTTATTGTTTGGATGGCAGGATACGATTGTTTGTTTTGGAGGATATGAAGTATGTACCTTCATTGAATGGTGACCTAGATGAATCGCATGCATAGAGGTTACTCAAGATAGAGCAATCTGATTATAATGGACTAGTGCCAACAGGATTCCTGCGGTATGCAATAAATCTCTTGCATGTCAATGATGAGCATCTAAACTTTAGGATACAAAGTGGAAATCATGGTGGCTTGAGAGGAGCACTTTTATACAGCTTGTTCAAAGAACTTCAGTGTCATAAACCTTAAGTTCTTTCAACAAGCTGTATAAAAGTGATCCTCTCAAGCCACCATGATTTCCACTTTGTATCCTAAAGTTCAGATGCTCATCATTGACATGCAAGAGGTTTACTGCATACCCTAGGAATCCTGCGAACACTATTTCCTTATGATCAGGTTGCTCTATCTTCAGTAACCTCTGTGCATGCGATTCATCCAGGTCACCATCGTATGGCCTATAAATAGTGCCAAATCCTTTGAATAGCAATTATAAACGCGCTTCTCACACTTTCAAACTGAACATATGATAGAATCGAAAAATCATTCAATGAAGGTACATACTTCATATCCTCCAAAACAAACAATCGTATCGTGCCATCCAAAGCAATCAAATTTTTCATGAATATTTTGAAAGATGCACATAAGCATACACATATATAAAATTATATGAATATATATATATATATATATATATATATATATATATATATATATATATATATATATATATATATATATATATATATATATATATATATATATATATATATATATGTATATATATATTTTTTTATTTATTTATTTATTTATTTATTTATTTATTTATTTACATTTTTGAATATATCTTTTTTTGATAAACTTACAGGTTATTATCTGAAAAGTTTTTAGCAAGTCAGAATATTCTTCCTACCTCACATGATGAAATGAAGACGATAATCAACAATCTTGGTATAGATTATCAATGTATACATGCATGTCCTAACGATTGTATTTTATATAGAGGTGAATATGCAGACTCTTTGACATGTCCCAAATGTCAATCTCCTCGATATAAGGGTGAAGAAGGTAAAATCCCAAAAAAGGTATTGAGACATTTTCCATTGGCTCCACGGATTAGACATATGTTTCAAAGCCCTGAATTATCAAAGCTTTTGACTTGGGGACATGATCACAAAAGTACTGATGGAATAATCAAAATTCCTCATGATAGTGTTGTTTTTCAGCATATTGATTCTACATGGCCTGAATTTGCACAGAATCCATAGAATCTAAAGTTAGGAGTTGCATTAGATGGGGTTAATCCATTCTCCATGAAATCTAGTAAATGGTCAACATGGCCAATGGTAGTCATATACTACAATCTTCCGCCATATCTTAGCATTAAAAAGGAACATTTAATGCTTTCACTTTTAATCCCAGGCAAAAGACAAGTTAAATATATGAATATATATCTTGCTCCTCTCATTGACGATCTTCAAGAGTTATGGAGAGGTATTAATGTCATTGATGTATCGAAAAGCATCAATAAAAGACATATTACGGTTCGTGGTATTATGGCTTGGACTATTCATGATTTTGTAGGATATGGTGTTTGTTCAGGTATTGATGTAATTTTTTTATTGAATATGCATGTAAATAAATATGATTTAATCTAATTATATTTTTATCATTTTCATGATGTAGGAATATCTACTAAGGTTTATAAAGCTTGTCCATATTGTGGTGATTGGTTGAGATCAATCTATAGTAAGAATCTCAACAAAAATATTTATCTTCAACATCGACGATTCTTGCCTGATGATCATCCATTAAGATCTAAAAGAGAAGCGATACATTTTAATGGAAAGCTTGAAACATGTCAGTGTCCAAAACCTATGATGCATATGGATTGGTATAAAAAATGGACAGATGGACCTCTGATAGATCCAGAATCAGAAATCTTCAGTGATGATTCAGATAATGAGTATGTGAACAGAGGTAAAGGAAAATTGGCACTTTTAGAGAACATATCAATATGGTATTCTTTGGAGTACTGGAAAGAGTTAAAAGTATGTCATCTTCTTGATCCTATGCATATATTCAAAAATGTTGGTTATTCACCATGGGAGCATCATCTTGGACTAAAAGATACCAGAGCATCAAGAAATGATTTGAAAGATAAAAAATCCAAACCAAAGTTATGGCCAGTTTTTGATAGACATGGACAAGAAACAACTTATGCACCTGCTCCTTCGATACTTACAACAAAAGAGATACAGACTATCAACAATAAAATTCAATTGATTAAGACTCCTAGAGGATATGGAGCATCTTCTTAAAACATGTTTACTATGGATGATAAGAGCTTATCTAGGTTAAAGACCCATGACTAGTATAACGTTTTGAAACATATTTTACCTTTGGTTATGGATGGATGTACAACTAAAGGAGTACGAGATGTGATCTATCATCTTGATCACTCATAAGGTAATTATGATACTTTATATTTAATATGTATGAATATTGAATATATTTTATTTTTTAATTAACTTCTTTATAATTTTTTTTATGATATGTATAGGTGGATTACATCCAAAGAGATTGACAAATACTCCATCCCACAAAAAAAAACGTGAATGCAAAGAGCTACATGTTTGATGGAGAAAGAACTTCCTACTTCATTTTTTCATATTCAGGTTCATTTATTAGTCCATCTTGGAGATGAAATAGAGATGCAGGTGTTTTCAACACTTTATGGATGTTTTGGGTCGAGCAATTTATGGGAATATTAAAAGGTTATGTGTGACAAAGAGGGAAACTAGAAGGATCCATGGCAAAGGGTTGGATGCTTGAAGAGTGCATGTATTACATTAGTGAGTACCTTGAAAGAGTTCATGAAGAAGCTCCACGTGCATGGACCAACGAGTCTTCTTCAAAAATAAAAGATGAGGTATTATCAGGTAAGGGAGTTCCGTTCTTATTTACATTTCAAGAAAAAAATGATGTTTCTACTATGAAGAACTTCGAAATATCCGAAGTAAAAGGCAAAAAAACAAAAGATATAGATGTAATCTCGATTATAATGAGACTATAGATACATCTTCTTTCACGGATTGGCTATATAGTGGTTTGCAACACGCCAACGCAAATAATGAAGAAATTTCAAATGAGCAAAGAGAGTTAATGATAGGTTGTGAATGAAAGGTAATTTTATTAAAATAATATTTTAATTTTTTCATATATGTATGTTAGTTTTTATTTACTTATTGAATTTATTTTACAGGTTCGAATGTTCACTAATATGTGGGCTTTTGGATAGCATATTAGAATCAAAGCCATTGATTCTTTACGTAAAACAGAGGATTCTAGTATTGTTGCTTCTTTCAAGCAACTATCACGTGCTAGCTCAAAAGACACGAACCTTATAGATAGCGAACTTGGTTACATAGGAACTATTGTTTGTATCTATGAAATTTCATTTCGTACATTCAAACAGGTAGAAAAAAGTTTATATTTATTATGATAGAGTTAGTTATTTTTTTAAGCACCTAATAATGGTCTTTTGTTGTTAAATATTTTGATAGGTCATTTTGAAGGCTGAGTGGTTTCGAGCCAAGTATAAAGGTAGTAATTCCACATTAAGAAAGGAATTATCTGGGTTTTGGGCAATTGATTCTTCCAAGGTAATGGGATCTACTAAAGAACAATATATTCTTCCTAGGCATATTGAACAAGCATTTTTTTATAAAAACCCAGATGCTCATCCTTGGTGGCAAGTCATTCATGTGCAACCTAGAGGTAGGTCATTGTTTGAACAGTTTATTGTTAGAGAGATCGAAGAAAGTCCTCTTGATGATTCAGCATTAGATACTGATACATCAACATCTGAAATAGAAATTAGAATCATTATACCTGATAATGATGCTAATCTTTTTGATGAAGATGATAGTTCTCTACATGCTCATTCTACTCATGAGGAAGAGGAATTACCAGAAATAGATATTAATCCATCAATAGATGATGTGATTCGTGAGAACATAGATTTAACAATAGAAGAAATAAATGAAATCACTAAGGATAATGAAGATGAGACTATATTGATGTCTTACCAAAATGATGGCAATAATGAAAACATATGAGCAGATTAGATAGTAAATTCTACTTTAGTTATAGATCAATAACTTGAAGCTTCTGAATGGATATCACATAATAGATTTTTTTATTAACTTGAATAATGATGAATCATACTAGAGAGATCAAATCATGTTCTTTTAAGTAAGAACATGAAGCTTGGGGGTATGCCTAATTATTTTATATATAGCTTTATCTTCGAGGAGCAAATTTTTATCATGTATGTATACATATGTGTGTGTATTCATGTGTATCATATGTATACATATGTTAGTATGCATATATATGTATTTCATGTATATGTATGTGTTTTCATGTGTGTGATATATGTATACATGTGTTAAATATGCATATGTGTATATATGCATATGCATTTATGTAAAATATTCATGTATTCATGTAATATATGCAAGTGTTTATAATTGTGTACATGTATATATGTATATGTGTCTACGCGTAAATATATACATGTAAATATGTATGCATGTATATATATGTTTATGTGTGCATGAAGGCATGTATATGTGATGTGTACATGTATATATGTATATATGTCTATGTGTAAATGTGTACATGTAAATATGTATGCATATATATATATATATATATATATATATATATATATATATATATATATATATATATATATATATATATATATATATATATATATATATATATATATATATATATATATATATCTGTGTGTGTGTGTGTGATGCATAATATATCTACTCCATTTTATATTTATGTATGTGTATCTACATGATGTGTATATATCTTTATATATATTATGATCCTCGTTGATTCGAGTGGCTATATATAGAGGCATAAGGTTGGGAGGAGAGACATCTCTCTAGTAGGATGTCGGAGGAATAGATGCAATATGTACATATACTTCAAACATATGCATAAAAGGTTGAATTAGAGTTGTTAAATTAGGGGTTTGAAAACCCTAATATCAAAATTAGTGTTTTCAGTTTAGCATTTTTGAAATAGAATTTATTTACTTATGTGTATGCATGTGTTGTGTATGTATGTGTATCTATATGTGCATATTCATGTGTTGTGTGTGTATATATGCATGTGTATATGTATATATGCATGTAAATATGATTATATGAGTCTATCTGTGTGTACATATGATTATGCATGTGTATGTGTATGTGAGTATGTGTACGTGTATGTGAGTATGTGTATGTGTCTATGTGTATTGATTATATGTGTGTAACTGCATGTATGTGTATGTGTGTGTAAAAATGTGCATGTATGTGTGTGTATGTATAAATGTGCATGTATGTGTATATGTGTGTAAATGTGCATGTATGATGTATATGTGTGTGTATGCGTGTATTTGTACCTCTAGTCTCACTCTCTCACTCATATAGATACATACATGCATAAACACACATACTCATATCCACATATATCTACATCAAAGCAGTGCATACCGTGCATTATCGCAACGATGAGCCATAAGTTTTCGCACTTCTTTTAGACACCAATTAAGCGACCACCCTGTCCCAAACTCTATCTCAATTGAACTAAGTATGTATTTTTTATTCCTCTCATCATGCTCACTACAGAAATAAAAAAAATAATGTAAATAACACATAAGATATTTATTTCAATTTATATGTAAAATATTTACTTACTTCCACGGTAAGTGGACAAGGCAGAGGTAAGAGTCGCATAATGCTCGCATTCTTCTCTTGAACTCCAATCCATTCCCCATGTACACAATGTTCCCCTCTAGCTCTATATTGCACTCTAGTCCTAAGATGCCTATGCATGTCCTCATAGGCAACTCTGCTCTGCTATCACGATCTGGAGGTGGTATAGGTGTCCTGAAAATAGATAGATAAAAATAAATAAAAATATGTGTTATAATATCATTTAAAAAGTTTATGAAAAAAAAACATACCTATGAGCAGAGAGTTGTCTTCCTGCATGTGGAGCCGCAAAAGAGCCCTCCTATGATCGCTGGGTAAGCACCGGATCGTATAGTCCAGCTCCTCATCGGACATCTATGAGTAATCACGCATGATGGCCCCTAGAGTATCAGACGGAACTCTTGCTCTCATAAGACTTTTTATGAGAGTGAGTTTTGCCTTTCTCTCTCTACTAGGATCCATAATACCTAACATATAAAACAAAATGGTTAAAAATCAATCTATATACGTGTACATATGTATGTGTTTATGCATTAAGTATGTGTATGTATGCATGTGTGTGTATGTATGTGCGTGTATGTGTATGTGTATGTGTGTATGTGTGTATGCATGTGTATGTGTGTATGCATGTGTATGTGTGTTTATGCATCATTATGTGTGTATGTGTCTATGTGTGTGTGTATATGTGTGTGTATGTGTGTGTATCTATGTGTATGTGTGTGCATCTATGAGTGTCTATGTGTTTATGTGTGTGTATGTGTCTATGTGTGTGTATGTGTCTATGTGTATGCATGTATGTATGCATATGTGTGTGTATGTGTGTGTATGCATTATGTATGCATATGTGTGTGTATTCATTATGTATGTGTATATATGCATGTATCTATGTATGTATGTATGCATATGCATATGCATTATGTATGTATATGTATGCATGTATGTGTATGTGTGAGTATGTCTCTCTATGTGTGTGTATGCATATAGGTGTGTGTATGTGTATGTGTGTGTGTATATGTGTTTGTATGTGTGTATACATGTGTATACATGTGTATGTGTGTGTATGCATCATTATGTGTGTATGTGTCTATGTGTGTATATGTGTGTGAATGTGTGTGTGTATGTCTATGTGTATGTGTGTGTGTCTATGAGTGTGTATGTGTTTATGTGTATGTATGTATCTTTGTGTGTGTATGTGTCTATGTGTGTATGTGTATGCATGTATGTATGCATATGTGTGTGTATGCATGTGTATGGGTGTGTATGCATCATTACGTGTGTATGTGTCTATGTGTGTATGTTTGTGTGTGTGTATGTGTGTGTGTATGTGTATGTGTCTATGTGTATGTGTCGCTATGTGTCTATGAGTGTGTATGTGTTTATGTGTGTGTATGTGTCTATGTGTGTGTATGTCTCTATGTGTGTATGTGTATGCATGTATGTATGCATATGTGTGTATGTGTGTGTATGCATTATGTATGCATATGTTTGTGTATGCATTATGTATGTGTATGTACGCATGTGCATTATGTATGCATGTAAGTATGTATGTATGCATATGCATATGCATTATGTATGCATATGTATGCATGTATGTGTATGTGTGTGTATGTCTCTCTATGTGTGTGTGTATGCATATATGTGTGAGTATGTTTTTATGTGTTTGTATATGTGTCTGTGTGTATATGCATGTGTATGTGTGTGTATGCATTATTATGTGTGTATGTGTCTATGTGTGTATGTGTGTGTATATGTGTGTGAATGTGTGTGATTGTGTCTATGTGTATGTGTGTGTGTGTCTATGAGTGTGTATGTGTTTATGTGTATGTATGTATCTATGTGTGTGTATGTGTCTATGTGTGTATGTGTATGCATGTATGTATGCATATGTGTGTGTATGCATGTGTATGTGTGTGTATGCATCATTATGTGTGTATGTGTCTATGTGTGTATGTTTGTGTGTGTGTATATGTGTGTGTGTGTATGTTTATGTGTCTATGTGTATGTATCGCTATGCGTCTATGAGTGTGTATGTGTTTATGTGTGTGTATGTGTCTATGTGTGTGTATCTGTCTATGTGTGTATGTGTATGCATGTATGTATGCATATGTGTGTATGTGTGTTTATGCATTATGTATGCATATGTGTGTGTATGCATTATGTATGTGTATGTAAGCATGTGCATTATGTATGCATGTAAGTATGTATGTATGCATATGCATATGGATTATGTATGCATATGCATATGCATTATGTATGCATATGCATATGCATTATGTATGTGTATGTGTGTGTATGTCTCTCTATGTGTGTGTGTGTATGCATATGTGTGTGTGTGTACATGTGTCTGTATGTGCGTATGCATGTGTATGTGTGTGTGTATGCATCATTATGTGTGTCTGTATGTGTGTATGCATGTGTATGTGTGTGTATGCATCATTATGCTGTTCTAAGTAAATTTGGATATATAAACGTTTAATGAGCTACACAAGTGCGTGATTGTATGCATCTAATACTCACAAACACCCATAAATTCCCATAAAGAAACACACATAGATAGACATGGACAAACATACACATATACAAAGATGATGGAACATAAAGAAAATTCCCTCAATAAAACTTATGTATTGAGTTTGAGCTCCTCCGTGCTTAAAGCACACACTATGATTACCAAATTTCTTCTCAATTCATAAAAATTGAATGTTATATTAGTAAGAAAAGTAGAGAGGCTACTTATTCTCACCGTGAGAATAGAAAGTCAATAGTAGATATTCTATCCGGAATACTACCATCCATGTCAAAAATCTCTTGAATGATGTGTGTGTGAATCTCCCCCCATCCATATCTACCCTTTAATACTCTTAAAATAGCAATGATGTACTACTAAAAATAGGAATGATCTAGAATAGTCTAGTGTGAACATGTGGCCATCATGCAACACTTAGTCCCATTACTACCAATGCAGTTCCCATTACTACAAAATACCTTAGGGTATCCCTGAGCTTGGGACCTTGGCAAGCTGGCCCTTGTCCCTCACACACATGCATTGATCCCTGTGGATCAATGGACTGATCCCTGTGGATCAATGATCCGTGTATATCGCATGCATTGATCCCTGTGGATCAATGTCTAACACTCTCTCCCCCTTTTAAACATGAATGTTCTCAATGATCAATGAGGGAAAGTACTTGCAAACTAGAGCTTTTGATTCCCAAGTAGATTCAGCAAGTGGTAATCCTCTCCAGGCTACTAGATACTCCTTGATCACACGATTTCTCAAAGTCTTCAGTCTTGGATATAATATTCTCTCTAGAGAACGATCTGTGCTATTACTTTCTTGTGAAGAAACAATACCTTCTATTAGATTATCCTTCCTGGAAATATACTGGATGAAACACTTGATGAGCTCTACAATTTGGAGGAGGCTTTAATCGGTATGCAACTTCACTTAGCTCTCTAACTATCTTCCAAGGTCCACAAAACCTTGGTAATAGCTTACTACACTTCCGTGTGGAGAGAAGTAGATTAGTATGTGAAAAAAAACTTTGGCTCCCTCCTCAAGGGATCTAGGAGATCTCTTTCTATCAGCATACTCTTTAGCCCTATAAGTCACTTACTGCATCTTGGCTTTAGCTATTTGGAGATTTTCTTGGACATTCACTAAGAACTTGAAGCACTAGGACATTTCATTGGCATGCCTATGGTACACAAAACAATGGGATTCATTCCATAGTTTATCTCAAAAAGAAAAATCAACTAGTGGTAGATAACTATCCCAATCTGTCTGTCTCTCAGACTCGTAAGCCCTCAACATGTCCCCTAAAAATTATTTGACCTTCTTGGTCCTTTGAATTTGACATCCCTATCTTAAACTGTGAATTTCGACAACCCATACAATCCGAAGACATGCTAGAATAAACAAATTTGCTACCTGTGGATCAAATGCACTGATCCATTTAGATCAAATGGAGTGATCCTTGTGGATCAATGGATTGATCCCTATAGATCCTCATTGTGTCTGCCACAATTAGGATAGTATTCCACTTCCTTTTGGTCCGTGGTAGCCCAACTATGAAGTCCATGGATATCCCAGTTATGATCTGGAGCCTTTAAAGGATACAAAACACCTGACCTCTTTACTCTTTCTACTTGGTTAAATTGACACATTAAACTTGTTAAACATGTGGACATCTCTGGCTATCGAGACCACCAAAATGTTCTTCTAACAAGTTGTATTGTCTTGTCAACACCTAGACGCCCTACACAAGG
Source organism: Ceratopteris richardii (assembly GCA_020310875.1). NCBI lineage: Eukaryota > Viridiplantae > Streptophyta > Polypodiopsida > Polypodiales > Pteridaceae > Ceratopteris > Ceratopteris richardii. Next base: position 99,507,026 of record CM035435.1, read on the forward strand.
CACATCATGGTTATCATGAATGATTTTTCTTCTCAAATCCCGAGAATCTGGTAAGTAAACCTTTCCTTTCTCTCTAACTATTCCATTCTCCTATGAGAAAATGGAATATGGAATGGACTTGTTCGCTCTACTAGGGGAAGAAAGAGCTGGAATTGTCCCGTCTCCTATAATAGAGTCATTAGTTATGGCTCGAATGTGGATCTTCCACTTGTGCTTCCTTTATCTCTTGAAGCAATGAGCTTTCTAGGACTGTAAAGCTCATTTGATACGTTATAATTGATAATGCATCAACTACTATATTCTCTTTGCTCATCTATACAAGATTTCCATGTGAAACTCTTGTATGAGCTCGGCCCAACGAGCCTGACTGCCTCAAAGATCTCGTTGAGGACAAAAAATACTTTTTGTATGGTGATCTATGTATACCTTAAAATCTACACCATGAAGATAGTGTTTGTAGACTTTAAGTGCATTCACCACTGCATATTTCCTGTTCATGTATTGGCCTTCCATCTTGGCTCAAAATTGCCCCTATGGCTTATGCCACTAGCATCTCTCTCTAACTCAAAGGGTTTTTGTAGATCGATCACTTTGAGTATGAAAGCCTTTGAAACAACTTGTTTTAGAGTATCAAAACTATCGTGATGCTCTTGCTTCCATGCAAATGAAACTTTCCCTTAAAGCAAGTTCGTCATAGGCACTGCTATCGACGAATATGAAGAATGAATTTCCCATAGAAATCAAAAAGTCCTAGAAATGACCATAGCTGCCCCTCATCTTGAGGAGTAGGCCAAACTAAGATAACGGAAACCTTGTTGGGATCCATCTGAATCCCATTGTCCGATACTCTATCCTCCAAAGAAATAGCTGAGTTTTCTCTTGTTTAACTAAGTCTTATCATGATCTCTTACTCTAATGGCTCTACCAAGCGCGTCTAAAAGATCATCAATCTTGGGCATAGGATATCTATGTTTGATAGTACTCTTATTGAGTGCTTGGTAATCGATGCACATCGTGTAAGATTCTTCTTTCTTCTTCACTCGAGAAACTAGTGCTGCAAAGGGTGAATAGCTGGGTCTAATCATCCTTTTTTTGTAATTATTTGAAGGACAAATCTTGGAATTATGCTCTCCCTTTTGCTCAAAATGCTTAAGTATTCCAACTAGAGTCTCCATGATTGTATGAATTCATCATAGTACACGATGAATGCATACAATATAAAAAAATAAATAAACTTACAATCCATTTAAAGAAACTTGGTAGTATTTACTAATCACATCTCTTGGAGATTTGGTTCTCCACAGATCAGTAGTCACATGCCCTCATGCTCAAACTTGATCGCATTACTTAATCACTGTTTATGATGCACTATAATAGAAACATCAAACTTTTGTCTCAACTTTTCTTCCATTTTGGAACTAACTTTCTTACGTGTTGACCTTGCATTGATGTTGAATGCTTTTACTTGTATACCTTGTATACAGGTATTTTGGTAGTAATTGGAACTGCTTTGCTAGTAATGGGAATAAGTGTTGCATGATGGCCACATGTTCATAGTAGACTGTTCGAAATCATTGCTATTTTTAGTAGTATATCATTGTGATTTTTAGAGTACAAGAGGGTATATATGGATGGGAGGAGAGTCACACACACATCAATTAAGTGATTTCTCACAATTGGTATCAGAGCTTGGGACCTTGGTTAGCTAGCCGTTATCCGTCACAAACATGGAGTGATCCATGTGGATCAATGGAATGATCCCTCAGGATCAATGATCCATGTGGATCACATGCATTGATCCCTGTGGATCAATGTATGACAAGCCAAATCTGCATCAATGTATCCATGAGCCTCCAAACCTACACTCCCTTCATAAAACAATGCATAATTGAAAGTTGCATTCGCATGTCGTAGAGTGTGACTCAAACATCTAAATTTGGTTATATGGGAACCATATAACCTCCATAAATTCACTTTCAAGTGAAACACTGTAGCTTAGATCAAGCCTTGTAATTGTGAGATATATCAAACCTCCCACAATTTTTTTGTACATAGTAGCATTTTCCAATGCTTCACTGGATGTAGTATCAAACTTTTCAAATTCTCATCTAATGGCATAAAAATCGGCTTACAATCAACCATACAATACTTTTGCAGCATACTCAAGGTATATTGTCTTTGCAACATCCATATATATGTATGTCATTCTTCATTAACACCACCTATAATCAAGTCAGCAATATAAATATCCAGAATCATGATGCCATCATCACCCTTCCTTGCATATAATGGGTGATCTACACCTCACATAGAAACTCTAGTGGTGGTAAAATAATTAGTAGTCCTTGCATGCCAAGCAAGAGGGTTTGTTTAAGCCCATAAAAAGCCTTCTGCAAAATACAAAGGTATTCTAGGTTTCTCTGAATCCTCATATCCTTGTGGCTTGATCCATTCTATTTGATGGGAAGTCCATCCTTATTTTAGTTGATGCAACAAGTGCTCTGATAGTAGAAATTTTACCTACACGATTGAATGTAATCAATGTTGTATGTCTATGCATATCTTTTTGCTACCAATCATGTTTTGATACTTGCTTATTACCATTGGCATTGTGCTTTAGATTGTAAACCCACTTGGTGCCTATGGGTTTCTTTCCTTGTAGAAATGGAACTAGGTTTCGTTGTGTCATTTGCATAAAATGAACCAATCTCCTCATCCATAGCTTTCTCCCAATCTCCATTTTCCATTGCATCTTCATAACCAGAAGGTTTCGCATCATGTAGAACCAATAGGCAGAATGACAAACCATGTAACTATCATACTTCAATTTTTGCACTGAATCTCCCATCCCCCAGATCCTATTGGTCGCGGATGACTTCTCCTTCTATCATCTCCATGTACCTTTCTTACTCTTGGATTCTTCACAAAGGGAAATCAAAGTTCCTCATCAAACCTCTTATCTAAAGTTCTTGAATCTCCATCACTATCTTCAAACCCTCTTGATGTTTTACTACCACCAATAAGCTTTTTCCTTTTAGCTTTCTTGGATGTAGTTTATGAATTTGCTGGACTCAGAATTCCACCAAATCTTCCACTCCATATATTTAGGTTGGAACTATTAGTTGGTGATACATTCGGTTCACTTGAGACTTGAGATTTCTTAATTGATCTTTCAGCATTTCCTTTGTAATTTTATTCAAGATTAAGTTCTTCTTTGGCATCTGCATAGGAGCTTGACATTTTATGAAACACCACATCTCTGCTTACCTTCACCTATCATGTGAGTGGGTTGTAGCATTTATCATAGGATATTTTGAAGAGGCCTATGGAAGATTTTGAAGATGTCTAAGGGTAAGTGGACGAATTTGGGATGGGTAAGGTTGATTTTGGGAAAATCTAAGGGTGAGTGGAGCTCTTAGGGTAAGAGGAGGAATATGTTATAGCTAAGGGCGAATTTAGGATGGCGAAGGCCCCTTTGACGAGGTCTAAGGGTGACATCTAGGGGATTAATGTTTCAAGAATCATTAGTCCATATTTCGGATAGTGACGAGCAACCCAGGGTGGTTGGCAGGATGTTCAAACTATCAAAGAAAAGGAGATTAGACCCTCAACTGCAAAGAGTTGTCGATAAATCTCCAGGTGAGCAGAGTCAACAACCAGAGATGGAAATAGGCTCAAAAGTAAGAATGATGCAACTGAAGTTGGAAGAGGTCTCTAAGTTCTTATGCAAGCATGAATAACAGTTAGCACAACAGAAGCAACATGTGGATATTAGAAGTATTGAAGAACTTCAAGTATTAAAGTTAGAAATTCTGAACCTTCAAGAGGAATTGAAAAGGAAAAGTTAGGAGTATGAGGAGTTAAGCACTCAATGCAAGCAGCAGCAGGTGGTTGAAATATCAAAGGCAAAAAAGTCCTAAATGGAATTCGAGTTATGGACGATTGAAATGTAGGAAAAGGTAGAAACTGAAATGAAAAGTTTGTCAACTCTAAATTCTAGTTTGCAGACAGATATTGTAGTCTTTAAGTCTAGATTGAAACCTTTGCTAGTATTGGAGAGACAAACTCTTAACAATGAAGAACTTGAGCTTGATGTAGTTTAAATGTCAGAACTGAATATGAGTATTATCAAACAACAAATACATCAGTAGGTACAAGGCTTATGGGATGTTCTTAAGGACAGATTACAAACTGTGATTCGATTTCCTTATGAGAAATTGCAACATGGATTTGTTTTTGTACATGAAAAAGAACTCCTTTAGGTCATAGAAAAGTATCAGGTAGAGAACAAAGAACATTTGCAGATGATTAAAGAACTTAAAGAGTATTTGGTGCACCAAAGTGTTCAAAAAGAGTTGGATACATTGGTAGATCAACAACAGTTCATCTCAGATACAACATTGGGTGAGAAGAAGGACCAGATAGAGGTATGTCCAAATTTGGTACAAGTTGAAGAGGTAATTGAAAAGGAAATAGAAGTTCATCGTGGAGCTTTTGAAATACTTGTTTACGATCAACGGATTGTGAATTCGACTTCAATGTTTTGCAAAAATTACCCACCGGGCTGATAACTCAAAATTTTGTTGAATCGGATGTTGGTGAATTGGATGTAGCTAAATCAGACTTTTAATAAACAATTATAGTTTAGTTAATGTATGGCATCACGTGAATGTATTTATGTTATATTTTGTTCATAGGAAGGGGGAGAGAAAGTGAAGCGTCCCGAAGGAGAAGATGCAAAGAAAAAAGAAGCGCTTATCTGAGCAACATAGATTTAGGAGTTCGCAGAGTGATTGGACATTTGTATTGAAGAAGAAAGTCTCGATAAAAAGTCTCTGTTTAAAATCCGAATTGTAATCTCTCAAGTTTTTGGAAGACTTTATGAAGTTGTTTTTCATACATCTGTCTTGCATAGATATAAACAACAAAAAAAACATAGATTACTTCTAGGCAAGGGCCCCAACCTTAGAGAGTTTAGAAAGAGCAGAAAAAATGGATAAAGACGATGTGATGTTATGCATTATTCTACTCGAGACGTACATCTATATTCTTCCTTGCAAGGTTCTTCTCAATGAATCGCTTTTCCCATGATGGTAATATTTCTGCATTGATTGGCTCTTTAACATTTCTCAAGAGCGCCTTGGTTTCTTCATTTATCTGATTGCAATGATCCACCATGTATTTTAGTTCGTCTATCCTCTGCATTCTCTTAGCACGATCATAGATGCCATCTTCTTCACTATCATCACTAGATAAGAGGACTCCAAATTTCTTCTAAGCTTGGTAATGATCTAGTTATTTATTCTTATCCCTTAGAGGTTTCTTTTCTACAAGAGTCAAGCACTCTTTGCTATCATACGGATAAGGCCCTATAGACACATAAATGATCCCATAATTCTTGTAGAGTTGATAACTTGTTTGAAACAAGTCTATGTTAGATTCGTGCTCCATGTACAAAGATAAGAACGATAGCTAAGAGAGATGCAGAACATTGAAGGTTCTGAGAAATTCAATTTATAAATATTGTCCCACTGTGAGGTTACAATTTCCAAGAATGGAATCGCTTCAAATTCTTCATGGAATATCCTATAAGCGCAAGTTATCCAATCAGGTTATAATATTAAAAAAGAGTGTTACAATTTGGAAACGTCTACATGTCAATACCACATGATACCCAAGCTAGCGATGTAAGTAAAAAGATGTTAAGACCCCAGGACTCATAGGTTCCTACTCTATTTTTCAAAGTGATTTTAAAAGGAATCTACGTAACGGAAAGAGAGAAAAGAAAATGATTGAACAAAAAAATAGGATATGCCAATCTTTCTTGTTTTAGAAAGAAATTTAATGCCTATCTATATTTTCTAAGGAAGTTTTCGTTGCCTATCTATATTTTCTAAGGAAGATTAAAGACTGCCCTATCAGGCAAAAAAACAAGCGTTCGCAAGAAGCCTCCAAAACTACTCAAGACAACAATGGCGATCCGACCCACTCGACCAAGGTGGGGGAAGGCAAGGGACACCTCAATTCACAAGCTGATGCTGATGGCTTTACTGAAGTTAGAAGAAGAAGGAAAAGAAGTCCGAGGGCCAACGGAGAGAGAAACAACCTGCCAATTACCCTCAACAACAATTTGTATTGCAACCTAGGAAAGGAGATCAATGAGCTTGACTATCCAGGTGGGAAGCCACTCGAGATAGATAACTACGACAACGCCTTAGAGATACCTGACAACAAAGAAACCCCCCAGGAGGGATATACTACAAGCAAAGAAGATGGATTCACCACTAATAATGAAGACAACATGGACAGTGAAAGTTCCATCATTGGATCGACGATCCCGGAAACGCTGCCGAGCACGGGGCCCAATTCTCCACAACAAGGTGCATCCCGCAAAGGAAAACAGCCTATGGAGATACCATGGAAAAGCCCTCACAAAAACCGATTTCTAAGTCGGGATCAGATCCCAGCAAAAAAGAAAGATGAGGCCAAGAGAAGAAAGGACAAGGCTCCCTCCCGCAAAGAGGGATCAACACAAAAATGATCGTTATCTCGCTAAACGCTAGAGGGCTAACCGACCCCTCAAGGGCGACCATCATTGGCCAATGGCTCCGCGACATTAGCTTAAACCCAGACATTATATGTATTCAAGAGATTAAAACTGACGGAGAAGACCTCCAAAAACGACTCAGACAGATCTCCCCGGCCCACGTGTGGATCCCAACGAAGCACCAGCGGGGGTCCGGAGGAACGGTTATCGGGATTAAGCAACGTTGGATCGAAAAGCTTGAGAACTTCATTGAAGATGTAAGCCACCGTTGGATTGCGGTTTCTTTTGGTGCTCCTCTTTGTGCTACTTTGGTTTCTCTGTACGCCCCTAACGGGGATTTGGAGAGACTGAACACTTGGGCTTCATTAGACGCGCTCCCCCACAACGTGCTTATTTGCGGAGACTTCAACATGGTGGAGGACCCTATGGACAGATGGATGGGCAAGGGTAGGGTCATCGACAGTCGGGAGAAAGAAACGTGGGACATGACCAAACTCCACTTGGATCTGGTTGAATTCAAAGACTCGAATGGCTTTTCGTGGTCGAATCTCCAAGCGGGTGAGGATCTGAGGAAAGCTAGGCTTGATAGATGCTACATCTCTCAGAGCTTTTCTCATCAGTGGGGTCACCCTACCATCACGCAACGCACTGACCTCACCATCTCCGATCACTACCCGATTGTTATCACTTTTCAACCTTCCAACAAGATCCGCAAGGCCCCGTGGTTCCATGCCAATGCTACCACTTTCTCTCTCCCCTCGGTCCACCAAGAGATTGCCGAGGTGTGGACGGTGGCGTTCGCCTCGGGCTTGGCCCCAGCCAAGTGCTGGAGAAGCGCGGTCGACAGGTCTCGTAAGATCATGATCAGAACCAAGAAGATGCTCGAAACTGTGCGGCGGGCTCGTAGGGAAGCTCTTTACCACAGACTCTGGCGGCTCGAGGAGGAAGTGAATAAAGGAAAACACCAAGCACAGAAAGGCCTCCGAAAAATTAGGGCAGGGTTGAGATACGAGGAAGAAATTCAAAGGAAAAACTTGCAAATCTTCTTCAAGGAGTGGTGGGCCGGCAAAGCCGACAAACCCACCAAAGAGATGTGCCGTATCCTTAAAAGGAAACACAACAGAGAGGCGATCCCTCTACTACTGGACCCACATGGCAATGTATGCAATTCGGAAGAAGATAACCTTGGCATCATCGAAGGACACTTCACGAGACTCCTGGGAACCTCGAATCCCCTCTCCCACCAGAGAAGGGACTGCATGGCTGCCATTTCTAGGGTTTCCCCCCGGAGAATTCCACCCAACCTCCTCCCCCTGCTTCATGCCCCTATTTCCGAATCAGAAATCATTGAGGTCATTGATGCCCTCCCCCTCGGTAAAAGCCCGGGACCCGACGGACTCACTAACGAGTTCTTTAAATCCTTTAAGCTGGTGGTTGCCACCCCTCTTCGGATGGTTTGGCAAGAAGCGCTAAAGTTTGGTGCTCTTCCTTCTTGCCTAAACAATGGAATTATCAAACTTGTACACAAGAAGGGGGAAAAGAACAGAATCGAGAACTGGCGACCTATTACGATGCTCCAAACAGGATACAAGATCATCGCCAAAGTCATTGCCAACAGACTCTCGTGCCACCTGAGATCTTGGCTGTGTGAGGACCAAAAAGGCTTCATCAAAGGCAGGTCCATCCTGGAAACCATTATGGATATTTGGGAAGGCATTCAATTTGCAAATGAGTCTAAACAAGATGTGGTTTTCCTTAAGATCGACTTTGACAAAGCCTACGATAGGCTAGAATGGGACTATATTCTGCAGTCGCTCCAAGACCTCGGATGTAGTCAGAAATTCACTAAGATGATCGCGACCCTTCTCGGCAACGCAACGACCCAAATTAACGTTAACGGCAAACTTTCGAAGGCGATCCATCTTAAAAGATCTATTAGACAAGGGTGCCCTCTTGCCCCCCTTCTCTTTGCCATCGCCACTGAGGGGCTGAGCAGACTTGTGGCTCATCATGTGGAGGCTGGCAATATCAAAGGCCTTCAGCTACCTCACGATCACAGTCAAATCATCATGAGACTTTTTGCAGACGATATGAACGCGTTCGTTCACAATGATAATACCAGCCTGGTGACCTTCTGGAGGTGTCTTGATACCTTTTGTGAGGCCTCTGGATCCAAAATCAACCACAATAAGACTGCCTTTAGGGCCATTGTGGGACATCAACCTGGCCTTCTCATTGATCATGGCTGTCAAATCATTCCGCAGGGCCAAATCTTTCGGCTGCTTGGAATCCCCTTGGGGTTTGGCGTCTCTATGGAGCAGCGATGGAACTGGGTGCTGGCCAAACTTGAAAACAAGCTCAATTACTGGAGAGGTATGCAAATCAATCTCGCTGGACGGGCGATGGTTATCAACACGTTCCTCCTTTCGTCTACCATCTATTTCCTCTCTTGCTGGAGACCGAATGAGCAAGGCCTGTCCAAACTGAATAGCATCTGCAGAAACTTTCTCTGGACGGGGGATCATAACAGAAGGGGGGTGCCTAAAATCAAATGGGCCATCTGCACCAGCCCTAGAGATAGCGGGGGGCTTGGCATCCTGGACATTGGGTGCATGGCTAACAAACTGGCAGCCAAATGGATGATTAAAGCTTGGGGCAATAGGGAGGCCTCGTGGGCCAAGCTGATCTTCAGAAACAAAAACGAGTTGGCCCTCACGGGGTCCCCGAACTGGAAGAACCTTGACATCATGACCCTGCTTTTCTCCCCGATACCTGTCTTCCCGAAAGGCTCCACTCTCGTATGCTCTCTGTGGAAGGGCTGGAATAAAGTCAAAGGCTTCACAAGAATCAGTGAGGACTGGAAGTGGGCGGCCGGAATCAGACAAAACGACTCTATCTGGTTTCCGATACATGGCATCCGGAGTGTGGAGTCGTGGAACATTCAAAATGCCAAGAAGTTATGGAACAAAGGATTCAAAAAATGGAAACACCTCTGGAAACAAGACACCAACAGTTGGATCAACTACGAGGATATCGACCCTCGCATAAACATCTCCTACGAAGAATGGAACACCTTGCAAAGCAGATGCCTCGCTTGGGATCGTCGCAAAACCCGCCTTCTCATGGGACATGATGCTCCGAACGCGCGTGGTCTCAAATGGCACAATGGGAATAGCCTACTCAAAATCCCGAACATCAAAGAAACGACTGACCTCCAGATCAGCCTCAACAAGAAGTGGTGCCTGTCTTGGACGCGGCTTCGGTGGGACATGAAATTCATGGGTATCTGGCACCCACTCATTGAGATTAAGAAGTCGGTCCTCTTATGGCAAATTCTTCATCGCGGAATTTGGACTAACCATAAGGCAAGCAAAATTTGTGGGACCCCTCCGTGGTGCAAACGCTGCCACCGTGCTATCGAAGACGTCCCACACATCTTCCTTACATGCCCCAACTCCTACAAAATCTGGCAGAGGGTTGGACTAAAAATCAGAGTTCAGAAACAGCTTAGCTGGAAACAAGTCCTTTTGGGTGAAGCGATTGGATGCTCTGCGGCTCTCTGGAACGCAATCAGAGGGGAAGTCCTGTGGAAAATTTGGCGGGAGCGGTGTGCTCTCAACTTCGGCGACCCCCCCAGGGAGTGGTCGATTGAAAAATCTCTATTCCTCCTTGGCAAAAGAATTGTCAACAGTAAGAAATCCCCCCCCTTTAGACACCATCAAGTTTTCCTTATGATCAACAACAAGCTCAAACCCAAGTGGGTCCCGCATGAGGGCGACGAGAGGGTGATCAACCTTCTTTGTATTGCAAACTAGGAATCAACCAAGCCTCCCCTGCTTTGTGGGATTTGGGGGGTCCCGTGGGCACTAGTCCCCTTCTATTGTACCTTTGTTTCTTAATTTAATTCAAGTCCGGGAGAGTAGGCTATTGCCGAACTTCCTTTATATTAAAAAAAGTTTTCGTTGCAGAAATGGAAGATTTCTTCAGTTTTCTAAAATGCGAAAAATTCAGAAATACAATTGTGAAAAAGAGAATTTCTAAACGTTTCACAGCTTCTTTACTATAAATCAAGCTATAACATTGCAAGCATAGGAATATCCTCACTTGCTGACAATTGAAGCATCATAAAGCAAGGATCCAAGCATGGGTACTCTTTATTCAAATTTGAAGTTGAACCTCCCTGATTTCTCTCAATCAATCACCCATCACATAGGTGTGATGAACCCTATTTTTTAGGAAAAGGATATTCTATCATTCAAAATTTGCCAATTCATATAAGCAAAGGCTATCTTTTGTGTCATCCACAGACCAAATGCATTTTGGTTAGCCATGATTTTATTTTGTGAAAGATGCTATTCAACCATTACTTTCATGTATTAAGGAGATATCAGTTCACAGATGACAGTTAGAGCACATTCGCAATTGTGAGGAACCCTATGTTCCATCGTCGTAGTAAGCATACTGAGGTGCACTATCATTATGTCAGGACGAGGTTCTCTATTGGACTAGCATATGTGCCCACATAGGAGAGCTTTGCCTAGGGAGAAGTTAGAAGCTTTCTTCAAAGCTTTGGGCTTACTTCGTTTTGTGGATTGATTGCACATAGCTTGGAACTTCCTTATATTTTGGTTCTAGCTCCTCATTCACTGCATCACTTCGAGGGGGATTTATTGATATATTTAGGTAGTGATGATTGTGATCACACTATGATTGTCGAGACACTTTTTCCCTCTTTAGGAGGTTCTTTTCCTATGGGCTTGTATTTACACATATAATTGTAACAGGTCACTTATTTTTTTACATTCTTTTGGTAATACATTCAGTATTGTGTGTTGTGCTCCAAGCGTCTTCTTCTTCCTTATGCTATTGGCATGCTTTCGTAGACCTACAATCCAACAGATAAACCAATGCAACTTTTTTACATTCAAGTACAAGCTAAGCAGATCTCCTTGATCAAACAGAGTGTATTGTGCAATTATCCACAAGGAGATATATACATAAAATTCAATTATAGTGGAATACTTCACTGTGTTCTTTATATGAAAGCCCATTGTCTCATGTCATAACAAAAAAAATTGTTACACTAGATAAAATTGAAACTCATTGTGATTTCCCTCATTAAGGATGGATCCCAAAATGATGTCATGTCTAAAGAGCTTTACTGAAAAGTTAAGTATCCAATATGAAACAAACTACTTATTATGACCGCCATGTACTAGAGGATGACTCTCCTCCCAACCTTATGCTTGTATATATAGCTGTTGAGGACTCCAACACTTTGATTCTAAGCCACTCTCTAAAAGAGGGACATTACCTACGAGCCAATCTTTAGAAAAGTAGCATTAGTTGAGAATCCTCCTTTTCTGAATCAATCCAGACCACTCTTTTGTGGATTGATTGTCCACCAACCTTTATCGAGAAAGGTGCTAGTTAGAAATGATGGTCCATGGAGGCCTTGCACAAAACATTGTTCCATGCAATTTTTGAGTTCAGGACCTCATACTTGGACCCCTTTAGACTTATCCACTAAGCTACATTGATTCTTTGTCTTAGAGAACATAAGAACGTATAATGAAGTTTGCTCTACAAATGTTTGGACATATACATGAGTGGCCAAATGGTGTCTGATTTCAAATCCTTCTTAACTAGATGGAAAATCATTATCCCTCCTTTGAATTATTTACATCCTTGATAACATAGCCAAACTCTAGAGTCATCCCCTAAGGCTCATGTTCTTAGGTGCCTACATGACCTTCTCATTTTGAAGATGAAATTGGAAATGCAGATTGGGAAAAAGCTATGGATGAGGTAGGAAACCTTTGCTATCAGTTACAACTTAAAATGGGAAAGTTGGAAGTCTTTGCTCGATTGTGGAAACTTTTTCCCAAGTAGAGTTTTCCTCAATTTCATCCTTCCATATTACTACATCACCAAGTTAATACAAGATGTTGAACCTTCTTATTTTGAAGATAATAATACATGACCAAGGTAATACAAGATGTTGAACCTTCTTATTTTGAAGATGCAATTGGAAATGCACATTGGGAAAAAGCTATGGTTGAGATAGGAAACCTTTGCTATCAGTTACCAACTTAAAATGGGAAAGTTGTAAGCCTTTGATGGATTTGATATGTTTGGCAAATCTAGATCACTTTGATCCCTGCATATATCCTTGAAGGTTCTTTCATTGACATGATCAAGTCTCTTATGCCACACTTGAAGCTCACTTAGGATTTGAGACCCAAAATTGAATAGAGCTATGTTCTTAGTTTCTCCTACTTCAAATGTAAAGAGCCTACCATGCTTTTCTCCTACTTTTCAGGAATATGTAGAGACTCACCCCGAGAATGAAAAACTCTGATTTCTCTCAATCTATTAAACCAAATGCTATGAACATTTACAGCCATAAAGGTAACACGGATAGCTTCCCAACAAGCTATGTCTCTTCCAATTTGAGGCTTTGTAGCGAGAGCAGCAACCTCTCCAATATTGCTATTGGTGAAGAAGATGATGTAGAGAAATGAAGGAGCAAGACAATGATGGTCACAAGTGTATGTATATTGCTTCCATGTATTCTACAAGTGTTTTGAATTCTTTATTTAAAATTTTCAAGAGCTCCACAACATCTACAATTGGATTTTGCATTCAAATGAAGGTGGTAAGAGTTGTTGGAGGGAATCAATTCAGTTTCCTACAATATAGGAAAAGTGAAGATCTAGTTTGATCTACTTTTGGGTATTGATTGCTTGATTGTTTGCAGCTCAACTACCACAAATTCGTGGAATTTGGTCTCTCTCTTTCTACTTTTACATTGGTAAATCTCAAGGCTTTTACAATGGTGAAAGATCCATGAAAAAGCTTTTTAAAAAATAGAATATGTCAGCATAAAAAAGAGAAGTCTCCAATAGATACTCCTTCGACGTTATCCAAGCGATAGCTTTTTGATGTGGATCAAATCCGACTTGAGCATAATGTAAGCATGATGTTCCAACATATTTTAGTATGGATTTGAAGATGTTTCAAGAATAATCATGTGCATCGTCTTCTTAAGAAGTCTCATGAACTAAGGAAAGTGCCATTTTGGAACCAGTATGCAGTGAAGATTCCACGGGACATGTAGTATCGTAAAAATGATCATAGCCGGAACTAGTCATCGATCAACACTACCTATCTTATGAGAATAAAGTATTAAAGTTTTTTCATGTTGTCTAATGAATCTTAGAAATTATTCTCTTTCATTTGTTAATAGATAGAAATCATTAGTTCCAATTTTGATTTTGGTAATGGTCTTATCAGTGAAAGTATGCGCCATGTTTTCTTCTTCATATAAAATAGAGTATTTTGTGACCTACTTGAACTTTCCTCTCACTTCCTTTAGATAAAGGTTCAGCAATGGGTTTAATTGTTTTGTTAAATATTTTCTACTTTGTATTCAATTTATCCTCTTTTATTATGTGCTCTGTTATGAATTCGGAATTCAGATCATCCTCATCAATGGAATTAAGAGGCACAACTCCTTAAGTGTTCGGCTCTTGTATTTCTATTGAATTTCTTCAACGAATGAGAAAGTAGACAAATTTTCAATGATATGTTCAACATGCACATTAAGTAATATGAATCCTTTGGTTTTGAGGTATTTTTCGTGAGTTTTAATTATGTCTTTTTTGGTACATTTTTGTTAGGAAAAACTTGAAATCTTGATGAAAAAATAAAACAAAAAACTTTCAAAATTATGGACAAACAATTTTGATACATCAATCCATTGTCTACAGTTGTCTTGATCCAAAGTGGAGTCAAAACAAAAATCAAAATATGCTCTAGAATTTTTTTGACGTTTCTCCATGACCTCAAATATTTATACATTTTTAGCATTCCATGGAGAGAGAGAAATTTTTTTGACTGCTTCATATATGTTGCAAGGAGAGAGAGAGAGAGACAGACAGACAGAGAGAGAGAGACTATAGAGAGAAAGGAATGAATGATTCTCCTCCAATGACTCGAAGCAAACAAAGGGCAAAGCCAAAGAGAGAGAGAGAGAGAGAGAGAGAGAGAGAGAGAGAGAGAGAGAGAGAGAGAGAGAGAGAGAGAGAGAGAGATGAATGCTTCTACCACACAACCTCAAAGCAAAGGAGAGTGAGAGACTGAGAGAGGCAAGAGATATAGGGTTCTGCTACAAGGACTCAAATCGGGGGAAGGACAGAGTGAGAGAGAGACATACACACGCAAAGAGAGAGGGAGAGGGAGTGAGAGAGAGAGAGGGAGAGAGAAAGAAATAGAGAAATCAAGGATTCTACTATGTGGACTCGAAAGAAGGGAGAGAGAGAGAGAGAGAGAGAGAGAGAGAGAGAGAGGTCTAAAGGAGTTCAAATGAGCACAATACAGAGAGAGAGAGAGGGAGAGAGAGATGGAGGAAAAAGGAAAGAAAAAGAAAGGGTTTGATGCCTATGCAAATAAGAGTCTTGGTGAACGAAAACGGTAGAGGGAGACGTACATAGAGAGAGAGGAGGAGGAATCAGGAAAGACCTAGTTAGGTAGAGATAAAATTTTGCTAGAGACCTTCATGCATAGAGAGAGATGGAAGATAAGATAGACTTCTATCTAGATGCCACCATAGATAGGGAGAGAGATAAAGAGAAAGAAAGAGAGATTGAGAGAGAGAGAGAGGAGGAATCAGGAAGGACCTAGTGGCCTAGAGAGAAATTTGACCTACACAACCTCATGCATAAAGAGAGAGAGAGAGAGAGAGAGAGAGAGAGAGATGGAAGATGAGATAGAATTCTTTGCAGAGGTCCCATGCATCGATCTTGAAGAAAGCAGACAGACAGATAAAGAGAGAGAGAGAGAGAGAGAGAGAGAGAGAGAGAGAGAGAGAGAGAGAGAGAGAGAGAGAGAAGAGAGAGAAGAGAGAGAAAGATTAGAGAGATAGAGCAGAATGAGAGAGAGAGAGAGAAAGACACAAAGAGAGAGAGAGAGAAAGGGAAGAGAGAGAGAGAGAGAGAGAGAGAGAGAGAGAGAGAGAGAGAGAGAGAGAGAGAGAGAGAGAGAGAGGGAGGAGAGAGAGAGAGGGGGGAGAGAGGGAGAGAAAGGGAAGAGAGAGAGAGAGAATGGGAAGAGAGAGATATAGATACTAGAGCAAGAGAGATATAGAGCGCACACAGAGAGAGAGAGAGAGATAAAGAGAGAGAGAGAGAGAGAGAGAGAGAGAGAGAGAGAGAAATGCAAGGATTATTGGGTAGGGGTGGATGTGGGAGAGAGGAAGAGAGAGAAAGAGACAAAAGAGAGAGAGAGAGAGAGAGAGAGCTATGGTGCTATTGGGGGTGTCTATCGAAAAGAGAGACAAAGAGCAAGAGGTAGAGAGAGATATACAAGTAACACTGCTCTACAAAATGTGTCAAAAGCTTGTGTACTCTTTCAACCTCAACGAAACACATGGTGTCCACCATTACAGATTCATAAAGCACATTCTTCATCCCATGAATAGATACATAGGTCGTTGCTGTGGAAGCTGGGATGAATAGATGCATAGGTCATCAGTAGATACATAGGTCGTTGCTGTGGAAGCTGGGATAATTAGATACATAGGTCATCAGTAGATACATAGGTCGTTGCTGTGGAAGCTGGGATGAATAGATACATAGGTCGTTGCTATGGAAGCTCATTGGTCTCTTTCCTTCTAGCTTGCTTCTAGCTCGGGCTCGCCGCTCGGTGGTGCCGGAATCGGTCCTCAGGGTCTTTGGCTGACATCACGTTTGTCAAGCGAAGGGGCGAGAATCGAGATCCCTCTAGCTCTTATTCAGGACTTTCGAACCTCTCTTCTCGATGTAATGTCCCCATTGAAGAAGTAACGTGTTGTCCGATGTAGATTTTGTCTTTTCGATCTTAAATGCGAACTCTTACTTTTTGAGGGGAGGTTGAGAGTTCTAAACTCTGTAAAAGCTATTCGGCTCTATGGGATTCGGGGGATCCCGTAGATAGTAGGCCTTTCTCTTGTACTTTTATTTTAATTAATTCAAGTCCGGGAGAGTAGGTTAAGATCTAATTTCCTTTATTTGAAAAAAAAAACCTATGGACACGATACGTATGAGCCAATTTGGTTAGTTTATGCATCTACTTGTAATGCTTTGGGCCGTCCAAATGTGACACCTTCGCACAGCTCTTTCGTAGTGTTGCTTCAGCAATCTTATGCTTCTTTTGTAAGGTATAGGGTGTCCCATGGATAGTATGCTTTTCACTTGTACAATTATTATTTTAATACATTGAAGCGGGATAGTATGCTTTTCATTTGTCGAACTATTATTTTAATAAGGCACGTCCTATGCCCTTCACTTATACAATTGTTCTTTCAATATATTCAACCCAAGGGAAATTAAACTTAGGTCAAACTTTCTTTTAAAAGAACATAAACATGCTAGCTTGAAATTCTCTTCTAAGCTTAAAACGCTTCATAAGTATCTCAAGCTCTACTGCCTTATTTCATTTGAAGAAAATTCGTGTATTTCAAGCATGGATTTGCGCTTCTTTTGGGAAAGAATTATTGGCCTCGAGGCAGATGATGACGTCTCTCTTCATAGCTTAAAATCAAAGTTTCCAGAAAATCCCATGGTTTTTGACTCACGAGAAAATGCATTTTCATGTATATCCTTTTCACCATTTTCTGCCTGCCAAAATTTACAATGTCCAAGGAAAAGGGTCGCGGTTCTCCGCTGAAAACTTTTCCTTTTTTGCAAAGGAGCATGTATTGTTAGGAGACTAGTCATGCTGGCGTGGGTTCTTGTATTATGCTTTGTCTCCCTAGAGTCAATCTCATGCTTCTTTCCCTGGTTTTTCTCTTTTCTTCAAGGCAAAGACTCACAGCTTTGGCAAAAAGACATCGACAAACAATTCTGTGTTTACTTCTATAGCTTAGGCATCGTTTGACATTGTTGGTTTTTTTCAGAAGTTCATATCAGCCATTTTTGTTATGCCAAGCTTCTTAAACACCTGTGATTCTTTTCTCAAAAAAAGAGGAAGTTCAGCCGACGCCTAATCACCCTCGGTTTAGTTTAGAAAGAAACATATAGATATAGTGAAGGGGCTATGTACCCATGGGAACCCTTTCCCCCTGTATTCCACAATGTTGAGCAAGGATCGAAAATGACCAGGGAAATGCTGAAAGTTATAGAGATCTAAAGAGAAGTCTAATGAGTTTTTCATAACCCTCATGGGTTGCCCATATACTTTTGAGCTTATTGTTTTCAATGATTAAGATACTTTGGTCTCTAAAGGGAGGTAATTTTCTTATAATTACATATTCTTCTCCCTAGCAAGGTGAGGCATTTCTCCATCGGCCATTGTTTTGGATTTCCGTCAAAATTAGCTGCACCTCTTTCTTTTCAAATCTTTCATAGAGCCTCTCCTCTCGCGTTTCACAAGGAAATGGAGCAACCAATCGCTTCACCCATTAATGCTTGCTTTTGATTGATTTAACTATGTAGCTTCAAAATCCTGGCAATAGCTTACGAGAACAAACAACTCTTACGGAATGAAAAGTAGAGGTGACCAATGGCCTTTATTGTGTTTGGGAATTGAGAAATTTTCTACTTGGTTTTCACAATGTCGTAGTTGTCTAGGTGGCACTAGATTTTGTGCACGGACTAGACTACATAAATTCTGGGAACTCTACTTCTGATAACCATATCATTGACAAAGGGAAAACAAAATGATAATATCTATGAAGTTTCACAACCTGACATTTAGAGGTATGAAAAGCTAGACTAGAGAAGATAAATGAGATTACACAACCCACAATTATATGTATATAACAAGTTATCTAGATTAGAAGACATCCTTTTAGGTAGATGAACTAGATATAAGATATACATGGAGAAGATCTCTTACGACGAGATTGAAAAAGATGAGATGAGATGCTCAGAATACTAGACTATAGAAGACTAGAGCAAGAAATATGAAAAGAACTAGAACAATAATGTGGAAGGTGCGTGCTTAGAGATCAAGACTCCATGAGCTCCACATAGTACCATTGGCCAAACTTAGGATGTATATGCCCAAGCCATCCTTAATAGGTATTGTAGGGAGGTTACAATTTGATGATATCATGGATCATATCAACAATAAAAAACAAGACCTTCCACTATCACCATCAAGCAAGTAGACAACCAATCTAAGGGTTATTGCAATATTCTTCGTATGATGGTAGTTTTATTTTCTCTAAATTTGCAACGAAACATTTCTCTAGATTCTCAATGAATCATTAGATATAGAAATTAACAAGAAATCTAAGGTTCAAGATGGTTTCCCCTTGAAGTCCATGACATCATCTTTCCCTTAAAAGATGTGTTCCATGGGGAAAGACCACCATCTTCTCTCTCTTGGTTTTCATGGGTTTCGTTGTATGGAGGTAACCGTTGAACCACATCCTTGATAGGTAGGACATGGTTGAACCACACCCTAATAGGGATGATTAGGAAGTAATCCTCAACCATGGATTTTGGGACAAGTGGTTAGCCCATCACACTCCTAAACAAGAGGTTGTGAGCATAAATCTCCTATATTTCATGACATTGGTATGAGAGCCTAGGAAATATGCTTATGCAAGGTGGATTGACCCAATGTCCTCTAAAATAGGTTCTTGGGTACTCTTTGTGAAATGGTACTAAGGGTGATGGCAGCACTTTGAGAACTCTATCCAAGAGAGATTGGAATGTATCTCTCAACATGTAGGTTGAATTGAGGTGTGTAAGATATCGTTGGAAAGATCTTGGACCCAACTTCCCAAATCTAATGAGATATCTATGAACTAGAAAGTTGTTTGGAATCCGTGTGTTCAAGATACCAAACATGGGTGAGAAGGAGGTTCCAGATACTAAGGTTGAGAACAAAGGCGCAAGACACCAAGGTTGAGAACAAGGGCGCAAGACACCAATCTTGAGAACAAGGGCTCAAGACACAAAGGTTGCGAATAAGAAGGTTCAAGACACGAAGGTTGAGAGCAAGGATTCAAAAGACATAAGTTGGGAACAAGGCTCGAGAGACTCTATAAGGTTGAGGACATCAGTTCAAGGGTACCTAGGGAGTTCAAGGAGCGGATCACTAAGGCAAGAGGGACAAAAGAGAAGATCATTGAGGAAAATGATGGACCAAGGGTAAATGAACGTAATAAGGTGATAAGGAGAAGACTATTGAAACACACCCTTGTAAGATAAGAGATAATTGAACTATACCCTAAGAGGGAGGATTGAAAAGTGCTTAGCCATGAAACTCCTAACCAAGAGCTTGTGGGCTCAGATATCCTATGTTTGATAAAATATGGGATTTGCAAAGTGTGATTGGTGCTCTCTAAAATTTTTGTGCAAATTTACAAGTATGATCACTCATGTTGGACCCTTTGAAATGGGCAAGGTAATCCAATCTTCCTTGAGAGCTTCTAAAATCTAAGATATTCTCCACCTCAAATTCTTCATGGTCTTCAATCTCAACATGTGGTGAAGGAAAATGTCTTTCCCCCATAAATGGAAAAATTCTCATATGGTTCCAACGTGGATACATGGAAATCAAGATGTTTTTCTATGGCATTCGGTAACAATAGCTTGAAGTTGACTCGGTTAATCTCATCCAAGATGGAAGGGATCAAATCTATAATGGTCTAGTTTTATATAGGGCCTCAAAGCTTGAAAATTATTTCTTAGTAACCAGAATCTACTCCCAACATGATAATATAGATTCTAAAGGACCAAGACCTATGTGACCCTATGTTGATAAAGAATGGCTCCCAAGGTAAGGTCTAATGCATCTATCTACAATGTAAAAATGGCTATGATGAGGAAGAAATAGAATTGGAGCATTGATGGATTACTATTTCAAGGTTTCAAAGGATTTCTTTGCTTCTTGGCTCCATAAAAAGTTTTTATTTACTATAAGTTTTTTAAGTGATGTCAATACATTGGAATAGTCCTTGAGGAATATTATTTAGAAGTTGATAAAACCAAAAGAAACATTGTACATCTTTGAAACGTGAAGATGTTTGCAAAAATAAGAATGGTCTCCATCTTCTTAGGATCCATTAATATTTCTTTCTCTAAGACTATCTTTACATGATGTTCCTAATCCTCTTAATCTTTGGAGAATATTAAGATATCTTCTAGGTATAGTACCATGATACCATCTAGATATTCTTGGAAAATATCATTCATCATATGTGAAAAGACCGTTGGAGTGTTTGTGAGACCAAATGGCATAACTACATATTTGAAACGCCAATACCTTGCTCAAAATGTTGTCTTCTATTGTTCTCCTTGTTTGATCTTGACAATCTTCATCAAAAAGTTCTTTTTCAAGGCATTCCAAGAGCTCTATTATAAGTTGTAGAGGATATCTTTCTTATAGTGACTTTCTTAATACCACGTTAGTCTACACACATGTGCAGTTTCCCATCATTATTCTTTATAAATCGATGAGGGGATCTTATGAGAGACTTTGAGTGCCTCATAAACACCTTGGGTGCATTTGGGTCAAGATTCTTGGATATCTTTGTAATTTCCTCTTGGGGTAGTTTATAGATTGGTCCAAAGGAAGGTTTCCCTACCTCTTCAAGTTTGGCACAAACATAAGGTCTATAATCTAGGAGGATATCTAAGCTCTTTTTTCTAAACACATCATGGAGACCTTGGTACTAGATAGGTAGCTTCATTGAATCATCTTTCTTGGATGCTTGAGTTGGTATGGCAAAGATCATATATTTGAGGTCCCTCCTTAGTGACGTATTAAGGCTTTGGCTCCCACATATATCAAATTCATTTGTATATCTCCAAGAGTGATTTTATTCTTCTCCCAAACATTTCTAGGTTATCTTTGCTTAGATAGGGCATTCCTATGATAATAGGATCTATCAAACTTGTTATTGGATTAAAACATATATGAGAAGCATGACCACCAAGTTTTACTCTTAATGTTGTGGTTTCCCTTGTAATATTCTAGTATGCTAGAGATCCTCCATCTACTAATTTAGCTATTCCTTTTGTTTCTTCTAAAGTTCTAAATTAATGCATTTCTCTCTCCAATCTTCATAGATGAAACCTGAGGAGGCTCCAGATCACTAAGATTGTGAGGGAAAGGGTAGATCACTAAAATTGTAATGGAAAGGGTCTTTCTATGCATGAATACCTTGATAGGAGAAATGCATATTTCTATGGGCGTTGTTGGAATTAGGAGTCCCTTTCATGTCTCATGGTTTGGATAAAACATCGCCTTTGCAACTAGAGAGTTTAGTTTTGTTGGTCTACAGGTGTGGCTGCGTCTCTATAGTTTGTTCTCTTGTTAGATAATGTACTCTCATATGCCAAGGATTTCCATGATATAGACATAACTTGTTATATCTGCTTCTCTACTTCTCTCTTCGCATCCAAGCCTTTGAAGAGCTTCTTGGCCACATGAAATCACATGTAGGAGGTGCTTAAGCTATACATTCAACCTTAGGAGAGGACAATGAAATTGTAGGTTACTTCTTGGACATCCATGAGATGACTTTTTGAAGATAGCGAGATGTGCTTCATTTTTCCTCATTTGTGCTAACCCAATCAACATCATAAACACCTTGTGGTTGTAATCCATCTCTATACGGGTACTAAAACCCTTGATTCACTATATGGTTGATGTACCAAAGCACTCACTCAGCTGCATTCATATGAACATCAATTTGAGAATCAACAAATTGACAAAGAAATCCTACAATATAGAAATATCAGGCATGTTCATAGTAGCATAATTGAGACTTCCAATTATGCTTTTATATGCTAAGATAACTTCAAAAGGTTTCCTTTCAGCTACACATAACTTAATTTTTGGATCCACATGTTGTGTGAGTGGCTTATATCCACTCATACCATACTTATAAAGTACAAATACCAAGTATTTCCTTTGAGCAACACCATTTTCTACATAAATTTTTCAATTCCAAGGAAACATTTGAGCACTCCAAGATCTATAATCTTGATTTCATTCCCAAGCATGTGCTTGATCCACTTGATACCTCCATCATCACCTCGTGTTATAATCAAGTCATCCACATATATGCATATAAATACAACTACTTCTCCTTCCCTCTTGAGGTATAGGGAAGGGTCTGCATCAATTGGCTTGTATCCACACCTACAAAAATACTACAAAAGCCTTTGATTCCAATTCCTTAGGGGCTTGCTTTAAACCATACAATATTCTCCTAAGGTTACAAGCAAAATGTCAATATTTAGGTCTTTCAAACCCTAAGCTTTGAGACATGTAGACTATTTTGTCACCATTAAGAAGAGCATTCTTGAGATCAAATTTATATTTTGGCTACCTCATAGATGTGGCTAATGATTACCCTAACTATGGTCATCTTTGCAAATGGGCTGAAATTCTTCATAGTCAATCCCTTGGTATTGAGAAAATCCCTTTGCCACAAGGCTTGATTTGTACTTAGCAATTTAATCATCAATATTTCTCATGATTTTATACACCCACTTGTTACCAATGATCTGAATCTCTTCTTTTCTTGGATTTAGAATCCACGTGTTGTTTTCTGGAAGGGCTTTGTACTCTTCTTCCATAGCCTATTCCCACTTCTTTGTGTCCTTGAACTCTTCATAAGTAGAAGGTTTATGGTCTTTGATAACTCTAGACATGGAAAAATAATGCCTAATAATGAAAGATCATAGATAGGCATTGGGATTGGATGTTTTAACCCTTTTATCTTTCTTTCTCCTCCTTTTAAGGAAAATACCTTCTTTGCCTTGGTGGTTTGATCTCTACTTTTTGATGTTGCTCCTCATTCTAATATAGGTGCTT
Source organism: Ceratopteris richardii (assembly GCA_020310875.1). Classification (NCBI taxonomy): domain Eukaryota; kingdom Viridiplantae; phylum Streptophyta; class Polypodiopsida; order Polypodiales; family Pteridaceae; genus Ceratopteris; species Ceratopteris richardii. The sequence continues at coordinate 99,530,394 of CM035435.1, forward strand.
CAAAGTCTTCAACCTCATGTCAATCTTCATGAAAACTGCAACAATCTTTCCTTTCCTTTATTCAATAATGGATTAATTGAATCCATGCGTCAGATTCTTTGTATTTTTGGACCATTAATTTCCAACCTATCTTGAACCCTACCTGCATACCTCATCCGTGCCTTTTGAATATCTTCATCTTGCAATGGAACCCATGGTTTAAATTCATGAAACAATACATCTTTCCATACCTTAAATCCTTTGTATTCGGATTGTAGCACCTGAAATGGAACTACCTTGATTTGAGTTCATCAAATAATACATCTTTGGATACCTTTGACTCCTTTGTATTATAGTTTTAGCACCTGTAACCTTTTTTCTCCATATCTTAGTCAATAAACATACATGTTTAGCCCTTGCATCCATCTTACCTCTCAATTCTTGTGAGATATGTGTAGCATACACACACAAATATTGTGATGTGTGAAAGTTATTTTCTCCTTCAAGTCCATGCCTCAAGTGTCATGCCATGCACCCCTGATGTGAGACTATAAGAAAAGAAAAAAAAATGAAATAAGTAATGATGGACTAGTGGTGTAGCTCTCATACCATGTAGAAGCTAACACAACACCCACACACACGTGCGCACACACACACACACACACACACACACACACACACATATATATATATATATATATATATATATATATATATATATATATATATGTATATATATATATATATATATATATATGTATATATATATATATATATATATATATATATATATATATATATATATATATATGTGTGTGTGTGTGTGTGTGTGTATATATATATATAGGATCAACTTTAGAGAGAAACATACATACAACTACTCATGGGAATAACACAAAAGATATGTTTATAGTGGAAAGTGAACTCAAGATGACTAGAAGATGAACTCAATATAAAAAATCTAATACAATGTAACTAAAGAACTAGACAAGATATTGATGGTTCTATCCACCCATGCACTCCATATAAGGAGCTTAGATGGTGTTCTAGATAGATGCAAGGTGAAGGGCAATAAGAGAACACAATGGGTACGAAGATGAATACTCTAATGGTTCCAACCACTGAAAACCATGATCTTAGATGGGAAGGGGACCATCCTTATAAGGTCCTCCAAGCCTAGGTCTGGATTCCGATTTTCTAAGGTCCTGGTAGCTTGATCCATGCCTAGGTTGGGATCTCAATTTTCTAAGGTCCGGGTAGCTTCATCCTGGTCATGATTCCAATTTTCTAAGGTCCTGGTAGCTTGATCCAAGTCTAGGTCAGGATTCCAATTTTCTACAATCCTGGTAGATTGATCCAAGCCTAGGTCGGGATTCCAATTTTCTAAGGTCCTGGTAGCTTGATATATGGTCTAAACCCAATGGTAGAAATGTAGGATCAACAACCATTTTTTTTTAGCCCTTGATGTTTCTCAATCCACACTTAAGGTCAATTCTAGATCCAATGGCCCACATCAAGTAGATCCCTCCCCAAGTTAAGAAATATATATGTTGTTTGTAGCCCTTGATTTCAGTTGATCCTCACATATAATCAATTCCCAATTCTAGGGCTTAGAATTAACCTTACTAATTATCCATCTTCCATCTCCTCAAAATAAGGAACCTACCTTTTTCCAACACTCTCACATGGCTTAGACTCATAATGGGGGCCTAACAAAATAGAGTGTCATGGAACAATGGTGGTGCTACATAAGGGTGAGGCATTGAGCATATCTAATAGCCCCCCCCCCCCCCTCCCCCATTCAATGCCCACCTGAATAGGAGCTTTGTTCTTGGTATGATGCCAAGTATTCCAAAAGAGTGGAACATTGACTATGTTTAACACACCCCCTCAATGTCTACCAAACTTTTTTCCTGGCCCAATGCCAAGTCTTCAAAGACGTATTTGAAGTAGATCCTATATAAGCACTTTGGTGAGGGCACCATCCCTCTCAAATGCACTTTCTTTCTAACTCTTGAATGTTTTTCATGAGGCCTATTTGATGTAGATCCTTTGTAAACACTTTGGTGAGGGCATCATCCCTCTCAAATGAACTTTCTTTCTAACTCTTGAATGTTTTTCATGAGGTCTATTTGCAAAGCTACTAAAAACTCTCACTACAAAATTGATACATTATGGTACTCCATAGGTAGATAAGTTTACAAACTACCTTTATGTAGCTCTTGATTTCGAGTACAATGATCTTATGGCTTGTTTCATCCCATACAATGCCCTATTTAGCTTATAGAATACGTTCTTTGAATGTGGATCCTCAAACCCTAGTGGTTGAGATGCATGTACCTCATCCTTGAGTTCAACATTCAAAAGTTTTAATTGGAAATCCCACACAAAAACTTTCCACTTCATCCAAGCTACTACCACTAATATGATGCAAATAGTGCTATTATGGGAAACGAGTCGTGAAAACCCAAACCCTCCACTAATGAAAGTCCTTGTTCTACCAACGTATCTTGATAGCATTCCAAGATTCCATTTATCATGTCCCTCACATGCACTTACCACTTGGTACTAGTGACCTCTCATGCCTCAATCTTCATTGAGGAAACATAATTGGCTTGCATAGCCTCCTTCCATGTCAGATTCACAAGTGCTTCATCTTCAATTATCATCTTCATTACTTCCTTCATAATCTCAACCATCATAGCTATAATGACTACGCAAGTAGAATCCCACTTGCGCTCCTCTATTCTTTGTGGTCTCCTTGGTCCTTTTTCCTTCTCTTCAATAGTTTTTGGCATAAGATTAATCTGACCATAGAGCTTCGCCACCATTTCAATAGAAACCAATCAATTTGGTTGATTTTAGGTTCATATACTCTCTTTTACAATATAATGATTATGCTTTCCCTTGCTGATATATTATGAGAGCCCTTTTACATAATGACCTAAAAGGACACATCTCTTGATTTTTGTTTCCAACTTGTTCTTCTTTTGACCAATGTAAGATTCATAATGAATATTTCTTATTTGATTAGGAAAGAAGATGCCTCGCCTGATACATATTGCTATCTCAATAACGGTGTGACTCTTGCACTCCATATCGTCATCTTGATGAGACGATCAAGATGCCATCAAGATGCCATAACGGTGTGACTCTTGCACTCCATATCGTCATCTTGATGAGAAGATCAAGATGCCAATATGTGACACTTTATGCCTTTGACCTTGCAAAAGTCTTCCAACTACTTTGAGTTGAGCTCACCATCACTTCCTTTTCCAAGCTTCTTAACACTTTTCCTTGACTAATTTTCAGAACGTTCTTGTTTTTCTTTAATTTTACCAAAAGCTTCATTCAATGCCCATATAGACATATTACAACACAAGTTAGCATATGCCAATGCGAGAAGAGCCTTGGACCTAATCGTGCTTTCTTATGGGGACGTGTTTCTTTGTTGCTTCCCCATCCCAACTTATACAACATTGCATCATTTCATTCACTATAGGTAAGTGATGAAGAATAATACCTTGCTTTTGCATCTCCATCAATACTCTCTCTACCACTTTAATGGGTCCATGTTGAGGGTTCCCAGAACTAGATTTAGCTCTTATTGTTCACGTGATGAGATGCATCATTCTCTAGTTCCTATGAATCCAAAATTGGTTCTTCTTGTGTTGATGAGCATACCAACCTTGCTTCAGCTGCATCTATTATCTCCTCCTTACATTCTTCATCTATCCTCTTGACATGAAATTCTCAATTATCTTATTGTCCTTTTGCAATGGAAGCATTTTCCTTGAAACTTATTCTTACTAATCTTCTTCTTTGCACTCTCACCTTTGATTGAGGAACCACCTCTTCTTCATGCATTGGTGGACAACATAACATCCCTCTTGCTAATTCCTCTTGGGCTTTAAGCTGAAAATCCTCTTCCATTGGTAGTGAATAAAACACCTCAAATATCAAAGATTGAGGTCTCACGTGAATGTTGAGAATATGTACCCTTCCATCATACTTTGGCTGAGAATTGCAAACACCTTTGAGCTATCCTATGGCCAATCTTCTTTATCCCTTCACAAGATATTCCATCACATGGCTTTTTGATCTAAGTGATGGATTTTCTCTTCACTTGGTTGTTCCTATTTTGTCCTTTATTTCTAGAGATTGTGGTCTTATTTTATCTTCTAATGCCCATTTGTTCCATTTGATCGTGCCCACACAATCAATAAATCCAATGGCTAAAGATGCACACAAATTCTCCCTTCAAAGATTCTTCTTTTTTATTCTTTATTTTAACTAACAATAACATTAGTGGTATTTCCTAACATCTTTGATTAGCCATTTTGATTTCTTAAAATTAGGAATCCTTATAAGGCGCATGCAGGGCTCACTTTTTTCCCTAATGACCAATAGCTTTTCCAAATCTTCTCTTTTGTTGCTAAAAATCTTTTATGATTTACTCATAAGCTATTGTGCATGTATCTTATTACTTGCAATTGAAGAATTTGATTTCTATGAACCCTTTGTGGAGATTTTACCTTTCCTCTAGCGTGCTTCAAAGAAAATGTTCTTTCAAGTAAAAGTAATAAGCCCATTTACTTATTTCTTTGAATTTTTTTGTTCATCCATTAGAGGATAGTACTTTCATACTCGTACATTCTCCTATGGGTTTCTATTCTCCTTCAGATTACTTATCATTAAACTCCTCATATTTATAAACATGTGGATCATAGTTAATGTATATCTTTGTATGTTGCATTATCCAGGTCCTATCATATTTTTCTCTAGAGAGCATATATACAATAGTATTCGATTATCTAGAAATATTCACAAAAGACATTAATAAACTTAATATACAAAATCCACCTAAGTATCGCAATGTCAGGGGATGAAGATTTTGCAATCATTCCAATCAATGGAAGATAGTCTCTTTCAACAATAAAATCGGCTATGATAAAATATTCCTTATCTATTAGTGACCAAAACCCTTAACTATAGCTTAATCCAAGAATATCTCTTTGAGTTTTATGCATGGTTTTTGCATCATAAATGTACAACATAGCTCTTCCTCTCATCCTTTTCTTGACCAATGACCTAGCCTATCATAATAGGAATAGTATCAATAGAAAACATTATTGTTCAATCTATCGAATAATATATCCGTTTCAAAG
>CM035435.1:99540540-99548040 GCA_020310875.1 Ceratopteris richardii
CCATATGATGATAAAGTGCATCAGGCCACAACAAAGAATCAAATAGACTCTTTGTGTAATTCACACCAGAACTCTTCAATCCCAAATCTCCATACAACTGACTATCTTTTTTTTCTAAGTTTCTTAAACACATTGAAATAGATGCAATTGTGAAATTTGGATCACCGGGCCATAATCCTAAAGCAAAATGACCATAAGCACATTGTCCATGTCCATGAGTAAGCATTCCTGTTAAAGATATTGGTAATCTCTCAATGCCATTAAGAGATTTTGGAACTGGTCTAATCTGTGGTATAGCTGTTTTACTTTGATCCATTTTATCATGAATAATGCATAAATATTTATCTGGAAATAATTCTGAGGAAACTCTCCAAGCATAATATAGATTTCTACAACTCATTTGACGTAGCATATGAGATCTTCTTTGTGCTAAATATCTTGCACGTTCTTCATGGTTTTTAGTAGATTGTAACTTTGCTTTTATTCCTGTACAAAAGTCACATTTGGAGAACGTACTTGACTTTGATAAAGAAACTGTTCTAAATTCTGTATTCCACATTCTTGAAAATGTTGGTTGAGATAATTTATTATATCCCAAACTCTCTAATGTCATATTCACCTCTCGAAGAATATCCACTTGTTTATAATGTGATGGAAGCACTCTTTGTGTTTCACGAGAACCATCAGTACATGTTCTCAACTTGTGTGGCATTTGATCTGCATTATTATCAATGAAATCATGTATCAAAGCTTTTGCCATTTCTACATGTTTGATACTTTTTCTAAGTATTCCATTATTCCCATGAATGGATACCTTTTGACCAAGTAGAAACTTTTCTCGTAGCCTATAAAATGAGCTCTTTCCAATACCATGAATTAAATACCATGCCTTGATACATACTTCTTTTGCATCAAACATGAAATTAAAACTCGAGCGCTGACTTGAGTTCACAAAGTTACCTTTGTACACCATACTCATGCAATCCAATACATATTTGTATCTATCTGAATAGCATTGTCCCCAAAAGTTTAATCTTGCTTCCAGTATTTTAGCCCTACTAGCTACTTGACAACATCTCTGTTCACAACAATCATGCATTGAAACCATCTGAATTCTCTCAAATGAGCATCTCTTATTAGGAGCCAATGTAGTACTTTTTCTAACCTTGTGGATGTAACTTCTTTTTTTTTGGTTCACTTCAAAATATCCACAGTTACTATTTTCCATATGAAAATCCTCTTGTTGATCTGATTCCATTCGAAGAGGAGAAACAACTTGTATATCATTAAAACAATGTTGAATATCAATTGCATGAGAATAATTCTTATCAACATCTACATCCTCAATACCATTGCAATTATCATCATCGATGTTGTATGATGACGTAAAGCAAAAATTTGGATTCTCTCCAGCTTCAAGATCCACATCCTCAATACCATTGCAATGATCATCTTCAATGTCATACAGTGAGTTAAAGCCTAATTTTTGTATCATAGGCTCACCATCTTCTGTAATGATTTGGAGTATAGGCCAACTGACCAATTTCAAAGTTGAATCCAAAGTTGATGCATCCACAGTTTCATCCATAATAACACCTAGGCAACTTTCTCCCAACTCTTTGCAATTTATAGCATCCCATGGATTTACCAATAAAACAATAGCAGTTGCATATCTTTCATGCTTTTCATGATCCAACAAGATGACTCTCTTTCCTTTCCACTTGTCTCTTTCTTCAAGTTGACTAGATATAGTTTGCTTTGTTGCCATCTTGATTTTGCCTGTAAAGAATAAATGAGAAATTAACAATGCTATTCAATTGATCATTCTTTCAATAATTATTGTAAAAATAATCAATTGAATTAAAACTAGATACAACCATCATTTCCACAAAAAATAATCCATATTTGCATATACAGACATTCACTAATTGGACTTAACTTTGAGTCTAGTCAAAAATCAAGGAAACTTTGAGTCTGTACAAACTTAAGTTTGGGTTTCTCAAGTTTTCTGAAGTTCATATCATGTGATCCAACAATCCTGAACTTGATAAGGTTGGAAAAAGCTGAGAGGCTCAAACTCCTCTTTGTTCTTTTGCACATAACACACAACAATCCCAAACTTGATATGACTGGAAAAGCTCAGAGGCTCGAACTTAAGTTCGAGCCTCTTTGTTCTTTTCCTTATATCATGTGACCAAACAATAATAAACTTGATATGGTTGGAAAAGCTCAAAGGCTCGAACTTAATCTTTTGCACATAAGACACAACAATCCTAAACTTGATATGGCTGGAAAAGCTCAGAGACATGAACTTAAGTTCGAGCCTCTTTGCTCTTTTGCACATAAGACACAAGAAACATAAACTTGATATGGCTGGAAAAGCTCAGAGGCTCGAACTTAAGTTCGAGCCTCTTTGTTCTTCTGTTCATATCATGTGATCCAACAATCCTGAACTTGATATGGTTGGAAAAGTTGAGAGGCTCGAACTTAAGTTCAAGCTTCTTTGTTCTTTCGCTTATATCACGTGACCCAACAATTCTAAACTTGATATTGTTGGAAAAGCTTAGAGGCTCGAACTCAGAACCTCTTTGTTCTTTTGCTCATATCATATAACCAAACAATCCTAAACTTGATATGGTTAGAAAAGCACAGAAACTCGAACTTAAGTTGGAAAAGCTCAGAGGCTCGAACTTAATTCTTTTGCACATCAGACACAACAATCCTAAACTTGATATGGCTGGAAAAGTTGAGGCTCATATCATGTGATCCAACAAATCCTGAACTTGATATGGTTGGAAAAGCTAAGAGGCCCGAACTTAAGTTCGAGTCTCTTTGTTCTTTTGCACATAAGACACAACAATCCTAAACTTGATATGGTTGGAAAAGCTGAGAGGCTCGAACTTAAGTTTAAGCCTCTTTGTTCTTTTGCTCATATCATGTGATCCAACAATTCTAAACTTGATATGGTTGGAAAAGCTCAGAGGCTCTAACTCCTCTTTGTTCTTTTGCTCATATCATGTGACCAAACAATCCTAAACTTGATATGGTTGGAAAAGCTCTTTGTTCTTTTGCTCATATCATGTGATCCAACAATCCTAAACTTGATATGGTTGGAAAAGCTCAGAGGCTCGAACTTAAGTTCGATCCTCTTTGTTCTTTTGCACATAAGACAACAACAATCCTAAACTTGATATGGTTGGAAAAGCTGAGGCTCATATCATGTGATCCAACAATCCTAAACTTGATATGGTTGGAAAATCTCAGAGGCTCGAACTTAAGTTCGAGCCTCTTTGTTCTTTTGCACATAAGACACAACAATCTTAAACTTGATATGGCTGGAAAAGCTGAAGCTCATATCATGGTGATCCAACAAATCCTGAACTTGATATGGTTGGAAAAGTTCAAATTATGGCTCGAACTTAAGTTCGAGCCTCTTTGTTCTTTTGCACATAAGACACAACAATCCTAAACTTGATATGGTTGGAAAAGCTGAGAGGCTCGAACTTAAGTTTGGGCCTCTTTGTTCTTTAACTCATATCATGTGATCCAACAATCCTGAACTTGATATGGTTGGAAAAAGCTGAGAGGCTCGAACTCGTCTTTGTTGTTTTGCTTACAACAACTTTTGGAAAAGCTGAAAAAGTCTAAGCTTCATAACTCAGCTCATATGATTAAGAGGCTTAGCTTTTGTAGATGCAAGAAGATTTGAGTTAAAAATATTAATGTTTTTACTAGAAAACTTGAGAGGCTCGAACTTAAGTTGAAGCCTGTTTTTGCCGGAAAACTTGAGAGGCTCGAACTTAAGTTGGAGCCTCATATCATATGAGCCAACAATCCTAAACTTGATATAACTCACGGGCTCGAACTTGAGTTCGAATCTATAAGTCCTTTTGGATCCAAGCGAGTGTTGAACTTAACTCCAACAATCCCAAACACACAACAATCCCAAACTTGATATGACTGGAAAAGCTCAGAGGCTCGAACTTAAATTCGAGCCTCTTTGTTCTTTTCCTCATATCATGTGACCAAACAATACTAAACTTGATATGGTTGGAAAAGCTCAAAGGCTCAAACTTAATCTTTTGCACATAAGACACAACAATCCTAAACTTGATATGGCTGGAAAAGCTCAGAGACATGAACTTAAGTTCGAGCCTCTTTGTTCTTTTGCACCTAACACAACAATCCTAAACTAGACATGGCTGAAAAAGATGAGGCTTATATCATGTGATCCAACAATCCTAAACTTGATATGGTTGGAAAAGCTCAGAGGCTCTTTGTTCTTTTGCACATAAGACACAAGAAACCTAAACTTGATATGGCTGGAAAAGCTCAGAGGCTCGAACTTAAGTTCGAGCCTCTTTGTTCTTCTGTTCATATCATGTGATCCAACGATCCTGAACTTGATATGGTTGTAAAAGCTGAGAGGCTCGAACTTAAGTTCAAGCCTCTTTGTTCTTTTGCTCATATCACGTGACCCAAGAATTGTAAACTTGATATGTTTGGAAAAGCTCAGAGGCTCGAACTCAGAGCCTCTTTGTTCTTTTGCTCATATCATATAATCAAACAATCCTAAACTTGATATGGTTAGAAAAGCACAGAGACTCGAACTTAAGTTGGAAAAGCTCAGAGGCTCGAACTTAATTCTTTTGCACATAAGACACAACAATCTTAAACTTGATATGGTTGGAAAAGCTAAGAGGCTCGAACTCAGAACTTCTTTGTTCTTTTGCTCATATCATATAACCAAACAACCCTAAACTTGATATGGTTAGAAAAGCACAGAAACTCGAACTTAAGTTGGAAAAGCTCAGAGGCTCGAACTTAATTCTTTTGCACATCAGACACAACAATCCTAAACTTGATATGGCTGGAAAAGCTGAGGCTCATATCATGTGATCCAACAAATCCTGAACTTGATATGGTTGGAAAAGCTCAGAGGCCCGAACTTAAGTTCGAGTCTCTTTGTTCTTTTGCACATAAGACACAACAATCCTAAACTTGATATGGTTGGAAAAGCTGAGAGGCTCGAACTTAAGTTTGAGCCTCTTTGTTATTTTGCTCATATCATGTGATCCAACAATTCTAAACTTGATATGGTTGGAAAAGCTCAAAGGCTCTAACTCCTCTTTGTCCTTTTGCTCATATCATGTAACCAAAGAATCCTAAACTTGATATGGTTGGAAAAGCTCTTTGTTCTTTTGCTCATATCATGTGATCCAACAATCCTAAACTTGATATGGTTGGAAAAGCTCAGAGGCTCGAACTTAAGCTCAAAGGCTCGAACTTAAGCTCAAAGGCTCGAACTTAATCTTTTGCACACAAGACACAACAATCCTAAACTTGATATGGCTGGAAAAGCTCAGAGACACGAACTTAAGTACGAGCCTCTTTGTTCTTTTGCACCTAACACACAACAATCTTAAACTTGACATGGCTGAAAAAGCTGAGGCTTATATCATGTGATCCAACAATCCTAAACTTGATTTGGGTGTAAAAGCTCAGAGGCTCGAACTTAAGTTCGAGCCTCTTTGTTCTTTTGCACATAAGACACAAGAAACCTAAACTTGATATGGCTGTAAAAGCTCAGAGGCTCGAACTTAAGTTCGAGCCTCTTTGTTCTTCTTTTCATATCATGTGATCCAACAATCCTGAACTTGATATGGTTGGAAAAGCTGACTCTTTGTTCTTTTGCACATAAGACACAAGAAACCTAAACTTGATATGGCTGTAAAAGCTCAGAGGCTCGAACTTAAGTTCGAGTCTCTTTGTTATTCTGTTTATATCATGTGATCCAACAATCCTAAACTTGATTTGGGTGTAAAAGCTCAGAGGCTCGAACTTAAGTTCGAGCCTCTTTGTTCTTTTGCACATAAGACACAAGAAACTTAAACTTGATATGGTTGTAAAAGCTCAGAGGCTCGAACTTAAGTTCGAGCCTCTTTGTTCTTCTTTTCATATCATGTAATCCAACAATCTTGAACTTGATATGGTTGGAAAAGCTGATTCTTTGTTCTTTTGCACATAAGACACAAGAAACCTAAACTTGATATGGCTGTAAAAGCTCAGAGGCTCGAACTTAAGTTCGAGCCTCTTTGTTATTCTGTTTATATCATGTGATCCAACAATCCTAAACTTGATTTGGGTGTAAAAGCTCAGAGGCTCGAACTTAAGTTCGAGCCTCTTTGTTCTTTTGCACATAAGACACAAGAAACCTAAACTTGATATGGCTGTAAAAGCTCAGAGGCTCGAACTTAAGTTCGAGCCTCTTTGTTCTTCTTTTCATATCATGTAATCCAACAATCCTGAACTTGATATGGTTGGAAAAGCTGATTCTTTGTTCTTTTGCACATAAGACACAAGAAACCTAAACTTGATATGGCTGTAAAAGCTCAGAGGCTCGAACTTAAGTTCGAGCCTCTTTGTTATTCTGTTCATATCATGTGATCCAACAATCCTGAACTTGATATGGTTGGAAAAGCTGAGAGGCTCGAACTTAAGTTTGAGTCTCTTTGTTCTTTTGCACATAAGACACAACAATCCTAAACTTGATATGGCTAGAAAAGCTGAGGTTCATATCATGTGATCCAACAATCCTAAACTTAATATGGTTGGAAAAGCTCAGAAGCTTGAACTTAAGTTCGAGCTTCTTTGTTCTTTTGCACATAAGATACAAAAATCCTAAACTTGATATGGCTGGAAAAGCTGAAGTTCATATCATGTGATCCAACAATCCTGAACTTGATATGGTTGGAAAAAGCTGAGAGGCTCGAACTCCTCTTTGTTCTTTTGCACATAACACACAACAATCCCAAAGTTGATGTGACTGGAAAAGCTAAGAGGCTCGAACTTAAGTTCGAGCCTCTTTGTTCTTTTCCTCATATCATGTGACCAAACAATACCAAAGTTGATATGGTTGGAAAAGCTCAAAGGCTTGAACTTAATCTCTTGCACATAAGACACAACAATCCTAAACTTGATATGGCTGGAAAAGCTCAGAGACACGAACTTAAGTTCAAGCCTCTTTGTTCTTTTGCACCTAACACACAACAATCCTAAACTTGACATGGCTGAAAAAGCTGAGGCTTATATCATGTGATCCAACAATCCTAAACTTGATATGGTTGGAAAAGCTCAGAGGCTCGAACTTAAGTTCGAGCCTCTTTGTTCTTTTGTACATAAGACACAAGAAACCTAAACTTCATATGGCTGGAAAAGCTCAGAGGCTCGAACTTAAGTTCGAGCCTCTTTGTTCTTCTGTTCATATCATGTGATCCAACAATCCTGAACTTGATATGGTTGGAAAAGCTTAGAGGCTCGAACTTAAGTTCGACCCTCTTCGTTCTTTTGCTCATATCACGTGACCTAACAATTCTAAACTTGATATGGTTCGAAAAGCTCAGAGGCTCGAACTCAGAGCCTCTTTGTTATTTTTCTCATATCATATAACCAAACAATCCTAAATTTGATATGATTAGAAAAGAACAGAAACTCGAACTT
>CM035435.1:99573040-99785540 GCA_020310875.1 Ceratopteris richardii
CACATGATATGGTTGGAAAAGCTCAGAGGCCTTAGGTTCTGAAGCCATGTCAAGTGTAGGATTGTTGTGTCTTATGTGCAAAAGAACAAAGAGGCTCGAACTTAAGTTCGAGCCTCTGAGCATTTCCAACCATATCAAGTGTAGGCTTTTCCAACCATATCATTCTTTGGTCACATGATATGAGCAAAGAGGCTCGAACTTAAGTTCGAGCCTCTTTGTTCTCTTGCTCATAATACACAACAATCCTACACTTGATATGGTTGGAAATGCTCAGAGGCTCGAACTTAAGTTCGAGCCTCTCAGCTTTTCCAACCATATCAAGATCAGGATTGGTGTGTCTTATGTGCAAAAGAACGAAGAGGCTCGAACTTAAGTTCGAGCCACTGACCTTTTCCAACCATATCAAGTTCAGGATTGTTGGATCACATGATATGGTTGGAAAAGCTGAGAGGCCTTAGGTTCTGATATTAACAGAAGAACAAAGAGGCTCGAACTTAAGTTCGAGCCTCTGAGCTTTTCCTGCCATATCAAGTTTATGATTGTTGTGTTTTAATGTGCAAAAGAACAAAGAGGCTCGAACTTAAGTTCGAGCCTCTCAGCTTTTCCAACCATATCAAGTTCAGGATTGTTGTGTGTTATGTGCAAAAGAACAAAGAGGCTCGAACTTAAGTTCGAGCCTCTGAGCATTTCCAACCATATCAAGTGTAGGCTTTTCCAACCATATCATTCTTTGGTCACATGATATGAGCAAAGAGGCTCGAACTTAAGTTCGAGCCTCTTTGTTCTTTTGCACATAAGACACAACAATCCTAAACTTGATATGATTGGAAAAGCTGAGAGGCTCGAACTTAAGTTCGAGCCTCTTTGTTCTTTTGCACATAACACACAACAATCGTGAACTTGATATGGTTGGAAATGCTCAGAGGCTCGAACTTAAGTTCGAGCCTCTTCGTTCTTTTGCACATAAGACACACCAATCCTAAACTTGATATGGTTGGAAATGCTCAGAGGCTCGAACTTAAGTTCGAGCCTCTCAGCTTTTCCAACCATATCAAGTTCAGGATTGGTGTGTCTTATGTGCAAAAGAACGAAGAGGCTCGAACTTAAGTTCGAGCCTCTCAGCTTTTCCAATCATATCAAGTTTAGGATTGTTGGATCACATGATATGGTTGGAAAAGCTCAGAGGCCTTAGGTTCTGAAGCCATGTCAAGTGTAGGATTGTTGTGTCTTATGTGCAAAAGAAAAAAGAGGCTCGAACTTAAGTTCGAGCCTCTGAGCATTTCCAACCATATCAAGTGTAGGCTTTTCCAACCATATCATTCTTTGGTCACATGATATGAGCAAAGAGGCTCGAACTTAAGTTCGATCCTCTTTGTTCTCTTGCTCATAATACACAACAATCCTACACTTGATATGGTTGGAAATGCTCAGAGGCTCGAACTTAAGTTCGAGCCTCTCAGCTTTTCCAACCATATCAAGATCAGGATTGGAGTGTCTTATGTGCAAAAGAACGAAGAGGCTCGAACTTAAGTTCGAGCCACTGACCTTTTCCAACCATATCAAGTTCAGGATTGTTGGATCACATGATATGGTTGGAAAAGCTGAGAGGCCTTAGGTTCTGATATTAACAGAAGAACAAAGAGGCTCGAACTTAAGTTCGAGCCTCTGAGCTTTTCCTGCCATATCAAGTTTATGATTGTTGTGTTTTAATGTGCAAAAGAACAAAGAGGCTCGAACTTAACTTCGAGCCTCTCAGCTTTTCCAACCATATCAAGATCACGATTGGTGTGTCTTATGTGCAAAAGAACGAAGAGGCTCCTGCCATATCAAGTTTATGATTGTTGTGTTTTAATGTGCAAAAGAACAAAGAGGCTCGAACTTAAGTTCGAGCCTCTCAGCTTTTCCAACCATATCAAGTTCAGGATTGTTGTGTGTTATGTGCAAAAGAACAAAGAGGCTCGAACTTAAGTTCGAGCCTCTGAGCATTTCCAACCATATCAAGTGTAGGCTTTTCCAACCATATCATTCTTTGGTCACATGATATGGTTGGAAAAGCTGAGAGGCTCGAACTTAAGTTCGAGCCTCTGAGCATTTCCAACCATATCAAGTTTAGAATTGTTGGATCACATGATATGAGCAAAAGAACAAAGAGGCTCGAACTTAAGTTCGAGCCTCTGAGCATTTCCAACCATATCAAGTTCAGGATTGTTGTGTGTTATGTGCAAAAGAACAAAGAGGCTCGAACTTAAGTTCGAGCCTCTTTGTTCTTTTGCTCATATCATGTGATCCAACAATTCTAAACTTGATATGGTTGGAAATGCTCAGAGGCTCGAACTTAAGTTCGAGCCTCTTAGCTTTTCCAACCATATCAAGTTCAGGATTGGTGTGTCTTATATGCAAAAGAACGAAGAGGCTCGAACTTAAGTTCGAGCCTCTCAGCTTTTCCAATCATATCAAGTTTAGGATTGTTGGATCACATGATATGGTTGGAAAAGCTCAGAGGCCTTAGGTTCTGAAGCCATGTCAAGTGTAGGATTGTTGTGTCTTATGTGCAAAAGAACAAAGAGGCTCGAACTTAAGTTCGAGCCTCTGAGCATTTCCAACCATATCAAGTGTAGGCTTTTCCAACCATATCATTCTTTGGTCACATGATATGAGCAAAGAGGCTCGAACTTAAGTTCGAGCCTCTTTGTTCTCTTGCTCATAATACACAACAATCCTACACTTGATATGGTTGGAAATGCTCAGAGGCTCGAACTTAAGTTCGAGCCTCTCAGCTTTTCCAACCATATCAAGATCAGGATTGGTGTATCTTATGTGCAAAAGAACGAAGAGGCTCGAACTTAAGTTCGAGCCACTGACCTTTTCCAACCATATCAAGTTCAGGATTGTTGGATCACATGATATGGTTGGAAAAGCTGAGAGGCCTTAGGTTCTGATATTAACAGAAGAACAAAGAGGCTCGAACTTAAGTTCGAGCCTTTGAGCTTTTCCTGCCATATCAAGTTTATGATTGTTGTGTTTTAATGTGCAAAAGAACAAAGAGGCTCGAACTTAAGTTCGAGCCTCTCAGCATTTCCAACCATATCAAGTGTAGGCTTTTCCAACCATATCATTCTTTGGTCACATGATATGAGTAAAGAGGCTCGAACTTAAGTTCGAGCCTCTTTGTTCTTTTGCACATAAGACACAACAATCCTAAACTTGATATGATTGGAAAAGCTGAGAGGCTCGAACTTAAGTTCGAGCCTCTTTGTTCTGTTGCACATAACACACAACAATCCTGAACTTGATATGGTTGGAAATGCTCAGAGGCTCGAACTTAAGTTCGAGCCTCTTTGTTCTTTTGCTCATATCATGTGATCCAACAATTCTAAACTTGATATGGTTGGAAATGCTCAGAGGCTCGAACTTAAGTTCGAGCCTCTTTGTTCTTTTGCACATAAGACACAACAATCCTACACTTGACATGGCTTCAGAACCCTAAACTTGATATGATTGGAAAAGCTGAGAGGCTCGAGCTTAAGTTCGAGCCTCTTCGTTCTTTTGCACATAAGACACACGAATCCTGAACTTGATATGGTTGGAAAAGCTGAGAGGCTCGAACTTAAGTTCGAGCCTCTGAGCATTTCCAACCATATCAAGTTTAGAATTGTTGGATCACATGATATGAGCAAAAGAACAAAGAGGCTCGAACTTAAGTTCGAGCCTCTGAGCATTTCCAACTATATCAAGTGTAGGATTGTTGGATCACATGATATGTGCAAAAGAACAAAGAGGCTCGAACTTAAGTTCGAGCCTCTCAGCTTTTCCAACCATATCAAGTTCAGGATTGTTGTGTGTTATGTGCAAAAGAACAAAGAGGCTCCAACTTAAGTTCGAGCCTCTGAGCTTTTCCAACCATATCAAGTTCAGGATTGTTGGATCACATGATATGGTTGGAAAAGCTGAGAGGCCTTAGGTTCTGAAGCCATGTCAAGTGTAGGATTTTTGTGTCTTATGTGCAAAAGAACAAAAAGGCTCGAACTTGATATGATTGGAAAAGCTGAGAGGCTCGAACTTAAGTTCTAGGATCTTTGTTCTTTTGCACATAACACACAACAATCGTGAACTTGATATGATTGGAAAAGCTGAGAGGCTCGAACTTAAGTTCGAGCCTCTTTGTTCTTTTGCTCATATCATGTGATCCAACAATCCTACACTTGATATAGTTGGAAATGCTCAGAGGCTCGAACTTAAGTTCGAGCCTCTCAGCTTTTCCAACCATATCAAGTTCAGGATTGGTGTGTCTTATGTGCAAAAGAACGAAGAGGCTCGAACTTAAGTTCGAGCCTCTGAGCTTTTCCAACCATATCAAGTGTAGGATTGTTAGATCACATGATATGAGCAAAAGAACAAAGAGGCTAGAACTTAAGTTCGAGCCTCTCAGCTTTTCCAATCATATCAAGTTTAGGATTGTTGTGTATTATGAGCAAGAGAACAAAGAGGCTCGAACTTAAGTTCGAGCCTCTAAGCTTTTCCAGCCATATCAAGTTCAGAATTGTTGGATCACATGATATGAGCCTCATCTTTTCCAGCCATACCAAGTTAAGTTGGAGCCTCTCAACTTTTCCAACCATATCAAGTTCAGGATTGTTGTGTGTTATGTGCAAAAGAACAAAGAGGCTCCAACTTAAGTTCGAGCCTCTGAGCTTTTCCAACCATATCAAGTTCAGGATTGTTGGATCACATGATATGATTGGAAAAGCTGAGAGGCCTTAAGTTCTGAAGCCATGTCAAGTGTAGGATTGTTGTGTCTTATGTGCAAAAGAACAAAGGCTCGAACTTAAGTTCGAGCCTCTGAGCATTTCCAACCATATCAAGTGTAGGCTTTTCCAACAATATCATTCTTTGGTCACATGATATGAGCAAAGAGGCTCGAACTTAAGTTCGAGCCTCTTTGTTCTTTTGCACATAACACACAACAATCCTGAACTTGATATGGTTGGAAAACCTGAGAGGATCGAACTTAACTTTGTATGGCTGGAAAAGCTGAGGCTCATATCATGTGATCCAACAATCCTGAACTTGATATGGCTGGAAAAGCTTAGAGGCTCGAACTTAAGTTCGAGCCTCTTTGTTGTCTTTCTCATAATACACAGCAATCCTAAACTTGATATGATTGGAAAAGCTGAGAGGCTCGAACTTAAGTTCGAGCCTCTGAGCTTTTCCAACCATATCAAGTTCAGGATTTGTTTGGACACATGATATGAGCGTTAGCTTTTCCAGCCATATCAAGTTTAGGATTGTTGTGTCTTATTAGCAAAAGAACAAAGAGGCTCGAACTTAAGTTCGAGCCTCGGAGCTTTTCCAACCCGGAGCTTTTCCAACCATATCAAGTTTAGGATTGTTTGGTCACATGATATTAGCAAAAGAGCAAAGAAGAGTTAGAGCCTCTTAGCTTTTCCAAGCATATCAAGTTTATGATTGTTGTGTGTTATAGGATTGTTGGGTCACATGATATGAGCAAAAGAACAAAGAGGAGTTTGAGCCTCTCAGCTTTTTCCAACCATATCAAGTTCAGGATTGTTGGATCACATGATATGAATAGAACTTAAGTTCGAGCCTCTAAGCTTTTCCAACCATATCAAGTTTAGGATTGTTGGATCACATGATATGAGCCTCAGCTTTTCCAGCCATGTCAAGTTTAGGATTTTTGTGTCTTATGTGCAAAAGAAGAAAGATGCTCGAACTTAAGTTCGAGCCTCAAAGCTTAAAATCAAGTCTCTTATCTTTTTCAACTAAGCGAATAGTATTTTTAACTCAAATATATTTCCAAATTTAAACACAATGGGAACGAACTTAAGAGGCTCGAACTTCGTAAATATAAAGTATGATAATTAGAGAGAATAGTATTGATTATAAATTTGATGACTATGAATGAGAAATTTGATGTTAATATATTCATATTGTTTGTTATTATGTTGATGTGATTAAAAAAAAGTTTTTTTGTTTTACTTTCAGGAGCAATGGAAAACACAAATGAATTTCAAAGCAATGTGATCGATAATGTATTTTCATTGGAAAATTTATCAAAAACAAGTGGGATGAAGGTTCCTTCAAATAGGATTAAGGTTCAGAAATCTTTTGATTTGACACACAAGGAAGACATGAAATGGTTTGCTGATACTTATGATCATGAAGGAAACTTCAAAGGAGATGTACATTTATTTATGACAGATGCAGGATCTACATATGGTGATATGGGAAATATTGTTCATGTTAAAGAAGATGTAAATGCACAAGGCACACCATGTTTTACTTGTAAAGTGCTTCCAGATGGTGAGAATATTAATGCGAATAAGTTTTCCTTATCATGGGAGACTTTGTGTTTGGATGATATGAAAGATAGTATCTCAAAGTCTGATCGATCATTAGGTTCAATTGGATCGATCGAATCGATCGAATCAATAGAAGAATTAGTGAAAATTATAAAAGAAGCCAAAAGATTAACACAAAAGTCAAAATCTTTGAAGAGAAGCTCAGATGTATTTGAGAGATCTAAGAAACGAAAGTTGAAAGGTTCTTCAAATAAAGATTTAGGATCATCATCAAAGTCTGTACAAAACGATGAAGGTGTATCAATCCGACATTTAGATAATAGGAGTGAAGAAACAGAGGATACAGTAGTGGAGCCACAAGAAAATAAAATGATGGATTTACTACTTCAAAAACAAGAATACTATGCTTTTGGTTCTGATGCAGTATTTAATGTTGATGTAAAAAGATGTTTTCCAGCACCATCGAATTATGTATATCGGAAATTAAACAGAGATTGGGTGCGTACATTAATGAATGATTTTGTCTTGGCTCCGAAAGAGAATGAAGTTCTTGCAGTTGTTATGCCTATTGATCCAAGTGTGAGAATACCTCTAAAAACTTTATCTCATGATGATATTGATAAAGTTGAGTATTGGATAATATCTGGACAACATTCAATTAGCGCAGCGAAAACTTTACAAACTGTTAATTCTCCGATGGTGACATTACAGTTACGACAACAATTTAGATATAGAAAAGCAAAAATTATAGTAAATTGTCCTCCAAAAATTTCAAGGGAGATATCTAAAGAGGCTAATTTGATGGTGGCAAAGTCATTACAGAAGGAACCATTTGTGGATCAACTTTTACAAGCTAGATCTCAATGGAAAGCCAATGGATGTCCATCCAAACCTCCTCCAGGTGTTAATCAGAGTAAAAGAGAATTTATATCATGGCAGGTATGTTTATATTCTTTGTATTTTTTGTGTTTTAGTTACTATATATTATTATTTTTTAAAACTTGTATTTATTTAAAATATATGTTTTTTTTCAGAATTTTGTAGAGACTACAGAGCAAACTTTACAAAAAGGATTTATAAAGAATGATTTGCATCTTCTTTTATGTAATGATGAGGAATGGAAAAATTGGATATCAATAATGCGTTTGTATAGTCAAGGGAAACTACTTAATACAAAGGGTGAAGTGTCAAATAACAAAAGAGATTCAACAAAAGATGTTATATCGACATCCGCAAAGATGGTAGCAATGAAAGGTGGTCAATTGAAGCAGGCACCAGGGACAGTTATATTAGGTCCGACATTGTTCAGATGTATTGCAGGTTTGGACAATAAAGAAATTTTAGAACTTCAAAAGGTAATTTTAGAGAAGAAAATTTTGTTAAAAAAGGCAAAATCATTGAAGCACATGGTTGACATGGAAGAAATGGCATGGAGATTAAAGACAGATCGTGTCTTGAAAAATGCTATAATTGCATTTTTTATTGATTTAACAACAGAGGTTTTGACTTGGGAAAACCTCTGTGAGAAATACAATATCACAGATGTACAATATGAAAAAATTAAAAGTTACAGTGAAACATTTGTGAAAGACTCATTAAACAGGGCAAAGAAGTCTCCTCCTTTACCAAAGGCCGCCATAACTTTGTTGAGTCATTTGTATAGAGTTGCAATGGGAATAAAGACCACAGCAAATGTTATTCCATGGTCAATCTATGGATTTGGTTTCGATTTGAACAAGGTGGAAAGTTGTTGTGCAGAGCAAGTTCTTCCATTCAATATTGTTTTCTTAAGGTTTGATTCAGAACTGTACAGTTTACATAGTCGGGAATGCATTTCAGCAACGTTCTTTTCCAGATTGATTTTTGCACTCAACACGATGAACTCCGAGACAGAATATGTTCTAGTATCTTTTATTGATTTCCTCTATGTCCATATGCTTGTAGAAGGAGTTCAACATACAGCTACAAAAATGACTTTCAAAATTGGAGCCACTCAGAGTAGTAATCCTTCCATCAAAGGAGAGATGGATTTTGCAATAGTGCTTATGTACATTAGCAAAGAGGATAATTATCAGATGATTGATAGAATAGATCAAGCAAATCTAAATATTTTTGCTCATAAAGGTCTGGATGGATTCATAGAAAAAAATTTCATTGATGATTTCATTAATAGTTCTGCTCGTGAAGACAGCTATGTTGTAGAGTTGTATTGTCGAGGAGTTGTTCTTCAAAGAAGTTTATCTAAGAAACGCAGATGTTTTGGTATATGTTTAGATGTTGAAGAAAAACAATTAGAATCAATTTGCTCTTCAGTTTTTGAGAATGACCCTGCTTTGCATCAATGGTGTGATATCAGTAATCAAGATACAGATATCAGGAATCAAGATACAGATAATACAAATGTGTTCGAGAATGTTGATGCTGAGATTGATGTACAACCTAGTGGAGAAGAATCAGAAAGTAATCAGGATGATACAGAAACCGATGAACATATTGTTACAATGGATGAAGATACTGCAGGTACTTCAAATGTATGAGGAAAAAAAGAAGGTTGAGAAAATATTGATTCCATGTAATGTAATAAATACCATAATTTTCAAAGTATATTTTTCTTTATATGCTAGTGATGATTGCATTTCTTGAACAATAGATTTTTATTTTGAACATATTACCTTGTTGAGTAAAGTGAGTTAAAGTTTGACATCTCTTGTCTATTCGAGTAATTTAAAAATTAGATGCATAAATTCACATGTTATAATTTTTAAATTGATATGCATGATTTATGACTCCTTTGTTTGAAAAAATCTGAAACATATTGTTTTTAAAATTATGATGCATTTGATTAAATACAATTCTGAAATGTACGGTTAAGATGCAAATATTGAACTGTGCAGTTTTTAAAATCGAAAGCTTATTGTTTGACGTAGATGCACAGTGAAATTAATTATAAGTGTTTAGA
Source organism: Ceratopteris richardii (assembly GCA_020310875.1). Lineage (NCBI taxonomy): Eukaryota > Viridiplantae > Streptophyta > Polypodiopsida > Polypodiales > Pteridaceae > Ceratopteris > Ceratopteris richardii. The sequence continues at coordinate 99,582,320 of CM035435.1, forward strand.
TAGAGAAATTAATAGATAGATTTTTATCATAAAGAGAAATTAATTGAGAAAATAAGTATTGATATGTCTGCATATTGTATTGATTATTATACATCTTTTGGATTTCTTTTTATTATAGATGTTAACAAAAATAAACATTTCATAAGTGATGATGGTATTGGAAAGCTTATTGGCCACTTTGAGGATGAAATGAGTACTCTACATGAGCAAAGCTCTTTTCAAACATCAGATAAGCTATCTAATGTTATGGAGAAACGACATGCTAGGCCTTTTTGGATTTTACCAGGTATATTGTGTAATATTATGATTATTTTATTCATATTATAACTCATTTATTGTAGATATATCAATAAGTTATCTTAAAGCACTCTTTTTAGTTATTGTGTATAATAAACCTCATTGTTTGATATATGCAGATAATATCTATCATCTTCATATAAGCAACAATTTTCTCCTTCTCGATCTAAATGCCCTTTTGTTCAAAAAAGATATAAGATGGAACATATCAGAGAAAGATTATGTAAAAAATCATTCAAATATTGATGACAAAAGATATTCTTTTCTTATGGTGAGGAGCCAAGAAGATTATTATATGGATCACATTGAAGAAATATATAAACCAGATCAACTTATCATTAATGCTAGTTTCTTCAAAGGTTCTATCCCAATAGAAAATTGCAGTGACATTACCCCTTATCAAGCAAGACATGATCGTTCAGTACCAAGTGATCTTCTATCCTATATTTTGAGCTTCATCCAAAGAGATGATATTTTGCTCAATCGAATCCGACAACCACATATCATCAAAGAACATCTTATATTTCCTATGTTTCAACTTGCAATGGAGAATTCATCTTCTATGTTAGAACATGATATCTTGAGTGAATCAAATGATCATTCAAATAACTTGAGAGTATCTTCTTTTGATGACTATGAAGTACATAATAATAGTGAGAAAAATGTAGATGTTCCATTGATTTGCAACGAAATTGAAAAGGAACATACAACAATAGCATCGACAAAGCTAGAGGTTCCATTGAATTGCAAGGATATCGAAAAGGGAGATCTAGCAACAATAGCTTCAACATTTGGTGTTCCACTTTTAAATAAAGAGCAGCTAAAACTGTTACAAATGTGCTACAAAAATAAAAGCATGAGAGAAAATCATGCAATAGTGTATGCTACAAGATTGGGCTATCGACAAAGTCGTTTCATAAGCGGAGTTGCAGCAAAAGCATACATAAAAAGGTTACAAAAGGCATACCTTAATTTAATAGGTAAAGAAATTCGTCATACAATATTTATGTTTTTCTTTAATATCTACAGACAAATATTTATAAAATTTTTCTTTTGCAGGATAAAGAAAAACGTTGACGGCAAGGTGGATTATTAAATTTTCTCAAGATCTTTTGATTGGTTTGAAGATAACCCATTTTTTTAATGTTAGTTTCCTTGTTTCATGAAAGATTGTTTTTCTTCACAAATAAACACACATACACATACATACATATATATATATATATACACACACGCATATATATGTGCACACACACACACACACACACATATGATAACCCATTTTTTTAATGTTAGTTTCCTTCTTTCATGAAAGATTGTTTTTCTTCACAAATAAATACACACACACACATATATGAAGTTTTTTCTAGGCTTAGTCTACTTTTAATTATATTGATTATAAGAAAAACTATAAAAGGAAATTGGAATCCCCATGAATATAAAATCATGCATTCAAATCAATTTTCCTACATTTTCTTATGTATTATCAATTTTAATTTACTATAAGTTTTAAATATTGAGAGAAATGATAATGGCTTAATTAAACATATCTTTAGTTACTGTGATTATGAAGTAATATAGAATATAAAACAATTGATTTTTATATAAATCTAATTAACTTCAATTTTATTTTGCAGAACAAAATGCTGATTTGCATATGAACTACAAAGAAAACCCAAGCTTGGCATTGATGTCTTGCTTGTCTTCACACATATATGAATCTTCATCAAGAAAGCAAGGATTTTCTTCATTCCCAAGAGATGAAAGAAGGGTATTGATACTGGAAATGAATGGCATTTTGCTCAAGACAATTGACAAGGAAAGGGGTGAAAGGGGTGATCTATTACTTGAATCTTTGCAAAACCATATGAATTTTATTGAAGAGAACACAAGAATTGCGCATTACATTCGCAAGGATGCATTATATTTCTTGGATTTTTGTATGGATCTTTTTGAAGTGTGGATTTGGACCACAGAAAGAGTGTCGATAGCTCAAATAACACTTGCAGTATGTTTTCCAAAACACCATCAAAGATTTCATATTATAGCAGGTCAGAGTGCATGCCAAAAAACTGATATCCGTATCGGATATAAGTTTGTACATCATAAAAACTTGGACACAATTTGGAAAATTTTTCCAGATTTGGATGGAAATAATACCATTATTTTTGATGATACATTATATCATGTGATTTGGAATATGAAAGGCACTTATGTAATTCTACCAAAGCTGTGGAGGCAATCATCGGAGGAGTTGGAAAACTTTTTATCCAAAACAATGATTCCGTGGCTTTATGGATGGATTTGCTCAAAGAACAGACGTTCTTATACATGTAATACAATTGTAAATCAGAAACCTTGTGATAGAGAAACATATTATGTACTTGAACAATATATTCAGAAACGATATCAATGATTTTAAAATATTTGAGCATCATGTATTTTATTGGTGTTTTTAAACACCACATATTTTTGGGACTGTTCAACCAAGTGAAAAATTATTGAAAGCCTAAATTGTATATATTTGAGTAATTACTGAATTCGATTGTTTTTCAAAGCCCTAAGTTAGTATGATAGATTTATTATAAAACTATATGAAACAATCTATAGTATTGACATAATTTTCATATCATTCACCTAAATGAACAATTATTAGTATGTCAAATTGCATATTATTAAGTATTGTTAAATTAGATCTAAATTCATGTGGTTGCTTTTTTTTTTAAATGGAGGTTCAGTAGAGGCATACTCCTCCAGGATTTAACTTTGAATTTGCAACTATATAAGGAAGGGCATAGTATCCGTGGGACCCACCTTATCCCACAAGATACAACTTTCCATGTTAAACATGTCCCTTACATGTGATAATGGGGGTTGAACCCCTCGTCCCCGCCTCAAGAGTCGAGAGGCCCAACCACCCTAATGCTTTTCTTTGTTTATTCATACTCCTTGGTGTTTTTTTAAATAAGCTCATCAACTAATATTATTTTTTATCTATTGAAAGCTTAAAACATTTTAACAAAAAGAAGATGTATTCATGAATTGATCTTTGTAAGAAGAATATAACATAGAAATTATAAGTTAATTCCATCACTTGGTATTATAAATGGGACTTGAATAATTCCCAAATTTCGTGAATAGGCCTTATCTTCTCCTTGAACAATCTCACTACCTTACAAAAATGAGCTTTTCGAACTAGTATAAGGTGAAGATTCCATGGAATAAATGGCACCATAAATATAATCATGGGAGGGGCTAATTGTAGGATCTGCACAACCTATCTCATGTGGGAATAGGGAATATGTGTTTTATGATTTCGACAAACTTTTCCTTCTCAAAAAGTGTAGGAAATGTGTTATCATTTCCAATTTTGATTTTCTTGATCATATCTTTTATTTGAGAGTAGGGTCATTAAAACTCATCTAAACCTTATGTAACTCTTCTTGGGTAATGCTTGGGATATGGCTTTGACTTTCTTATCAGCAGTCTTGTATTTTATGTTTACATCATGTTCATTTCGGATCTTAGCAATTAGCCAGTCTTCATTAGTTGAGTTGAGTAAAAGAACCATTGATCCATTCAAGTCATTTAAGGCATTCTCAAGCTCTTCAAATATGATGAAGCTGCTTGAAACTTCAATTATACTTCCAATTCTTTTTTCAGGTGAATATAATCTTTGAGTTTTGAAGTGATTCTCTTGGGTTTTATAATTTTTTTGGAAGCTTTTTTCTTTGGAGATATTATAACCTAGATGTAGGAAACCAAATTGAGATATTATCATACCTATGTATATATTCTCGCAAGACATCAAACCATGTCCCACTATGTTCTCCCTCAAAAGTGGATTCTAACATAAAAATTGATAAAAAAGGCCCCATATTCATGGATAGTTGTGCAATCATTGCACATGTGGTCCTATGAGTAAATGTGGTTCTTTCCTAGATTGTTTGTAATTACTTGAATGATTTGGACAAATTCTTTTAGTGTAAGTACATCATTCGTGGCTTGTGATAAGTCTAAAAAATCTTACATCTCAACATCTTAAGCAAGATCAAATCTCTTGCTAGTTACAAGATTTATAAAATTATTTTTAGAATTCAATCTTTATGATGGGGAAAACATGTTCCAAAGTCATATTTACTTGGCTCTTTAAAAGGATATCATGAAGTATTCCCTTGAAATCCACCTTCTTTTCAAGTTAAGATATTAGAACAACTTTTGGAGCCCTTCTTGTCTTTTTATTTTCTTTATGCTCTTCTCGTTGTTTTTCACTTGAGTCAAGAGCTTCTTTAGTAGTTGGTTGCTCTTTTATTTGTTTACCCTAAACTTCATTGATTCCTTACATCTTTAATATCTTTATGTTTCTCTTCCTCTTTAGAAATCTCACTCTCATCAAAATGTGCTCCTTTCAGATGTGCATGCACCAAAGCTATGATTGAATGGTTTTTCTCGATATTTGACTACTCAGATTCTTGCATATTAGAATCTAGAAGTTCAAGTTTTATCATGGAAGAGCCCAGCTTCTAAGCTCATATACTTTTATAGAGCTTTTTATTTCCACCTTTTCTCCAAATCACAACTAATGGAAGCCCTTATCTATAGTAAAAAAATTATCAATTTTAATCACTAGTTGTTGTTCCTTTGCTTCCATTAGGGCCCCACATGTAGAAGAAAAATTTTATATTGCATCAGACCAAACAGAGATTTTATGAGCAATGTTTCTCTTTTCATTTGCATTGTATTCCTTTGGAACATTGGTTGAGTAAGAGGCATTTACTACATCATGGTAGGTTTAGGATCCATCTACATTAGATTAGGCTGACTTACATTAGACTTTTGAGTACCCATTGTGTAAACCTTGTTATGAAGATTTGCAATCTCTTTTGATAGAGATTGCTCCATAGTCATCACATTTTTCCATTTGCTTACTTAATATCTCAAGTTATAACTTGATTCGAGTCCTTGATGTGGATGCTATATTGGTAGACATGGACACATTGGATTCCATAATCCAAGGATCTCTAACTTAAGATTCTTAGAGATCTAGAAAGCGCAAGTGTGTGAACCAATGCTAAAGTCTGTTGGAGTTAGACGTCTGCGGAAGCACGGGAACAGCACAAGGAAGAAGAAGAAGCTTGGAGCACAACACACAAGACTGAATGTATTAATAGAGAATGTACAAAGATTAGTAGCCCATTAGGGCAATAGGCGTATATACAAGCCGGGGGAAAAAAACCTCCTAAAGAGGGAAAAAAGTGCCCCGGCGGTCCTAGAGTGTTCACACACATCACTACCTAAATATATCAACAAATCCCCCCTGGGAGTGATGCGGTGAACAAGGAGCTGGTACTCATGTATAAGGAAGTGCCAAGCTATGTGGAAATCACTCCACAAAAGGAAGTAAGCCCAAAGCTTTGCAGAAAGCTTCAAACTTCTCCCTAGGCAGAGCCTTCGTGAAAAGGTCTGCAATGTTCTCTTGCGTGGGCACATATGCCAAGCTGATCTCCCCAGCAGAGAACCTCTCCCTGACTTACTGATAATGCACCTCAATGTGCTTAGTGCCAGCATGGAACACAGGGTTCCTCGCAACTGCCAATGCGCTCTAACTGTCAGTGAAGATGGTGGTGGCAGAAGACTGGCCAACACCCAAATCAGCCATAAGGCGTCTGAGCCACGCACACTCAATAGTCGCTGTGAAAGCTGCCCTATACTTAGCCTCACAACTGGAAGTGGCCACAGTAGGCTGCTTCTTGCTCAACCAAGATATACATGAGCTACCAAGCATGAAGCAAAAACCACTTGTGGACACATGAGTGTCATAGCAACCAGCCCAATCTGAGTCAGAAAAAGCATGCAAATCTGGCGGTAGTGATCCCCCCTTGGGATAAAACAACCCAAGTAGCCGAGTACCACTCAAGTAGCGAAAGATGCGCTTAACCGCCTTCCAATGCGTGACTCCTAGGCAATGCATAAACCTGCTCATCTGTGAGACAGCAAACTGAATATCTCGCTGAGTAATGCATAAGTAAATCAAGCATCCAATAGCCTGCTGATAGAGAACAACATCAAATGCATCTCCAGGATCATGAAGACTCAATCGTAAACCTGTCTCCATAGGAGTGGCAATAGGCTTACAGTCTTCAAGGCCAAAATGCTGCAATAATGTGTCAATATATTTTGTTTGACACAAAGCCATTCCACCATCAACTTGCATAAACTGAATGCCCAAATAGTGATGCAAATGCCCCAAATCAGACATCTCAAATGAGGCATGCAAATCAGCCTTAGAATCAGCAATATGCTTCTCAATAGGACCAGTGAGCAGCATGTCGTCTACATAGACAACAATGATCAGAAGCACATCATTAGCACGCTTAACATATAAGGTGCTTTCAGTTGGACTGTTCTCAAAACCATGTGCAATCAGATAGGCATGTATCTTCTCATACCAAGCACGTGGTGCTTGCTTTAAACCATATAACGCCTTCTTTAACCTGCACACCTGGTTTTCATGCCCTTTCTACACAAAGCCACGGGGCTGAAAAACATACACTTCTTCATGCAAGTCACCATTCAGAAATACTGTTTTAATGTCCAACTGATGTACATTCCAACCATGATGGGCTGCAAGTGCACAAATGCTCCGAACAGTAGTCATACGGCATGTAGGTGCAAAGGTCTCATCAAAATCAATGCCTCTTTCCTGCGCATAACCCTTTGCAACAAGCCTAGCCTTATACCTCTCAACTGTACCATCAGGTTTACGCTTCAACTTGTATACCCACTTAGTGCCAATGGCCTTCTTGCCAGGAGGCAAGTCACATAAAGACCATGTACCATTCTTCATTATAGCATCATATTCAGATTGCATAACAGCCATCCAATTTTCTGAATTCTGTGCTTCGTCAAAAGAAACAGGCTCATTCTCATCACAGAGACTAGATGCACCCTTAGCATAGCAATCTGATGCAAAGGAGGCACTATGAGAGCCTGAACGAGTACGATATGAGAAAGGTGCATCTAATTTGCGATCACGCAAAGTCTGCACCAGCCATTTTTGCATAGTTTTTGCCTGCTCAATATCAACTCTCTCATCAGCAAGTGCATCATGTAAATCTGCATCAGAAATGGGATGATCTGCATCATCATATGAAACCTGCAAAGGCTGAGAAGTTGCTTCATTAGGACCAACACTAGACTGTCCACCTGTAAAAAGAGGCATCAAAGTATCATACATGTCTTTGGAGCTAACAAATGTCTCCTTAGTACATGAAAGCAATGGCTGAATAGCATCTTCCACAAATACAACATCACGGCTAACCAAAATGCGTTTAGTCTGTGGATGATACAGGCAATAGCCTTTACTTTCAGAACTGTATCCAACAAAAATACATTTAACTACTTTATCATCCAATTTTCTGCGATGTTGTTCAGGCACTAATGCATATGCCAAACAACCAAAAACACGCAGATGAGCAACAGATGGCTTGCGGTCATGCCAAGACTCATATGGAGTGATAGACTACAGTGCTTTAGTGGGACACCTGTTCAGTACATATGCTGCACACATGACAGCCTCAAGCCAGAAACTATGAGGTAAAGCCTAACTCTTGACCATACACCTCGCCATCTCCATGAGAGACCTGTTCTTCCGTTCAGCAACTCCATTCTGTTGAGGTATGTACGGCACTGTACACTGGTGTTTTATCCCACTTTGGAATTTGCTTTGAGTGGATATACCCATGCATGTGTGGAAAAATCATCAATGAAAGTCACGAAGTAAAGGTAATTTCCAAAAGAGGGTGTCTGCATAGGACCACAGACATCACTATGTACAAGCTGCAATTTCTGCGTAGCCTGAATTGAACCATCTTTTGGAAAGGAAGAACGCTGCATTTTGCCCAAAATACAACCTTCACAAACATGTTTTCTAGGTGCCTCAAGTTTGGGCAAAGAGGACACCATTTCAGATTTCTGCAGGCGTAGCAAACTAGCAAAATTCAGATGACCAAAGTGTGCATGCCAAAGCTTTGCATCTGACATAGCCTGAGAATCTTGAACTGCACATGCCGAATCACTCACAGATCTTTCATAGTCTATGAGCTTATACAGCCCACGACATAAAATGCTAGAAGCAATAATCATATCGCCATTTGAGAGATCATGAACTGTACACCTGTCATCAACAAATTTCACAACCAAGCCAATCTTGGCTAATGCAGAAACTGATAACATATTCTTTTTGATCGGTAGCACAAATAAAGCATCTGACAAAGTGAAAGAACTACCATCAGCAGTAGTCAAAATGATCTTACCAACTCCCATAACAGGATAAGAGGAGTTGTTGGCGCATGTAACAGTATTCCCTGTAGGGGCAGGCTCGAGTGAAGAGAAGAAACTACAGTGCGAGGTAATATGTTTGGTCGCCCCACTGTCAAAGTACCAAACATCTGAGTCTACTGCAAACATGCACTGATCATGAGAAGATGGGTCAAAACTGCAGACAGTAGTAAACGCCCATTCTTCTTCCTGCACAAGATTTGCAGACTTTGTTTTTGGTCTAGAGGCCTCTGCAACAACCATTCCAGCCTCTTTCTTCTTTGCCTCTTTAGCAGCCAGTTTTGGACAGTTCTTAATGATATGATCATTGCCTTTACAGTACTTACAAAACAATTTCTGCTTTTCTGATTTTTTCTCATCTTTGTCTTGGTTCTTTGAATGTGCAGCATTTGCAGATTTCTGCTTACTAGTAGAAGAGCTCCATTTTCCTTTGCCCTTCTGACTAGCCAAGAAAGCTTGATCTGCAACTCGCATAATGGACCTGTTCTGCCTGGACTGATCTTCCTGCAACAGAACAGAGACTAACACCTCAAATGATAAGGCATTCGGATTGCCTTTCATCATCAACTGAAGAGTATAAGCAAAACTCTGATATGAGTCAGGAAGACCATTCAGAACGGTCTGCACAAGTGAGCTATCTGGTATAACCTCATCAGCAGAAATCAATTGTTCCTTCAAATCTTTGATCTTCGTTAGGAAACTGTCCATAGAATCACCTTCATTCATGTGCTCACTCTCCAACTGTTTTCGGAGATAAGCAACATGAGCCTCATTCCTAGCTTGGTACAATGTGGTAAGTGTATCCCAAGCATCCGTAGCTATTTTGCAAGAGTGTATGTGAGGAATAATGGCATGTTTGACAGACAAAGCTATCAATGCATGTGCCTGGGCATCTCTACCATCCCAACGAATCTGCTCTGCAGTAGGTGCAACAAAAACAGCAGCACGAACAGGAATCTGCACAATATCATCTTCGACACCATCTTCATCAGCTCCAGCACCTGTATTTGTAGTACCTGTAGTCGCAGGTGTAATAGGACGTCTTTCAACACCCTGCACAATGTTCCACAGTCCTTTTGCAACCAATACATGTCGCATCATATAAGCCCATAATGGGTAGTTGGTACCATCCAACTTATCCTCAATAGCCAACATACGGAATACATCATGGCTTTCAGCCATGGCCGGTGACTAAAATACCTTGATATAGAAAATTGACTGTATCTCAAAAAGTTGAACGGAACTGCCCAAACAAGTTTTGCTAGACCTGTAGCAGACTTTGAGACGCTTAAACTCGCGAACAGAAGCTGGTATATACCTTTGGCACAAAAGGACGAAATAGCCTGCACAAGCGCTGCGATAGTGCGAATCTGAGATTGCAAACGGAGGAGTGTCGATGGTGCCCTAGATGAAGCGACGACCTGCTCTGATACCAATTGTTGGAGTTAGACGTCTACGGAAGCAGGCAAACAACACAAGGAAGAAGAAGAAGCTTGGAGCACAACACACAAGATTGAATGTATTACTAGAGAATGTACAAAGATTAGTAGCCCATTAGGGCAATAGGCGTATATACAAGCCGGGGAGAAAAAATCCTCCTAAAGAGGGAAAAAAGTGCCCCGCCGGTCCTAGAGTGTTCACACACATCACTACCTAAATATATCAACAAAGTCAAGGTATCACATCATTCACACTTTTTTCAAGACTTCAATAATCTTTCCACATGTGTTTCAATTGAACATTCAAACTAATTTGATGAATAAAATTCAAGACTCTTGGGGCCTCATTTGAATTGAATTCTACACTAGATTTAGAGCATTATATAAGGAGAATATTGGAGAAGCGTCATGGCTATCTTCTAGCACTTTCTTTGTACTTTAAGGCTCTCATTATAAGTAAATATTCCAATTCTAAGCTTGCCCCTAGCTAAGCTAGACCCCTTTTAGCTCGAATATTTGCATAAGCATAGATTTACATCTACTTATATCTCATCGCATACTTTCTTCTTTCATAAACAAGATAGTTGTGTTATTATATGACCAATGTCTACCCCTCATGGTTGTATGAACTAAGGCACATTTTGTAGGGCCCTCATTATGCGAACAAGTTAAGCATGCATTACCAAATTCATGGGAATCCCAGCTTGCATGTTGGATGAAGGTGAAATTGGAACACCTAAGATGTTGTAAGTAAAGGGAGTTACGAGGGTCCGTAATTGTGGGATTCAGGGCAGCGATGAGCAATGTCTACTATGGGACCGAGGGGGCTAGTAGGACCCCTAGCTAGGAGTCCTAGGGAGCAACTGGTCACCCTAGTGGGGGTCTGAGGGTAGCACCCCTATGGCAATAGTAAAGGGAATATTCAATAGAATATTCCTTGTCAAAGTCATAAATCAATCATATTTGTTAGGTCACTCGAATAAGCCTAAGCTACACATGGGGATTACATAGACGATAGCCAACCACGTTCTATTGCCCATGTATAGCAATCCACACAAGCCCACATCCCTTGATTAACCCATATATACATGAACTTCACATTGCCCAGATATCGAATCGAGCTAGTATACCTCTACCTTGCAAATCTGTATCTAGAGTCTTCTAGATCACCATTTTAGCTCTACCTTGATAGCGCAGGGGTGGACAATGCCATCATCTTCATACTTGTTGTTATTAGAAATTTTTGAGATTCTACTATATTCGTTATCTTGTGTGCTACCACTCCTATGTTGTATTGTGTAACTACTTTCTTACATGGTATCATAGCCATGAGGTTCAAATAGCTTGAGAAGTATAAATATTTTAGCCTACTATCCCATTAGAATATCAATAGATTATTTGAGTGATTCATGATTGCATCATCATCAAACACTAGTCTTGGTGCTCTATTCAATATTAACACTACACCTATTTAAAATCATCTGTCAGCATTCAGTAAAGGGAAGCTGGATGGAACCAACTATACACTCTGGAAGTTCAGAATTTCCACAATTTTTGACTCCTATGAGTTACGTGAGAGTATCATGTGAATGCTGATGTAGTATGCGCAATTGTCACGTGTGTAAGTGATTTTGTGCTTACTTTAGTTCAACACCCTACTAAAGCACATGAGGCTTGGGGTACACTAGCTCATCTGTATGAGACCAAGAGGCATACTAGGATACAAAATCTAAAAGACCAATTGGCAAATGAAAATTATTTTGATTTTGAAAAGTTTGAAGATTTTATCAAACGGATAGAACATTTATAAGATCCATTAACTATAGTTGGTGTCGTTATAACACCAAAAGAGTTGGCTCAAAGATGTGTGCATATTCTTCAAGCAAATCATGATGAACTAGTAGCAAACCTAACACTCATGTAAGACCAACTCCCCTTACATTTGAAGAGTTTTGTGGTATGCTCTTGGAAGAGAAGATGTGGTTGAAGAAGCGGTAATGTACAAGCAATGGTGCATTGTCATCCAATGCAAAAGAAGAAGTCTCTTTTGATAGATAAAAGAAGAAGCCAAAAAAGAAAATTTTCAAAGGAAGTTCATTCTATTGTGAAAAGAAAGCTCATGCCCTCAAGGATTGTAGGAAGAAGCAATTTAATGAATGAAATCAAACTATGAAATCAAACTATGAAATCAAACTATGAAATCATCTTGGAAGAACATAGAGTTGACAAACAATACTGATCTAGAACTCTGGGTAGCTATTGGAGAGGTATGCTCATCCGCTCAAGCTCATGCTGGTAAACCATGGACTTTAGATAGCTTCTTGTCATACGACCAGCAAGAAGGATTGGTATCACATTTTTTAGTAAAAATCTTGCTTCTTTCAAGGCTTCAAGTTCATGGGACATAAGGGCTTTAACACTATGGAGATGTCCACATTTACAAGTGGAAGCGTAAGTGATGTTGTTGAAATGGAATTCAATATGCAAACACTATGGGTTCACCCACCAACCTTTAGTGAATGAAAGTTAGATGGTAGAAAGTATTTTCATTGGAAATTCAAGATTACAACTCTCCTTGATTCTTATGATCTTGTTTTATGGAAAAGTGTGTGTGAACTCACCGTTAGAAATATGCACACATGGGCATTCACATGAGTGTCCAAATTTGTAGGGCCCATGTGAGAATCCATGTGGGACCTCCACATCATGGAAATTAAGAGAGAGTATTAGAGTAAGTACATGGTTGGAAGGTAGTAAGATGGATTATCTCCATGTGTGATTTTTTATAAATATTGAATAGTCATTGTCATCCTTGAAATCTAAGCCCATCTTTGATTAAAAAAAAAAAAGAGGAGATCCTTAGGATCACAACCTATCAACTGGCATTGGAGAAAGGATAAGTTATGTGGAAATAGCCATAGAAGACTAAGTTGAGATTAAGCCACCCACATACATGGATATGAAGAGCAGCCAACGAGCAATGATGGGAGCCACCATAGCTCCTCCCTCACTCCTCTATGTAAGGTGAAGACATCTTCAATATCATGCTCTACATGTAGTTCCACTTTGAGCTCTTAAACTTGCTATATGGGAGAAATCTTCCTCTTTGTGAGCGATTGGTGGAGTGCAGAGCTTAAAACCCATTTCTCTTTATGAAGAAGAAGCTAAATTTTTCAATAATTATTATAGGTTTTGATGATGTGAGAACGACAAGAAACTCATTTTGAGGAGCTCTTATGGATGGTTAGATGATTTTGAAAAAATCCATTTTCTTGTTTCTTCTCTTTTCACTTATTATCACATATCCTTGTACATTCTAGGATCCATAGCTTCACGCTCATACATCTGATTAGAGAAATATTAGTATCAAATCAAAGTTTATCATGCAAGATTTGATTATAAGTAAACAAAACAACATTTGGACAAGATTTGATAGGTCAGAAATCTCTATAGCACTCTATTAGGAATTAGCCAATCAGTTCCCACTATTGTTTTGGAGCAATTGGTGTCGGATTTCAATTTTTTCTGCTTGGGCTAGCATCATGGATATGATGTTCAAGTGTTGTAGTACATTTGAAAACTAGCAAGTACTAGTGAGAAGTTTGAATTGGTTAAGTTTTCTTCACCTTTAGTTTTGAGCACTTGGAGGTTTTTTTTCGAGATTTTTTGAGTGCTTTATGGCTCCATGGACAAACTTGGCATTTAAAATTTTTTTTGATCCTAGAAAGAACCTCAAGTAAGAGCCTTAATACTTGAAAGATCACTTCAAAATTGCTTTGGATAGCTTGGAGATCATCAAGGTAAATCTCTCATGATATTTCCCTCTCTTTTTTATACAAAGTTTACTTCCATATTAATTTATCTCTCTAGTGTTTACATTTAGGGGGGAGTAAACATGGAAATTGAGGGTCAACGGCAATAAAAACACACTCCACCAAACGTTAGAAGGATATGATTGAAAGATGGGAGAAATCGAACAAGAAGAGAATTACCAATACATGGAGCTCTATGATGAATTTTTTATACACAAGCAATTGTATGAGCTCAAGGAACAAACCCATACGATAGGGACTTTCATCGATAGCATGACTTCTCTAATAAAATAGTTAAAGGCCTAGATGGTCTCTTTGGAGACACAAGTTATCCCTTTCCTAACTAAGATGGAAAGAGAAACGCCTACTCTTCTCATACATGAGATGGCTAGGAAGGAGACTCTCCAACTTAGCAAATATAAGGGAGAAAAATCTAGGGAGACTCCCCTCTTGAAATACCTTAAGACACCAATGCTTATGAGGTTTTACTAAGAAACAAATAAGGATTCAGTCTACACTTTCTTGCACAAGTGGAATGACTTGCATCAACGAATGGGCATACCACTTGAGTATCATGTGATTGAGGCAAGCATCTTGCTTGGCCCACGAGATTATAAGTTGCGATGAATGTGAAGGAGGCCAACTCTATCCCTATAGAGTAGAATTATTTTTAAACTTTCTCTTCAAGGATTTTCTTCTTCAGAATGAAGAAAAGAGGAAATGGGATGAGCAGGATAGGATCACATATAGTGGTAGACCATTATCATGCTACATATCCAATGATCGATAGATCATCTTGAAGCTCAAGGGACTTGATGATTTCTAAAAAAATTCGGGGTTTGTAAGAGGGTTATACAAGGCCATTAAGAGAGAGGCAAGAAGGAACACACCTAAAACATTGGAGGAGGAGATCAAGTGTGCATAGATGTATAAGGAGCATAATCATACTCATTATACTCCTATGGAGACATTTTAGCCCTTGAAGCGAGATAGTAGTACAAATTTTAAGACAAAGATAGTGTTGGGAGAGAGAAGTTCTTTATAAAGAAACAAAAACCACAAGGGCCATTATTACCCATTGAACATTATTAAAGGGCCAAGAGAGAAAACATGTGCTTTAGGTGCTTTTTTCTAATCATGCACATCGGAATTGTCCACTTAGTAAGGGAGAAAAGAAGAAAAATGAACCAAGGACTAGCATGGCCCTTGAAAAGGACAAAAAGATGGTGCACCTTGTGGAGACACTTCCAATACATGGTAGCTCTAGCTGCAAGGAGGTGGATCTGATGCATGAGGACATAGAGCATACTGGTTGCTTGACTTAGTGTAGAGGAGGTACTGGGATATCTACTTTTAACAAGAGCATGCAGCAAGCACTCCAGTACTTCACCTACTCAAGGGAGGTTCTCCTTAGGGAAATATAACCTTTAACACTTCTATGAGCAGGCAGATATCAATGATTGCATAGAGCTGTGAATACTCAAGAAAATATTAATGACAAATGACAATAAAGGAGGACCAATTACTCCTTAGTTCAAACGGATGATTACAACATAGGCAAAAGAAATGCTCTAAAGTTGATGCTCTAGGCTAGCATGCCGCTCCAGAACTAAACGATATCATTACAAAAGATTCATCCAATCCATACAATGAACACAACTAGATGCAGACTAGCACTGATCAATACAAAGTCTAAAGAATTGCTCTAACGGAAGAGCATCAAAATACCACTTACTCACACTGAAAGACAAAGCTAGGCCACTCTCTTCACACTATAGTGATATTAGCCCTCCACTGGGAAGCCCTCGCTCTGTATCCACACCACAGAGTGACTTCCTACAACAGGCTTGTAACCACAAGGTGCAAAGAGAGGACCCCTATACGCATGTAAGTATATGTGTATATCTGAATGTATCCCAAATGAGCACAATTCCATTGTTTTTATAGGCTCCAATACGCCAAGAGGGCCTTGCCGATTCCTCACGTCCACTGATCATGCGCGGATTGATTGCCCAAAATTGGAGGGGTAAATCAAATATGCCACCAGTCTTGAATTCGATCCTCAAAAATAGGCAGTCGTCAGGAATGGTTGGTGGCAATAATTATTTCTCTATTTTCACTTTTACCATGTACACTTATTTTTCATGCAGGCTAAGATCCTCATTTTGTGCCGCCCATGATATTCGAATGACAGGTGTGGGTAGGAACAATAATAGTTGAAAGTCCATTCATTGTTCCACTTACTTCTTTATTTTTTTTTCATAGACTCCTGCAGCAACGGTGGATTTCTTCATATTCCACACCCACCGCCTCTGGAGAGTTTAGGTCACCTCCTCCAGTTTGTACAAGTCAAGTATCTTGAGGCCAAGGAAGAGACCCATTGATGTGCATGCTTCAATTCTTTGTAAACTTGCCCGGGGTTAACTCAGTTTCATCAAAAAATTGTAAGATCCTTCACAAAAGGGGCCTCACAAACTTTGCAGAGGCGAGAGAGAGAGGAGGGTTGTGGTGTGAAAGGGCGGGGGCTGTGGAGTTCCTGAGGGGCTGTAGGGAGAGGGGCGTGAGGGGAGAGGCGCGGGTGGAGGAGTTGTTGCGGGGGGTGGAGGGGAAAAGAGAGAAAGGGGCTGCCGGGCTGGAGGAGCGGGGTGGTGTGGGGCTGGAGGGAGGGTTGGGATGCACACGGAAGCGGGGGGGGGGGGAGAGAGACACAGAGAGAGAGAGAGAGAGAGAGAGAGAGAGAGAGAGAGAGAGAGAGAGAGAGAGAGAGAGAGAGAGAGAGAGAGAGAGAGAGAGAGAGAGAGAGAGAGAGAGAGAGAGAGAAAGAGAGAGAGAGAGAGAGAGAGGGGGACAGAGAGAGAGAGAGAGAGAGAGAGAGAGAGATAGAGAGAGAGAGCAAGAGAGAGAGAAGGGGGGCACGCGGAGGCTGAGGGGGAAGTGGGGGCAGCATCAGCGGGGAAGGTGGGGGGCATGGTTAGCGGGGGGAGAGAGAGAGAGAGAGAGAGAGAGAGAGAGAGAGAGAGAGAGAGAGAGAGAGAGAGAGAGAGAGAGAGAGAGAGAGAGAGAGAGAGAGAGAGAGAGAGAGAGAGACAGAGAGAGAGAGAGGAGGGGAGGGGCACGCGGAGGCTAAGGGGGGGCGGAGGAGGGATGGTAAGGAATTGAGGGGCTGCGGGGGGTAGAGGGAAGGGGAAAGAGCAAGAGAGAGAGAATTCCTAAAAATAGACGAAAACGGCCACCTTAGCTCTAGCTCTAAGGAGAAAGAGAGAGAGAGAAACAAAGCTCGAAGGGTGGATTTCTGAACGAAAAGAGACAGCACAGTGATGGAGCAAAACGAGGAAGAGACATATGAAACGGGGAGAGAGAGCAAGAACGGGTGTTACAAACCCCCACATCAAGTTTTTGCACCGTCGTGGTGCAAGTTTTCTTCATTTCGTTATTGAACAAACTATGAACGCTGAATGAAATATGGTATGTACATTGAATGAAGTGCTTCCACCTTGACTTAGTTCATGTAATTTTTCACCCTCGAGATATTGACCAGGGGTATCTTCTTACTCTGCAAATCCTCCAGATGTACTACTCCATGAGGTAGTACCTTTACCACCATGTAAGGTCCTATCCATTTGGGTGCCAATTTGGTTGAAACTGCTGGCCCGATCTGATGCACTAAAACAATGGATCCTTCATGTACTTCTTTGGACCTAAGACACCTGTCGTGCAATGTTTTGCGCTCTTCTTGGGTTATCTGAAGTTTCTGCATTGCTCCTTCCCTGTATTCTTCTAATGCCACCAATCTCCTAATGGGAGGTTCAATTCCCATGGTTTTGGCTCCCATTTCCTTTTTGATAATAAATTCAAATGGTGCTAATGCCTCTTTTCCATATACTAAGCGAAATGGACTCCCACCAGTGGTTCCCCTCTTCATAGTTCTGAAAGCCCAAATTGCACCGATCAAAGCTTGTGGCCAAAAGCTTTGATGATCAAAAGATAATTTGCGCAGCAATTCGATCAAAATCTTATTAGAGCTCTCTGCTTGGCCATTTGCCCTTGGATAGTAGGCGCAAGATTTTTTATGGAAGATCTTGTACCTGTCCAATATAAATTGGAGCAATTGATTTACAAAATGTGTGCCCTATCACTAGTGATTTCCAGTGGGCAACCGAATCTTGAAAAAATATGTTTACACAAAAACGTAGCTACTATTAAAGCTGTGCAATCTACAGCAGCTTTAGCCTCAATCCATTTAGTTGCGTAGCATGTGGCCATCAAAATATACTTCTTACCCCCAGGTTGACCAGTTGGACTAATTGGTCCTATGAAATCAAGACCCCATCGTTCAAACGGGAGCCATCTTGTAGATATGACTAAGGGTTGGAAATTCAATCTGGTTGGCGTAGGAGCACATCTCTGGCAAATGTGGCATTCCTTAGCAAACTTGATCGCATCCTTGTAAATATGAGGCCACCATAGTCCTTTGTGAATGATTCTGTGAGCCAATTCTTCCCCCTTTAGATGCCCTTCACTGTGTGGAGCCTCTAGCAAAAGATTTACCTCCTCTGGATAAACACACTTTCTCAAGATATCATCCTGACAGTACTTATATAAATTTCCATTTATAAATGAATATGCTTTGGTTTTCAGGAGCAATCTTCCCTTTTCTATAGGTGTCACGTGCTCTGGGAGTTTTCCACTAGTATGAAAATAAAGAATTCCATCATACCAATCAGTTTGAGTCACTACTAAGAAGAGAGTACTATCCACCAATTCATCATTAATACCTGTTGCCTTCTCGCTCATTGCGGTCCTGGATACTTGATCTACCATGTAGTGCTCTCTTCCTGGCTTAATATGAATATCAAAGTTAAATTCTTGAAACAGGAGTAACCATCTCCAAATCCTTCCAGCCACTCTAGGCTTTTTTATTAAGTACTTCAAAGGCTTATGGTCAGATATAACAATAAAATGTACACCAAGAAGGTAATGCCAAAACTTCTGAAGAGCAAATACAATGGCCAAACCTTCCCTTTTGGTCATACTGTAGTTCCTTTCTGCCTTGGTGAGTAGTCTGCTGGCATAGGAGATAGGTCTATCAACCTTGTCTGATGATGGTTGAGCTAGAATTACACCAACATCATGAAGACTGGCATCTGTATGCACATGAAACTCCAATGACCAGTTAGGAACACTTAAAAGTGGAGCAGTACATAGCCTCAATTTTAGTTCACAAAATGCTTTCTCAGGTTCAGCACTCCATGAGAAGGGGACCTTTTTACTGGTAAGCCTTGAAAAGGGCTTAGCTATTTCTCAATACATTCGTATGAATCTTCTATGGTATCCTGCATGGCCCAGAAAACTTTGCACTTCCTTTGGGCTTTGTGGAATAGGCATAGAAAGAATAGCAGTAACCTTTGCAGGGTCAACCATTATACCTTCAGCAGATACTATGTGACCAAGAAGAGTGCCTTTGGTGACCAAAAAATGACATTTAGCAGGATTTAATTTCAAACCTATTTTGAGACATTGCTGAAAAATTTCTTTTAGATTTTCCAAATGATCATGAAATCTTGAACTACTGCTCTTCTATCTGTGCCTGAAAATACTGAAAAGTCATCCATGAAAATGCGTAAAAAATTTTTCAACCATTTGCCCAATATAAGATACATTGTTCTATTAATTGAAGCTGGTGCATTCTTCAAACCAAAAGCCATGCGGGTATAGACATAAGTGCCCCATGGAGTTACAAAGGCTATTTTGTCCCTATCATCAGGATGGATCACTATCTGATTTTAGACATTGAAACCATCCAGGAAGCTATACAAAGTGTGACTAGCTACTTCCTCAAGTAATTGCTTTATGAAGGGCTGAGGAAATCCATCTTGAACAGTCACTTTATTCAAGGCACAGAAATCAACACAAACTCTTATTTTTCCACTACTTTTCTTGGGCACAATAACCATAGAAGAAAGCCACCTGGAATGTTCTACTGGAACAATTATATCTGCGTCTTCTAGTTTTGTAGTTTCTAACTTTACCACCTCTGCATACTTTGGATTCAGTCGAAACGGCCTACTTCTTGCAGGTGCGGCTCCCTTAACTAAGGGTATTCTATGTAATCCAAGCTCCTCTGGTATCCCTGTTAGGTCTTTGTAGGACCATGCGAAGACATTTTTATAAGCAAGAAGTAAAGAAGTTACCTTCTACAGTAAAGGAGGATAATGCCATAGCCAAGAGGCCAAGTGGACCACTCGAGGGTTCTCTTCATCCCCAAGATTTACTTCTTGAACCTGTGTTTCAAGACTAGTCTTGTTTGAGAAATCATCTCCACTGTATGCAGGAGTGGACGTCAACTTATATTCTGCAATATGTTCTCTGGTCCATCCTTGAGGTATATCCGAAAAGGGGAGATCTTCTCTGCATGCAGGCTCATAACCTTCCTTTTCTGAAACTTCTATAGTTGTTGCCCCTTCAACATTCGTAATCTCCTGCAAACTCTTATTCTTCATTTCCTTGTAAACCTCATGGCCTTTTCCTGCAACTCCTTCATCTACAACTTCTTCTTCTATTTCATTGATTTCTACTATGCAACACTCTGCACTTTCCATCATCCAATTCAAAAATGTATCTTCTTCTTGGGGTAGAGAGGGCATTACCTGAGTGTCCACAGTATACCTAGTAGTTTTCCCTGAGTCAAATCCTTCTTCCAAATGTAGTTGCAGTTGGCTATTGGTGCTTGTTGAAATCCAGAGTTTGTTTTTCCCCCAATCTTGCAAAGCTTTTGCTTGCCTAAGCCAAGGTCTCCCTAGGAGTAAAGGGTAAGAAGTCTCCTGTGGAAGTGCAATAACAAAAAAATCTAGAACAAAGTGGCAACCCTGTACTATCATCAGTACCTTTTCAATAATGCCAAGAGGCGCAACCCGATGTTGATCTGCTAGTGTAACTGTGAACGGTGCCATCTTGGTGGGGTTCAAATTTAGTTTCTTCTCATTGTGAAATCTGGCATCAAATTGATACTAGAGGCTCCATCTATGATCACACCTGCCAGAGCTTTATCCTTTATACAAACAGATAATCTTGAGCTTTGGTAGTCTGCCAAGGGTGCAAGGGGAAAATGAACCATGAAACCATCTATACTGGGTCATTGGATCAAGTGAGCAGAGTGTATAATCTTCAATAAGTCACTTCTTATTTTTGAATCCATCCTTATAAGTTCATACAGACTAACCTTGTGATGAATACCTTTGAACATCTGTTCAATGTTTACCTCATGAGTGTCTTCTTGCAGATTTGTTGGTTGGTCCCTTAGAGATGTAGCCATCCTTTCGTAAGCTCCTTCAATTTCTGCTTGGCCCTTTCACCCAACCTTCTTTTCCTCCTCTTTATCCTGGAATCCTTGTTGTTCCTCTCTACGGATTGCTGCTGCTTGTCTGGCTCTAGTCATCATGGGAATTGCAGAGGATGAAACAACATAAGACTGAGTGGTCATACCTTCTTCTTGTGGAGAGACTGCAATCATGTGGATTGGAGCAACACGGCTTCTTGAACAGTCTTTGGTATAGTGATCCTTGGCCTCTGGACAATGTTGACAAGGAGGTGCATCTTCTGGAAGGGAACACCTATTTTGAATATGGCCATACTCACCACAGCGATAACACATACATGGTCTATTATATCTAGGCTTTGTCGTATGATTTTCCTCTTTATTAGGTGCATTTGAAGTACTAGCATAATATGAATCTAAAGCTTGAGGGTTACCTCGTTGCTGTGTATCCTTGAGGTAGAAACAGTCCCTAGCTTCATGACAATCCTTACCACAAAATTGACAACTTACCTTGTTAGGTCAATTAGCATTGGAATGTCCATTGTTGTTACATATGGTACACCAAATCTGCCTTCTTATATCCTGAGTGGTCTGCAAATCTTCTAACTCACGGGGAAGTTGGGCTACTTCATCATCAGTGTGACACAGTGGTGGCAAGACCTTCTCTTCTTGTTGATTTTGTTGCATTCTCAATGCCTCCAGTTCCTTCCTCAGTTGCCCAATAGGGTCTAGTTCTGCAGCATAATTCGATTGTGTATCCCCTTCAAAATGTTGCCTAGCTTCTTCAATGCCTGATGCTGTTGCAACAAAATCATTGAGGGTTGCATCCAATCTAAGAGACTCATGTAGCTTTTGCTGAGATGACCTGGGTAGAGCTTTTTCTATCCATTTTTTAACAAGAAATCACCTGGAGCATGTGGCAGACGTGCAACAAGTGCTTTTGTTCTAGTGTGAAGTTCATGAAAGGATTCACCTGATCTTAGCTTTAGGTTCTCTAGTTGATCTAGAGCTCTTTCCGAGGAATCACTTGGTCAAAATGTCTGTGAGGATGCCGTCTTCAGAGCCTCCCATGTAGCAAAATGATCGTTTGCATATTGACTGTACCATTTGTCAGCAAGGCCTTCCAATGTGGATGGGAAATGTACCAACATTGCATCCTCTCTATTCTGCAGACCTCGTCCACGGCATAAGGAGATGAACCTCCTCACATGATCATCAGCATCCTCATAAGCTTGTCACTTGAAGGTAGGGAACTTGATATTGAGTTTGGAGAGTAAATGAGAGAGATCCTCCATCTGCACTGGTGTTTCTTCTGACATATCTGAGGAGAAGTCTAATGTTCTCCTTTGCTTCTCCTTTGGCAGTGGTGTCGCACCCAAATCAATAGATAAATTCAAGGAGGTTAGAGGGGAGGTAAGTTCACTAGTCAAAGATATAGCTGACTTGTTAAGGCTCCTTCCTACACGAAGAGAGTCTTTATCTGCTACCGTATGGGTCATGTACCTACTTGCAAATGTAATAGGGCAAAAAATACTGAAAAAGAGGACTATTTACTATCCTCAGGGCCTCTCACAGAAATGCAAGTGTCCCACCGGGCGTGCCAAACTGTAGAGGAGGTACTGGGATATCTACTTTTAATAGGAGCATGCAGCAAGCACTCCAGTACTTCACCTACTCAAGGGAGGTTCTCCTTAGGGAAATATACCCTTTAACACTTCTGTGAGCAGGCAGATATCAATGACTGCACAGAGTTGTGAATACTCAAGAAAATATTAATGACAAATGACAATAAAGGAGGACCAATCACTCCTTAGTTGGAACGGATGATTACAACATAGGAAAAAGAAATGCTCTAAAGTTGATCCTCAGGGCTAGCATGCCACTCCAGAACTAAATGATATCATTACAAGAGATTCATCCAATCCATACAATGAACACAACTACATGCAGACTAGCACTGATCAATACAAAGTCTGAAGAATTGCTCTAAGGGAAGAGCATCAAAATACTACTGACTCAGACTGAAAGACAAAGCAAGGCCACTCTCTTCACACTATAGTGCTATTAGCCCTCCATTGGGAAGCCCTCGCTCTGTATCCACACCACATAGTGACTTCCTACAGTAGGCTTGTAACCACAGAGTGCAAAGAGAGGACCCCTTTACGCATGTAAGTATATGTGTGTATCTGAATGTATCCCAAATGAACACAAGTCCATTGTTTTTATAGGCTCCAATAGGCGAAGAGGGCCTTGCTGATTCCTCACGTCCACTGATCATGCGCCAATTGATTGCCCAAAATTGGAGGGGTAAATCAAGTATGCCAACAATCTTGAATTCGATCCTCAAAAATAGGCAGTCGTCATGAATGGTTGGTGGCAACAATTATTTCTCTATTTTCACTTTTAACACGTACACTTATTTTGCATGCAAGCTAAGATCCTCATTATGTGCCGCCCGTGATATTCAAATGATAGATGGGGGTAGGAACAATAATTGTCGAAAGTCCATTCATTGTTCCACTTAGTTCTTCAATTTTTTTACATAGACTCCTGCAACAACGGTGGAGTTTTTCATATTCCACACCCACGGCCTCTTGAGAGTTCAAGTCACCTCCTCTAGTTTGTACGAGTCAAGTATCTTGAGGCCAAGAAAGAGACCCATTGATGTGCATGCTTCCATTCTTTGTAAACTTGCCCGAGGTTAACTCAGTTTCATCAAAAATTTGTAACATCCTTCACAAAAGGGGCCTCACGAACTTTGCAGAGGCGAGAGAGAGAGAAGGAGGGTTGCGGTGTGAAAGGGGAGGGGCTGTGGAGTTCTTGAGGGGCTACAGGGAGAGGGGCCTGAGGGGAGAGGGAGGGGTGGAGGAGTTTTTGCAGGGGGTGGAGGGGGAGAGAGAGAGAGGGGCTATGGGGCTGGAGGGGCGGGGTGGTGTGGGGCTGGAGGGAGGGTTGGGGTGTAGCGGCAGGCGGGGAGAGAGAGAGAGAGAGAGAGAGAGAGAGAGAGAGAGAGAGAGAGAGAGAGAGAGAGAGAGAGAGAGAGAGAGAGAGAGAGAGAGAGAGAGAGAGAGAGAGAGAGAGAGAGAGAGAGAGAGAGAGAGAGAGAGAGAGAGAGAGAAGGTGGGGCACGCGGGGGCAGAGGGGGAAGTGGGGGCAGGGTTAGCAGGGAAGGTGGGGGGCAGGGTCAGCGGGGAGAGAGAGAGAGAGAGAGAGAGAGAGAGAGAGAGAGAGAGAGAGAGAGAGAGAGAGAGAGAGAGAGAGAGAGAGAGAGAGAGAGAGAGAGAGAGAGAGAGAGAGAGAAAGAGAGAGAGAGAGAGAGAGAGAGAGAGAGAGAGAGAGAGAGAGAGAGGAGGGGCACGCGGGGGCTGAGGGGGGGCGGAGGAGGGGTGGTAAGGAATTGAAGGGTTGTGGGGGGCGGAGGGAAGGGGAAAGAGCAAGAGAGAGAAAGAGAGCGAGAATTCCTAAAAATAGATGAAAAGGCGACCTTAGCTCCAGCTCTAAGGAGAAAGAGAGAAAGAGAAACAAAGCTCGAAGGGTGGATTTCTGAACGAAAAGAGAAAGCACAGTGATGGAGCAAAATGAGGAAGAGATAGATGAAACGGGGAGAGAGAGAAAGAACGGGTGTTACAGTTAGTCATTGTGGTAACCATAGTTTGAACCACATGATTTCGTTACGCTTCATGGTAATGTATATGAGACTACCGTGAGATTCATGATAGATGACTTTGCCACTCATAATTTCATAGACTATGCTCCATTCAAGAAAATACAATTTTCCAAACAACTCGGGGCACATAAATATGTTGTATTCATGAGGCAGAGTGAGGATAAGAGGATACAGGACACTGTGATGTCCAATTATGAAGCCTAGATATAGGGATACATAGATTGTGTGGACTTGCAAACTATTAACATAGAGACCATAGACCTTGAGTTAAGCAAAGAGTGACTTTGAGGGTTGGGCTCATGAACGAATCTATCCCAAGCCAGCATAATGTTTCACAAGGCAGCTTAGACCATCTGTAGCAATAGCAAAGAGTAGAGGGGCCAAGGGGCATCCTTGCCTGATAGAGCGTTTTACTTGAGAAAGTTTGGCCATTGATGTTTATGTGAGCTGATGCATTTCCAAGCAACATCAATATTGACCAGCTTAAATGTACAAATAATAGGGTAGTGATCTAAAAAAGTAAGGCTACACCACTGGGAGAGAGAGGCCTGCCCCCTCTTGAAGATAATATTTTGCATGGTGTAGCTTCTATCAAGTCTGGCTTTCCTCAAATCGACGGGCCACACCGACGATCTGTTTAAAACGGTCATACTGACGGTCACTTGACCGTCAGTATCTCTAAGTGACATTTTCCGATGCCCATATCGACGTCGAGTGTGACCATTGGTATATGCAGCGTCGGTATGCCCCTCATATGTTGCACTTCCTCTTTGCACGTAGTATAACCTTTTTGGCTATCTTCTTTACTAGCGGATTCTTCTTAGGTTTTCCCGTCATAGCATTCGATGTGTTGGTTCCTTCATCCTCGGTAATCAAATTTGTTGAACTCCTTCTCCAGGTTGCCGAAGTTATTTGTTTGCGGAGTTGAGCTTGAAGGGATTGTCTTCATACTCTCTTTTGTGCTCCTCCTTCTTTGTCGTAGTTCTGTGAAACCATCCAAGTTTGTCTTCATGACCTTCGTATCTTCCCCTACCACCATATTCAGTGGAAGACTATAAGTCTTCCCCTAAGCCCCAACTACTTCTTGGTTCTTATCTGCACAGTTTTTCCTTTGATTCTACTTGTTCTTAGAGGAGAGCTTTCTTGAGGGACACTCTTTTATTCTATGCCCTTCCAAACCACAATGAAAGCATGCATTTGGCAAGTTCTTGTAAATAATTTCCTGGTCTAAAGCATCTCCTTCTCTGATGTATATGGAAACTATTGAAGAAAGATCCTTATTGAGATCATCTTTGAAAAAAATCTCATGAGGCCATCTTGCATCAAATGAGTGTTTTGCTTCTTCATAGACAAAGTTCCCAACATCTTCATTTGAGGACAACGT
This sequence comes from Ceratopteris richardii, assembly GCA_020310875.1. Taxonomy (NCBI): domain Eukaryota; kingdom Viridiplantae; phylum Streptophyta; class Polypodiopsida; order Polypodiales; family Pteridaceae; genus Ceratopteris; species Ceratopteris richardii. Next base: position 99,608,574 of record CM035435.1, read on the forward strand.
CCGGCCAATGGGCAATACTATTTCTCTTAATAATCCATAAAGAAACAAGGTCAAGTTAGGGATCTCGATCTAGAGAGGATAACCAAGAGGCTTTGAATTATTTGGAAGGAAATCAAGGAACTACTTAAAGAGGCATAACATAGTACATCCTACTTGCCAAGTGCCATTTTGTAGAGCTTGCTATGCCATCTTTTCATCTCAAAGACCAAAATTATGTGATTTGCTGGCAAGAATTGACGCTTGATAACAATCAGTCTACATGGGAGCCACTCCTTATGAAACCACTGTTGCAAACAATCGAGAGGGGGCTTTAGACCAAAAAACTCGCTGCTGAGGCATGTTCTCTTAAGATCTCTTGCTTTGTGAACACGTCCTCCCTTCTTAGCGAGACCATCGGAGGTTTAACACCAACAAAACCTAGAGAGGGAACGAGGGTAGGAACAACTAGCGGTGCACCCATATTGCTCACTACCAATGAGAAGAGAATAGCAACCATGGGAAAGACTATCAAATCCCACTCACAAGAACGCAAACCGGAGGTGAATGCAAGTCCAAGAGATCACCCTTTCCACCGAAGACAAACACTCTTGATATATTTAGGTAGTGATGTATGTGAACACTCTAGGACTGCAGGGGCAATTCTTTTCCCTCTTTAGGAGGTTTTTTTCCCCCGGCTTGTATATATGCCTATTTCCTTAATGGGCTACTTTTCTTTGTACATTATCTAGTAATACATTTAGTATTGTGTGTTTTCCTCCAAGCTTCTTCTTCTTCCTTGTATTGTTTGTGTGCTTCCACATAAGTATAACTCCAACAATTGTTATCAGAGCAAGTCGCCGCTTCATCTAGGGCATCGTCTACACCTCTTCGATTGCAGTCTCAGATTCGCATGAAATTTGGTGAGCACTTGTGCATGCTATTTCATCTTTTTATGCCAAAGGTATATACCTGTTTTGGTTTGCCACTATAACTGTCTGGAAGTTTTCTACATGTTTAGTAGAATCATCTCGGTAGTTCCGTTCAACTTTTCGAGATGAAATCATTTTTTGCATCAAAGTATTTTAGTCACCGGCCATGGCTGAAAGTAGGGATGTATTTTGTATGTTGGCTGTTGAGGATAAGTTGGATTGTACCAACTACCCATTGTAGGCGTATATAATGCGACATGTATTGGTTGCAAAAGGACTATGGAACATTATACAGGGTGTTGAGAAATGTCATATCACACCTCTAATTGTTACAACCGTAGGTACTTAAGTTGATGCAGAAGGTGTCGAAGATGATGATATTATGCATATTCCTGTTCGTGCTACATTTTTGCTGCACCTACTGTCGAGCAAATTTGTTGGGATGATAGAGATGCCCAAGCATATGCATTGATAGCTTTGTCTATCAAATGTGCCATTATTCCTCACATTCGCTCTTGCAAAACAGCTAAGGATGCTTGGGATACACTTACCACATTGTACCAAGCTAGGAATGAGGCTCGTGTTGCTTATCTACAAAAACAGTTGGAGAGTGAGCACATGAATGAAGGTGATTCTATGAAGAGTTTTCTAACAAAGATCAAAGACTTGAAGGAATAGTTGATTTCTACTGATGAGGTTATACTAAATAGCTCACTTCTATAGACCGTTCTCAATAGTCTTCCTCATTCATATTAGAGTTTTTCTTCTGTTTGATGATGAAAGGCAATCCAAATGCCTTGTCATTTGAGGAGTTAGCCTCTGTTCTGTTGCAGGAAGATCAGTCGAGGCAGAATAGGTCCATTATGCATGTTGTACATCAAGCTTTCCTGGCTAGTCAGAAGGGCAAAGGAAAATGGAGCTCTTCAAGTAGTAAGCACAAATATGCCAATTCTGCACAATCAAAGAGGGAAGACAAAGATAAAAATAAATCAGAAAAGAAAAAAATTGTTTTGCAAGTACTGTAAAGGAAATGATCATATCATAAAGAACTGTCCAAAAGTGGCTGCTAAAGAGGCAAAGAAGAAAGAGGCCGGAATGGTTGTTGCAGAAGTCTCTACACCAGAAATAGAGTTTGCTAATCTCATGCAAAAAGAAGAATGGGTGTTTACTACTCTTTGCAGTTTTGATCCATCTTCTCATGAGCAGTGCATGTCTGTAGTAGACTCAGATGTTTGGTACTTTGATAGTGAGGCGACCAAAAAAATTACTTCACAGCGCAGTTTCTTCTCTTCACTCGAGCCTGCCCCTAGAGGGAATACTGTTACATGCACCAACAACTCCTCTTATCCTATTATGGAAGTTGGTAAGATCATTTTGACTACTGCTGATGGTAGTTCTTTCACTTTCTCAGATGCTTTGTTTGTGCCAAGGATCAAAAAAAATATGTTATCAGTTTTTGCATTAGCTAAGATTGGCTTGGTTGTGAAATTTATTGATGACAGATGTACAGTTCATGATATGTCAGATGGCAATGTGATTATTGCTTTTGGCATTTTATGTCGTGGGCTTTATAAGCTCATAGAGTATGAAAGATCTATAAATGATTTGGCATGTGCAGTACATGATTCTCGGGCTATGTCAAATGCAAAGCTTTGGCATGCATGCTTTGATCATCTGAATTTTTGGCTCAAAATCTGTCAACATGTAAAATGGGCACCCTCGATTCTGATCAAGGGGGGGAATATATGTCTTCTGATTTCAATGCATTTTTGGCTGAACGTGAGATAAAGCACCAGTGTAAAGTGCCATATACAGCTCAAAAGAATGCAGTTGCTAAATGAAAGAACATGTCACTCATGGAGATGGCGAGGTGTATGGTCAAGAGTCAGGCTTTACCACATAGTTTCTGGATTGAGGCTATCATGTGTGCAAAATATGTAATTAACAGGTGCACGGGAAAAATAGATCAATCATGTCGAAAAATAGATACCGTTATTCTTCTAAAAATCGTGCAGTCCTTTTTCTCTAGACATACGTACCTTTCTTTTCTTAAATGTATATAAGATAAAGCTTGATACTCTAATATTATGTAGAAAAAAATGAATAAATAGAATTCGTGTACAAAAAGCATTTGACTCCGAGAACGTATAAAATGCATCACAAATGACGACATACAAAATCACATGACCGGACTCTTTACATCTTATGCAAGTCTTCTCTTGCTCTGACTTCCATTTTAAATGTGCCTCAACAAATTCTATTTTCCTGCACATGTAGTGTTCACTCTTCTGTATTGAAATGTTAACTCTATTACGAAACGCGAAATTCAAAAACGTTTTACGTGTGATGCACAGAAACAAGTATGTTTATACATACATACACACACATACACATATATATATATATATATATATATATATATATATATATATATATATATGAGCCACATGATGCTGGTCATTTTAAGTGCAATGTACGGATTATATTCGAGATTATCTTAATCTTCCTTATATTAAAATGGATTTATCTTTCAATTCATACTGTCTGTCTCGCGCGCTCTCTCATTCTCTCTATCTGTCTCTCTCTCTCTCTCTCTCTCTGTCACACACACACATACACACACACTGCTTGTTAAAATTCCGCAACTTTAATAAGTGGATCGAGTGAATATTGAAACATCGAAAAGTACTAAGCCATTGATTATATAGTTGGTTTGCATTTAAGCAGTCGAAATTCAGCACCTCCTCCAGTTAATGTGGTGGATTGTTTACCTCTCTATGGGTTGATTGTTTTGCCTCCCTTGGATGACATGAGAGTTCAGTCTGCATGGACCATGCTAGCAACACAGATCTTCATTTTCGTGGTGAGATGAAAAAGGTGTCTTTCTTTGGCCTTTGGCCATTCTCGATTGATATTATCGATGGTAGAAAAAGTTGCGCTTGTTGTGGTGGCGTTTCATCAGTTGAAAATAAATGTGTGGAAAATGGAGAAGGCAACACATCACAGCGACACGAGACGCTTCTTACGTAACCGATCTATGTATTATTAACTTCGTATTACATTTATAGATTTAGTGCGTCGTTTCTGATCCGATGCACGATGTCCATATTTGACGGACATTATTGTCTTACATACTTCAACACTCCCCCTTAAGACATAATGTCTGTACAGAAGACGTGTTTGTTTATTGATTGATAAAAAACTCTATACTATATGCTTTATGCAATACATGTATTATATGCAGTGACTTGCTACTGTAGATATCTCTTGATCAGAAGGTTCAGAAAAACTCTCGTCTTCAACCTGTGTTCAGCACATCTTTACTGTAGTAGTTCTTCAGTGTGGTTTGCAGCAGCCGAAGATTAATCTGAAGCTTCAAAATTGCCAGCACTTCTAAAATATTTATACTTCCATGAGCTTGACTTACTTTACTCCCCCTCAAGCGAAATGGGAAGAGCACGTTGAAGATCAGAGGATTGCCGCGTGTCAAATACCAAGGAGAACGTATGCCTGGATCAAATACTTGAGGTTGAAATACTTGAGAATCAACATATGATTTCAGTGACTCTAGGAACAGAATATAGCTGCACTCGACAGAGGACTTCAAGTTTCCCATTTTAGCTTTGGCTGGTACAGGGTCAAGTGGCTTGTACGTCGATAAGACAGGTTGAAAAGCTTCGTCCATATGCGGCCAAATTAACTTGCTTCCTTCTACAATATGTCGCAGTGCTTCAATTCTAGTCATTACAGAGCCTCTTGAATGACAAGCACTTTCATCACCATGCTTTGACTTTGCAAGAGGGTCATAGTGGGTATGCAGAACGATTTTAAGTATCTTCATCATGGGTATTTGAACGTCATTTCCATCCTCTGCACAGGGGGTTAAAGGATTTTCCTTCTTTTTTCTGTCAATGGAAAGGTACACATTTGATTCTTCGATGTTCTTGGGCTTCAAAGCGCAGATATTTGTAGAAGCTATGCAGAAGGTTTTATCTTTCATCATCATAATCTGCCGAAGTGATGTTGGGGCAGATTGCTTGCTTGTCATTGAGAGCTGAAATCGCACATGATTAGGCTCTACCTTCTTGCGTCTGACTGTTGAACATATCACATTCTCAGATTTTTCAATTTGCAAGGGAACCCTTGACGTTAAAAGTATTGCGCGACTCATATTTGCTTTCGCCTCTAGTATCGGCCTATCAGAGGTTGTAGCGCCATTTCGCTGGGCTACAACAATCTGCGCAGGTTGGTCATGGCCTCTGAGCACTACATATTCCGCTGTCGTTTCCGGGTAGTGCACACAGCTTTGTTCTTGCGCCTTTATCGGGTTCAGGAGAGAATGATTATGTGCTTGAAATTGGGGCGCAAAGAACTTACAAAGCATTGAAGAATTTCGCGATGTTGGCGAGGCACGCACATCAAGAAAGGGGCCAAGTTTTGTCTGTGCTGCAATCGCAAGGGGGTAAGCGCCATGTTCCTTATCTGTATCTTTCATGGGCAGCGCGGTATCGCAATCAAGTTCAGAGGATTGTTGAGGCAGGACTGCATCTTTATGTCGCACGAGCACTTCGCATTCAGCAGGTCGGTCAGCAAATGAGAAATCGCACTCCGCTCCATCTCGTTGGAGATAATGTTCGTCGCGCGCAGGCAAGAGAGCGACGAATGGCACGCAGTCATGAAAGCTAGCCCACAGGGGCGCTAAGAATTGAATGATGCCAAAGACGGGCTTACCAACAGCGCCATCCACGCAGGTCGTCCGGCTCTGATACCATGTGGAAAATGGAGAAGGCAACACATCACAGCGACACGAGACGCTTCTTACGTAACCGATCTATGTATTATTAACTTCGTCTTACATTTATAGATTTAGTGCGTCGTTTCTGATCCGATGCACGATGTCCATATTTGACGGACATTATTGTCTTACATACTCCAACAAAATGAACCTCCTCCTCTACATGATTTCTTACCCGATGAGCTATAACAATCTCTATTTAAAATGTTCTGAATGTGTTTCTCGTTTCGGTATGATAAAGAGAGCCTCAGATAGTTGTGGATAGTTTCGCATCATGGATGGTTCGACATCAACCATACGAAAAGTACCTCCTAAGCGATATAAACAGATTATAATAGGCGAAAATTCGGTCGCGATGGTGCACTAAGTGACCCGTTGCGATGGTGCCAAGGTCCAACAACCACGTCGCGATGGTGCCAAGGCCACCACGTCGCGATGGTGCCAAGGCCACCACGTCGTGATGGTGCCAAGGTCTCGCCGCGAAGGAGCAGTGACTGACAGGTCCACGCTAGAAATCCGGCACCTATACCTCAGGACGACTTGCAACGACATAGTTTACGACGGAGTTGAATTCGAACTGTGAAGCGACAGCAGCAAGCTCAATTGCGAAGTAGACGACGGAATGCGCACCTTGTTGAGTTCATACCGCTGCACAGTACTCCGATCCTTCCTCGTTTGACAGTACTCTGATCGGCGTTTAAACGAAACTTGAAGAAGAAACCATCAAACTTGTCCGCGCGCAAGAACATCAAACGTGTCACGACCCACAGCTTAGTCGCGACACCATCCCTTATCAGCAACTGGGTGATGAATGCGGAGACTCGACTTAGCAGCAACTGGGCGACACCATCCCTTAGCCAACGTCTCCAGCTGCGGCTTCACCACGCTATGTGTTCATCAGCAGCAACTCTAACCTTTCTTTCTTGCCCATGATGGATGATTAAGTCGTTATGGAGAGAGAGAGAGAGAGAGAGAGAGAGAGAGAGAGAGAGAGAGAGAGAGAGAGTCGCGCTACGAGTTTTCCAGCTGACTTTTAAGGATTTGAAGTTCAATCATGAAGGAAACGTTAACCATTTCTATGATTCAATAAATGCAAGGCAATGTGCCATGTGAATATCCATGCTGATCGACATCTTTCGTTTTCCGTTCGCCATTCATTTCCTATCGCATAAGGTATCAATCAATCATTCACTTGAAGTTTGGAGGCCATTATGACACGATTGCTAATGATTACACCATTGGTAAGTTCTCTATTGCAACATGTAGAACAATGTCAAAGCCCATAGGTTTAGCAACGCACCTCCACACTATGAGACCAATCAAGACTACAGAAGTCATTGGTCATGCATTTTTCCAATGTGTTAAAAGGATCTAGTCATGATAACTTTCCATTTGTATTCTCAACTTTGACGAATAAATTTCTTGGAAACAAGCTCTTCTAGGCATACAAGGGAGTCTGTGTGTTGCTTTGCGGCCCTTTATAATGTGATACGAGGGGATGCACTATGGAGAATCTTCAAGGCATAGTGTACCGAAAACGGTTATTAATATCCCCAAGAAGCTTGTCATAGAAAAAACCTCAGATTCCTTAGGAAGAAGAATCATGAAACCATAAGAGTAAACGGTTGTTTTCACATGAAATGATCATTGTAGTGATATACAACAAGATAAAAAAAAGTGGGTTACCTTGAGGAAAAGAACATGATTCCAGTATTTGTTTTCAATCCTCCCAAACTCACTTGTATCTGACATCCATGCCTACTTTTCTCATAAGAAAACTGAAAATCCATAAATATGAATGTCGCATAAATAATATGTAGTATTTGAAATATTTTTTATATCAAACCAAGTCAATCCACCTACATTTAATAACCTAGATGCAAAGAAGAGGTAGAACATATATGTTCATTGATAAAATTCATCTTTAGAACTTTAAAGTGGGACCCTTAGTAAGATCCTTGAAGATTTGAGATGCGTAGGGCAGAAAACATCATGTTTGAAGTGAGGATGGAATACTAAGGTTTTGAGAATATTGATCTAGGTTTTTGAGCATTGGTGTCCACCCCTCTTTAAGGTGCATTCATGTTTGTAGTCTATGTAATTGTGTCCTCTTATCCTTCGAAGAAGACATGAGCATTTCCTATATTTACCTCCCTCCTTGCGTGAGGATAGATTTGCACTAAGCTCTGTGCAGTAAATGCTCCCACAATCTTGACACTTTGCAAGCCCTCATGAAGTATCTTTGCAAGCTCAAGGACAAAGGAATGGAAAAACTAAACAACCATACGTAGGTTTGATAAGAGTGTCCAATTCTTGGTTCATCTTTAAACTATTGCCCAAAGCAGATAATGAAAAATATTTCCTCATCAAACAAAAACATTTTGGTAGAAATAATGTGAAGAGTTTTCTCATAATATAGACCATGATACATAATCAATCGAAATTATTGGTACGTTGTTGTTCCATTACCATCTTTAGTTGGTATTATAGGTGGCATTGTAGCTTCTATCTAATAAGCTGAATGTCTACTCATGTTTTAATGTGCATAATGTTTCATAAACGCCTATAGATATTGACGTATGCGTGAAGCTCTAAGTAAAGGATATACAACAAATGTGATGGGTGGTGTTGGAAAATACAAAAGATTAAGAGAAAATAGGGATTCCACCAATTTCCATATAATAGAATGCATGCCATGGATAGGGAGCCAAACAATAACACACATCAAAGGAGGAAGTACAAGGGATTGGAAGCCCCATACATGTCGAATGTTCCTATTCTCCAACATGTCTTAGATATGGACCCAAGTACTATAAAAAATCAAAGGAGGAAGTGCAAGGGATTGGGGGCTCATACATGTCAAATATGCTAGTTTTAAATACTTTGAGGGCATTATCTAATGTAACTAGCTCAAATTTCCTTAAATAGTTTTTGGATTAGTCTCCTCAATGTTTTTTTGGATTTTCGCAAACCTAAAATCAGACTTCAAATGAGTTAATGGGAATATTTTTAGAGGTTTTACAGAAATAAGTATGAATATGGTAATCTTTTAAGTATAGAAGCTAAAAACCATGTGTTATAATCATTTTTGGGAGTCATTTTGAATGATAAAATATGCATCTTTCTTCTTCCGTACTTTCCTCTCATCTTCTTCTTTATTTGAAGCTCTCGTGGTATCTTTGAATTGTCAGAAGTCCATGTCATCCGAAAGAAGCTTACTTGCGTGCTTTGATGTTGGCTGCTTTTTATTTTGCATGTTTTACGGCGCTGCATCATTTCTTGTGCCTCTTTTCGGCTTTTAGTCTTTGTATAGATGTTCAATGGTACTTTTATTGATAACTAAAGTGTAATCCATATGATTTGAAGCAAATAAGAAATTGCTTGACATAATATGTTCATATATTCAACAAGTTTCTGGCATTAATGTTGAAGACCGTGCTGCAAAATAAGGTCTCGTAAGGACTCTTGAAGCTATAGAGAGGTTGATTAAGCTCCTTTGTACAAAGCTTTCCTTGAATTTCTTGATTTTTTTAGATATTTGTGCATTTAGCTTCATCTCTGAAACTAGCCACAGAGTAGTACAGTAGGGCAGCAATTCCATTGGTAGATTAGACGGAGCTTTAGGTCTCTTTTAGTTGTTGCTTTAGGTACAAAAGCCACTATAGCATTTTCTTTTAGGCTTTCATCTTCATAGAGACTCCGAAAGAAAAAAGAAAATGGGAAATTACATCATTACGAAACCTACTGCATACTCAAATTCCTTCATTCACGAGAGTAAGAAATTTCAGAGAGAGAGAGACAGAAAGAGAGAGAGAGAGAGAGAGAGAGAGAGAGAGAGAGAGAGAGAGAGAGAGAGAGGGAGAGGTTTGTTGTATGTATTTGGAGCGATTCAGGTTTGGTGCATTACGCCTTTTGGTCTGAGAAGTAAAACGTTTATGTACCGACTCTTGGAAACTAACTATTACTGAAATATGTGTGTATATTAGAGGAAGTGTCATCGTGCATCATGTTTAGGAGGATTGAACGGTAACAATGTGATAGTGAGAGGATCGGAACTTTTTTAGCCTAGAATTCAAGAACAACATTAAGGAGTGTGGGAGAAGAATGTTTGATAAACACTTTTTTAGAAGGGAAATGACGTCTTGACTCAAGTGGAATTCAGATTGATTTTTATTTTTTGAAGGTTGGAGGATCGGATGTAAGAAGCTATAAGGGAAATGTTCATAGAAGTTAAAGAATCTAGAAGGGAAAGGTTACTTAAGTAAAGTGATAAAAAGACCTAAAAATATGCTTTCCAATCGGTAAAGCCATTGCAAAGCGCACACAGAAGCTTTCGTGATAATTCATGAAAGTGAAGAATTTAGAATGTTAAGGGCAGATAAGCAACCACAATAACAGTTAAGAAGAGAAGGAAAATGTTGCAAATCAATCTCAAAACTCAGGAGCTTATGGAGTAGACTTTTGATGACACTTTGAGCATCATGGAGCAAGGCCCCAAGCATGAGAACTCCTTTTTCAATCTGAATTCCAGGCCCCTTATATTTCGCATGAATCTACCTATGACACTTAGGTGTGATGAATCCTATTTTATATGAAAAGAGGTTCCTACCATTTGAAGATTTTTTCCAAGTTTTATATACACTCCAATCACTTTGAATTTTGTAGCTCCCACACATGTTAGCTCATTAGAGATTTGAATAGTCTTGTTTCCCCTTTCTAAGCTTTTCCTCTTCTTGCTTTAGTGATATCTTTCATCTTTAGGTAGCCATATCTCACTCTTTGTTTTGATAGTCAATTAGCTAGATGGCTTTTGTGTGTATAGCATCATTTGCTCTTCATATGTTATCTATTTCTTGTAATCTTTGGCTTGTTATAAAGGTAATAATCTTCTAGAGTTGCCTCAGGTCCATCTCTCCCTATTTTAAGAGAAATCCTCTTAGGATTGAATAGTGATCATTTTGTATGTATCTAGTGAAGATCATGAGAAAGGGAAAAAAATCTTCTTTATCAATACGTAGAGGGAAGCATACAGGAAGAGGAGGAAGGTACAAGCACAAGTCACATGAGTGTTACACATGTGGTAAGTATGGTCAATATGCAGGACATTATTATCAAGGAGACAAAGGCAAGATAAATATGCTTCTACTTAAAACGAAAAAGCATGTTGGCCATGATGTGGATGAGTGACTACAAGACACAAAGGATCAACTATATTGTACATTGATAGTGGTTTTAGGACCCACATGGGCTACAAGAAGCACTTCTTTTCAAATATGCATGTAGCATCAAAGAAACGGCATGTGGAGAGGAGGGATGACGCTTTCCATGCAATTACACATTTAGGTAATGTCATGATAGATTGTTGTCATAAGGCTAAATGATTGAAAGATGCTATTCGTTTCCCAAAGTGGCAAAGATTCTTGTTTCCATGGGACAAATGATTGAAAGAAGGTTGTAGATTAAGTTCAATGAAAGAGGATGCTTTGTGGAGAGCCCAAAGAGGTGTAAAGATTCGTGGCGGAAGGCAAAACGGAGGGAAGCTTATGCACTTTGGATGTCGATACCAACCTAAATCACATAAACTACACCTATGGAAATCGAGAGGTAGTAGATGTGGAATTTTGGCATAAGAGGTGTAGATCTATCAATAGTTAGAGATGGAAATTCATGCAGAAGAATAGGTTAGTACTTGGAATACAAAATCTTCATGCTCTAAGTCTCAAGAATTTGTGTGAAGCTTTTGAAATTGGTAACAGAAACATGTTCCCATTTAAGAAGAGGAATTACATCAGTTAGCATCCCTTGATTTGGTTCATATAGAGCTTCGGTGACCAAGAAAGGAGCATTCAAATGAAGGTAATAGATTCTTTGTAAGCTTCATTGAAGAGAAATTAAAATTGTTCAGGAAGACAAGAGGTTCGGGTGTAGGGATCGGGCACGTCACGACGATGACGGACGCGCTGATGGGCTTGATCTCAAGATTGATGATGGTGGACGCACTGATGGGCTTGATCTCAAGATTGACGACGATGGACTGATGCGGCCACTGACAACGATGGACTGAAGCGGCCATTGTTTTTGCTGCATGATGCCATTGACCGAACGGCGACACGGTTTCAGTGAAGGTCACGGCATCGTATCCTCTACACCCTCATGATTCCAAGTATTCATGCGCCGTGATTTTCTGTTAGCAACAGTGCTTGGTGGTCGAGCTGATGAAAGAAGGTTCACGATTCTCTCGGTGCACCTCTCCTTGCAAGCATTCGTGTTGCCTGGGAACTTCTCGGCGCTTCTCCCGTGCCAAAGATTTGCGGGTTAGTTCCTTTGCATTCGCAACCTTCTCTCTTCCTAAATTGCAGGCATGTCATTTGAAGGGTTCGTGTTTTTTTTGCGAGATAGTCGCGTTGCTTTTGGCTCGTGAAAGTCGCGTTCTTGTTTTGGGAAAACAACGTTTTTATGTTTTGAAAAAAATACCTTTTAGAGAAATTCACGTTTTTTTTTTGGGGCGTGGAACTTTTTTTTTTTTTGAAAAAAACAGGAAAATAAGAATTAACAGGGTAAAATGTACATGTGCAGGGGGCACGAGCACCAGACCACCCTAAGTTACAAGGTTGCTACCATTGCAAACCTGCAAGGAGAATACAACTGGCTCAAAATCACTTTCCATCTAGTGTAGTGATGGGAAGCTAAGATACAATGAATATCATGTGAGGGAAGAGAAGGTTTGGTGATTCTCTTGATACAGTTATCAGAAACTCTTTTCAGAGAGTGCTGTAGGGGTATGATAAAATTTTTTCTCCCCTTGCCAAAAATATGATTATTTCTACTAAGCCATATGGCCCACAGGATGTGACCACGCCAGGTGTTCCAAAGAAGGATATCCATATTTTTACAGCAACCAATCAAGGCATCTTTCCTTTGAAGTTTGGGAGCTTTCCTAGAGTTAAGAAAGTTGTCAACACAATTCCAGAAAGGCTTAGCATGATGACAGTCAAAGAAAAGGTGATAAACATCCTCCACCCTGCCACAAAATGCACATTTTCCCCCATCAATAAATATTTTCCTGACTCTGGGGCCCACCCAAAGCCCTTGATGAATTATCAACCATTGAAGACAAGATTGTTTGATGCTTTCAGGGTAGGCCCACAGAGCTTTAAACCTGTAGGACCACTGAGTAGGAGACCAACTCAACATCCACAATCTGTTTAATTTGGAAGTGACCAAATCCATAGTCCTTCTTATTCTTGAAGTTTTTGTAGATGTATTCAGCAACTTCATGGAGCTTAATTCCTTTCCAGTTGCACACCGTCAGCTGATCATCTAGCATCTCTTTGTGGGACAGCAAGACCTGCAAACAGGCAGCAGAAGCATCAGTCCTACTTACCAAATCATGATCAGATCTCACCATCCCATTAGTCATAAAGTCCTTCCAAGTTTTGAATCCATATTTCTTATGACATTTATGTTCCTTGATAGATATGTTCCCGTTGTTCCTTTTGGCCAGCCATCCCAGCCAGGGAGATTCCTGCAGATAGTACTGAGCCATAAAAGACATCTTGTCATAAGGACTGAAAAAACTTTTAGCTTTGAACCAGGAATTCCAGAACCTACAGACCAGCGTACTTCCAACAGGGGAGATGGGGTGAGGACAGGAAATAATGTCCCAAAGATTAATATTATTCCAGGCCCTGTAATTATTCAAAAAGAATTTATTAACAGATCTTTGAATCAGAATAGCCCATATCTCATTGTTGTCAATGCTTCTAAGAATCCATTTAGCTGACAGGATGTCAGCCGTTTTTTTTTGGGCACCTCAGCCCCAATCCCCCTTTTTCTTTATTCATGCAACAGATATCCCAAGGAACTTTGGCAATTTTCTTTCTATTGGCAGAGCCCCCCCATAGGAATCTTTTGGCCAGCGAGATCACCTGATTAAGCTGTCTTTTGGATGGAGTCCAACAAGACAGAAAGTAGACAAGTTTAGGTAAAAGATAATGATTAAGAATGAAGACACGATGAGGAAGGGAGGAATTAGAGTCATACCAAACAGCCAGACCTTTTTTAAATTTGTCACAGACCCAATCCCACCTTTGACCAAAAGAAACGTTGAAGCCCATAGGGATCCCAAGAAGTCTAAAGATCACTCCTTCTTTTATAATACTACAACCAAGTTGGGAAATGATGGCAGGAATAGTATTATCTGAGGCTTTGAAACCAGTTTTACTGTGGTTGACCCTAGAGCCACTAGCTAGACAAAAGATATCCAGACAACCCAAAAAATTGGTTATAGATTGAATATCATTTTTTAAAACAACATTGGTATCATCAGCGAACATCTGCAGACACAGAGGGGCAGGGGAGTTAGGAATGCACACACCATTGATTTTACCTTCAGTCAGGGCATCCTTCACTAACCAACCTAAAGCATCACTTGCAATGGCAAAAAGAAGAGGGGCCAAAGGGCACCCTTGTCTTATAGATCTAGCCAACTTGAAAGGTTCAGACAAATGACCATTAACAGAGACTCTAGAGAAAGCATTTCCAAACAGAGTACTCACATATTTTATAAATTTCTTTCCCAAACCTAAATCATGCAGGGACTGTAAAACAAAATCCCATTCAATTCTGTCATAGGCTTTGTCAAAATCAATTTTAAAGAAGTAGAAGTCTTGGCCAGAATCCTTAGCATAGTCCATGCCTTCCCAAAGGGAGATGATAGCATCAAGAATAAACCTACCTTTAATAAAGCCTTTTTGTTCAGGGAGGATAAGCTGGTTCATCAGGGGGCCAAGCCTCCTAGCAATAGTAGCAGCATAGATTTTGTAGATGGTATTTAAGCAGGTGATGGGCCTCCAGTTGTTAAGGTCATCTTTGGGACCTCTCTTATGAATAAGCTTAATAACCCCAGTGTTAATAGAGCAAGGGAGATAACCTTTACTAGAAACCTCCTCCCAAATCAAGAGAATATAAGGAGTGAGAAAATCCTTAAGAATGATAAAAAATTCATTAGGCAGACCATCCATCCCAGGAGATTTACAAGGTTTCAGTTTATTGATAGTTTCTTTGATCTCACCATCAGTGAGGGGCAGGTCCAGAATGGAAACCAGGCACTCAGGAACCAATTTTTTCCTTTTTAAAGCAATAGTAGCTCTGGCCCTCTGGATGTCCTCCCCCCACTTGGGAGACACAGAGAAAACATCCATAAAGAATCTCTTGGTCACTTGCAGAGTCTCTTCCATATTGGAGGTAACATTCCCATCACTTTTCTTAATCGGGGGGACAAAGTCCCTAACTTTTCTCTTTTTCATAAGAGCAAACATGTGCTTATTGTTTCGATCCATGTTCTCACTCCAGAATTCTCTTGAGATAGCAAGGGTACTCCTAGCTTCCAGATATCTCTCTTTACTCAATCTCACAGAGCAATCAACATACTCTTTAGAGTTAACATCCAAGGCATTTAACTGATTCATAAGCGCAAGTCTCCTCTGAGTCCTCAACTCCAAGGCCTTCTTCCTATAAGCAGTGAACAGCTTTTGAATCCCGACAACAGCATGCTCCCAAGCAGCAGAAGGGGAATTATAAATCTTAAAATAATGGGTGATGATACTCTTAGTACGGTCCATTATGCTAGGAATATTGAGAAGACTATAATCAATGTGAGGCCGACCAGTTCTATAGTTAGGAGTGCCTTTTCTGAAGGTCACAAAAAGGGGTTTATGATCCGAAACTAGCAGAGAATGATCAATCTTGCTACTAATATCCCAGCACTCTTGAGCAAACTCCGTACTCGCATAACATCTATCAAGCCTAGCCGCTCTATAGTTATCCCCAACTTGTTTGTTGGACCAGGTAAATCCCGAATTACAAGAAAGGTCAGACAAGTCCAGGTGATTACACAACTTAAACCAGGAAAGTTTTTCAGAGCCAAAAATACAATTCCCTTTTCTTTCCCATCTATCTTGAACTGACGTAACCATATTAAAATCCCCTGCCAGAATAACAGGACTGTCAAAAGAACATAACTCTTCCCAGCAGCCTTTCCTTTCAGCACACAGGTTAGAAGCATACACAGAAATAATAGCACAATTAAACGGATCTCCCAATTTAACAGCACACCACTGATGGGAATTACTACAAACAACCTCCTTAACAGACTTAGAAATAGAACTAGACAGACCTACTACAGCACCCCCTTTGCCACTATTGTGGCTGGTGTAAAACCAAGAGAAATTGGAGGCAAGAATGTTCAGGTGCCAAAGTAAAGAATCTCCACCCAATTTGACTTCCTGTAAGCAAATAACATCAGGCATGTAGGGAAGCAACTTAAACCAGCAATTAATCATTTTGGGTCTGACAACATCTGTCAACCCTTTAACATTCAAAGAGATAATTTTAAGATCAAACATCAGAAAAGGAAAACTCATTTACGACTATTTTTAGTCGGCTTGGGCGCAGAGGAAGATAACCTGACAGCTTCCTTCCTTTTAGGCTTATTTACCTTGTTGTGATCAGAGACGGAGACCTCATCCTGAGACATGGGGACAATTTCACAATGATCCCCTTCCTCATCCATACAATTGAGTGAATCTTGATCCATCGCATCAAGTTCCTTACTGAATTGATCAATAGAGGGGGGGGGGGGGCACATCGTTAATCTGTTGGGAGAAACACGGGTTGTCCCTCAGACAAGCTGAATCATGGATAACCTTATTTTTTTTTCCAATAACTTTCCAGTTTCCTGCAGAGCAATGGTCATCTTTACCTGCCTGAGCAGACTTGGTATTACCTGTTATATCCAAATTGGGATCAATGTTCTCAACCTGTTCTTCCACAGGTGAAGCGCCACCTGTATTGTTATTGTCATCAAAAGGATTAGAAATATTTTCTAGCAAAATATCATATGGGTTATCTGATCTGAAAGACTTTTTTTTAGGCTTTTGAACATTCTTTTTCCCCAGAACGTTGGGGGAATTATTAGAAGCAGACTGCAAAACCTGCTTGTCTTGATTACCGACCTCGTTCCGCGAGTTGAGGAGGGGGCAATCCCGAATTAGATGACCCTGCTTATAACAATTGTAACAGGCGTTAGGTAAATTTCGGTACATAATCCTTTGGGTGTGTAACTTCTTACCCTGAGAATCCTTGATAACTATTTGAGTCTTAATATCTTTGGACACATCTATTTCTATTAAAACCTGAGGGTCCCATTTGGTATTTATAATACTGTTTCTGGATTTTTGACCCAACACTCTACCTAACATATTTCCAATTTGCTCAATCCAGGGGTAAAAGTCTATGGGGAGCTCAGGGAATTCAACCCAAACAGGGATCTTAGTAGGCTTTGGGCCCTTGGGGTTAAAACCAACATGCCATTTGAAAAAGGATATGGGGATATTCCTGATAAGCCATTGAGCTTCACTGAAAACCTGCAAGGCACTGTTAGCCTCTTCAAAAAAAAAAGGTAGAAGTTGTTAGGACAGTATTGAATATGCTTAACCATTAACCCCCTAGCTTCCCAGTGGGATTTTATCCAACTTTTAAGCACATCATGCGGCGGTCTGGGGCCGTGACAAAGCCCTATCACAACCCTACCCAACAGATGCTCATGCCAACTGTCCAAGGAGGTTCTGTCTATAATGAATGAATCCTCTTCTTCATCTTCACTAGGTATGTCGTCCACAAGCAGACTATGAGGATTTTCCGAGCATTCAGCTCTCTCAATCCCCTTATCTTTAATCATACCGTATCGAGCAGAAATAACAGGAGTAGAACAGATATTACCTTTATTCTTCATGGTGTCCGCATAAGATTTCTGGGGAGAGTGCGCGACTGAACCTGAACGAGTCTCCAAGTTGCCAGCAGGGGCATCAGCCATTGACAAGTCCTTACCCCCAGAGTTACAGATACTTACCTGCTTCTTCTCCACAGCTTTAGACAGAGCGTTGCACTCGATCATTGGAGTATCAACTACAGAAAGGCCATTGCGCAGAGCTTCGAACAGCGCCATGAGGAGGAGGATGAGCAGGAGACAAAGCCAGACAGAGAGAGCAGCACCCCGAAGGGGCAGAGCGCGCGGGCGAGCGCCCTCCCAACTGAGGGGAGGGACTCGCGGGGAGAGAGGAAAACCCTCTACCCTAGCGCCAATAACTCTCCACTACGCCATTAACTCTCCACTAGCTGGAGCATCCATTTTTTCGTAGTCCTCTTTCTTGTTTTCCTAGCGGCAGGCTGTCCTTGGTTTGCGATTTTGTAGCTTTGAGGGTGCGAGTTTTTCTTTGGAGCACTTTCTTTCGTTCTCAAGCTTTTCGGGTCCTGTTTTCTTTGTTGGGGTCCAGTGGGTTCCTAGGTGCACGATCTTGCTTCCTGAGGTCTCTTTGACTCTAGGCCTCAGCCTTCTCCTTCAAGGTGAAGAAATTGGGTTTGGGTGAGCTTAAGTGCTTAAGGGAAGACTCTTTTTGGTAGTAGTAGTTGGCTTTTCGATTTCGGGGCCTTTCCTTTGGGTGCCTATTTGTGTGGGGTTTGCCTTTGGGTGTTTGATCTCATCTCTTTCGTCTCTTGGAGTTTTTGTGGTATCCAAGGTTGCCTCTTCAAAGGTTTTCTGAATCTCTGCATCGAATGTGGTTGGCTCCGTCGTTCCCTTTCGCCATTGCCTGTTTCGAGAGGTAAATTTCTAGGTTAATGTGGGGTTTTTATGGACCCTAACTCTGCGAGTGGGCTTCCAAGTCAACTTACAATGGCATTTCACGACCTGACATTCGTCTAGAGGAAGGCTTTCTATTCGCGCCTCGAAGTTTCTCTCTGGTGTGCTCTTCGGGGGCCCTATCTTGGCCTTGATGGTCCCCTCACTCGTGAAAAGCAACTTAGCCCCCACCCAGGGGGCGAGTGGTGACCTGGCCCCTATTTTGGAGGGGGATCTTGCATCCTTCTAGGGGGCCCCAAGGGTGAACCTCCCCTAGTCTCTCTCAGCAAAGCTTCAATTCTATCAAAGCAAGAAGAGCTCAAGAAAGTTTGTCTCGTTGGAATCTCAATGGGATCTTAGATATAATTCCATGGGGGATGGTAGATGCATGATTCTTTTTGAATTTGCATAAGGATTATCAAAGGATTACTTTTAGGATTTCCAAGTGTTATCAAAGTATTAATTTTAATTCCAAGAAGCTTCACTCTTTAAAAGATACTATCCTATCCCTTCATACGTTCAAGATGATTCTATGAACAAACTGAACTTGATCGTACAATGGGATGAGAAGGATTTTCAAGATTCGTGTATGTATAGGTTACAATGAATGAGTATGAAAATCAGCATATTGTTGTGAAAGAGAACAATGCAAATTTGGTCATAGAGATTCTCTAAAATAACAAGAACAAAGAGCTCAAGAAATCTCTAAAATAAGCTATAGAAGCCAAAAGAAATGCTTAATACCAAGAAACCCTTCTCAAGTATATACTTTTAATGAGTCAAATCGAAGCAATAATCAAAGAGCATATAATCATGAGTTACTAGTTCAACTTCTACAAGAACTCAACACTCCGAATGAAGATATGGCATTTGAAGCCTTGAGTGTTGGAACCTGACAACTTGGACATGCAACCCTATGCCTGTTCAGATGGTTCCCTAATTTTATTCCTCATAAATCGAAATCTCTCCGCTATCCCCTCTAAGTTGAGCTTACTTACCTGCCTTTCTTCTTGTACAACTTTGTGTGCGACATCATCTCTCCTATTGATAAGCCATTGGCTTCACAGGAGGATGTTGGTAGTTTCATTTATAAAGGGGAGAGACACTCCTTCAAGGATCAATGGGACCCTCAAATATGTGTCAAGGCTGACCTCATCACGCCACTTCCATCAAAGATCAAAGTGGACATGGGCGAAGGGACCTTCCTTCCCTATCGCAACGCACGGACCTCCTCATCTCTGTTCACTACCTGATCCTTATCACCTTCCACCCTCTTCCAAAACCTATAAGGCTCCTTGGTTTCATGCCTACTCCATTTCTCTCTCCCATCCATCCATCCAGAAATTTTCGGAGTGAGGAAGGAGGCCTTCACTTCGTGCTCGTCCCCATCCAAGAGTTGGAGATGTGTTTTTGCTAAGTCATAGTAGATCATGAAAAAAACCAGGAAGATGCTCCAGTCCATTAGGCATGGGTGTAGAGAAGCTCTTTATCAGAGATTCTGGAGACTTGAGGAGGAAGTGAACAAAGGAAAAGATCAATGCCAAAAGGTTCTTAGAAGAATCAGAGCGGTATTGAGATATGAGGAAGAAATACAAATGAAAAAATTGAAAATTTTCTTTAAGGAGTGGTGGGCTAGCAAAGTTGACAAGCCCACCAAAGAGATGTGTAGAATCCTTAAAGGGAAACAAAACAGGGAATTGATCCCCTTCTTGCTCAACTCGAATGGTGTTGCTTGCAATTCGGAAGAAGAAAATATCTGATTCATTGAAGAACATTTTATGAGGCTCCTGGGGATATCGACTCCACTCTCCCCTCACAGACAGGACTCTATGGCGGGCATCTCTCAGGTTTCCTCCCATAGGATTCCACATAGCCTTTGTTTCTTGCTCGATGCCCCTATCTTGGAATTAGAAATCATTGAAGTCATTGATGCCCTTCCTACTGGGAAACATCTGGGGCTAGATGGGCTCACTAATGAGTTCTTTAAGTCCTTCAAGCTAGTTTTGGCCTCCCCTCTTCATTTGGTGTTGTAAGAGGTGCTGAAGTTTTGTGTGCTCCCAACTTGTCTCAACAATGGCATCATCAAATTAATCCACAAAAAGGGGAAAAGAATAGAATTGAGAACTCGCATCCGATTACGATGCTTCAAACAGGGTATAAGATCATTGCTAAAGTCAGAGCCAATAGAATTTCTGGTCATTTGAGAGCTTGGTTAAGCAAAGACTAAAAAGGTTTCATCAAAGGCAAGTCAATTTTGGAGGCCATAATTGATATTTGGAAAGGCCTCGACTTCACAGATGAGTCAAAACAAGATGTGGTTTTCCTCGAGATCGGTTTTGACAAAGCTTAGAATGGGACTATATTTTGCAATCACTTAAAGATCTTGGTTGTAGCGGAAAATTCACCAAGATGATCTCAACTATTTCGGGAAACACCTCGAGTCAAATTAATGCTAATGGCCAACTCTTAATGGTGATCAAACTTAAACGGTCAATCAGAGAAGCGTGCCCTTTGGCACCCCTTCTCTTTGCCATTGCCACGAAATGCCTCAACACTTTTTGTGAAGCCTCAAGATCCAGAATCAATCACTCAAACATCTCTTTCTGGGCTATTATCGAGATTCAACCTAGCATACTATTTTATCATGACTGCCAAACATTCCCTCACATCAAATTTTCTGACTTCTTGGGATTCCCATGGGTTTCGGTATCACTATCGAGCAGCGCTGGAATTGGGTCATGGCTAGGTTCAAAAGAAAGCTAAATTATTGGAGAGGTATGCAAATCAATCTTGCGGGTCGTGCAATGGTCATTAACATGTTCCTCATTTCATCAACCATTTACTTCCTCTCTTGTTGGAGACCGAAAGAGAAAGAGCTCTCCAAACTGGAAAGTATTTGTAGGAACTTCCTTTGGATGGGCAACCACAATAGATGGGGGGCTTCTAAAATCAAATGGTCCATTTGCACTAGCCATAGTGATAGTGGGGGCCTTGGCATTTGAGACTTGGGCTCCATGGCTACAAAACTTGTAGCAAAATGGATGATTAAGGCTTCGTGCAATGGGGAGTCTTTGTGGGCCAAACTGAGAACACTCAGACTCTTGTGGGATTCCTAAATTGGAAGAATCTTGACATTCTAACCCTCTTGTTTTCCCCAATCTTGATTTTCCCAAAAGGCTCGAACCTTGTGTGCTCCTTGTGGAAGAGTTGGAACAAAGTGAAAAGGAGGATAAGAATTAGCAAAGATTGGAAGTGGGCTGCGGATATCAGACAGAATATGGCATCAGGAATGTAGAATCTTGGAACATTCAAAGTGCGAAGAGGCTCTGGAACAAGAGCTTCAGAAAATGGAAGCATCTTTGGAAACAAGACACCTACCAATGGGTCAACTTTGAGGATTTCGACCATAGTATCAACATTACCTATGAAGAATGGAACATTCTACAAAGCAGATCTCTTGCCTACGATTGTTCTAAAGTCGGTCTCCTCATGGGACAAGAATTGCCAGTTCCTTGGATCTCAGATGGCACAATGGTAAATGTCTAACAAAAATCCCGAATATCAAAGGAATCATTGATTTTCAGGTTAACCTCAACAAGAAGTGATGCCGGTCTTGGACTCAGATGCGATAGGAAATGAGAGGATGATTAACCTTCTTTGTAATGCCATCTAAACTTTGTAAGATCTACCGCTGCTTTGTGGGACATGGGGGTCCCGTGGGCACTAGCCCCATTCACTTGTACTTTTCTTTTCCTCTTACTGAATACAAGTTCGCGAGACTAGGCTAAGGCTTGACTTCCTTTATTTGAAAAAAACCTTCATTGATGATTGCGTAAGAATGAAATCACTCCATTGCATGAAACATAAATTAGATGTCTTTTATAAATTCAAGAATTTCATGGCTCTTGTAGAGAAGGACTTTGGGCAAATGTCTAAGGTCAATTGGAGTGGCATAATACTTCTTAAAGGATTTTGTCATTTTCTAGAATCGGATGGTAGAAAGAGACAAATTGCGTGCAGGTACACATCCCAACAAAATGGGGTAAAAGAAAAGAACTATAACTATATTGTTGAGTGTACTAGGGTAATGATGAAGGAGATGGGAATGATGAATTCCTATCCGGTATATGAAGCAAACACTTCCATATATATTAAGAATTTGTCACCTACATCAGGTATGCACTTGAAACATTGCCTCATAATCAATAGAAACTTAGGGGTAAGTTTTTTGCTGCACACTCCTCTATAAGCACATTCAGTAACATACTGATAACAGAAGCTACTAATATTAATTCTGTGGCTAAGCATAACTGATGTCAACGAGGTTGCAAGCACCAAGTTTTGTTTTTTCATAAAGCTTTGTGGTTGATTTATTTGACCTCCTGGATAAAATACTTCCCAGTTTGCATTAATTGATAGCTAGAAGCATTGTAATTCAAACGAAATTTCTGAGGTTTTCTCTCCCTATGTTTGACATTTGATTACACTAAAAAATGGAGTATGTTGCTACATCTTTGTAGAACAAATGGTCCTCTTTAGAATTTCCATTCTCTAAAATGATGACTCGTATCTGTACTTTGACCGTTAGTAACCCATGTTTCTTTGAAGCATTGGTGCATTTCAAAGTTAAAAAAGGGTTCATAATTAAATAATGTATGACTGAATCAACGGAGATGTCTAGTTATTTCTTGCACAAGGTATTACTGATGGTTTGTGCAAAAAATTCATTTTAAGCATTTTGTCTCACATGTTCTTTTTTCAATGCACATCTCAATGATTTAATTTTATTAATAAACTTTGCATAACTCACCGCAGTAATAGATCTTAACACAGTAGTAGGATTGGAAACATTTGACAATAACATATTAAGAATCTAGTTAGAAATATGTACGATTTTTTTATAGATTTTATGTTGCACCTTCAATCTGCTATATTTCCTATAATTTTTAACAAACCAACCATGTAAGTGTTATTAGTCTATTGCTTATTTATTCATTGTGATTAAAGTGCATAGTCATTGATGAATGTGAAGTATACACAAGCATTTGACTTGATCCCACAGGTAAAATAGCATTTACGGAACCCTCTAAATCCCACAAAGTAGGAGTTGGATTGCTAGAAACTACTAGGATATACAGTTCAAAGGTGGAGTAGGATAAACACTAATAAGAACTACGGTGGAGTAGGATAAACACTGATAAGAACTAGCCATAAGGTCAGACAAGAAAACTGGATTGAACTAGGTGATCCAAAGCCCCAGCCCTCCTCCGATGAGTCTGACTGTTAATTTATCACCATCTAAATGGTCAGAGGTGTCCAGATACAACCCATAAGGTTAAACCCCATCCCCAATTTTGAGAGGCAAAGGGCCCACCTGTTTGAGCTTACATGCTTGGACGAATAATCTAGTCTATATCTAAATTGTGGATGCAACATTTATGAAATTTACTTATGCTTTTGTTTGACTTGGTTTTCCTTATGGAAAGCTATAATACAACGCATCTCACATGAATCATTTATCTAAATAGAATGAATGCACTGTAAGACCGATTAATCTAACAATTGAAGCGCCCATATTCAATTCCAATGGTCATATTTCAAGTTTCACCATATGTTGCTACACAATGAAAGTGTTCATATTCAATTCCAACGGTCATATTTCAAGTTTTACCATTTTTTTGTGGGATTATTTTTCAATATTTTTGCAAAATTCTTTAAAGTTAATTCTTCCTACATAAATTGTTCAAACGAGTTTTCACATCATGATCTTTTACTGAAGCGGCTTAGAATCTTTTATAACATCCATAACTTAAGTTTAATTAAGTTATGGTTGTAACCAGGTGTCATAGTAATAACGGAAAGAGTGCATTTTATTGGTTCAAAATTCAAAGGCTAGCACCAATAAGATTTTCTTTGTTTCATTAGTTCTTTCTATATAACCATGCATCAATCTTATGTTCTCTGTGACTGTATGAACATAAGTTGTAAGTACCTAAGAAAGATTCCCATTTTTGTGTCCATACCTTGCTAACCCATGAACAAAAGGATCATCCTATTTCATCAATTGTGGATACAAATAGAGCAAACCTAGTCACTCATTATTCTACAAGAAAGAAGGTGAAACTCTGCTTTACCTATGTGTGTATTTACATGACTTCTTGATACACATAATCATGGAGAAGGGATCAAGGACATCAATATAAGCCTCAGGGAGGAGTTCAGGATATCAGATATTGGAGATTTAAGTTACTTTCTAGGTATCGAAGTCATCTACAAGGACAATGGTATTGGACATATGCAAAGGAAATACATTTTTTTGGATGTATTGAAGATGTATAGACTTACAGGTTGCAATCCATTCACTAATGCTATGGAATTTAATGCAAAATTGACTTTAGTTGAGAGTGATAAAGCTTAGGATACACTTTGAATTATGGTTCTTCGAATTATGGCACAATTACAAGGAATTCTTTAGCATATACAACTGATGTGCTATCTTAATTCATGCATGCACCTACTGCTCCTCACTTACAAGAAGCTAAGAAAGTGCTTATATATATCTAAATATATCTTTGAATGAAGGGTTTTTATATCCTCTTAAAAAACATTTGCAAGTGAAAACATACACATATTTTGATTGGGTTGGATCCACGGAAGATAGGAGAAGTACAAATGGATATGCATTGATGATGGGCAAGAAGGTCATCTCATGGGTCGAAAAAAGCAACTAATAGTTTAAATAAGGATCTAAGAGTACAAAGGTATCTCTGAGTGTGCCTAATGGCCATTCATGCTTCGTAGTTTTTAGGGAAGGTTTGAGATTCTTCCATTTAAAAAAAGGGATATGCAAAAATTGATCCCATGGAAAAGAAATAATGAATTGCAATAATTAATTTTGAGAGGAATTTTTTTACAGGTGAAGTAAAGCGCTCAAGAGTTTAAGGATGAATTGAATGCATAACTCCAAATACAAAATCAATAAAAGCATCAAATTTGAAAATAGAATTTCCCAAATCAAGCAAGTCTCTTTCTTCGTTCACTTCATTTGAGTCTGTATTGAAAGAATTGAGGTTTGAGAGTGAAAAGGAAGTACTAAGAAACTAGTACGTTTTTTTCGGCTAATCTTATTAATATATATTAACAAAGTAGGAGATACAAGAATAAAAGCTCGAAAAAAAGGAGGCCACTATACCCATCTTCCTTGCCATAGGGAAGCCGACTAGGCACCACTAAATACTACATAGTTGAGCTAAGGAGCTCGATGAAGTTTTGGTCCCTTTCATGTGTTCTCAAACATGAAGAACCTATGATGTTTGAAAGTGGGAGTTCTTGGAGTTGTTTGTGCATTTTTCCCATGCCTACATGCTTGATATGATGTTCATTTCTATTCATATGTGTAGACATATGAACACCTCTTGTAAAAGAGTACATTTTATCTCTTGTAATTGTAAAGGAAAGAATTCCTTAAGTCATCCATGATGCAAAATGCAAATTCGTGGCTCCAACTACCTAAAATCATGAATCCATTAGCTGAGGAAATATTTCCTTATTCCTAGCAGCACTTTTACATCAAGTCATTTGAATTCAAATTCAAAACTACCTCCAAAAGTAGCTATAAAAGGAGCAAGAACGAAGTCGCCAAAGTGTGCTTGATTCGTGCCTATTTCATGCCCATTTGTAGACATTGAAGAGCTTACTCCTTAGCTCTATCATTTTAATCCCATTGTGCAAGTATTTTTTGCCAATGACGTTGTAATTATATGTGAATCTATACATTCATCATTTAGTTCTTCTCTCATTTGTTCTCTGTTATACTCATTGAGAATAGTAAACTTCAGAAGCCCCTATCTCTGGCTATATGTAGCCGTTTTCAAAGTTTTAATGTGGATTGGATAGCTCTCTAAGTCTAGTTTATTCTCAGTAAACGTCATGTCCATTGGATTTACCATTTGTGAGAAATCTACATTTTACTACTCACTAGTCTATCTCTGCAAAGCCCGACAATGGGGAGAGTATTCCATATTTTGTTAAACCTTTTTCGCAGTGCTTAGTTGATCAATTGAAGTGTTTTAACTTGGATTGGGAAGCTCGCTAAGTCTACTTACTATATCCAAAATGAATTTTTCTAATTCCCACCATGTTGAGAGCACTATTCAATTTTTCTAGCAGATGTATGTATAAAAATAGCAAGTTTTGGGAGCTAGTCATTTTGCAACTAGTCTATCTTGATGCAAAATTTTCAGATACTTGTTCCAAAGCATGTTGTATGTGAAAAAATTAGGTCTGGTGGATCAAGTCAACCGCTGGAATTATGGCACATGCCGGGTGCTTGGAACAATCTCAGGTGAAGTGGACGCTCAATGGTCAGACCACTTATCAAATCATATCAAATAAGTATCATGAAAAAAAACCGTTCATCAAGAAAAAGCAAACATTTTTGTTTATATCATCAAGTCAACCATAAATTAAGAAAAATTAATGAAGAGATGTCCTATTCCATTCTCATCCTAAAAGCTATTGAAAACAAATACATAGAGGTTACTTATTGGTTCAATTGGATCTCCCTTGGATATACATCAAAGCTCTACTAAAACTAGTTCATAAAATGTAAGAAACAACTGGTGTAGCAAATTTTGAATTAATTGGTTCGAGAGTATCGCTTGTGAAGTGGATGTCTTTATGCACAGACAAATGTATCAAAGCTTACTTGTAGTAAAGAGTGATATGCACTTCACATGTACCTATGTCAAGCCTTATATATTTATTATACAGCTTTAACAAATGAGTAGTCTCTTGTTTTATCACAAGTTATAAAAAAAAACTATGGTCACAACAATAACATGAGGAAAAACTTAATCGACATAAAACGTTCTTTTCATTGAAATCCACGTCGATATTGATATTTTCTTATAGATATGAAAACAAAATGTTTTCGTTAATACGAGGCACACTATTAGAATGCACAATGTATAAAGTCACTATGAATGCATTCTTATCTAGCAAATATAATGCATTAACTTGCGTCTGAATCTATATAAACTTGCATAAAATGCTAAACACTATGAATCACATACGCATACATACCAACGAATCTTATGGAAAAGAAGGCCTCATCTCTTACGCATATAAAAACTGCTAAATATGCGAGCAAAGAAAATTACACATGGAGAGGCATATTCTATGCTTTGAATTCATAGCGTTGAAGTTCTTCGCTTTGAGTAAGCAAAAATGGAAGAATACTTTGTAAGAGGTAAATTATAAAACAGCCACCCTTTCTGACTGCATAGATCAAGCTATCAAATGCTCTCTATGAACATCTAGAAAGCGTATTAGTAACTCATTTGAGAGATTTGGCTGTAAAGAATCAAATTTGTTTTCATTATATCTTAATTGTTCTTCAATCTGCTTCATAAATTATGTAATTTTAAGTCCTACACTTCAAGTTTTTATGACCTTAAATAATAGCTCTAATAGATTCCAGTGACACAACAATGGATCTTTTGAAACATCTTTTGAGAGTGTAAATGTAGTAACAAATCTTTAAGTAGCAAACCTTTATTACTATATAGAAAAAAATCGTGGAAATCAGACGTTCAGTTTTTCTAGAGTGTTGTTCACATAGTTCTGTATCATTGTTATTAGCATAAGTCAGCGCAATAGGGATCAAGAGCATCAAAATAATTAATGCATTAACAAAAAAGATGTTTTTTAAACCATGTATTACTCAGATATAGCGCACGTCTGCAAAATGATATATTTGTAAGTCTTCAACTTTTATTCTGAATCATATGCGAACGTTGAACATATGAAGAGAGAGGTTGTCGTATTCTTCTCTTTGAAATCTATTGCATAGATCCTGATTGAGCATTCTCAGAATTATCTGATGCTTGCAGACATGGCAGAATCTCGATATGTAATTCATATGTCGTATTCACAGGTAGATTTGCAGTATTCACTAGAAAATCATTTTCTAATGACTCGCTCTGAATTCACAATTATTCATCAATCATTAATTTACAGAATGGAGATAAAATAACATAAGTCATTAGCGCATAACCTCTGAACTTCTGTGTACATTCAATCTGAACGTGTGATGTTGTCAAAGGGGCATCAGATCATATGCGCGCCATCTCTCCCTGCTTGATTCTCATGCCAAATAATGTACCCACTAGAGCATCAGATTCGGAGCAGCAATATAAAGCAAATTGTCGAATGGTGTCCATGGCAGAGCTGTACAAAACCCGAAGGTTGAACTTTGATCCACCAAAGATGCATGATGACATCTGTTAGAAAAAGCATGGCAGAGAAGCGCAGCGTTGGTAGCATAGTTATCGAGAGGATCTCTGCCAAAGAGCTACGGAGGAAATCTGCCCCCCCTATTTCTGCAGCGAGCCTCCGCCCATTTGTAGCGAATAATTCTTCTATATTATGACTATTATGCAATCACTGTTTCAGTATGTTCGTTGATTCATAAATTTTGGGTAGAAACTCCTTGTACGTGTGCCTATTAGAGTCCACCGGAATAGAAAGCTATCTCTGAGATATATCACCTTCCACTGCTCGAGTCTTGTCATGCAAAACTCTAGTTAAGAATGAATTGTTCTGCTCTACCACTTCTCTCATGAACTGCCATTGCCTTCTTCTGCCTCTGCAAGAGAGCACGCAGCCATCCACTTCTTCCATTATCTCTTCCTGCCAAGAAAGTTTTACATCACATACCTCATATGCATATTCCGGACAAGCAACCCAAGGGTGATATATACCCTATACAATCTAAACAACAAAATAGCTGAGAACTTGAATTAACCCCGATGGAAAAATCATAGAGCAATTAGACACTGCCATTTACATATTCGACATAAAACTCATGGTATACAATCTGTACAAAATCGGAAACAAGGTGCCCTTCTTAAATGATACATCAGACACCAACACTGTAGAGTCTCTCCCCTACATATAGATTAGTGAATATTATTGCTCTATATCGACTGATCAAAGACATTACTAAAATCCACAAGAGAAATTCCCATTCAGAGTGACTATAGAACATCCCGATACACCACTTAAACAGTGCATTGCGCAGCACGCCCCTGTTTGTGCCCCCACGTACCAGACGTGCGGATGTATGTTTTAGCATGCTTATTTGCATGTATTTGTCAATAAAAAATGGAACCATTTGCACAAAAGAGTGACTTATTACAGGCACAATGACCATGAGCTGCTCTGACTTTGCATATGAATAACTTTGTTCATACTTTTCATTTGCACCATTAAAATCCCATTGCTAATCGGAGACCTTTCTAAGAAAATTTTGGACATAATCAATCCTCAAAAATCCCAAAAGATAGATGAGAGATGTAATTACACCAGTCCATATCTGATAGGCTCAACACATATAAAGGAGTACAAGTAACATAATTCGTTTCCACCCATCATTTCAAAAGATGGAATGATGCAACGAAAATTATGACGCTAAAACTTGGATTGGTAAACCAAACCGGATGGGCAAAGCCTCAAAGGCACATACTTTTGGGTTTATGTCTCCCTTCAATCATTTCTTTAAGTATGTGTAGCCTCTATCAATGCATATTTTGCTTCAAATTACCACTTCCTTGACATCTTCAAATCTGATTCAATTTCTCTAATGAGTCTCAATGAGGAAGAACATCCATGAAGACCTCCATTCAGTTGAAAATTTAGTAGAGCAAGCAATGCTTTGTCAGCAAACCCTTGGGCAAGATATATTGCTACCTATAGACTCCAAGTAACAATAATACATGACAAAACATATGAACCAACATGCTTTGCTTTAGAAAACATATAACATCTCATATACATATCAATCCAACTGTTGCTAACAAATACTTCTTCTTCATGTCCTTTTCCAACGAACAACATTTTTCTTTTTTTGAAGCGAGTAGAAGCAAATGTAGAGATTGAAATCTCTATGACAACGTGGGTGATTTTTTTGTGCATTTAGGAAGCTCAAACGGTGTACTAACCAACTCTGAAGTCTGAGTTGGCTGGTTTGAAGCTAGTTGTAGCAGCACCAATTCATCTTCAGATTGCATCCACCATCTCTCTCCACAGTGGTAGCAGAGCATAGTCAATCAGCATGGGAGATGGATTTCTGTGAACAATCGACAAATTGGATAGAAACAACTAGCGAGCATGGTCTCTAAGGATGGATTCTTATCTTCAAGGGAGGAATCTATTTGGATACACATCAGGAGATGAAGCTATGCCAACCATGAGGAACAAAGGGCAACCATCACCTGAAGAAGAGGAAAGACTTTCTGAATGGTGTTCAAAGGATGCACGTGCAAGGTCCTATATTCTAAAATCAATCTCTGATTTTCATTTACCTCATGTCAAGGGATGCAAGACATCAAGAGAGACTTGGAATGAACTTGCTTCTTTCTTCTCCTCAAACAATCGAGCAAGGAAGAACCAGTTGTGGATGGAGTTCACAACAATGAAGAAAAGCCCCAAGCAAAGTGTGACTCATTATGTCACAAAGATGAAGGAGATTTTAGATCAATTTGGAAGTATTGGAGAGGTAATTGAAGATGAACAAATCAATAGAGAAATCATAAATGGAATCAAAGTAGATGACAAGTGGGAGTCCTTCACAATAACCATGGATTTGTACATGGATATGCATGTACCCGACCTCAACACAGTCATGGGCCAGCTTTTCACTCATGAAGTGAAGATTAGCAAAGGTGGTGAGCCCTCAAGAGGTAATCAAACTTCTGCCTTATATTCTGATAAAGCTAAGATGAAGGAAAAGTCAAAGAATAAGAAGAATGAAGATGAAGGTAGCTTTTTCCAAGCAAACTTTGTAGGAAGAGGAAGAGCTAGAGGAAGAGGGAGAGGTGAAAAGCAAGGCAAGGGGAGATTCCAATCATCTCAACCTTGCAATATATGTGGCCTATCTAATCATACTACTGAAGAATGTTTTAGGAACTCGAGGAACTCAAGAGGAAGAGGACTCAATAGAAGTGGCTATGGATCAAATAGAGGCAGATACAATGGAGGCTACAACAACAACTATAACAACAATTACAACTACAACAACTATGAAAGTGGCCATACAGGAAGAAGAAATGACAATAAGTATGCAGAGGACCAAAGTCAAGAAGATTCACTATTGATTATGAATCTATCAGTGAAGAAGAGTAAGGATGATGATCATATCTTTTACATTGATTCAGAAGGCTCAAATCATGTAGTAAGAAATGTGGCCTTACTTTCTGATTTGGAAGTTCCTCGCAACAAACATGAAGTGCAAAGAGGAGATGATACAAAGCACTCGGTGGAGAAGATAGGTAATGTGAAGACATTAGATGGGAACATGAACCTCTTAAGCAAAGTCTTGTATGTCCCTACAATTACCACAAATTTAATAAGTGTTGGGCAGATTGTGGAAAAAGGATTGCAAGTTAGATTCAACCGATTTGGAGCATATGTTGAAGACCCAAGGCAAGGCTTTAGAAGGATCTCCAAAGGATAAAAGATAGGAAGGCTTTTCACTTTTCAAGGGAAGATACAAAGAATATAGTCTTATTTAGCTATGGATCGCAAAGTCTCATAGAGTTGGAGATATTGCACAAAAGACTTTCTCACATTGGTGAGAGGAACTCAAACAAATTTGCAAGGATCAAAGTGTACTTGGTTTGCCTAATATCACAAGGCAACACATGATTTATAAGTGTGAAGCTTGTCAACTTGGCAAGGCACATAGACAACCTTTCAATAAGAAGGGAAAAGTGTATCAAAATCTTTTGGATCTAGTGCACACAGATGTGTGGGGTCCAAGTAAGGATCCATCTATATCAGGCTCAAGATATGATGCGTCTTTCATAGATGATTGTAGCCGGTGGACCATTTTGTTTTTCATGAAGGATGAGGATGAAGTTTTTAATTGCTTTAAGAAGTATGTTGCTCTTGTTGAAAACCAAACAAGTAGGACTTTGAAAAGACTTAGATCAGATGGTGGAGGAGAATACTTCTCTTCTGAATTTAATGCCTACTTGCATGAAAGGGGCATTAAAAGGGAAGTCACTACAAGGTATATACCCAAACTCAATGGTGTAGTAGAGAGGAGAAACAGAGCTATTGTTGAAGCAGTAGGTCCATGCTCAATGAAAAGGGATTGCCAAACTACCTATGGGCAGAGACTGTGTCTATAGCCACAAATATCATAAATAGCCCTAGTCTAGAGCATTGAAAAATCTTTGGATGCTTAGACTATGCTTACATTCCTTCTCAAGTAAGAGGGGAATAAGATCCCAAGGCAAAGAAGTGCATATTTATTGGTTATGACCAAAACCAAAAAGGATACAGATTGTACAACCCAACAAATAAAGGATTTTCTATGAGTAGAGATGTAATTGTTGATGAGAACAAATCATGGTTTGATGATGTCAGGAAAGTTAAACTGCCATATGACTTGGATGAAGGTTTTCCATCACTTCAACCAAAGGAGCCAAAGCAAATTGAAGAAAGTGATGCGGAGATTGACCTAGAAGACTTGGAAAGACTAAAGCTATGCAAGAGCAAAGGTAAAACAAAGATGCAAGATGCTACATATGGACCCAAGACCTCACATCAACCACTTAGAAGGTTCTCAAGGGAGAAGAAGAAACCAGAGAGGTATGGTTATGATACTTCTTTGGTCACGAAGCACTCAATCTACATTGCAAAGGATTCAACCAATGAAGAACCTACCACATTTGAAGAAGCACATAGAAAGAAAGCTTGGAAAGATGCACTGGATGAGGAAATGGAAGCCTTGAAGGAGAATGAAACTTGGGAGCTTGTATGTAACAAGCCATCTATGAACGTAATTGGATCTCTATGGATATACAAAATCAAGAGGAATATTGATGGAACTATAAATAGACATAAAGCAAGGTTAGTTGCTAAAGGGTTTGCTCGAACCCATGGTATTGCTTATGAGGAAACTTTCTCTCCTGTTGCAAACATGCCTACAATTAGGGTTCTCATTAGTCTTGTTGCATCCAGAAATTGGAAGTTCTATCAGATTGATGTAAATAATGCTTTCTTAAATGGATGGATTTCTGAGGAAGTGTATATGGCACAACCTCTTGGATATGAGGATGCACATCATCCTTAATATGTATGCAAATTAAAGAAAGCCTTGTATGGAATGAAGCAACCTCCAAGATCTTGGAATTTCAAATTGGTCATTTAATTGCATGACCAAGGATTCAGAACTAGCAAGGCGGATACCTCTTTGTTCATAAAGAGGAATGAATTTAAAGTGATCTATCTACGTGTATGTTGTTGATATCATTATCACAGGGAATGTTCTTGAAGGAATCAAACTGGTAAACAGTCAAATGAAGAAGGAGTTCAAAATAAATGATCTTCGACCACTCACTTATTTTCTTGGATTGAAGTTAATCTACACAGGTTCAGGTATATACATCACACAAAGGAAGTATGTGCATGACATGCTCATCAAGTTCAAGATGGAAAACACCAAGTGTGCAAGTACACCTATGGAGCAAAATCATAAGCTTAGTGCTTATGAAGGAGAGCCAGTTGAAGACATCACAAGCTCTCAATGCTTGGTTGGAAGTTTGAGCTATGCAACACTCACAAGGGTGGATATATGCAATAGTGTTACAATTGGAGTTACTTTATGCATAAGCCGAGAACACCACTTATGGAAGCAGCCATGAGAGTCCTCAAGTTCCTAAAGGGGACCATGAATGAAGGTTTGTTTTATACATTTACTTCAGATATTGAGCTAAAGGCCTACTTAGATATGGATTGGGCCGGATCTACAGATGATAGAAGAAGCATATCTAGGTATGTACCATTTGCATGCTCAAAAATCATTTCGTGGTCATCCAAGAAGCAACCAATAGTGGCATTATTATCTATTGAAGCCAAATATAAAGGTTTGGCTAATGCAACTCAAGAAATCATGTGGTTAAAATCTTTGTATACAGATCTTGGACTTCATTCTTCAAAACCTCACATTTTCTGTGACAACAGAAGCTCACTACATCTTGCAGCTAATCCAGTTACCATGCTAGGACCAAGCATATTAAATTCAAGTACCATTATGTAAGGAAGAAGCTAATGAGCAAGGATATTCAACTATCCTATGTCTCTACAGATATGCAATGTGGAGACATGTTGACTAAAGCTCTTGATGGTACAAAATTGAGTAGATTCAAGCTGATGATTGGCTTGCAGGAAATCAAGGACAATTGAAGACTTATTTGGAGTCCAAGCATGTTAGTCTTGAGGGGGAGCTGTTGGTGCATTTTTCCCAAGCCTGCATGCTTGATATGATGTTCATTTTTAGTCATATGTGTAGACATATGAAAACCTCTTGTAAAAGAGAACATTTTATCTCTTGCAATTGTAAAAGATAGAATGGCTTAAGTGATCCACGATGTAAAAAGAAAACTCGTGGCTTGAACTACCTAAAACCACGAATCCATTTGCTAAGGGAATATTTCCTAATTCCTAGCATCACTTTTAGGTGAAGTCATTTGAATTCGAATTCGAAACTACCTCCAAAAGTAGCTATAAAAGGAGCAAGAAGGAAGTCACCAAAGTGTGCTTGGTTCATGCCCATTTGTAGAGATTGAAGAGCTTACTCCATATCTCTATCACTCTACTCCCATTGTGCAAGTATTCGTTGCGAACGAGGTTTTCATTATATGTGAATCTATACATTCATCATTTACTTCTTCTCTGATTTGTTCTCTACTAAACTCACTTAGAATAGTAAATGTCGGAAGCTCATATCTCTGGCTATACATAATATTTTTCAGATTTTAAAGTGCACTGAATATAGCTTTATGCTCAAAAAATTCTGGGTCCATTGGATTTACCATTTGTGAGAAATGTGCATTTTATTGCTCACTAGTCTATCTCTACAAAGCCCAAACATGGTGGGAGTGTTCCAGATTTGG
Organism: Ceratopteris richardii; assembly: GCA_020310875.1. Lineage (NCBI taxonomy): Eukaryota > Viridiplantae > Streptophyta > Polypodiopsida > Polypodiales > Pteridaceae > Ceratopteris > Ceratopteris richardii. The sequence goes on from CM035435.1 coordinate 99,643,920, forward strand.
CTAAAAATTTTTCTATGGGGCTCAGTTGATGAACTGAAGTGTTTCAACTTGGATTGGGAATCTTGCTAAGTCTATATGCTCTGTCCAAAAGGAGTGTTTCTAATTCTTACCAGGTTGAGAGCACTGCTCATTTTTTCTAGCAAGTGTATGTACAAAAATAGCAAGGTTTTGGAGCTAATCATTTTGCGACTGGTCTATCTTGACTCAAACTTTCGAGATACTTGTTCCAAAGTACTTGGGTGATTTTTTTGAGGTTTTAGGAAGCTCAAAGGACTAACCAACTCTGAAGTCTTAGTTGGCTAGTGTGAAGCTAGTTGTAACAGCACCAATTCATCTTTAGGTTGCATCCACCATCTCTCTCCACATGAGTTCCTGATTATTCTAGACAAAAGGTCAAGGGAAGATTCATTGGTCCATTTTGTGAAAGATGGAAAAATAGAAATTAATTAAGAAAGAGTGATTCCCTTAAGAGTAAATTACTATTTGCAAGTGTAGTTACTTTGAGCCATTTGGACTAAGGTAGAGGTGAGTACAAAGGTATATTTCATGAGTTCAATATTTAATAGATTGCAAGGTACAAAAATGATATCCTCAATCTAGGCAATCGTGACTTACTACAAACAAGGGGATGGCATAGCAATGTTCCACTTGAAATAAAATTACAGGATCGCGTAAGCAACCTCAATTTATACCTTATGGTATGACATACTATAACTTATTTTTAATTGCTCACCGTTCCTTAAATGCTATGCATCACATAAGTGATGGAATGCATAGCATCACAATGATAGTCATCACAAAACCCCCAAAAAGAATGGTCTATTGAATAATATCTTAGTTGCCTTGGTAGAAGGATTGAAAGGTGTAGAATTCAAGACACTAGAGAGAATTTATCTCATAGAACAACAAGCTGAAATTAAAGTGAATCCCCCAAGTAGGGAGGAAAATGTTATATACCTTCTTTGTAATTCTCCCTATCTGGCTTGTATTTTCTTTCCTTTTAATATAGCTATAGAAAGGTTCATGGGATAATCATCATCCATACAAAAACAAATTATAAAAATTGTAATTACCATTAGCAAATTGTCAAGAATGATTTCAAGTTTACCTCTATCAACCTTAGCTTGGTATTTTATTAACTTTGTTTATATTGGATCGTTGCCTCATGATCAATAGACACTAGGTGGTTAATTTTTAGTTGATTAGAAACATTGATGCACATAATGAAAATGGGACATACTCCTCTAAAAGCACATTGAGTGACATAATCATAACAAAAACTACTTATATTATTATTATTATCGATAAGCATAATTGTTGTGAATAAGGTTGCAAGCACTATTTTTTGTTTTTCATAAAGCTCTCTGGCTGTTTTCATGGACTGCTTGTATAAAAGACTTTCCTTTGTCCATTATTTGATAGCTAGAACTCTTGTATCCAAGGGGAATTTAACTCATGACCTACTAGCTCGAAGTATGATGGGCTAACCACTTTCCCCAAAAGCCATGGTTGAAGATTACTTCACAATCCTCTCTCTTAGGTATGGTTCAACCATCTCTTACTTATCATTTCTTGATTCTAACATTCTCTCCCCATTCCAAGGATCATTGTCCTAAATGATCAACCCCTAATATCCCTTTGAATTGATGTCCTTTACCCTGCACAATTTCTTGAACCTTCTTGTTCTCAATCTTGGTTTCTGTAACCCTTGCTCTCAAACTTGGTGTCTTGAATCTTCTTGTTTGCAACCTTGGTGTCTTGAGCCCTTATTCTCAACATTAGTATCTTGAACCTAGTTCTCACCCATGCTACCTGTCTTGGACCCTCAATTTAGTATCTCTATTGGATAGTTTATTTTGAAATCTTTCAAATAGTACCTTACACGTCCAAATGTAACTTATGGATTGGGAGATACATTTTAATCTTTATTGGGTTACCTTTGCAAAGTGACATCCACCATTGTTTGTACCATTTCAGATACAACACGCAAGCACCTTTCTGAGAATCCATTGAATGCCCATGAGCATTGCGGAATCTATCCACGGCTGCTTCCTAGGCTGAGATATCAATTATTTGTATCCAAAGAGGAATTGAACTCATGCCCTATCACCTAGGAGTATGATATAATGACCGCTTATCCCAAAAACCATGGTGGATGATTACTTTCTAATCATCGCTCTTACGATATGGTTCAACCATCTTCTATCTATCATTTCTTGAGTCTAACAAGAACCATTGTAATTCACACAAAATGTTTCATGTTTTCTGTGCTTCTCTTTGTCAATTGAATTACAATAAAAAAATCGACTAAGTTCTTACATCTTTATAAAGTAAATGGTCCTCTTTTGAATTTCCATTCTCTAAAATTAAGACTCGTTTCATACTTTATCCAAGTGTTACTCAAGTTGCTTTGAGGAATTGGTCATTTCAAGGTAGAAAATAAACCAAAGGTTCATAATTGAATAATGTATGACTAGATCAATGGAGATGTCTAGTTACTTTTTGCATAAGGTATTAATGATTGTTTTTACCAAAATCTCAGTTTAGAAATTTACTCTAACAAGAACTTTTTAATCCATGCAGGCCTCAATAATTTAATTCTATAAATAAACCTCCCATAACGGAGTGCAGTAACGGATCGTAACAGAGTAGTACGATTTGAATCATTTGACAGTAGGATATGAAAAATCTAGTTAGAAATATCAACAATGTAATGTAGGTTTTATGTTGCACCTTCAATCTCTTGTGTTTCATATAACTTAAAAAAACCTTCCATGTAAGTTTTATTCATGTATTGCTTATTTATTCATTGTGGTTAAAGTGCATATTTTTTGATGAATGTGAAGTATACAAACACATCATGAGCTTGACTTGATCACACACGTAAAATAGCATTTATGGGACCCTCTAAATCCCACAAATCTAGAGTCCGATTGGACCTCCCAAATGCCACAAAGGAGTGGTAGCTAAAAAAAAAGAAAACATTACAAAGAAGGTTAATAATGCTTTTATCCTCTCATGGGGGGTGCACTTGATTTTATTCTTGTTTTTCTCGAGGAATAACACTCGATGATGTCTAAATGGAAGGCATTAAATACAATTGGAAATTCTTTGCCTAAAACGAAAATAGATTTTTCCATTGAACATTCTTTAGGAGGAGTTTGCAGTACACATCTCCCAACTTGATCTTTGAGGATGGAGGCCTACCTTCAAGGGAGAAATCTATTTGGATACATATCTGAGGATAAAGTCATGCCAACAATAAGAAGCAAAGGACAAGTGTCACATGAAGAACAAGAAAGGCTTACAACTTGATGTTCAAAGGATGCACTAGGGAGGTCCTACATCTTAAACTCAATCTCTGAATTTCATTTAACTCATGTGAAAGAATGCAAGACCACAAGAGAGACTTGGAAAGCTCTTTCTTTTTTCTTGTCTTCAAATACTAGAGCAAGAAAGAATTAGCTATGGATGGAGTTCACTACCTTGAAGAAAAGTCCCAAGCAAAGTGTGACTGATTATGTCATCAAAATGAAGGACATCTCTGATGAGTTAGGAAGCATTGGAGAGCTAATTGAAGAAGAGAAAATCATAAGGCAAATCCTCAATGGCATCAAAGCTGATGACAAGTGGGAATCATTTACAACTGCCATGGATCTATACATGGACATGCAAGTGCTTGACCTCAACACTCTGGTGCGCCAACTCTTCACACATGAAGCAAAGATAAGCAAGAATGGTGAATCCTCAAGAGGTAATCAATCTTCTTCCTTATACTCTGATAAAGCTAAAGCTAAGGATAAGTCAAAGTCTAAGAAGAATGAAGATGAAGGTATCTCTTTCCAAGCCAACTTCACCAGTAGAGAAAGACCTAGAGGAAGAGGTAGAGGAGGAAAGCAAGGCATAAGGAGACCCCAAGCATGTCAACCTTTCAATATCTATGGTTACTCTAATCACACCACTGAGGAATGTTATAGGAATCCAAGGAATTCTAAAGGAAGAGGATTCAATGGAGGTGGCTCTGGATGAAATAGAGGCAGATACAATGGAGGATAACACAACTACAACAACTATAACAACAATCAAAATGGATATAGAGGAAGGATTATAACAGCTACACTAAAGATCAAAATCAAGAGGACTCGCTACTCCTCATGAACCTATCATTGAAGCAAGGTAAGGATGATGATCATGTTTTCTTTATTGATTCATGGTTGTCAAATCATGTCTCAAGAAATATAGCATTGCTCTCTGATCTAGAAGATCCCAAGAACAAAAATGCAGTACAAACAGGTGATGATACAAGACATTTAGTGGAAAAAATAGGTAATCGCAAGACATCAGATGGCAACTTGAATCTTCTAAGCAAACTTTTGTATATACCTACAATAACCAAAAACTTGATAAGTGTTGGAAAAATTGTGGAGAAAGGATTGCAGGTTAGGTTTACAAGACATGGAGCATATGTGGAAGACCCCAAGCAAGGATTTAGAAGGATTTTCTAAGGAGGAAAAACAAGAAGACTCTTCACCTTTGAAGTGGAGGACACCAAGAACATAGCATTGTTTACCTATGGACCTCAAACGCGTTTCTTCTAGAGGTGACTACTTTGAACCATTTCACATCAAACAAAAATTATTAAAACCTCTTGAAAGATATCTCAAGATATCATGGATCACTCCACAATACTCGCATTGGCCTTCTTGAGCATTGCGGTCTCTTGCATCAGCTCTTCTTTTTTTGGAATCACCCCACTATCAAAAGTAGATCTATTTTTGTCGATTTGTGCAATCTGAAAGTGTCATCCATGAGACCATAGTGCACCATATTTAGAATACTCCAAATCACATCCCTTTGTGAGTTCCTCCTCTTCTTTAGAGATATCCTCACCCACTACCTTTCCTTGTGAAACAATTGTATCTAGCCATCTGCTCGTTGGAAAGCGTGCAAGATGTGGAAGACTTTATAGAAGAGGGAGATGTGGAAGACTTTGTTTTCTGGAAAAAGTTCACCATCACCCCACTATCAAAAGTAGATCAATTTTCGTCCATTTGTGTGATCTGAAAGTGTCTGAAACAATTGTATCTGGCCATCTGCTCATTGGAAAGGGTGGAAGATGTGGAAGACTTTCTCGAAGAGGGAGAAAGTGAGTAAAACAATTCTTTCAAAACGTAGCTCTTTCCTTTGTGTTTGTCTCCTTGGCAAGCTCATACTTCTCTAAACAATTTTGCATAGGCTTTGAGTTAATGGTGCAAAACTTCATTGCCTTCTCTCGGAAAAATGAATCCATTTTTCTTTGTATCCCTTTGCCTTGAGGTTCATTGCCTAGGAGAGGAACATCTTCATCATCACCTCCATAAGCAAAGGTTTCTAGGTCCAACATGGATAGAAACTCTATTATGAATACAAGAGCCTCTTGTATGAGCCATCCCTCTACCATGATGCCCTCTGTACATGGTCTTTTGTGCATAAACCCTCTTAATGACTTCATGAACTGCTCTAACAAGAAGATTCATCGACTATGGACAGTTCCCGCTATTGCAACTTCATCAACCCCATGAAGTAGTAAATAAATCTAAATTGTGAGAATACTTGTGTGAAAATATTTCTCAGCCATATAGACATCCACTATGGCATTGAGTTTCACACTCTCTATGCTATCTCTAATTATCTCTTTAGAAGAGACCCATCATACCAAGGAACTCATTTAATAAATGGTTGTTCACACATCCTGCAAAAGGCAATCTTTTAGAGATATAGCGAGTACCAACTATAAAAACTTGTGCCAATCATGAGACTTGAACCCTCTGAGATCCTCATTTTGTGTGAAGGAATTCTTTAGATACTTCATGCACCCACTAGGTCTCAAAACTCTGAAATCACCCTCTTCACTTCTTTCTCTTCCATTTTGCACATCACCCAAGGAGCTGTTGGTAGTGAAAGTCTTCCATTGATCTTGCTAATTTCGCACCACTCTCGCATATGACCTCGCTCTTCCAAGTCCTGCTTTTGTGCTTTGCTTTCCTTCTTTCTAATCAATGTCTTCCAAAGCATCTCTCCCACCTTCTTGAAACCATTCATTGGGTCTACCAAATAATTGATCAATAACTCACTCAAGTAAGGGAGATCATGAAAGATTGATAGTGAGTGGTCTACCAGTGAGTGGTCTTTATGCATTCCATAGCTGCTTCCAATCTCTTGCTTTCATTTGGCATTGCGCTTTTTGGCCAATTAGCCTTCATGTAAAACATGTAGATCAGGCACGTATCTATGATATCCTTCATAGATAGTTCTCTAAGGGCTTTGGAGTAGCATGCTTTGATTTATGGTTCGTATAGGGGACAAGCATGATAACCCAAAATCCATAAACTTCTATAATCACCATAACCGGGCCAGTCATGCATCCTCCACATAAGTATTCATTGCACTCACACAACCCATCTTCTTATAGGTTGAGACATTTTCATGCATAGTAATCCTATCCCATAAAGTGTGCAGATCTTCTAGAATTGGTGCAAAGGATACATCCATGTTTCTTACCTTATCTAACACAAGTATAGTTAATAATAAATGGTCCTTTTTTATGGCTAACCATGGTGGGATTTATTCCATCCGTAGCTAGGCCGAGACATATGTTTCGAGGCTCTCTAGCAAACTCTGACCACTTACTATGTATGTGTTTCCAAGCATCATAATCAGTAGGCACTCGCATTAGACCATCTATAGATCTGCTCTCTATATGCCATGATATTAACTAAGCTATGAGTTTACATTTGAACATGCTCTTAATTCTTGGAATGATAGGAAAGTGGCTAAGAACCTTTGCACGGAGTACTTTGTCCACAAAGTCTTGTCTAAGCCTTTTTTCTCAATACTCTGGACATAGCTGGAGATGCTCATACTATTACGAAAGACAATGCAATCATTCTGACAAGAATGAATCTTGGTGTAGTCCATTCCAATGGAATGTAAAACGTTTTTTGCATCTCCAGCTGTTGGAGGCATGTCACTACCATCTAGCAGAAACTGATCTTTCAGAAGCCTACAAAGGATAAGCAATTACAAAGATATTACAAAATGAACTTATTTTGATACAGCAAGGAAAGTTTATTTCAAGTACACTTACCTAAATAATTCACAGACACTACCATATGACCATCCATAAATGGATTGAAGATTAAGCATCAAGAGCGATGCACGTAATACACATATCTTTGCCCTAGGGTATAGTGGTAAACGAGCTAGTCTTCGTATGTTTTAGTTTTCTTCGTTGGCTTTTGATCATGGAAATTTATGGTGTCCATTCTCCACCATCATGATCTTCTTCCATCTCATAAAATGCCATGATCATTTCTTCCATGTGTTCATCCTTTGTAATGCTAATAGTACCTTGTACTTCTACCTCCTTCTTCATTCTCGTCTATCCATGGAAAGTAGATAGTGCAATGTTATTTGGGTCGACTTGCTCACTAGGGGAACCATACAAATGGTAGTGAAGGTTTTGTAGTCAACTTTTATCAAAGGATCCATATTCTCTAACATATGCAGTACAAATCTATCCTTTTTGGAAAATTTGATACTAGCACTAACTACAAGGACATGCCATTCTCTCATCCGAATCCAAAGATACCATCTAATACCATGTGGAGATGTTAGGAAATTTACTATATAATACATGAAATATATATTCTAATTTATTCTAATTTCAATTCTAAAATCCAAATTTTTTTAAACTTAAAATCCTATTTCTTATATATTTAGGTACAATTTCATTAAAAAAACCAAATTTCATATATACTTAATATTGTTAAAAATCCTAACTCTTTTCATGTTTATTATCTATACAAAAATCCTACTTCTTATATATGTTTTTGATTATATATTCTAAATTCTTTCTCTCTCTCTCCCTCTCTCTCTCACACACTCTCTCTCTCTCTACACTATATATATTTAATTTAATTTAAAAATCCTAGCTCTTTTTATATTTATTTTATCTATTCTAAAATCCTATTTTTATAATTATTTAATTATATATGCTAATTTTGTTTCCTAATTCTTACATATATTTGATTATATATATTAGTATTAAGCCTATTTTTTTTTAATATTTAATTATATATATTCAATTTAATTCCAAATCCCTAATTTCTTATGTATTTGAATATATGTGTTTATATGTGTATATGTTTATATGTAAAAACTCAAAAATCCTAATTTATATATATTTAATTTAATTAAAAAATCATAATTCCTTGCATATTTAATATAATTAAAAACGCTTAACTCTTTTCATATTTAGTTATCTATGATAAAATCCTATTTTCTGTATATATTTGATTGTATATTCTGATTGTTTTCCTAATATATATATATATATATATATATATATATATATATATATATATATATATATATATATATATATATATATATATATATATATATATATATATATATATATATATATATATATATATATATGTATATATATATATATGTATATGTATGTGTGTGTGTGTGTATGTATGTGTATGTATGTGTATGTATGTATGCATGTATGTATGTATTTTTATGTATATTCATGATTATATATACTAATATAAAACTTAGAATCCTACTTTTTATATATTTAATTATATATATTGAATTTTTTTTTAAAACCCTAGCTCTTTTCATATTTATGTATGTGTACTAAAATCCTGTTGTTTGTCTATAATGGATTTTATATTCTAATTCTTTTCCTAATTTTTAAATATATTTGATTATATATATTGATATTAAACCTTAAACCTTACTTTTTAAATATTTAATTATATAAACTTATTTTAATTCAAAACACCTAATTTCTCATATATTTGCATATAGGTGTTTGAGTGTGCATGTGTTTGTATTTAAAAGCCCTAAAAACCTATTTTATAAATATTGAACTATATATATGTATAAACCCTTAAAATCCTCAAGAACTATTTTTAGATACTTAATTATACATAATGCATTTTAATATATAATCTAACTTTTTCCTACTTTTTATTTAACTACACACACACGCACATACACACACACATATACATACATACATACATACATACACACACACACACACACATATATATATATATATATATATATATATATATATATATATATATATATATATATATATATATATATATATATATATATATATATATATATATATATATATATATATATATATATATAACCTAAAGCTATATTTTTTAAATATTTGGGTATATTTATTTATTTTCATTCAAAAACCCTAGTTTCTTATATATTTAATTATAGATAGTATTTTTTCCTAATTTTTATTTGGTAATATATATAATAATACTACTGTTTTCCTAATTTTTATTTGATTATGTATATATATGTCTATGTGTGTATGTATTATGTGCGTATATGTGTATACAGGTGTATGCATGTGTAAAAACCCTAAAACCCTAATCCGAAACACCTAGACCTAAAACATTTATATGTATGTATGTGTGTATGTGTGTATGCTTGTGGATATATATGTCTATGTGTATGTGCATTATGTGCCGATATGTGTATATATGTATATGAATGTGTAAAAGCCCTAAAACCCTATTCCTAAAGACCTAGACTTAAAACATGTATATGTGCGTATGATCAATGTGTATATATATGTGTATCTGTATATGTTTATGTGTGTATATGTGTATATATATGTATGCATGTGTGAAAACCCAAAAATCCTAATCCTAATGACGTATACCTAAAACATGTATATGTGTGTATGCATGTGTATATATGTGTGTATGTGTATGTGCGTGTATGTATGTGTATATATATGTGTGTATGTGTATATGTATTATCTGTGTATATGTGTATATATGTATATGCATGTGTAAAAACCCTAAAACCCTAATCCTAAAGACCTAGACCTAAAACATGTATATGTACATGTATATGTATATGTATATGTATATGTATATGTATATGTATATATGCATGTGTATATGTATTATGTATGTTTATGTTTACATATGTTTATGCATGTGTAAACATCCTAAAACCCTATTCCTAAAGACCTAGACATAAAACATATATATGTGTGCATGTGTGTACATATGTGTGTCTATGTGTATATGTGTGTATGCATATGTGTATGTATATAAAACCTTAAAAACCTAATCGTAAAGACCTAGAACTAAAACATGTATATGTGTGTATGTGTATGTGCATGTATGCGTGTATATATATATATATATATATATATATATATATATATATATATATATATATATATATATATATATATATATATATATATATGTATGTATGTATGTATCTATGTATGTATGTATGTATGTATGTATGTATGTATGTGTATATTGTGTATGCATATGTGTATGTACGTAAAACACCTAAAACCCTAATTCTAAAGAGCTAGACCTAAAACATGTATGTATATGTGTGTGTATGTGTATATGTTTGTATGCATATGTGCATATGTATATTTGTGTATGCATATGTGTGCATATGTATGTAGGCATATGCATGTGTGTATCTATATGTGTGTGTACATGTGTGTATGCATGCAATTGCATGAATATGCATGTGTGTATGTAATATGTATGTCTGTGTGTGTCTATGTGTACATGTATATATGTGCGTATGTATGAAAAAGTGTTTGTAGGAATATGTGTGTGTGCGTATGTATATGTGTCTCTCTTATGTGTGTATGCATGTGAGAGTGTATGTCTATGCATATTCGTATGTACATGTGTGTGTACACATGTGTGTATGTGTATACATGTGAGAATGTATGTAATATATGCATATGTATGTGTATGTATATGTGTGTATGTATTTATGCATATGTGTATATGTGTGTCTATGTATGTATGCATATACATGTGTGTAAATGTGTGTGTGTATGTATACATGCATATACATGATTATGCATGTGTGTGTATGTATCTCTAGCTCTCTCTCATTCTCTCTCTTTATCTCTCTCTCTCTCTTTCTCTCTCTCTTTCTCTCTCTCTCTTTCATCTCTCTCTCTCTCTCTCTGTATCTCTATTTCTAATAAACAACAAAACCATCACTTATATCTATGTGTGTTTGTATGTATCTCTATCCTTCTCTCTCTCTTTCATCTCTCTCTCTCTCTCTCTCTCTCGCTCTCTCCCCTCCCTCTCTCTCTCCCTCCCTTCCTCTCTCTCTCTCTCTCTCTCTCTCTCTTTCATCTCTCTCTCTTTCTCTCTCTTTCATTTCTATCTCTCTCTTTTTGTCTCTCTATCTCTATTTCTAATAGAGAAAAAAACAATCATTTTCATCGATGTAATTCTTTGGAATGTTGTCGTCAAAGCCAATCGATGTTGTATCTCATTAAATTCTAAAGATTGGATACCAAAAAGCTCCTGCAATAACATAGAAAAGAGAATTCAGAAAAGAGAAAACATAGAGAAAGAGAAAGGGTGAAAGAGTACGTGCATCACTTACAAGGTTGCAAGATCTAAAGAGAGAGATGTGTGTTTAGAGAGAGAGAGAGAAAGAATTCTATGTGTGTGTGTGCACAAGATGATCACAATGCAAGTGGAGGAGCACAAAGTAGGCGCATGCACAAACTCGACACTAGGAGCATGCACTTCAAAACTCTAGAAAATGTCGACTTTTTGCTCTCGGGTCTAGTTATGTTAAAAGACATTGTTGGTATATTCGTCAGTATAGGAGCCAGAAGGAGCCTCAGTATGTCTAGCAATTTGCTGATGCTTATACTGACGCTTATACCGGCACCTATACCGGCACTAACCCTTTTCTGATGTGTATACCAATAGAAATTTTTTATTTGTTATAGCGACGGTCAAATGACGGTTGGTATGACTAACGTGGTCTTTCTAAGCATTTCCAATGCTCTCTATGTGACTGCCACATTCTCTCTTAACAATCTTTCTTGAAGTCTCCCACAATTTCTGTAACATAGAATTTATAGTGTCTGCACCTCGTTTATTGAAACGTGATGTAAGCTTTCTTTATTGCCACATTCTCTCTATTCAAACGTGATCTAAGTTTTCTTTATTTTGGCTTCGCAGATCAGTACACGATATTTAGTTCTTTCATTATAAGCAGACTGCAAATTAGTTTTGCGTCTATTACTTTGCCGAGATCTGATACAGATTGATTTTAACTATTCACCTTACTTTTTTTCAATCAAACTCAAAGTTAAAAGGCTTCATAAGATGCCTTACTTTCCTGAACCTAAACTTCGTAGGCATTTCAATGACGTCAAGTCTAATTCGTGACGTGGGTTGTCGGACGAGAAGGATAAAGATCACATGTGAATCTAACTCTTCCATGTTGGAGATAACGTCTGCCGAAGGTCACGATAAAGGAACTGCGCAGCCTCTAAAGATAATCATCTGGATCAATGCGGCATATATTTAAAAAGGACTATAAAAGAGTATTTGCACATTTTAAAAGTCTAATTTCATCATTTGTAAAAGTATGTGTGATGGGCTCCTATATTGTTGTCCTACCTAGTTTTTATGCTAAAGACATAAAAAACGATGTGGTTCTTTTAGCTTTGACTCATATGTATTTTTCAATCATAGCATGAATTTTACATACGTTCTCTGTCAACAACCTTTCTTCAAGTCTCCAACAATTTTGGTAACATAGAACTTTGGTAACATATAATCTATTGAAACGTGATCTAAGCTTTCTCTTCCATGTTGGAGATGAGGTCTGCCGAAAGTCACGATAAAGAGACTGCGCAGCCTCTAAAGAAAATCACTTGGATCAATGCGGCAGCACTGAGGTTATATGCTTCATCGATCGCCCACAAGCACAATTGCAAGATTCAGCAACCAACCACTATGTCACTTCTGAATGCATGTGCACAATAAACTCAACAGTACTCTCCACGCTTCTTTTCTGCTCCAAATGGATCCATTTCATCTGTTCAATCCACACGTATATATACGCCTCGCTTGCGACTCCTCATTGTACAATGACCATCGCCCACAATGACGACCACATCCATACATTCAACCTCTAACACATCACACAGCTACGTGCCGCTCGGTCCGCTTGACCGTGGATCCTCTGGAGCCATCACCCTTGCCCTTGCAATTCCCCAGGGATACCTCTGCGCTCTCAAGTCTTCTGTTTTTCCCGCTAAGGCATCTTTCCTCCTCAGGAAGATTCACATTCTCCAGTCTCTTGATACACCCGATCCATCGTCCAGGGTCTCTGCTATCAACGCAGTAGGGGTATCGTTCACTGCGACATAACGGGACAGAATATCCTTGTTGGTTCCTCAGGTGTTAAAATTGCGGATTTTGGGGCCGCGAATTGTATCAACGCACCATCACATGAAAGGGAAGGAGACCACCCTGCGCCTGAGCAAACAGAATTCAGTGGGACACTTCTCTGGATGGCTCCAGAAGTGGTTCAATGTTCTGAGCAAGCATTCCCATCTGATATATGGTCCTTCGGGTGCATGGTCCTAGAGATGCTCGAGGGACGCCCTTCGTAGGGCCATCTGTTGCGCATCTCTACTATAGGATACATTTTTGTGATCCACCGTTCTTTTAGCACTTTGATTATTATCCAGAACTTTTGTAAAAGGCATATTCAGCAGTGATCAACCGTTCTTTTAGCACTTTAATTATTATCCAAAACTTTTGTAAAAAGCAGATTCAGCAGTGATCATTGCTTTATGGCTTTTAACTTCAACCACTCTTTATAACTAAAACAAGCTTCGTGTAGCTTATTTCTATATAAGAACAAGCAACGCCGTATAGATACTTTTTTGTGTTCTCAGCCTTATAGTGTTTTTAGCACTTCTATGTATAAATAATACATTCCTTCAAAACGCATTCTCTGAGTACTGCTGAGTTTTTGAGTTTGTGTACAGAAACATTCATGCGAGGTTTTCTCTTGTCATATCTACAGAGCTCTAGTTCTTTTTATTTATATTTAGCTTTAATGCTTCTCTTCTTATAGAACATGACTGAGTTCATATGCTTCAAAACCATCACACAGACTTTGATACTTTCTTATGCTGCTGAATCCTTTTCTTCATTTTAACGGGTTGCAACAATTAAAACTAGTGTTTGCAAAAGGACAGTAACTTGAACCTCCTACATTCTACATTGGTATCAGAACGAGGTTGATGTATCAAAGGTGCTATACATGAGGTATATGCATAAGATGCAACACCAATAAGCTGATAATTTGCAAGTACCTTTGTTTTAGAATTACCTTCTTTTAGGATGGCCGATGGAAATAGCCAAATAGAAAAATTGAGTTAAACCAACTATTAAACCTGGCATTTTTGCATTTCTGCATATCTTATGGGTAGGAATCTACATGGTCTTATTAGTGGTACAGAACCTCAACCGGACTTGCCTGGCCAAAATCCAATGCCACAGCAAGTCTGAGAATATCAGAGGTGGAATGAGCGTGACAAGAAGGTAATCTTTGTAGTGTCACAAAATATTGAGTCTAGCATGATAGGACACATCCAGGACTTGAGAACAAGTAAGGAGATTTGGGAAGCATTAGAGCAACTCTTCTCAACAACCACAAAGGCACCGCGAATTCAATTAAAAAAAGAATTAAATAATTTATGAAAGGATGTACGACAATCAGTAAATGATTATGTTTTAAACAAGATTGTGGATGCACTTTCTTCAATTTCGTGCATAGTTGAAGACGACGATTAAGTCACATTTGTTTTAAACGGTTTAAAAGAAGATGAAAAATGGAAAGCTTTTACAAGTTCTATATTTGTGAGAGAAGATTTGCCTGATGTTGATGAATTGGTTTCACTTATGATAACAGAAGAAATTAATATTAATGGTGGACAATCTATGCAGAACGGTAGTGTAGGTCATGCACTTTATGCAAGAAATCAACGTGGTCGTAGAGGTGGCAGAAGAGGAACCTTCAGAGGTCGTGGAGGTTGAAATCAGACAAACAATAATTATGACGCAGGCAGCTCAGATATGAATATGCATGGTAGGGGGAGATATTTCTATCGTGGCAGAGGACGTAATAGGTATCAAGGTAATTCAGGTATAACATGTTATAATTATGGTAAAGCTAGTCATATATCCCGTGATTGTTGGCATAATCAAGGGCGAGATGGATATGCAAGGCAAAACTATACACAAGGTAATTTTGTTAAGGAAACAAAATCATGAAAATGTACTAATGATGAATGTCAATATAGATGCAACTCATAGCAATGATGTATGGTATGTTGACAGTGGATGTAGTAATCATATGAGAAATAATGTTGATTGGTTTGCTAATTTACATGCACCTTTGTTTGATGGTAAAGTTGGAACAGGTGACAGTTCAATGCATAAAATAGCACAAGTTGGAGACGTGTGTTTTGAAGACCAAAAAGGCAAGAAAATTTTAAAAGAAGTTCTTCATGTACCGTCAATAAGTAAAAATCTTATTTCAGTTGCTCAAATGGTGGAGCGTGGCTATCAAATACGGTTCAACGAATCTGGGTGTTTTGTTGAAAATCCGAAGCACAATTATAAAGGCTTGGCAAAAAGGTCAACGCCAAGGAAGACTATTTACATTGGATGTAGCTCCTAATTTTGTTTCTTATTATTCAGTTGGTAATAATAAGATTTCTCAGATTCAATTATGGCATAAGCGAATAGGACATGTAAATGTACAGAAGTTAAAAGACATGGCTAAAAGAAAGATTGTTGTTGGTTTACCTGATATCTCAAAACAAAATTTGATTCATTTGTGTGATGCTTGTCAATTTGGTAAGCAAGCAAGACATCTTTTTTCTAGTGCAAAATTGCAAAGCAGGGATTTATTAGAATTGGTACATACTGATGTTTGGGGTCCTACGAAGGAGCCATCACTTGCAGATAGTAAGTATTATGTTACTTTTGTGGATGACTTTAGCGGAATGATTTTTGAGTATTTTCTTAAGCATAATAGTGATGTGTTTGATTGCTTTGTCAAACTCAAAGCAATGGCTAAAAAGCAAACCGGAAAGGTAATTAAAAGCTGATGGTGGTAGTGAATATTTTTCAAGAATGTTTAATGAATTTCTTTAGAATGAAGGTATAGAGAGGGAAGTCACTTCCAGGTATACTCCTCAACAAAACGGAGTAGGAGAAATACGGAATAGGATTATCACAGAAATAGCAAGAGCAATGCTGAATGAAAAGCATATGCCATTGAAATTTAGGGCTGAAGCGATAAATACATATATTTGATGAATCGTATGCCAATATCTATAACGCATAATGTAACTTCCTTTGAGGTTTGGTTTAATAGAAAACGTGTTATTGATCACTTGCGTGTATTTGGTTGTGTTTGTTTTGCTATGGTTCCATATGCATTGAGAACCAAACTAGAGCCAAAAGCAAAGAAATGTATTTTCGTGGTTATGCAGATAATCAGAAAGGATATAAGTGTTATAATCAAATAAGTAAGGAAATTATTATTAGCCATGATGTACACTTTGATGAGTTATTATCTTGGTCTATAGATCCTATTTTGCAGGTTCAAGAAGAAATGCAAGAAGAACTTGAGGATGGTTTACATGATACTACAAGAGTGAGCTCAGAAGATAAGAATGGTTATAATGAAGACAAATCATCACCTACATCAAAAGAGAAAGGAAAAGGTAAAGCAAAGCCTGTTGAGATAAGTGATGATATAGAAATTGATGAAAGTTCTAAATTTGATTTGATAAAACATGAACATGAACTTAGGAGAATTTCAAGAGAAAGAAAGCGAACACAAAGGTACATTGATTCTTATTGTGTTTCACATTCAGCTTTTATGTCAGAAGTTATTTAAGAACAGGAACCTACATGTTTCGAAGATGCAAATTCAAATGTTAATTGGTCAAATGCGATGCAAGAAGAGACAGATGCATTGTATGAGAATAACACATGGCAGCTTGTACCATGAGATAATAAGATGAAGGTGACGGAAATAAGTGGGTACTTCATATTAGAAGAAATAGTGATGGTTCTATTTCTAGGTACAAGGAAAGGCTAGTTGCAAAAGGTTTTGCACAAACATATGAAATTGATTACGAAGAGACATTTAGCCCAGTTGCCAGAATGTCAACTATACGAACAATTTTGAGTGTTGCAGCAAGTAAATGTTGGAGAATAGTTCAGCTTGATGTCAAAAATGCATTTTGGAATTGTCAATTACAAGAACATGTTTATATGGAGTAACCAAAAGTATTTAAAGATGAGAAATATCCAAATTTTGTTTGCAAGCTAACAGAAGCATTATATGGATTGAAACAGGCACGTAGAAATTGGAACCATCGCTTGGTAAGTTATTTGGAAGCTCAAGGCTACAAACCAAGTGCTAAGAACATTCTTTATATATTAAGTTTGTAACAGATCAATGTGTGTATATTTGCATTTATGTTGATGATCTTATCATTACAGGAAGTGCTTTGATGAGATTGATGAAATTAAGAATAAACTTGGTAAGGAGTTTAATATTTGAGATCTCAGAATTTAACGTTATGCATTGGGAATTGAAGTTATTTATGATGAACAAGGTATATGGTTGAGTCAAAAGAAGTACATATGTGATTTACTTCAAAAGTTTGGGTTGTCAGAATGTAAAGCTATTGCAAATCCTTTTGAGCCTAATGTAAAATTGAGTATATATGATGGTGTTCATTTTGAAAATGTAGACATGTATAGATTGCTGATTGGATCATTGTTGTATGCTATAAGTACACGACTTGATATTGGTTATGCACTTGGAGTACTTTCACAATCTATGCACAGGCTTACAAATGTACATTGGAATGCTGCTAAGCGTGTGCTACGCTATTTGAAAGGCACTTTGAACGAAGGTTTATTTTACTCACATGATACTAATCTTGATATTAATGCTTTTAGTGATGCAGACTGGGTAGGAAATAAAGATGATCGACGTAGAATGAGTGGCTACATATTAATGATGGGAAATCGGCTTGTATCTTGGAGTTCAAAGAAACAACCAACAGTGGCACTTTCATCTACAAAAACAGAGGATCGTGCGCTTGCAGAATTGACATGTGAAGTAATGTGGTTCTAAAAGTTAGTTGAAGATTTACATCTTCTTTATATAACTCCACGAATTTATGGCGACAATATGAGCAGTATACATTTGACAGCTAATCCAGTTTTCCATACACGTACCAAGCATATCGAAGTTCATTACCATTATGTTCATGAGAAGGTAGCTTCCAAAGAGATCAACATTTCTTTTATATCTTCAAAAGATCAGCTTGCAGATATGATGACAAAAGCTCTTGATGGAACAAAGATACAAAGATTCAAACAATTGGTTGGATTTCTAGAATATTCAAGCGAAGCAGGGGAGAATGTTGCACATCTCGACTATAGGATATATTTTTGTGATCAACCGTTCTTTTAGCACTTTGATTATTATCCAGAACTTTTGTAAAAGACATATTCAACAGTGATCAACCGTTCTTTTAGCACTTTAATTATTATCGAGAACTTTTGTAAAAAGCATATTTAGCAGTGATCATTGCTTTATGGCTTTTAACTTCAGCCATTCTTTATAGCTAAAACAAGCTTCGTGTAGCTTATTCCTATATAAGAACAAGCAATGCGGTATAGAATATGATATTTGTTTGTTTTCACAGCCTTATAGAGTTTTTAGCACTTCTATGTATCAATAATACATTCCTTCAAAACGCATTCTCTAAGTACTGCTCAGTTTTTGAGTTTGTGTGCAGAAACATTCATGCGAGGTTCTCTCTTGTCATATCTACAGAGCTTCAGCTTTTTATTTATATTTAGCTTTAATGCTTCTCTTCTATATTGCGTATAGAACATGACTGAGTTCATATGCTTCAAAACCATCGCACAGACTTTGATACTTTCTTATGCTGCTGAATCCTTTTCTTCGTTTCAACGAGTGTTGCGCATCTCTACTATAGGATACATTTCTATGATCAACCGTTCTTTTAGCACTTTGATTATTATCTAGAACTTTTTTAAAGGCATATTCAATAGTGATCAACCGTTCTTTTATCACTTTAATTATTATCCAGAACTTTTGTAAAAGCATATTCAACAGTGATCATTGCTTTATGGCTTTTAACTTCAGCCATTCTTTATAAGTAAAACAAGGTTTGTGTAGCTTATTCCTATATAAGAACAAGCAACGCACTATAGAATATGATATTTTTTTGTTTTCTCAGCGTTATAGTGTTTTTAGCACTTCTATGTATCAATAATACATTCCTTCAAAATGCATTCTCTGAGTACTGCTGAGTTTCTGAGTTTGTGTACAGAAACATTCATGCGAGGTTTTCTCTTGTCATATCTACAGAGATCAGACAAACAATAATTATGATGCAGATAGCTCAAATATGAATATGTGTGGTAGGGGGAGACATTCCTACCGTGGTAGAGGACATAATAGGTATCAAGGTATTTCAGGTATAACATGTTATAATTGTGGTAAAGCTGGTCATATATCTCGTGATTGTTGGCATAATCAAGGGCGAGATGGATATGCAAGGCAAAACTATACACAGGGTAATTTTGTTTAGGAACAAAATCAAGCAAAATGTACTAATGATGAATGTGAATACAGATGCAAGTCATAGCAATGGTGTATGGTAAGTTGACAGTGGATGTAGTAATCATATGAACAATAATGTTTATTGGTTTGGTAATTTACATGCACCTTTGTTTGATGGTAAAGTTGAAACAGGTGGCAGTTCAATACATAAAATAGCACAAGTTGGAGACGTGTGTTTTGAAGACCAAAAAGGCAATAAAATTTTAAAAGATGTTCTTCATGTATCATAAATAAGTAAAAATCTTATTTTAGTTGGTCAAATGGTGGAACGTGGCTATCAAATATGGTTCAACAAATCTGGGTGTTTTGTTGAAAATCCAAAGCAAAATTATATAGTCTTGGCCAAAGGTCAATGCCAAGGAAGACTTTTTACATTGGATGTAGCTCCTAATTTTGTTTGTTATTATTCAATTGGTAATAATAAGATTTCTTAGATTGAATTATGGCATAAGCAAATAGGACATGTAAATGTACATAAGTTAAAAGACATGGCTAAAAGAAAGATTGTGGTTGGTTTACCTGATATATCAAATCAAAATATGATTCATTTGTGTGATGCTTGTCAATTTGGTAAGCAAGCAAGGCATGTTTTTTCTAGTGCAAAATTGCAAAGCAGGAATTTATTAGAATTGGTACATACTGATGTTTGGGGTCCTACGAAGGAGCCATCACTTGCAGATAGTAAGTATTATGTTACTTTTGTGGATGACTTTAGGCGAATGACTTTTGTGTATTTTATTAAGCAAAAGAGTGATGTGTTCGATTGCTTTGTCAAATTCAAAGCAATGGCTGAAACGCAAACCGGAAAGGTAATTAAAAGGTTACGATCTGATGGTGGTAGTGAATATTTCTCAAGAATGTTTAATGACTTTCATTGGAATGAAGGTATAAAGAGGGAAGTCACTTACAGGTATATTCCTCAATAGAACGGAGTAGCACAAATACGAAAAAGGATTATCACAGAAACAACAAGAGCAATGTTGAGTGAAAAGCCTATGCCATTGAAATTTTGGGTTGAAGCGATAAATACAACAGTATATTTGATGAATCGTATGCCAACATCTACAATGCATAATGTAACTTCTTTAGAGGTTTGGTTTGATAGAAAAGTTGTTATTGATCACTTGTTTGTATTTGGTTGTGTTTGTTTTGCTATGGTTCCATATGCATTGAGAGCCAAACTAGAGCCAAAAGCAGAGAAATGTAGTCTCATGGGTTATGCAGATAATCAAAAAGGATATAAGTGTTATAATCCAATAAGTAAGGAAATTAGCCATGATGTACTCTTTGATGAGTTATTATCTTGGTTTACACATTCTATTTTGCAGGTTCAAGAAGAAATGCAAGAAGAACTTGAGGATGGTTTACATCATACTACAGGAGTGAGCTCAAAAGATAAGAATGGGTATAATGAAGAAAAATCATCACCTACATCAAAAGAGAAAGGAAAAGGTAAAGCAAAGCTTTTAAAGATAAGTGATGATATAGAAATTGATGAAAGTTCTAAATCTCTTTTTGATAAAACATGAACATGAACTTAGGAGAAGTTCAAGAGAAAGAAAGCCAACATTAAGGTATATTGAGTCTTATTGTGTTTCACATTCGGCTTTTATGTCAAAAGTTATTGAAGAACAGGAACCTACATGCTTCGAAGACGCAGATTCAAATGTTAATTGGTCAAATGCGATGTAAGAAGAGATAGATGCATTGTATGAGAATAACACATGGCAGCTTGTACCATGAGATAATAAGATGAAGGTGATTGGAAATAAGTGGGTATTTTGTATTAAAAGAAATAGTGATTGTTCTATTTTTAGGTACAAGGCAAGGTTAGTTGCAAAAGGTTTTGCACAAACATATGGAATTGATTACGAGGAGACATTTAGCGGAGTTGCAAGAATATCACCTATAGGAACAATTTTGAGTGTTGAAGCAAGTAAATGTTGGAAGATGGTTCAACCTGATGTCAAAAATGCATTTTTGAATGGTCAATTACAAGAACATGTTTATATGGAGCAACCAAAAGGATTTAAAGATGAAAAATATCCAAATTCTGTTTGCAAGCTAACAAAAGCATTATATGGTATGAAATAGGCACCTAGAGCTTGGAATCATCGCATGGTAAGCTATTTGGAAGCTCAAGGATATAAATCAAGTGCTGCAGATCCTTCTTTATATATTAAGTTTGTAAAAAATCAATGTCTGTATATTTGCATTTATGTTGATGATCTTATCATTACAGGAAGTGCTATTGATGAGATTGACGAACTTAAGAAGAAACTTGGTAAGGAGTTTAAGATTTCAGATCTCGGAATTTCATGTTATGCATTGGGAATTGAAGTTATTTATGATGAACAAGATATATGGTTGAGTCAAAAGAAGTACGTATGTGATTTACTTCAAAAGTTTGGTTTGTCAGAATGTAAAGATATTGCAAATCCTTTGGACCCTAAAGTAAAATGGAGTATACATGATGGTGTTTATTTTGAAAATGTAGACATGTATGGATCGCTGATTGCATCATTGTTGTATGCTATAAGTACATGACTTAATATTGGTTATGTAGTTAGAGTACTTTCACAATTTATGCACAAGCCTAAAGATGTACATTGGAATGTTTCTAAGAGTGTGCTACGATATTTGAAAGGCACTTTGAACGAAGGTTTATTTTACTCACATGATACTAATCTTGATATTAAAGCTTTTAGTGATGCAGACTAGGCAAGAAATAAAGATGATCGATGTAGCACGAGTTCCAAGAAATAACCAAGAGTGGCACTTTCATCTACAAAAGCAGAGTATCGTGCGCTTGCAGAATTTACATCTTCTTTATATAACTCCACAAATTTATGGCAAAAATATGAGGAGTATACATTTGATGGCTAATCCACTTCTCCATGCACATACCAAGCATATCGAAGTTCATTACCATTATGTTCGTGAGAATGTAGTTTCCAAAGAGAACAAAATTTCTTTTATATCTTCAAAAGATCAGCTTGTAGATATGATGACAAAAGCTCTTGATGGAACAAAGATACAAAGATTCAAACAATTGGTTGGATTGCTAGAATATTCAAGCAAAGCTTGAGGGGGAGAATGTTGTGCATCTCTACTATAGGATACATTTTTGTGATCAACCATTCTTTTAGCACTTTGATTATTATCTAGAACTTTTGTAAAAGGCATGTTAAGTAGTGATCAAGCGTTCTTTTAGCACTTTAATTATTATCCAGAACTTTTGTAAAAAGCATATTGAGTAGTGATCATTGCTGTATGGCTTTTCACTTCAGCCATTCTTTATAACTAAAACAAGCTTCGTGTAGCTTATTCCTATATAAGAACAAGCAACACGGTATAGAATATGATATTTTTTTGTTTTCTCAGCCTTATAGAGTTTTTAGCACTTCTATGTATCAATAATACATTCCTTCAAAACGCATTCTCTGAGTATTGCTGAGTTTTTGAGTTTGTGTACAGAAACATTCATGCGAGGTTTTCTCTTGTCATATCTACAGAGCTTCAGTTCTTTTTATTTATATTTAGCTTTAATGATTCTCTTCTATATTGCATAGAGAACATGACTAAGTTCATATGCTTCAAAACCATCGCATAACTTTGATACTTTCTTATGCTGCTGAATCCTTTTCTTCATTTTAACGGGTTGCAACAATGCAAACTAGTATTTGCAAAAGGACAATAACTTGAACCTCCAACATTCTACATTTGCATTGTTGGAACCCGTTAAAACGAAGAAAGGATTCAACAACATAAGAAAGTATTAAAGTCTATGTGATGGTTTTGAAGCATATGAACTCAGTCATGTTCTATACGCAATATAGAAGAGAAGCATTAAAGCTAAATATAAATAAAAAGAACTAAAGCTTTGTAGATATGACAAGAGAAAGCCTCGCATGAATATTTTTGTACAGAAGCTAAAAAACTCAGGAGTAATCAGAGAATGTGTTTTGAAGGAATGTATTATTGATACATAGAAGTGCTATAAACTCTGTAAGGCTGAGAAAACAAAAACATATCATATTCTATACCGCATTGCTTGTTCTTATATAAGAATAAGCTACACGAAGCTTCTTTTAGTTATAAAGAATGGCTGAAGTTAAAATCCATAAAGCAATGATCACTCCTGAATATGCTTTTTACAAAAGTTCTGGATAATAATTAAAGTGCTAAAAGAACAGTTGATCACTGCTGAATTTGCCTTTTACAAAAGGTATGGATAATAATCAAAGTGCTAAAAGAACGGTTGATCACAAAAATGTATCCTATAGTAGAGATGTGCAACATTCTCCCCCTCAAGCTTTGCTTGAATATTCTAGCAATCCAACCAGTTGTTTGAATCTTTGTATCTTTGTTCCATCAAGAGCTTTTTTCATCATATCTGCAAGCTGATCTTTTGAAGATAGAAAAGAAATGTTGATTTCTTTAGAAACTACCTTCTCACGAACATAGTGGTAATGAACTTCAATATGCTTGGTACGTGCATGGAAAACTGGATTAGCTATTGAGTATATACTGCTCATATTGTCGCCATAAATTTGTGGAGTTATATGAAGAAGATGTAAATCTTCAAATAACTTTTTGAACCACATTACTTCACATGTCAATTCTGCAAGCGCACGATACTGTGTTTCTGTAGATGAAAGTGCTACTGTTGGTTGTTTCTTTGAGCTCCAAGATACAAGTCGATTTCCCATCATTAATATGGAGCCACTCATGCTACATCGATCATCTTTATTTCTTGCCCAGTCTGTATCACTAAAAGCTTAAATGTCAAGATTAGTATCATGTGAGTAAAATAAACCTTCGTTCAAATTGCCTTTCAAATAGCATAGCACACTCTTAGGAGCATTCCAATGTACATCTGTAGGCTTGTGCATAAATTCTGAAAGTACTCCAGCTGCATAACCAATATAAGGTCGTGTACTTATAGTATACAACAATGATCCAATCAACGATCTATACATGTCTACATTTTCAAAATGAACACCATCATGTATCCTCAATTTTACATTAGGCTCCGAAGGATTTGCAACAGCTTTACATTATGAAAAACCAAACTTTTGAACTAAATCACATATGTACTTCTTTTGACTCAACCATATACCTTGTTCATTATAAATAACTTCAATTCCCAATGCATAACGCAAAATTCCGAGATCTTAAATCTTAAACTCCTTACCAAGTTTCTTCTTAATTTCATCAATCTCATCAATAGCACTTCCTGTAATTATAAGATCATCAACATAAATGCAAATATACACACATTGATCTCTTACAAACTTAATATATAAAGAAGGATCTACAGCACTTGGTTTGTATCCTTGAGCTTCCAAATAGCTTACCAAGCGATGATTCGAAGCTCTAGGTGCTTGTTTCAAATGATATAATGCTTTTGTTAGCTTGCAAACAAAATTTTGATATTTTTCATCTTTAAATCCTTCTGGTTGCTCCATATAAACATGTTCTTGTAATTGACCATTCAAAAATGCATTCTTGACATCAAGCTGAAATATCTTCAAACATTTACTTGCTGGAACACTCAAAATTGTTTGTATAGTTGACATTCTTGCAACTAGGCTAAATGTCTCTTCCTAATCAATTCCATATGTTTGTGCAAAACCTTTTGCAACTAACCTTGCCTTGTACCTAGAAATAGAACCATCACTATTTCTTTTAATACGAAATACCCACTTATTTCCAATTACCTCATCTTATTATCTCGTGGTAGAAGCTTCCATGTGTTATTCTCATACAATGCATCTATCTCTTCTTGCATCGCATTTGATCAATTAACATTTGAATTTGCGTCTTCGAAACATGTAGGTTCGCGTTCTTCAATAACTTTTGACATAAAAGCTAAATGTGAAACACAATAAGACTAAATATACCTTTGTGTTGGCTTTCTTTCTCTTGAACTTCTCCTAAGTTCATGTTCATGTTTTATCAAATCAGATTTAGAACTTTCATCAATTTCAATATCATCACTTATCTCAACAAGCTTTGCTTTACCTTTTCCTTTCTCTTTTGATGTAGGTGATGATTTTTCTTCATTATTACCACTCTTATCTTCTGAACTCACTCCTATAGTATCATGTAAGCCATCCTCAAGTTCTTCTTGCATTTCTTCTTGAACCTGAAAAATAGGATCTGTAAACTAAGATAATAACCAAGATAAAAAGGTCTTTTGACTGATTCAAGAGACGTTTTTCCAGTTTATTTTTTTCTTTTTTTTGTGCTAGCGTTCTTATATATCACATAACGAAAATAGCATTTACGAATTATTTGAGATGATCTCATTTCGTTGAGAGTATTGACTTCTTCTTTACTGTACGAATTTTGAAAGTAAGTTGCTAACTGCTGCGTACTTTTATTTACATTGGAAAAACGAGACTACATAAGCTTTTCAAACCTATTATCTTGAGTGTCCTCATTTTCTCTTTCCCTAAACTCGAGATCGTTAGCGATGGATCTATTCTCTCATACATCTGGCTTTCCTTTTCACAACATTAAGAATCTTCATATGATTACAGATAAACTGTTTTGTCCATAAATAGCTGAAAAATGGGAATTTATAAAAATATACCGAATACTCAAAAACCTATTTGATGAAGATGAAATATCTCTTGTCTTTTCACTTGAAAGGTCAACAGTTTAGTTCATTTGTAACATGTGCTGCAGCAAAGCATGTGCTTATCAATGACTATGTATAGAATTTCATTTTCAATCCCTCAGTCTTCAACTGAATGCCTTGAAAATCTAAAGTAAGCATAATCAAAGTCATAGAAATTCTGATAATTGGAAATCCTTATGGATGCTTAGCCAATAGTATCTGATGCACAGTTCCCATGGGGTAATTATACAGTTTGCAATCAACTAGTGAAGTCCTTTGAAGGAAATAAAAATTGGATCTCAAGATTAAGATAAGAGAACTTAAATGAATGATATTTATTTTAAACTTCGATTGAAGAGTAATACATTATATTGGCTATAGATGTTCAGAATATGTATGTTCTATTAAATTACAGTGTATATATTGTACGTTTAGAGAGAAATGGAGCTATTTCTATTCATGGGAAAAGCACAAAAGATACGGTTGTAATGGGAGGTAAACTCAAGATGAGTAGCGGATGAACTTGACCCAATTTGACTCAAAAACAAAACGTCAGTACAATAAAACGTAAAAGGTACGCAAGCGATATAAAATTCTACACATCCATGAAATTCTTACGTCACTCTCCTCATGGATTTTCAATGTTCATAGAGCATCTTATGTAAGTCATTTCCATTTTATTTAGTTCATCATGATTTGTTATCTTTTATTTCTTCCTTCATAGATTGATAGCATTATGTTTGTTGAGTAGAATAGGAGTAGTTTCTTTGTCATTTCAACATGGTGTCAGACCATAGGTTAAAGCTTAACTTTGTTTGGTTATCATTTTGGATTCTTTCTCTTAAGTTTATTTTTTGGTTTTGATTCTCATCACCATAGATTTAATTTATGTTCTCGTATTCCTTCCCTCCCTCCCCTTTTTCATTTTGATACAAAGCACTACTTTGTATTCTTCTTTCCAACCATCCCATCATCTTGAAGCGCGATTTATATCCTGATCATGTTTGTGAGTTTTGTTTTTGTTCAGAAGTAGAGCTTCTTTTGAGCACTTCAACAGATTGTCCATGATCCAGCCCTTTTAGAGTTTGTTCTAATAGGTCATATCGAACTCTGCTAACAACCTTAAGCTATGATTTTCTCCACGAAAAGGGGCAAGGAAATATGTTTATTGTAGTGGTTGATCGGTGTAGGGACTTGTGAAGTAAACAGGACAATACATTATCATGTGTTTTGGCCATTAGAAATCCTAAAACAATAGTTGTACCTATCACATCCTTGAGCAAAAAAACTTCGTGCACAAAGAGAAGAGGGATCTTCATCTAGGTGTGCATATAAGATTTTGAATGTGCTTGAGCTTCAACGAGAAATGGAGGTGAGCAAAGGCTATATTACGTTCCACATAGGGAGATCTAGAGCTCTCCACATCATGAACAAGAGAGCAGTCAACTAATCCGGCAGAGATAGAGACAAATGGATTGTAGACTGACTATCTTTGAGGCTAAAGTAGCAATGAATGGGGTACTACCCAAATATTTACCCGCCAAGGACTATCAAGAAGTTAGTTAACAAACATAAGAGAGTGAATGGTTGTTCTATTTGCCTACTAAAGAGTTCATCAAGTACATTTTGATAGAGTATATAGAGAAGTTGACTAGATGAAAAAAGGGTTCTCTATGCTGAATAGACATATCACCATCATGTCATGCATATTTTGAAAGAAATGAAAAACAAAAATGGTCCACTGAAGGCCTAGATGAGAGACGTTTAATAATCTCCACTACCGAAGAACCATGGATGAGCGTGCTAACCTAAAAGCATACAAGCGAGATTATGACGTAATGTGGTGGACCTCGACTAAAAAAAAGAATTGACATAACGGCTCACAAGTCGCATCCCATCATTGCACACCTCAAGCAAAGAGCTATGCCATGTGTCACAGAGAGCGATATTGAGAAGAAATAATTTGGCCAAAGACTCATTATCAGTTCAACAGATCTAGAGTTATTTAGACATGCAAAGGTGAACAAAGAGATAAAGACTCCATGAGAGTGAGGTCTTGCTGCTTTCATCAAAACAGAGAACAGAACTCAAGAACGATATCCATAGAGCTCAAGAACGATATAATCATTATACACACCAACACCATGTTCGAAATCCATCTTATTATGTTGGGGATAGAGTGTGGTTACTCAAAAATAACTTGCTGACTTCAAGGCCTTGTGTAAAGCCAAACCATCAATCATATTCTCCTTTCAGCATCTTGGTGGAGATTAATCCCCTCAACTTCAAGCTTTATTTACAAATGACCATAAGAATATATCTACTTTTCAATGTATCCATGATGGAACCATATCTGATATCACCATTGAAGGGGAAAAGATATGGACCCTCACCACCTACCAAGATTAAGGATCACAAAGAATTTGAGTTCAATCATGTCTAAGATTTGAAAATCTCTCAAGGAAGATTAGAATACCTTCTTCATTCAAAAGGGTGTGACATAAATGATCATAAGAGGTAGTCTTTGATAAATATTCAGAGAGAACAAATCAAGATTCATAAAATCTATAAGAATACTATCAAGCCCAATATAGAGAACATGATTGGCGCTCCTACTGGAACTCATTGCGTGAGGGGAGGTGATGTCATGCACACCAAAGGAAACTACTCTCAACCATAGATTTCTTATGAGTTTTTATATCTCTTGATTGACTCTAAATTTGGAAACACTAATTCTAGCATGGTCCTTAGAATATACCAAAACCCGAAGATCAATTATCGACTTGCTTAATTGTAAGATCTAGAGGTCTCATTCTAAAGTTTTCACATCATTAATAAGTAACTTCCCTTAAACACCTATAAAGGTAATTAAGGCTTTGCCACATACATCCTCAGCCTTACAAACACTAGTATAGGAAGCTGAAGGAGCCATGATCTCTAAGTATTCACTTTCAAGTTCCACTTCCAAATCTAGTCTTGCTCATTGTTCTAGTCTTGCTTAATCTAGTATTTTAGATATCTGGTCTTGTCCTCTTTTAATATCATAGTACAAGATCATGTCTAGTTATTTCTTCTACATACATCATCTCCCTCAAGGAAATTACTTTAATGTAGATGAATTTTCTCATACCTACAATCATCGGTTGTGGGATCTCTTGTCTCTTGTCTACTCCACTTATCCACATCTACCAATCTTGGGGTTTGGCTTTTCTTATAGCAGTTATGTATTCTTGTATTATATTCCATATATAGGTGATCTTTTAATGAAAAGTATAGTTTCAAAATCTTGACTAGTCTAATGATAGGGCACAATCTAGTGCTCCCTTGACATTTTGGCAAGACGCTTCTATGAAAGTCTCTACATCATGGACAACATCAGTAAGGATAATGTGACCACTTTAGGAGAAAAATGTCAAGGACCTAAGTAATCATTACAATCAAGTTGAAATGGCACATGCATTGCATCTAGGAATAATGATCCAAGAGTTGTAGTAACATTCTTAGAAATCTTAAAAAAAATCAAGAATAGAATAAAGAAAATTCTCACCCTACTTTGCCTTTCATGAATATGCCTAAAATTTGTATGCAAAAAACATCGTTGGTGATCATAAAAAGTCCGAAGTACTCTTGTATTACGTGAGGTTGTATATCCACATGATGTACCCAATGTCATTCTTACTAGAACCATGCTCTATGGCCAAGCACTATCATGGTTTACTCAGATCTTAAGAAAGAACTCGAAGTTGTTTTTGGCTATGATGGATTTCTTTGAGAGCTGAAATGTACATTTGGAGATGTAGACAGTAGTTGAATCTCGTGAAAACTTCAAAACCTGTATCAAGGTAACCATATCAACTCTATATTTTTATCAAAATTTAAATGTTTGATGTGATCTTACTTGGCATTAGGATTATTTTATAATACACTTTAGATTGGGCTTAATACATGATATGAATGACCTTTTACTCATGGATTCAAAGGTTAAGACATTGTTGGAGTAGGACATCTACGAAAGCACGCGAACAACACAAGGAAGAAGAAGAAGCTTGACTCACAAAACACAATAGTGAATGTATTACTAGAGAATATACAAAGATAAGTAGCCTTTTAGGGCCATAGGCGTATATACAAGCCGGGGGAAAAAACCTCCTAAAGAGGGAAAAAAGTACCCTGGCAGTCCTAGTGTGTTCACACACATCACTACCTAAATATATCAACAAATCCCCCCTGCGAGTGATGTGGTGAGGAAGGAGTTGGCACTCATGTATAAGGAAGTGCCAAGCTATGTGAAAATCACTCCACAAAAGGAAGTAAACCGAAAGCTTTGCGGAAACCTTCAAACTTCTCCCTAGGTAGAGCCTTTGTGAGAAGTCTGCAATGTTCTCCTATGTGGGCACATATGCCAAGCTGATCTCCCCAGCAGAGAACCTCTCCTTGACATAATGATAATGCACAGCAATGTGCTTAGTGCGAGCATTGAACACGGGGTTCCTCACAACTGCCAATGTGCTCTGAGTGTTAGTGAAGATGGTGGTGGCAGAAGATTCACCAACACCCAAATCAGCCATAACGCATCTGAGCCACACACACTCAAGAGTCGTTGTAAAAGCTACCCTATACTCAACCTCACAACTAGAAGTGGCCATAGTAGGCTGCTTCTTGCTCAACCAAGATATACATGAGCTACCAAGCATGAAGTAAAAGCCACTAGTGGACACATGAGTGTCATAGCAACTAGCCCAATCATAGTAAGAAAAAGCACGCAAATCTGGCGGTAGTGATCCCCCCTTGAGATAAAACAAACCAAGTAACCGGGTACCACTCAAGTAGCAACCATGTTCCAATGTTTGAATCATCGGCAATGCATAAACGTGCTCATCTGTGAGATAGCAAACTAAATATCTGGCCAAGTAATGCATAAGCAAATCAAGCATCCAACAGCCTGCTGATAGAGAACAACATCAAATGCATCTCTAGCATCATGAAGACTTAGTCGTAAACCTATCTCCATAGGAGTGGTAATAGGTTTAGAATCTTCAAGGCCAAAATGCTGCACTAATGTGTCAATATTGTTTTTTTTACAAAAATCAATTCCACCATCACCATGCATACAGTGAATGCCCAAATAATGATGCAAATGCCCCGAATCAGACATCTCAAATTAGGCATGTAAATCAGCCTTGAAATCAGCAATATGCTTCTCATGAGCACAAATGAGTAGCATGTCATCAATATACACCACAATGATCAGAAGAACATCATTAGCAAGCTTGAGATATAAGATGTTTTCAGTTGGACTGTTCTCAAAACCATGTGCAATCAGATAGGCATGCATCTTCTCATACCAAACAGGTGGTGCTTGCTTTAAACCATATAATGCCTTCTTCAACCTGCACACCTGGTTTTCATGCCCTTTTTGCACAAAGCCACGGGGCTCAAAAACATACATTTCTTCATGCAATTCATGATTCAGAAATGCTATTTCAATGTCCAACGGATGTACATTTCAACAATGATGAGCTGCAAGTGCAAAAATGCTACAAACATGTTAGAACCTTTTGTTGCCACCCATAGTTGTGTGAGCTACGGGAGGCCATCTTGAGCTCTTGTTGACACATAGAACTCGTAGTTCTTTCCTCCCAGCCACGTCTGAGCTGCCTCTAATTCTCAAAAAGAGTCACTTAATATAAAGACTCTCTCCTCTTTTATTCTTCTACCCCCACTATACCGTATGGTAAAATAACCTTCCTTTCCCTTGAAAGCACTTTCATCCTCGAAAATGTAGATGAAATTTCTAGGAGTCCTTTTCTCCCTCACCATAGAAGAAAGTGCTCGGACTCCCCTGAACCCCATGTACTCTATGTGCATGGTCATCTCTGTGTGTTGTTTTCCCATATCCTTCCCCTTAAGAAGTCTCATATGAGATCATCTCAAGGGTGGGAGACCATCTGAGTGGTGCCTGCTATCTCCCATATACACTTAATTTCCAAACTATCACTCCCATACAGCATTATCCAAATGACAGATGATGTATCCTCTATGGAGTACTAAACACCACTATGCTTAAGCATAGTAGGACCTTCCCAATGCCCTTAGCTTCAAAAGCTTCTGAATGCATATATATCTATAGCCACTTGTGAAGGGAGTAGACACTGCCACATGTGAAAGTGGTAAGACCTTCCCTATGGCTTGAACACATGACTTTCAGAACCCATCACAAGGACAAGTTCAACATATCTTCAGAAAAGGAGGAACAAAGAACTAAATCTTCAAGGATCCCAACAATGGATCACCAACAACAAGGCAAAAGGAGTACACCAAAAAAAAAGTGGCAAATGGTCCCACAAGCACTACATACCCCATGATGTAAACCCTTGTACATGTCTAGCGATCCCATATGTCCCTAGATTCCATTAAAAACCACTTGGATCCCAAATGTCCAAGTATATGTCTTTGGATCCTATATGTCCCAAGATCCAAGGGATGCCATATGTCCCAAACTTGGATCCCATATGTCCAAGTTATGTCCAAGGATCCCATATGTCCTTGGATCCTAAAACAACCAAGTGGACTAAGTGATCCCATATGTCACTAGTCCCCCATATTAAAAACAAAAGGGTCATCACATGGAGGGGGGGTGTTGAGAGTTCCATGCTCCACCCTTTTGTCCAAACTACTTTCATTATCATGCAAGCTCACTTATCCCACATGCAAGGGAATTCTCCCAAACTCCATATAAGCAAGGCCTCTCCTTCACTCCACATAAGTCATTCCACTCTAGCTCATTCCCAAGAGTGCACTTCCACTCCTCATGGAGTCACCATGCTCATAGAGCATCTCATGTAAGTCATTTCCATTTCCATTTTAATTCATTTCATCATGTTTTCATATCTTTTATTTCCTCCTCCATAGTTTGTTAATTGTGTGATTACTAGTAGACTAGGAGTAGTCCTTGTTCATTTCAACAGCAGGTGCATTGGTAAGTCCAAAAGGCATTACCATGAATTCAAACTGACTATTTTGAGCTCTAAAGGTAGTCTTATAAATGTCATTTATGTCATTTGTATCTGATGATATCCAGATTTAAGATCAATTTTGCTAAAAACAAGTGCTCCACGAAGTTTATCTAGCAAAACATCTATCCTAGCATTAGGATATCTATTTTTAATTGTGATCTTTTTGAGTGCTCTATAGTCAATACACATCCTATAAGTCTTGTTCTTCTTCTCTACTAATAGAACAGGTGCTCCAAAGGGAGAAGAGCTAGGCCTTATAAGTCCTTTGTGAAGTAAATCCTTAACTTGATTAGGTGCTTTATGTGGAGGAGAACTACGAGGAATTAAGCCTATGTTGTGGTCAAGATATCTTTTAAAAGGTGGTAGTTAGAAGGAAAATCCGCCATAAAACATCCTTATAGGAATCCATAAACAATTTATGTACATTAGGAAGTGTTTGTGTGTAGTCAACTATGCTTTGACAAATACAATGCACGAGTTGTAACCTTTACTAAATGCACATTTGACTTGAGTATGACTAATTAATGGAAATGGTTGGAAATCTGCATTGCAGACAAAAAAAATATCTTGATTGTTAAACTTAAAACTAATTATGTGTGTGATATCAATGCATGGATTATAATGGTCATGAAAAGGCATACCAATTATTACATTATATAATTGCAAAGGAGAAACTAAGAATTTGCATTCATCTATGTATAAACCTATACAAATCTGAACGTTATGCATTTCACTTATAACATTATATTGATTTCCTTGAAATGCAGCTTTGGACTTTACCACTAATAGTACCTTGCATGCAAAGTAAAGAATGGATAGAAATTGTGTTACCCAAGGCCTTCAAGAACCACCTCCATGTTGCGTAGTTGATTTTTGAAAGGCTTCATGTTGTTAGTTTTGAACCTACATTTAGGTCTACTATGACCAAACTTACCACAATGCCAACAAGTGATACATGGCCTCTTTTGCTTAGCATCCATCGTTGTAGTTTGAAGGGTTGGAGGTTTTCTAGGTTGTAAAGTGGGTGTCATGAGTGCTAGTGAGAAATTGGATTGAGGAGGGTGTTGAAAACTAGGTGGGCATTGAAACGTAGATGGGCACTCAAAAGTAGGAGAAGAAAGACTAGTGAAGGGACACTTGAAAGGAAAATTTTGCTTGATTAGTGATTGTCGTTGAGACATTTGTTGTAAACGAGTGCACTTGATAATAGATCGAAACTCCTTCTCAACATCATGTGCAAAGGAAATAGCTTCATAGAGGGTTGTGGGACGTAATCTATTGAGCTTGGCTTGGATTCCCATCTCCAAACCATCTTCGTATTTCCATTGCAAGGTATCTTCAGGAATCTTTTCAAGTGAACAAATAAGTAATAGTCCTTGCCAAAAACATTCAGTATAGGTAGACATAGGATTTCCATCTTTCCATCCAAAAGTTCTCCATGATCGACATGCATGTAAATGGAACTTAGGAGGAAGAAAGGAATCCTTGATCTTTTCACTATTTTATAACTACTCTTCTCTTTGGTTTTGCAGGAGATTTTGGGCATCTATTCTTTGGAATTCAATGAGAGACAACGTTCATTACACGTTGATGAAAACCATCCAAATAAGCGACATACCTATAATTGATTGTTTTATTCTCTATTGATAGAGAGAGAGAGATTAAAGAGAGAGAAAAAGATAAAGAGAGAGAGAGATGAAAGAGAGAGAGAGAGAGGAACAGAGAGAGAAACAGAGAGAGATAAAGAGAGAGATAAAGAGAGAGAACAAGAGGAGAGATAGAGATAGATATACACACACATACACACATGCATACATAGACACACACATATACACACATGCCACATGCATACATACACACACACATATACACACATGCATACATACATACACATATACAAACATGCATACACATATGTATGCATACATACATTCACACACACTCACATACATACATACATACAACCACTCACATATACATACATACTCACATACATATACACACATTCACATTTATACATACACAAACATACACATACATAGATATATACATACAAAAATATATACATGCATACATTCACACACATACATACATACACATACATATTACATACTCCCATACACATACTCATGCATATGCATGCATGCATATATACATATACATACATACATATACATACACTCACATACATATTACATACACACATGCGTATACATACACACTCACATACATATACACACTCACTCACATATATACATACACACTCACACCTATACACACACACACACACTCACTTACATATTACATACATACATGCATATACATACACACACATATGCATACACATGCATATGCATACACATGCATATGCATACACACACATATGCATATACATACACACACATATGCATATACATAAACACACATGCATATACATACATACACATATGCATATACATACACACACATATGCATATACATACATACACATATGCATACACACACATCTGCATATACATACACACATATGCATATATGTACATACACATATGCATACACACACATGCATATATATATACATATACATATGCATACACACACATATGCATATACATACACACACATATGCATATACATACATACACATGCATATGCATACACACACATGCATACACATACACACATATGCATATACATACACACATCTATGTACATACACATATGCATACATACAAACACACATGCATACACACATGCATATGCACACATACATACACACATAAGCATATAAACAGTTTTTTAATTAAATTATTTATATCTAAAAAAAAGAAAAGAGAAAAATAAGAATATATAATTAGATATATATAAAAACTAAGATTTTAGTATAGATAAGTAAGCATGAAAGTAGCTAGTATTTAAGTTAAATATATAAGATTAGGATTTTAGGGTTCTTTATCAAATTGAATATATAAAACTAGGATTATGGTTTTAGGTTTTCTACACACACACACACACACATATATGTATGTATGTATGTATGTATATATATATATATATATATATATATATATATATATATATATATATATATATGTATATGTATATGTATATGTTTGTGTGTGTCCGTGTATGTGTGTTTGTGTGAATTTAAATATATAAAAATAGGTCTTTATTATAGATAAATTAATATGAAAATAGCTAGAATTTTAATTAATTATATATAATTAAATATATAAAAATAGTTCTTTAGTATAGATAAATAAATATATATCTATAATTAGATATAAATAACCAAATACATAAAACATAGGGATTTATCATTTTTCGATTAAATTAAATATACATAAGAAAACGAAAAGAAAAAAATTAGAATATATATTTAAATCTATATAAAAATAGGATTGTAGTATAGATAAATAAATATGAAAACAGCTAGTGTTTCAATTAAATATATATAATTAAATATTTAAAATTAGGATTTTAGGGTTTTTATCAAATTAAATATATAAAAATAGGATTAGGGTTTTAGGTTCTTTACACATGCATACACATATACACACATAATATATGTACACATACACATATATATACACATGCATACATAAATATACGTTTTTTTTGTCCAAGTCGTTACGATTAGGGTTTCAGGTTTTTACACATGCATAACATATATATAGATATACACATATAACACATATACATATATACATACATATACATATATACATACATATACACATGCATACACACATATACATGCTTTAGGTCTAGGTCTTAAGGATTGGGATTTTAGGTTTTTTAAGGTCTTTAGTATAAATAAATTAAATATATAGATCATTTTTAATTAAATTAAATATATATAAGAAAACAAAAATAAAAAAATAGAATATATATGTTTAGGTCTATACATATTTTAGGTTTCGGTCTTTAGGATTATGGTTTTTAGGTTTAATAAGAAAATAAAAAGTTCTAAAATGTCCATATTGTATGAGATGGCTAGTTTGGATCGAGAGGAGAGAATGGGATGTCCTTGCACTTAGTGCAAGTATCAAGTTTATCAAAATTGATGGATTTGTTCTGCACATGTTAGAGAATATGGATCCTTTGATAAAAATGGACTACAAAACCTATGCTACCATTTGCATGGTCCCCCTGGTGAGCAAGTGGACCCAAACAACATTGCACGGATAACCTCTCGTGGATAGAAGAGAACAAAAAGGGAGGTAGAAGTACAAGGTACTGATAGCGTTACACAAAATGAACACATGGAAGAAATGCTCGAAGCATTTTATGAGATGGATGAAGATCACGATGGTGGAAATATGTCATGAATTTCATGGACACAAGAGAATTTCCATGATCAGAAGCCAATGAAGAATACGAGAACATGTGAAGAATAGCTCGTTTACCACCATGTACTGGGGAAAATATATATGTACTTCATGCGTCACTCGTGATTCTCAATCTACAATCCACTTTTGGATTGTGAGATAGTAATGTCCCTAAATTGTTCACGTAAGTGGATTTGAAATAAACTTTCATTGCTTTATCAAAATTACTTTATTTACTAATATCGTTCTAATTGCTTATTGCAGGTTTCTTAAAGATAAATTTTTGCCAGAGGGCAATGCCATGCCTCCAATACATGGAGATGCAAAGAAAACTTTTACAATCCATTGGAATGGACTGCACTAAGATTTATGCTTGCCCGAAGGATTGCATCCTCTTTTGGAACGAGTATGAGCCTATCCACATATGTTCAAAGTGTGGAGCAAATAGGTTTAGAGAAGACCATGTAGGTGAAGCAATCCCCGTAAAGGTTCTTCGCCCCTTTCCTATCATTCCAAGAACTAAGAGCATGTTTTGATGCAAATCCATAGTTGAGTTAATGTCATGGCATGCAAAGAGCAGCTCTACAGATGGTGTAATGCGAGTTCTTGGTGACTCTGATGCTTGGAAACACCTATATAGGAAGTGGCTAGAGTTTGCTAGTGAGCCTCAAAACATACATCTAGGCCTAGCTATGGATGGACTAAATCCATTTGGTTTACGGAGCTCTTCATGGAGCACATGGCTTTTATGTTTGATCAACTATAACATCCCATTATGGCTGACGACAAAGAAGGGACATTTATTATTAGCTCTTATTGTGCCGAGTAAGTATAAGGCAGAAACCATGGATGTATACCTTGCAGGACTTGTGGAAGAGCTGCAAACTTTATGGGATGGGCTTACTGTGTGGGACATGTCTTAACCTATACGAAGATAAGACATGCGAGTGCAAGGCATACTTATGTGGACAATGCATGATTGGCCTGGGTATGGTGAATCTTCACGTGGAAGCCTTGGGATGAGAGAAGAGCTGTCTAGAATTTGAGTTACAAGTACTGATTCATCCAGATTTTCAATCTAGGAAAATGATTGTCACTGCAAATTGGAAACTCAAAAATGTAAAGGAGCTCCTAGAATACCTTGATGAGGTATCATCACAGTTTAGATTCTCAATTGATGATGCAATAGTTAACATTAGATGAGAGAAAACATTATCATGCATAACTTGCCTTCCATCTAGGGTGATCAAGTTCCAACCTATAAGATTGTAACAAGTCTAAAAAAATTGATTGAATAGAAACCAACTCATTTTTACATTATATATCTCCTTCTTTAAGAATCTTTTTTTCATCCTTCCATTGATTTTTCTTTGCAGGATGGTGACTAAGAATGTGACTGGTTACATCACTTCAATTATGTCTTTCTATGGACTAAATTCATAATGGTATTTTTTTGTTTAATTTCAAGATTGTGATGAGGTTTCTATTGTGCAATGATTATATAGGAACTTGCATGAGTAAATTCTAGGTGACAGAAGAATATAAACCAAGAAATTCTTACATAATATATCTCCATTTTTAGAACCCTTTTCCATCCTTCCATTGGTTTTTCTTTGCAAGATGGTAACTAAGAATGTGACTCATTGCATCACTTCGATTATCGCTTTCTATGGAATATTTTCATATTGGCATTTTTTGGTTTAATTTCAACATTTTGATGAGGTTTCAATGGTGCAATGATTATACGGGAACTTGCATATGAGTAAATTCTAGATGAAAAATACTTTTACTTTTCAATTTAAGTATTTGAGTCTATCCAAGGTGCACATTAGAAATTCTCGAGGATTGTCTGGCCTCAAGGTATGCATGATAACTATCTATCTATCTATATATATATATATATATATATATATATATATATATATATATATATATATATATATATATATATATCTATCTATCTATCTATCTATCTATCTATTTATGTGTGTGTCTCTATTTATCTATCTATCTACATAACTAGGAATGTTAAAGAGGGTGGAGAACCTGGTGCAAATTCCAAGTCAAGTGATATTCAAAATATCTACAGCATGAAGTTTAGTCATATTACAATGTAGATGAGATTAGAGAACACGATTGATTCAAGCGAGAAGGGCAATCCGAGCTTCTAGGATCATCCTTATCACTTGAATCGATCATGTATTACAAACTATTGAAACATGCTTCAAAAAATGAATTTTGCATTAAGCTTTGACTGATGAGGAATAGCAGTTTCCATGTGAACTCATCTTATGCATAGTTGCCTTGAGAGTATGGTATTACAAAATGGAAAATGACAGGACCGATAGAAGCAATACGGGCCATCCGAAATTCTCTGATTGCTCATATCGCTTGTACGGTCCTGTCATAAAACCTTCTCTATCCTCCTCACATTTAACTTTTCAACAATAATAAAGCAAAACACAAAATAA
The DNA here is from genome assembly GCA_020310875.1 of Ceratopteris richardii. Classification (NCBI taxonomy): domain Eukaryota; kingdom Viridiplantae; phylum Streptophyta; class Polypodiopsida; order Polypodiales; family Pteridaceae; genus Ceratopteris; species Ceratopteris richardii. The sequence goes on from CM035435.1 coordinate 99,683,980, forward strand.
ACATTTTGATGATGCTTGAACCATGCAATGAAGTCGCTTTTGCTTAGTTCTCAAGAGGATCAATTCAACATTATATTACTCAAGGCATATAAATATAGTTACAATGACCATCTTCCAGATGAAGAGTAGCATAATTACATATGATTTGTACATAAATAAATCTTCCAACATATGTTGGCTACACATAATATTACAATCTTAGCATAATTACATACGATTTGTACATAAATAAATCTTCCATCATATGTTGGTTACACATTAGATTACAATCTTAGATTCAAAAAGTATAATGTTTCACCCTTCGTTTCTATACTTTTTGGAGCCTTGACCTCTCTGCTGCTTGTGGCCCTTTTTGGAGCCCTCACCTCTACTCTTATTCTTTGGCCCATGCTTCAATGGGGAGTGAACACGAAACCCTTTCCTCTTTTCTTCATACTTGTTTTTATCTGGTGGTGGTGGTGGAGGTGAGTGTGGATCATAAGGGCATATTGCATGTTTCATAATAGTATTTATTGCTCCCTCCCTGATCAAGATGACGCATGCATTTGGATAGTCTTACAAGTTTAACTCAGGGCTATAAAAACCTTTTTTCTTCATTCAATTCAGGAATTTGTGGAAAGTTTCGATCAATATGCATCTTGAGAAGCCTAGCAGCACTACAAGGTAAAATTGAATTCAAAATGGATGGGAAGGCCTTAAAATAGAAACAACAAAATGTAAGGCAAGGCTTACACTTTGCAGTTTCCATGTTCTGATTGGAGGGAATTCATGAGAAGTTCTTAATATTCATTGAAGTCAATGATAATAAGACTCAAGTGGCCCCTCACAATGAGTGGCATGTAAAAATAAGTTCTCTATTGAAAAGAATGTTAATTATTTCAAAATGAAGATGAATACTTACTTTTCAATATAGGGGTAGATAATATATTCTAACCTTTCTATCAAATTATTTAGAAAGAATTTCACATCTCCCTGCTTGTGCACAAAACACTAAGTCACAAGAAGATCTATGATGAAAACATTTCTTGAAAGTGCTTCCTCACATTGTTGCCGAAGGAGCCTAGAATTAAAGAAATATAAATTCAATATAAGAAATACCAAATTAAGGAAAACATGAGCATTTTATGGCCTGTATAATACGTGAGTGCAATATTGACTACACTATTAGATATTTCAACATTGATCTCTCTCAGCATTTTGTTGTCCTCTGGTGTTATATCAAGCATAAATTCCTCTTGCCTTGGCATTGCAGCATTTACTATCACCTGCCCATCTTCTTTTTTTAGAAGTTCATTATTTTCCTTTGGAAGATTTTGAATCTGGTTCACGAGAACATTTTCCTCTAACAACAAACCCTGCTTTTTCTTCTCCTCCTCACAATTTTCTGCATTTGTTGTTTCATGATCATGAGGGACGTGAGGATGGACCTCTTCAATTACAACTAATGACTTAGGTGCTCATGCTGGAGGTATATTGAGAATATCAAAGAAATTTTGATCATGGTTCTCAATAGGCACAATAGATTTATCAAACTTATATTTGAGCTTTGATACAATCACATAATCTTTTGCCATCAATGTCACCTTGTCACAATGAGCTACACACAAGTAAGCATCATTCATGAAGTTGATTGCAAAGTCTTCTGCTGCTTCTTGCAAGCTTAGAAGAGCTTGAGTTTGCCACTTCACGTTTACAAAGGATGTGGTCTTAATCATGGAACAGAGATTTGCTGAACTTTGCTTGACAAATCTCATGAAAGGAAGTATGGAGATCAGGAGTCCCACAAACTTTTGAGCCCTTCTTATCTCCCTCAAAGACTTAACATGGTAACAGACCCTTTTTTTTGAAGACTTCTCTGATGCATTAAGGCCTTGAGTAGTTGTCTAGGGAGAAGGTCCCTTGTCATCTTCCTTCTGGCCATTTTGCTCTTGATCTTGAGGGTAAAACTTCCTTGCTCTCTTCTTTGTCCTAGCCATAATCTGCATAAGAAAAGAGTTTAAAGCTTCGAAGAAATTTAAAAAGCTAAAAAACTAATGGAAAACGGCTTTTCACAAAGCGCTCAAGAAACACAACCGATGCAAGCGATAAGGGTCATCGGGAAATCCCTTGATGTCCCTAATCGCTTGTATCGGTCATGTTGTAAAATGGTTGATTATGGAAGAAATTTAAAAAGCAAAAGAACTAATGTAAAAAACCTTTCACAAAGCACTCAAGAAAAACGACCGATGCAAGTGATTAGGGTCATCTAGAAATCCCCAGATGCCCCTTATCACTTGTATCCATCGTGTGAAAAATGATTGATAAAGGAAAAAATTTGAAAAGCAAGAAAACTAATGTTAAAACCCTTTCACAAAGCACTCAAGAAACACGATTGATGCAAGTGATTAGGGTCATCCGAAAATCCCCTGATGTCCCTAATCGCTTGTATCGATAGTGCTGTAAAATGGTTGATTTGGATGATTGATCCAAGTGATTAGGGGCATCAGAAACTTCCCGATGCCCCTAATCGCTTGGATCGGTCATGTAAAAGCTCTTGTGATCCATCATACCTCACAAAAAATGTTGTCTATGCAAATATTTAAAAAGCACGAACAAACTCGAAGGCAATGGCGAGTCGATGCTAGCAAAGAGTTCACAAAAAAATGAAAAAAGGTGGATAGAGGAGCTTAAATAGTTCTGTGGAACAAGACGAACATTGGTGATACATGGCAGCCTATGATTGGTCCACACCATCTAGCCATTGTGAATCCCAATGTACATTTCCACATGGTAGCTTATGATCGGTCCATGTCATCTAGTCATTGCGATTCCCAACATCTCTCTTACCATATGGCACTTACTGATTGGTCCACCTCATGTGACCCTTACTCGGTCTTCCTTGACTATAAATACGAGTCCCCTTCACCATTTCACATTTTCAACCTTCATAGAATTTCTCTCTTCATCACCCTGCATACTTGTGCTTCATACCGGATACGACTAATACAAGCGATTAGACGCGTTTGGCTGGCCTTTGACTAGCTTATTTCGCTTACATCCATCGTGTTCTCCACTAGGGGACACTAGAATAACTATAGTTGAGATGGAGGAAAAGAATGTGATCCCAAGTGTTTCTCCATTTGAGAAACTACTGGATTTCATGGTTCAAGAGGGTTTAAGAGTGGAAATTTTCCAGATGCAATGAGCATATTCAATCCCAACATAGATTTTGAAGTACTTTTGGAGAAAACAGAAACCTTTCTGAGGGATGAGTGGGAGAGATTCCTGGGTGTTGTCAATGGAAAGGAGCTTATTATCTCTGGAGAAGTCTATGTCTATCCACACATCTTTGGAAAGAATCCATTAGATAGGGCAAAAATCACTAGGAAGTGCAAAAGGATATCCCCTTTGCCAGGAAAGCTAGATTTATGCCCAGAGCATGAAAGGGACTGCTCTTTGCTCGCGTTGAGCATTGGCTTCTTGATATGTCTTGATCACATGTCAAATGACAAGAAAGAAGAATGTGTTCATGTTGACGAGAAAGATCCATTCCTTGAGCTTACACTTGAGGGAAGCTCAAAAAGTATGAAAGGTGTCATGGAGATTGTTGAAGAGATCAATCTCCAAGCAGAAGAAGAGGAGGTCAAGAATTTTGATGTGGCTACTTTTAAAGAAGAGATTGCAATAAGGGAGCCAACTGAAGATGTGAAAGTTTCTCAGAAGTGCCTTCTTCTCCCAAATCTACCATTTTATTTCATCTCTCGAAAGGAATTTATTCCACTCTATTACCATTAGGAGCTCTTCAACCTAAGGGAAGACTATTGCCTTGCTGCTATAGTTGAGTTAGAGGAAGTTGCAAGGAGATTTATCAATGAGAAGGGAGAAAGAAAAGAAGAATTTCTACATCTAGATTTAGCACTATCAAATGGAGAATTCCAAGATTCATCAAAAGCTCTATCAAGCTGCTTTGAAAGAGCTATTTTAGAGAAGCCAACACTTGCTGATGAAGACTTTGATCAGCATGAGAAGGATCTTGGTATATATGCATTTGGGCATGGCCATTCATTTTTGGATGTTGCTAAGGACAAAGGAACCATATCTATTGACTCAAAAGAGCTCATTGAGGAGGAAGATGAGGTAAAGGTATGTAAAACAAAGGTGTGTAGAGGAGACCTATTCAAGCGATTAGGATCGTTGGAGAATATCCAATTAGTCTTATTGCTTGAATCGATCGTGTCTATGACTTGCATGCAACATTGATAATTAACATCTAATTGTGTGTAAAAATACTATTTTCAACATTAATTATATGTTTGTATAGAGTTTAGGGTGAATAATTGGACATGACCGATGCAAGCGATTTGGATATTCTCTGATGACCCTAATCACTTTAATCGGTCGTGTCTCATGCTTTGCTTGTGCTTGTGTTTCCAATTATTTCTATGACTTTAAAAGTTTCCTTGGACTTCTTTTGACCTACATTTTTTATTTTTTCCACAGTTATCGATATTAGATGAAGACAACTACCTTGGCAGGGGGAAGGGAACAAGGAAACCATAGAGGAGAAAGGAAAGAAAAAGGTGGATATGCATTCAATGATCCACTATCTTGCAAAATTGAATCCAGAATTATTTTGTGCTATTCATAAGCACTATAGTGAAGAGACACATTTTGCACTATTCTCCTTGAGGACTCTTTCAAGATACATGGGTTTTACTTCAATAGCCTTTAGTGCATACAGTGTTTTGCTCCTTGAAAGAAGAGCTGCATTTAGAATTTTTGGATATACCCCAGGATTCAATGCTTCAAGGGTAGGCTACTTCCTTTGCTACTCAAGCTATGCAATGGTTGCAGGGGTGTCAGATGTTAAAAGTATTGCTAGCCACATGAGAAAAGAGTACCTCATATTCACAGGAGATTCGTGAGAGCCAAGCTCATTTAAAAGACTCAAGGAGGATCAAATATATTTCTTTTCAAAGCTTTACTCATGAAATGTACATAGATACACATATTGATTTCCCAAAGGGATACAAGATATTACAAATAAGAAGCATGTAACCTTTTTTGTGTAATTGATCCATGTCCAAATATTAATCCTTATTGATTGTTGGGAAAGATGGATGGATCCTCCATAAGATTGAGTAGATGCTGCTAATCTTGCTTTGCAACAGCCCTCAGTGACTCTAGATATGATTAGTAGACACCCTTAGCTTCCAAACGATACCAAGAGATCATATATGTGCTTTGCAAATGATGTGTGTAGTGATCAAATCAAAACAAACTACTTGATACTTCACAAATCCAAGAAAACTTGCTATTTTGGTATTGACACTTGCTCAGAGTTATGCTCAGTATGACCAGTACACTTACAATTGGAAAAATTCCTTCTAGAGGTATTCTACTAGCTTAGTAAGCTACCATTTGCAAGTGAAATGAGATAAAATGATAGACTATACTCAGAGAAATCACTTTAGCAAAATTATGGACATCCCCGACTTTTTAGGAAATATGCAGACAAATACCAGTGAGCACTTCGACCACGATTTCTCGAAATTGTCTGAACCAAGTTGCTTTAAACTTTGTATGCTTGTAGTAGGCTTTGAGCTGGATCTACCAAGCTTTGAATCACTTGATTTGGTGCAGTAGGCACTGAGATATGCCTCTTTGAAGTTGACAGACTTGAAGTGATACAAACAGAGAACACAAAGATGATATATGTAAATGTATGTATTAATTCACATTGATGTACATTCCCATTGACATGATAAACATTGCCAAATGGTACTCAGAGTTGTAAGCTATGGAGTAGAGCTCACACACTCAAGGATAGATGAACTTAGACTCGGGAGAATGGACTGTAGTGCCGCGACTTTTCTAGATACATCTTATATATGAAGTGAGCAAGAAGTTGAATTCAAATTTGAATTCTTGGCTCCCTTCAATCTAGCATCTAAAAGTAAGGAGATATTCCCTCAATCACAAGTTCTAGTTTTCCACGAATCTATCAAGTAGGTGTATCCATAAGATTCCAAGTCATTTAGACTTTTACAAGAAGTAAAAATGGTAAGAACTTATAAGCATAAGTTCCTATGGTCCTTCCTTCAAGTGTTGTCTTCATGAAGTAATCCAAGCCAAATTGTGAAGGCTTGAATTGCACCAACAGCTCCCCCTCAAGCCTAACACTTTGGCTTAAGTCTTCATCTTCAATCTTCAATCACATCCTACAATCCAATCATGGATTTGAATCTGCATAATTTGTTTCCATCCAAAGCTTTAGTGAGTAAATCTGCACATTGCATATTAGTAGACACATAGGTCAATTGAATGTCTTTGCTTAGCAATTTCTCTCTCACATAGTGGTAATGAACCTCTATGTGTTTTGTTCTAGCATGATATATTGGATTAGCTGCAAGGTGAAGAGAGCTTGTGTTATCTCCAAAGATAATTGGTGGCCTAGTATGTAGGCCTAGTTCTGTATACAAAAGCTTTAACCAAATAGCTTCTTGAGTGGCATTGGCTAGCCCTCTATACTCTGCTTCAGTGGATGACAATGCCACTGTTGGTTGTTTCTTGGCTAACCAAGAAATAGGTTTACCACCTGCAGAAGATAAGTATCCTAATGTGCTCCTCCTATCATCCTTGCATCCTGCCCAATCTGCATCTGAATACACTTTAATATCAATATCTGATGTATAAGGAAAGTACAAACCATGGTTCTGAGTTCCCTTTAGATACTTCAAGATCTTCTTTGCAGCCTCAAGGTGAGGTACTCTTGGTTTGTGCATGAATTGACTTAGCACACTAACTCCATATGCTATGTCAATTCTAGTCAAGGTAGCATAATTAAAACTACCTACCATACTTTGATATCCTGTAATGTCTTGGACTTCATCCCCTTCATGAGCACTTAGCTTTAAGTTGACCTCCATTGGAGTACTAGAGATTTTAGCATCATGCAAGCCAAACTTCTTTAACATGTCCTGCACATACTTCTTCTGAGTGATATATATACCTGAATTAGTATAAACCAATTCAAGTCCTAGAAAGTATTTCAATAATCCAAGATCATTGATCTTGAACTCCTTCATCATCTGATTCTTGATGCTTCTGATTCCTTGGACATCATTACCTGTAATGATGATGTCATCAACATAAACACAGAGATAGATTACCTCTGAATTGCTTCTTTTGATAAACAATGAAGTGTCTGCCTTGCTCATAGTAAACCCCCGGTCTTGGAGGTATGTTGTCAGTCTATAATTCCATGCTCTAGGTGCCTACTTCAATCCATATAAAGCCTTCTTCAATTTACAAACATAATTTACCTTCTTGGGATCTTCATATCCAGGTGGTTGTGACATGTAGACTTCTTCAGATATCCATCCATTCAAGAAAGCATTCTTGACATCTAATTGGTACATGTTCCAATTCTTGGATGCAGCTACACTCACCAATACTCTGATTGTTGGCATCTTAGCCACAGGAGAAAATGTCTCCTCATAATCAATGCCTAGGGTTTGTGCAAAACCCTTGGCTACCAACCTAGCTTTATACCTGCTGATTGTACCATCAGAGTTCCTCTTTAGTTTGTAGATCTATCTGGATCCTATCACTTTCATAGAGTCCTTCTTGAGTACCAAGTCCCATGTGTCACTCTCCTTGAGAGCTTCTATTTCTTCATCCATAGCTCCTTTCCATTCTGGTTTGGTGATTGCCTCTTCATATGAACCTGGTTCTTCACTTAACAAGTCCTTTGCAAGATAAATTGAATGCTTAGTTACAAGAGATGTATCATACCCATATCTGATAGGCTTCTTACTTTCTCTCTGAGATCTCCTCATTGCTTGAGTTGAAGATTCTGGTATATCCTCAAGCTTCTTCATCTTTAACTTGCCTTTGGACTTCCATGCCTTGAATTCTTCAAGATTGATTGTGTCATCATCTTCTGAACTTGAGTCTTCCTTCTGGACTGGTTCCTCCTTTGAGAGTTTTGGAAACTCCTCTTCCAAATCATAGGGTAGACTAACCTTCCTGCATTCATTTTCATACCATGAGTCTTTCTCATCAAAGATGACATCTCTGCTTACCTTGAACCCTTTATTCGTTGGGTTGTAGAATCTGTAACCTTTTTGATTTAAGTCATAACCAATGAAAATACATTTTTCTGCTTTAGGGTCTAGCTTTCCCCTTACCTCTGAGGGAATATGCACATATGCTACACAACCAAAGATTTTGCAATGATCCAATGATGGTCTCTTACCATGCCAAGCTTCATAAGGTGTCATTCCATCAAGAGACTTTGATGGCAACCTGTTTATGAGATAGGTGGCAATAGATACACTCTCTGCCCAAAGATAATTTGGCAACTTCTTTTCATTAAGCATGGACCTGGCTGTTTCAACTATAAGTCTATTCCTTCTTTCAGCTATCCCATTTTGTTCAGGTGAGTACCTTGTTGTTATCTCCCTTTTGATGCCTCTTTCCTGCAAGAAGTCCTCAAACTCATTTGAGAAGTATTCACCTCCTCCATCTCACCTTAGCTTCTTCAAGCTCCTTCCTGTTTGATTTTCAACTAGTGCAAGATATCTTTTTAAACAATTAAACACTTCATCCTTGTGCTTCATAAAGTATAATACGGTCCATCTGCTATAATCATCAATGAAAGAAACATAGTACCTTGATCCTGAAATGGAGGGATCCTTGCTAGGTCCCCAAACATCTGTGTGCACCAAGTCTAGGTAGTCTTCATGCATAAAACCTTTCATTGTATAAGGTAACCTGTGAGACTTACCAAATTGACAAGCACCACACTTGTAAATCATGTGTTGCTTAGATACATTAGGTATCCCAATCACACATTGATCTCTGCTCATTTGCTTCAAGGTCCTTTCACCTATATGCCCTAGTCTCTTGTGCCATATTTCTAATTCTGAAAGTGTTTGATCCTTGTAATTGTATAAAGCAATGTTTTTGGTGTCTTCTAGCTCAAAAGTAAATAATCTACCTGAGTTTTCTCCCTTGGCTATCCTTTTGAATCCATGTCTAGGGTCCTCCACATATGCTCCATGTTGATTGAACCTGACCTGCAAACCATTTTCCACAATCTGACCAACACTCATTAAGTCTTTGGTAATAGTTGGTACATAAAGTACCCTGCTCAATAGGTTCTGGTTACCATCACAAGTTTTTACATTTCCAATCTTTACTACAGAATGCTTAGTATCATCACCTGTCTGTACTTGATGTTTGGCCTTGGGTTCCTCAAGATCAGAGAGTAGTGCCGCATTGCCAACTACATGATTAGAACACCCTGAATCAATATAAAACAGATGATCATCATAGATACTTGACTTGGAAGTCATATTCATGATCAATAGGGAGTCATCTTGCTCCTCTGTGTAGTTGTTGTAGTCTTTCCTATTTCTGAATCCTCCTTGGTAGTTACCATTATGGTTGTTGTTGTAATTGTTGTTATAGTTATTGTTGTAGCCATTGTAGCCTTGGTGTTGGTTGAACCTTCCTCTGCCTTGAGAGTATCCACCTCTTTGATAGCCTCTTCCTCTCTGATTTTTGTAGTTTCTGTAGCACTCATCTGTGGTGTGGTTAGACAATCCACAAATATTGCATGGTGATGAATTGTAGGGTCTCCCCCTACCTTTCTTACCTCCTATGCCCCTGCCTCTTGAAGATCTACCTCTCCCTGCATAGTTGGCTTGGGAGGTAGAACCTTCATCTTCTTGCTTTTTACCTTTACCTTTGTCTTTAATCTTTTTATCAGTATATAGGGCAGAAGGAGTGTTACCTTTAGATGTATGTCCAACCTTTCTGAACTTTGCTTGATGTGTGAATAGTTGGCCCATCAGAGTTGTGAGATCTGGGGTATGCATATCCATGTAGAGATCCATTGCAGTGGTGAAACTTTCCCACTTATCATCTGCCTTTAGTCCATTGGTTACTTGCCTTACTATTTGTTCCTCTTCAATCTCCTCTCCTATGCTTGCTAATTGGTCTACCACATCCTTGATCTTGGTCATAAATTCTGAGACTGATTGCTTTGGTTGCTTCCTAAGGGTTGTGAATTCAATCCACAATTGATTCTTCCTGGCCCTTGTATTAGATGAAAAGTATGATGACAAGGTTTCCCAAGTTTCTTGGGAAGTCTTACAATTCCTGATGTGAGGTAAAAGGAAATCAGATATAGAGTTAAGAAGATAAGACCTTGCCAATGCATCTTTTGCACACCATGTATTGAGCCTTTCTTGTTCTTCCTTGGTGGGTAGACCCCTAGCTTTGAATGAGGGCAATTCCTCATCTCCTGAGATGAATCCAAATAGACTTCTTCCTTGTAGATAGGTCTTCATCCTCAGAGACCAAGCTTGATAATTGTTCCTGTCCAATTTGTCAATGAATGAAGGAAAACCATCTCCCATGTTACCTTGTTTGCTCTGATACCACTGTTGGGAAAGATGGATGGATCCTCCAGAAGATTGAGTAGATGCTGCTAATCCTGCTTTGCACCAGCCCTTAGTGACTCTAGATATGATTAGTAGACACCCTTAGATTCCAAATGATACCAAGAGATCATATATGTACTTTGCAAATGATGTGTGTAGTGATCAAATCAAAACAGACTACTTGATACTTCACAAATCCAAGAAAACTTGCTATTTTGGTATTGACACCTGCTCAGAGTTATGCTCGGTATGACCAGTACACTTACAATTGGAAAAATTCCTTCTAGAGGTATTCTATTAGCTTAGTAAGCTACCATTTGCAAGTGGAATGAGATAAAATGATAGACTATACTCAGAGAAATCACTTTAGCAAAATTATGGACATCCCCGACTTTTTAGGAAATATGCAGACAAATACCAGTGAGCACTTCGACCACGATTTCTCACAATTGGATGAACCAAGCTGCTTCAAACTTTGTATGCTTGTAGTATGCTTTGAGCTGGATCTACCAAGCTTTGAAGCACTTGATTTGGTGCAGTAGGCACTGAGATATGCCTCTTTGAAGTTGACAGACTTGAAGTGATACAAACAAAGAACACAAAGATGATATATGTAAATGTATGTATTAATTCACATTGATGTACATTCCCATTGACATGATAAACATTGCCAAATGGTACTCAGAGTTGTAAGCTATGGAGTAGAGCTCACACACTCAAGGATAGATGAACTTAGACTCGGGAGAATGGACTGTAGTGCCGCGACTTTTCTAGATACATCTTATATATGAAGTGAGCAAGAAGTTGAATTCAAATTTGAATTCTTGGCTCCCTTCAATCTAGCATCTAAAAGTAAGGAGATATTCCCTCAATCACAAGTTCTAGTTTTCCACCAATCTATCAAGTAGGTGTATCCATAAGATTCCAAGTCATTTAGACTTTTACAAGAAGTAAAAATGGTAAGAACTTATAAGCATAAGTTCCTATGGTCCTTCCTTCAAGTGTTGTCTTCATGAAGTAATCCAAGCCAAATTGTGAAGGCTTGAATTGCACCAACATTGATCCATGATCTATTTTTCTTTGCTAACAGTCCTATTTATCTAATGATAATATTTTGCATGAGCTCTTTTGGAATTGTCTTCTCAAGAATCAATCAGAATTCTCTTTGAAGGCAGATTTACCAGATTCAAGCTCATTCAAAAGACAAAAAAAAAAGCTTATTACATCATGAAATCTACATACATAGACATGTTTATTTCTCAAAGAAATAAAAGACATTGCAAATATTAAGGCTTCCTTTGGAATGTAATCATTCTCATTTTATGATATTGATCCAAGATGTTTTTTTTGGTGATAGTCCTAATCTTTTGATGACAATATTTGGCATGAGCTCCTTTGTAATTGTCTTCTAAAGAACCAATCAAAAAGCTCTCTCCTCCTCCTTTCCTTGTGCACCTAAAGAAGCTTGTCCTTGCTTGATAATGAGATTTTTCCATGCCTTGGGTGTTCCATATGGCAAGTCTGTCCTTTCGTGCAAAGATTGCACCATCCACAAGAAGAATATGTTGGAAGAACTGAAGAGTTTCATCATATTTTTATTTCAATTAAGGAAAAATAAATTGAGTAAATTATCTTTGAGACTCACCAAGTAGTATGTTATGTCTGTGGCACTCCATGCCTCTATGATGGTTTCTATAAGCTTTGTGGTCACCTTTCTGAAATCTGTCACAGCTATTTGATGTTACCTGCTACCTCATGATCTTTAAAAAGTCATCTAGTTTGACCCACACCTACATTCTCGTTTTTTCTATTTCTGGTTTGTTTTTTACATTAGTCGTGAACTCACAAATTTTTTTCGAGCAATTCCACATGGCATTTAGTTGTTTGTCATCATGGTTGTTGAAGAATCTCCTTGCTTTTGTATCTCTCATTGAGACATCTTGTAGTACATTACCTGTATTTTGTGAAAGCTTTGGATCTTTTCTTAGATGAACATCACCACCATGAAATCCCATTTTTGAAAGTAGAGATTCACATTTTTTTATCAGTCGTCTTCAAGAGTTATAGGCTTCATAGAATATGCATAATCCAAGTGGAGATCGACCAAGTTGTCAATGATCCTTAACTCTGCATGTAGTGTACATATGTGTACATTTGTGAGTGATATTCGAAGTATGGGATCCCAAATCATGGCAGAAGATGAGTAGTTACGAAGAATAACATTTTGTCTAGAAGTAGCCTCCTAAGCCTCACCTCTTGTAATCCATCCTCTTGTGCTAGTACTTTGCATGCAGTACAAGCAAGGGTCCTTAGAATTTGCTCCTCCACTTATACCAAACATGCATTTGAGAATCTTTAGGTCTCCACTCAAATGCCACTCAACTTCAAAGTCTCTGTAGTCTTTGACATTCAACAATTCTCTTGCATGATGCGTCTGAACAACATTTGAAATGTTTGTCTTTGAGAATAACCAATTAAGTGTTTTATGGCTCTCAAATGGAACTTAAGCACAACCAACCCATCGTAACTCCATTTCTGATTGTACTTTGAGAGATGGAATATCTAATTTCCCAAGGCTATAGTCCAAAGCTATATTCATCAGTGCAATGCTTATTCTCTCCATCTTTTGATGTTTTTTAAGTTCAACTTCATCAAGTTTGATTACAAATTTCAACAGACCAGAACATTCATATTCTTTTATATTATAGAACTATACCATGTATATTTGAAGTTTTATTATATCTATTCATATATTTTTAAATGCATTGTAAGTGGAATGTAACTTTTGTTTTCCTACTTTGTAAGGCATGTTACCGTGAATATGTTTATACTCACCAAATACTGATGTGATTTTCTTATTCAAACAGAGCTGAAACTTTCCTACATGATGGGGACTAGGCAATCCAAAGCTTTTAACTTCGTTAAATTTTAAAATTTCACACCAAACTTTTGAAATTTCTCTATAAACTTCCTACTCACTCCAACACCATCAGAGATCTCCTGAATTTGAGATGGTTCTAGTAGCAAATTCATGTTTGTCATGATTTTTCGGAAAACAAAGCATTTCAAGCATGTATTTTCTTTTAGGTTCAATAGTCTTAAAACATCAATTTGACTCATAATTTCATTACAGAAATGTATGCGCTCAAAATTGTTCAACATATTGAAACCTAACACATTTGTCACATGATCTCTTAAAATTTTAATTCTTTTCTTCTTTTGGCCAGATTTCTCAATCAAATCTACAAAAAGTGTTATTCGTTTTGACCGCATTCTCAAACCTATAGGAGTATCGTTCTTTTTTTTGAAAGATTCTAACTGAGAAGATAAAAAGGATAGTTTTTATTCTAACTCCCTTGTATCTAAATCCTTGTGATGTAATGTGCTTTGTAAATAGTTTATGTATTGTACATAATTCCTTGAAATTTCCCTGAGCCTTGAACAATAGCCTCGTAAACCATCTTCAGCATCTCTTACAAATCTAATCATATCCTGAAGATTATGAAAAGGGGGATACCTTCCAGTTTGTGGATGAATTGGATAACTAGATCCATCTCCCCATATCTCGATATGTTTTTTGCCTTCTTTCCACAATCCATCCACTTTAGAAGGTTGAAGAGCCCTTCGGTGTCCCTTTCTTGTTGTTGCATACTCATGACTAACTACAATGTTGTTATGGAACTTATCACAATGATTTTGGCTGGTTGAAAGCTCAATGAGAGTGTTTGGGTTGAGGTTCTCCATGGACTGCTATGAAGAGTGACGCGAAAGTTTCTTAAATGACATGAAAGAGATAAACACGCCTGCTATGTAAACTAGAGTAAAAAAGAGAAAAACATCATAAGCACACATTATATAGGTTGTGAACAAGAGGAAAATTTGAATTTTGATGAATGCCTAATGACCACAAACTTAGACATCCAAGATATCACACAAAATTTTCATGATTATCACCTAAGTTTCTTTCTCTTCAAAATTTGCATAAGATACATTTTAAATGAGCTTACACGGAATTTTTTAAATGATTTCACAACTTAAATCCAGATTAAGCACAACTAATTGAAATCCTTACATGGCCCTTTTTGGGCCGTTTTTCACCTTTATGTTTTAGGATGGGCAGCTTGTTATATATATGAGGAGTATATTGTATATCTTGGTATACTCTCAAGCACTCTACTTTGCCCCTCATATATGTAATTTGTCTGGATATGTATGGGCATTATTTTACCTTCAATACCATGGATTTGAGCCATGCACTTTGGTTGGTCGATAATGTTTCATAGGGTAGAAGCATTTAGAAATACTAGGATTGGTATGTCATGTGTGGGTTCACATCCATCGTGCATGCGAGTGTTAGGTGGCATATGTGCATTTCATCAATAAGTGGCAAGTGATAATAAAATTTCCTATTCTAAGGGTGCAATTGAAGGGTAATAGAGGGAGATCTTGAAGGGTGTGACTCTCCCCTTGTAAAAGCTTATATGTAAACTCAATGCTTAATGAAAAAATATATGCGTTCATTAGAATGTCTAACTCCCTATCATTGGAATGCATGTAAGTTTCTTCACATGCAACAGGAACACACATGGCGATGTTGGTGGATTGTGTATGAAGGTCATCTCTCTCTTTCTCTCTCTCTCTCTCTCTCTCTCAGAGCATAGCAGAAACACATTAACAGATGCCCATACCGATGCCCATACCGATGCCCATACTGGTGCCTATACAAGTGTTTTGCTTCCGATGCCTATGTCGATTACATCAACATAGGGGCAAAATCCCACCCGTGCATTTGCCGTCGTAGAATCCTCGGTATACCCTGGATATGTTGAAATGCTTTCCATGTGGTGGGGCTATTCGTGCTATGGCACAAAACATTTCACCATACCTCGGACTTACCCAGAAAATAGTTAGATAAAAATTCCACTTTTTCACATTCAAAATATGATTCATCAAAATAGAAGTAAATATTTGGCATAACCTCTTGTATGAGAAAGTTGTGGTAGGTCTATGTCATGGACCTAGACCAACAAAAGAAGTTGTTAGAGCCTGGATGCTAACAATATTATGCAGGTAATGTCTCAAGGACATTAGGTTATTAGAAACGTGCCCCTTTCTCTGTTCAAATGGTATCCTAGGTTTAACCCTAGAGGGGATAAACCCACTAAAGTTCCTGTCAGGGTCGTGTTCCCTGATTTACCTGTAGAGTTTATCCCTAGGTAGAGCATATTGGAAAGATGATTGGTAAAGTGTTAGGACAAAAACGAGGAATGGATTTAATCCTAAATGGGACCCACAAATCCCGATAGAAGTTTTCATCTCCAAAGAGGTCAAGACTACTATCACCTTGAAGGTGAGTTATAAGAATCTTCCTAATGCCTGATTTAGTTGCTTCAAACAAGGTCATCTAATTAAAGATTGTTCCTTACTTGTTAGCAAAATGGAAAATAATGATGAAAAGGCCAATCTCAAAGATAAGAATGGTCAGCAAGATAATAATAAAAATCATGAACCCAACCATAAGGAAGGAAACAGTAAATCTAAAAAAAGGTCCCCCAATAATTGGAGTAACAAATTTGATGTTCGTTTAGAAGATGTCTCTAACCTTTTTCATTTTTTTGGTACTAAGGTGATGACTATGTTTTAGGATCTCAATCCTTGTTGGTGTAGGACAATCACCAATTGAGGTTTAGGACAAGGTTTGAAGTCAAAGTATGAAGCAAAGATCAACATACAAAGCTTGAATTTTAGTGCATGGTCAGAAGATGAAGACTTGTATATACATGTATACTAATCTTGTACTTAGTTCATAAAAACTTTGTATCCATGAAGACTTGGGATGTAAACATCTATATATACTTGATCTAGATGTACTACAAGATAAGAGATGATGAGTGATAAGTTTTAGAAGTCATTAGAGACTTTAGAAAGAGAGAAGAACATGAATTATCAATCAGATGTAGAAAAAAAAGTTTCAGCTCGTTTTTTGTTGAGTGATCCTTCTGTGTTTATCCTACTGAGGAATGCTTTCATACAAGTCTAAAATCTATAGTTGAATGACCTCTGTACAAGTTTTGAGAGTTTAATTATAATGGGGCTAAGAGAATTTTAAGTAGGAACATTTACATATGTAAATGTGAAGAAGTGAAGACAGGTGCTGGCGCAAATTTGATGATAATGTTTTGATTAGATCTCCCTCCATAGTATAACGTTTGGATCAAGTAAGCATTCATTCTTTAATTTGAGACGTAAGCTACTTGTGGCTAAAAGCATTTTAATAATAATGGTCTAGTTTGGGAGAACCATGCATTAGAAGTTGCAACTGTCAAAGTCGACTATACAGAAGAACACTTCCAGACATAGGTACATTAGTAGACACATTGTATAAAGTTTCATTGAAAACTTTAAAAATTTGATCAATCAATGAGTGAATTAAGTGCAACAGACTTTTTTGTGTATTAAGTTTTTTCACAATTGATTAAAATCTTGATAGTTTGGCAATAGATTTCCAAATTTGGTTGAGCTTATGAGTGGTTCTTTATATAGAGGTTCTCTAACATCAAGGATAACTTATTCTTTTGGAAATTAACACTCTCCATTAGTGGTATCAGAGCAGGAGTCATCAGAATTGAAGAAAGGAGGACCTTGACAGTTCCACATATATAGAAATCAATCTTTAAAGATTCAAAAGGTGAAGGTTTGAAGTGAAAGCTAGAGAAGGAGGCTTGAAAGCTATCAAGAGGATCAAAACCAACTACATTAGATTTAAAGGTACCTTCATTATTCACATAGCTTGAAGAATATATTGCACATGTGAAGAAAGGATGGGAGATTCTCTTCAGATAGAGAAATTGGATAGAGAAAACTATCCTGCTTGGTCATTGAAGATAGAAGCTCATCTTATGAGCAAAGACCTAATAGGATACATCACGGATGAAGAAGAGAAACCAAAATTCTGGGATCCTAGTATTCCAACTAGGGAAGAGCTCTCAAATTTGAAGACATGGATGAAGAAGGATGCTCAAGCAAGGAGCATTATCTACATGACACTCCATGATTAATTGCTACCAAAAGTTAAGGAAAATTGGGATAAAGCTATGCAGGATGATTATGATGCATTGATGGAGAATGAGACAGAGAATTTGGTTCCTAAACCAAATAATCAGAAGATCCTTGGATGCAAATGGGTCTACAAGACAAAGAGGTATTCAGATGGAAGTATGTCTAGATATGAAGCTAGACTTGTTGTGAAAGGATATGCTCAAACATATGGTGTAGATGATGATGAGACTTATCGTACTGTGGCAAAGATGAAAACTATAAGGACTCCCATAGCTATTGCTGCATGTAAAGGTTGGAAGCTATGTCAATTAGATGTGACAAAGGCTTCTCTAAATGGTTACATTTCAGATGATGTTTTCATGGAGCAACCAGAAGGTTTCAAGGATAAATTCTATTCAAATTATGTACGTAAGCTAAAAAGAGCTTTGTATGGTTTGAAGCGGACCCCATGGGCATGGAACTACAGACTTGTGAAGTTCTTGAAAGAGCTTGGTTTCCAAGTGTCTAAGGCAGATACTAGCTTGCTTGTTAACGCAAGTGATGATGGGTTCATTTACATTTGCATATATTTTGATGACCTAATTCTTATAGGCACAAATGAGAAGGGCATACAAAGTCCTAAGAAGCAGATGGAGAAAGATTTTAAGATCAACGACTTGGAAGATTTGTCATAATTCTTGGGAATGGAGATTTCGTATACTCAACATGGAGTATATGTGACTCAAGAAAGGTATTTGATGAATTTTCTAATCAAGTTTAAAATGGAGGATTGCACGGTAGCACCTTCCCCAACGGAGGTGAATCATAAATTGAGCAGATAGGAAGGAGAAGAATTCAAGGACATGAAGTTGTATCAAAGTTTGGTTGGTAGGCTAATCTATGCTACATTAGCTGGGCCTGATTTGTCATATGCAATTGGAGTGTTGTTTCAATTCATGCATTGTCCTAGGAAAGAACAATGGATTGTAAGAAAAGGGTGCTAAGATACATTAAGGGTACACTCAAAGAAGGTTTGTATTATGGATTCACATTAGATACAAACATCAAGATATATAGTGATACAGATTGGGCAGGTAATCCTGATGATAGGAGGTCAACCTATGGGTATCTATATTATGTAGGAGATAAGTTAATCTCTTGGTCTTCTAAGAAGCAACATAGAGTTTCTTTGTCATCAATAGAAGCATAGTATAAAGGTATGTTTGAATCCGCAAAGGAGGTTATATGGTTGAAGACTCTCATGAAGAGTTTTGATATCAATCAGAGTACACCCATCATTCATGGAGATAATATGAGTTCATTGTATCTAGCTGCTAAACCTATTTTTCATGATAGAACTAAACATATTGAGATCCAATATCATTTCTTGAGATAGAAGCTCATTGATAAAGAAATTGAAGTCATACACACTTCTACAAAAGATCAAATTGCAGATATGGTAACCAAAAGCTTCGATGGACCTAAGTTGCAGAGGTTCAAAGACTTGCCAATTATAAAGAAAATGTAGAAAATCACAATTGATGATTGAGGGGGAGGTGTTGGTGCAGGACAATCACCAATTGAGGATTAGGACAAGGTTTGAAGTCAAATTATGAAGCAAAGATCAACATATGAAGCTTGAAGTTTAGTGCATGGTCAGAAGATGAAGAATTGTATATACATGTGTACTAATCTTATACTTAGTTGACAAAAACTTTGTATCTATGATGACTTGGGATGTAAACATCTATATATACTTGATATAGATGTACTACAAGATAAGAGATGATGAGTAACAAGTTTTAGAAGTCGTTAGAGACTTTAGAAAGAGAGAAGAACATGAATTCTCAATCAGATGTACGATTTCTTTGAATAGAAACAAATGGTTGCACCTCGATTTTTGCTCAGTGATCCTTTTGTGTTTATCCTATTGAGGAATGCTTTTGTACAAGTCTAATTATATAGTAGTAAATGTGAAGAAGTGAAGACAGGTGATGGTGCAAATTTGATGATAATGTCTTACACTGTAGAGTTTTGAGCAAGTAAGCATTCATTCTTTAATTTGAAAGGTAAGATACTTGTGTCTAAAAGCATTTGAATAAATGACGTCTAGTGTGGGAGAACCATGCATTAATTGTAGGTGTCAAAGTCAACTATACAAAAGAACAGTTTCAGACATAGGTACATTGTTTGGTACAAGTCTTAAGATATACTGAATCTTTTGTAAAGATTTAACTTGGAGAAGGTGTGCAAACTTTAGAAGACACATTGTATAAATTTCATTGAAAACTTTAAACACTTGATCAGGCAATGAGTGAATTAAGTGCATCAGATTTTTTTGTGTATTAAGTTTGTTCACGATTGATTCAAATCTTGATAGTTTGGCAATAGACTTCCAAATTTGGTTGCGGTTATGAGTTGTTCTTGATATAGAGGTGCTCTAACATCAAGGATAACTTGTTCTTTTGAAGATTATCACTCTCCATAGATCCTCTAAAGAACCAGCTACCCGTGTGAACCCTTCTATCTCTACTTAGTAGGATCATGGGGATGAGTTGACCTATGTGGGTAACAAAAAAAAACAAGAAAGTAATCTCTTGCACTAGTAACTCTCATTTCACTCCTCCGCAAGAGATGATGTTTCAGATAAAGATGATCAGGAAAATGTTGAGTTCTCTAAGCAGCTTTCCCAGCAAGATAATGATAAAATCCAAAATCTTCAGAATAATAACAGTGCTTCAGAGGATGTTGAAATGACTATAGCTGCTAATCAACATGAATCTAAAAAAGCTAAATCTAAAAGAAAAGACGTTGTTAGGGTTTCTGGGTCTATTATCAAACCCTTTAAAAACCTTAGCAAGTAAATTGTTCTTTCTCTGCTTGTTGGATTGTTTGTGAGATTTCTTTTTTTTTCATGGATTTGATTAAGTTTCTTTTCCTCAATATTAAAGGTATTACCGATCCAATGAGAGGCAAAGTTTTCAACAATTGGATTAAGGATTCCTCCTTTATGCCTGATTTCATTTATCTTCAAGAGCTAAAGGTTGGTGGTTTTGAGTTGCTTTCTAATGTGCAGAATGCTTCGATCAACCAGAGATGGTATTTTACTAAGCATGCTAATAGAAAAGGAGGTGCTACTATAGGTATTGTGTCCAACCTCTTTCATTGTATTGAGGAAGTTATTTATAGTGATAGAAATCAATGGGTGGCTCTTAGATGTAAGGACTCTAGTAACTACACCATTGTTAGTGTGTATGCTTCCCACACTAGTGCTGAAAGAAGTCTATGGTGGAGAATGTCAGGGGAGCACTAGATTGTGATCTTTGGATTCACTAGACAAGATTTCGGAAATACACTTATGGTTACAAGAACCCACGTAGGGAAAATAATACAAGAAGATGTAGCCAATACAAGATGTCCCACAAAACCGAGACCAATAGGTATGGAAAACTGGACTAGAGATGATATAGGAGATGCCACAACCCGAGATCGTAAGTATGAGACAAGATATCTGGATTACAAGAAGTCCCTTATAGGAGATGAACTAGATACAAGAAAGAACTTGACAGGGTCTCATACTACCAGATTACAAGAGGACAAGAAAGGATGTCCAAGAACTAGACTAGACAAGACTAGAACAAGGAAGAGGACAAGAACTGGAACTAGAACTTGGAGAGTACTTACTTGGCACTCACGACTCCTTGAGCTCCCAAGAATGGTATTGGCAAGACCGATAATGAATGTGGCCAACCCCTCCTTATATAGGTTTTCAAGGGTGGTTCATGAAAGGCGGTTACAAATTGATGATTTCATCGATGATATCATCAATTTGAAACATGAGCTATGGATATTGGAATGAGGCAAGTAAACAGTCCATCCTAGGGTTTTGGCATGCTCCAGATGCAATGGAAGCATTGCCTTCCCCAATTTCTAAGCCAATCATGAGATATATAAGTCAGATGGAATCTTGGGTCCAGGATGGTTCCCTTGTCCATGACATCACCTCTCCCTCAAGCGTCGAGTTCCACGAGGAGTGGTCATGATCTCTGGTCTCAACTTCATTGGAGTTTTCTTATGAAATTCTCGAACCTTGATTGGTGCTTTGTGAAGTTTCTCTACAGGTTCCCAAGTGCGATCACTGATGTCATACCCTTTCCAATGAACAAGATACTCCAATCTTCCTCCAGATATTCATGAATCTAGGACATGCTCGACCTGAAATTCTTCATGATCATCAATCTCGATAGGTGGTGAAGGACTTGGTCTCTCTCCCCTCAATGGTGAGATCTGATATGGTTCCAACATGACACATGGAAACTTGGATGTTTTCTCATGATACTTGGTAGCTGGAGCTTGAAGGTGACTGGATTAATCTTGACCAAGATGGTGAATGGACCAAATCTTTGATGATCTAACTTTGCACAAGGCCTTGATGTTTGCAAATTGTTCCTGAATAACCATACTTTATCCCCAAAATGGATATTGAACACAATGTTGATCTGCATAGTAATTATAATGCTCTTGAGCTTTATGGACATCTTCCTTGAGTTCTCTGTGAATTTCCATTAGGTATTGGGACTTATCTTTGGCAACTAGGTTCTTGACATGATTTGAGAGTTGTATATCCATCCTTGGATGTTGTAAATAATTTGCAAAGAAGGGGGTTTGCTTATTAGATGCATGAACATTGTTGTTATAAGAAAACTCTACAAAGGGTAACAACTCAAACCAATCATTTTGGTGATAGTTGTTGGTGCAACGCAGATATTGCTCTAGGACTTGATTCACCCCTTCTGTTTGTCCATTAGTATGTGGATGATTTGTTGTAGATAGTTTAACTTGAACACCAAAGAGCTTGCAAAGACTGTTTCAGAAGCTGGATATGAACTGCGGACGTCGATCACTAACCACATCATCAAGAAATCCATGAAGCCTAAAGATGTATCTAAGAAAAAGTATGGTGGTGGCTGCACCTGTGATTGCCTTGGTAATTGGAATGAAGTGTGCCATCTTTGTATATCTATCCACAATAACAAGAATGGCATCATACTTACTTGACTTTCGTAGATCTGTGATGAAATCCATAGATAATGAAGCCCATGGCCTTTCTCGTTAGGTAAAGGTTGCAAGAGGCCATGAGGTTTATGTCGGGTATCTTAGATCTCTTACAAGTGTCACAAGTTTGGATATATTCTTTGACTTCCTTCCACATTTGACGCCACCAAAAATCCCTTGATATGAGTTCTATCATTTTAGTCACTCAAAAGTGTTCTACTGCAAGGTTGTCATGACGTTGTTGAAGAACTTGGATCCTGGGATTTCCTGGAGGGACATACAATAGGTTCTTAGAGTAGTAATCCATCCTTTTCTTAAAATTCTTTTACCTCTTCGATTTTTCCTTCTTGAGCTTTCTACTTAATGTTACAAAACAATTAATCTTGTGGTAGATTGTCATGGATCAAATGATTCAAGGCTGATCTTCATGATGGCTTGAAGAGATAGTTGCTAGTTGGAGATGCTCAGGCTTGGTTAATACACGCTCTTGTTGATCAAAGGCTTCTTCACCCTTCTTTGGTGCAAGGTAAGATCTTCTAGACAAGGCATCTGACTAACATTGTTCATGTCTTGGATGATATGTGATGACAAAGTTGAATCTGGATAGAAAGTTAGTCCATCGAGATTGCCTTCTATTGAGAAAGCGGGTGATCATAAAATACTCTAGGTTCTAGTGATATGTATACATAGTAACTTTATGTGCTTGCTCCTTCTAGATAGTGATGCCAGGTATCAAACACATCCACTATGGAAAGAAGTTCGTTATCATGAATTTCATAATTAATTTCTAGAGGGGAAAATTTCCTTGAATGATTTGCAACTGGATGTAGGTGTCGACCATCTCCATGTTGGGAAAGAATGGCCACTAGGTCAAAGTTTGATGCATTTGTCTCCAAGAAGAATGGCTTACTGGAATCTAGATGAACTAGAATTGGAGTAGCAGTGAATGCTGATTTCAAGGTCTGAAAGGCTTTTTCTGCTTCTTTGATCCATGAGAATTTGGAGTTCCCTGTAAGCTTGGTAAGAGGTGTCACTATCTTGGAGTAATCTATGATGAATATCTTGTAGAAATTGGCAAACCCCAAAAAGCATTGTACATCTCGAACACGTGAAGCCAATGAAGGATTGTCTCAATCTTCTTAGGGTCCATAAAAATTCCTTTATCTGATACAATGTACCCTAAAAATTCCACTTCTGTCTTATGAAAAGAGCACTTCTCTATGTTTTGCATATAATCCTTTTTTTCTTAGTTTCTCTAGGACAATCTTTACATGACATTCATGATCCTCTAGATTTTTGGAGAATATCAAGATATTGTCAAGGTATATTAAAACAAAATCATCTTAGTATTCTCGAAACATATCATTCATCATATGTTGGAAAACAACTAGAGCAATTGTGAGATCGAATGGCATAACTACATATTCAAAATGGCCATACCTTGTTCGAAATGTTTCCTTCCATTGATCTCCTTCTCTGATACTAACAAGGTTGTCAACTCCTCGAAGGTCAATCTTCGTGAAGAATTTAGCTTTCCCAAGGCATTCGAAGATCTCTGATATGAGTGGTAGAGGGTATCTGTTCTTTATAGTGACTTTATTCAATCCAAAATAGTCTACACACATGCGGAGAGTCCCATCCTTCTTCTTTACAAATAAGATAGGAGCTCCTACTAGAGACTTTGAGTGTTTGATAAACCCATTTGCTAGATTCTCATCAATGTTCTTGCATAGTTCTGTAAGTTCCTTTAGGGATAGTCTATAGATTGGTCCAAAGGGCGGTTGTGCTTCGTCTTGAAGTTCTATGGCAAAATCATAAGGTCTATGCTCTAGAAGGATATCTGCATTCTTCTTTTCAAAAACATCTTCAAAGCCTGTGTACTGATTGGGAAGTTGCACTAGATCATCTTTCTTGGATTCTTGAGCTAGTATGGCATAGATCATAGATGTAGGTTCCTTCCTTATTGCATGTATGAAGGCTTTCGCTCCGACATATGTTGGGTGCTTTTGGATATCTTGTCAGGTGATTTTATTCTTTTTCCAATTAATGTCTGGATTATGCTTCTTTAACCAAGGCAATCCAATGATAACTGGATGTATTGGGCTCGATATTACATTGAAACATATGTGGGATTCAATGTCACCAAGGTGTACTCTAAATGGTGTGGTTTCCATGATTATATTTTCAGATCCTAGAGGTCATCCATCTACTACTTGAGCTACTACTGGTTTGTTCTTCTCAACTATAGGAATTCCATGTTTCTTAACTAATCCTTCATCGATGAAAGATGAGAAGGCTCTTCAATCTACCAGGGTTGTAAGGGAAAGGGTCTTCTTGGGCATGATTAACTTGATAGGTGCAAGACATGTTTCTATGGGTGTAGCTGGAATTATGAGACCCTTTCTTATATCATGGTCCGGCTGCACGTTCTCTTTTACAATTGGACTTCCTCGTTTCCCTACTTTACAAGGGTGGTTGTGACTCTAGAGTTTGTTCTCTTGTTTGGGTAATTAACTGCAATATGTCCAGGGTTTCCACAATAGAGACATAACTCATTAACTCTCCTTCTCTGTTTCTCTTGTGGTGTTAGACGTTGAAACCCAGTTACATCTATTTGCATAGTTCAAACATAGACTCATCTTTAGGAGTGGGCTGGAAGGGTTTCCACTGGCGAGGGCTTCCCTCTACTTGTTTTTCTTGTTTCCTTTCAAAAAGTCAAATTGGCTTATGAAATAATCTTCATGCCAAGTGAGATCACATATCAATTGCTTGAATTCAGATGCATAGGTAGAGGTAGGGTGGTTACCTTGACGTAACTTCCGAAGTTTCTTTTTTTCTACTTGACTTATGTCTGCATCTCCAAATGTGGTGGTGAGTTCAGGAAGAAACCCCTCATAGCCCTCAAGTACTACCATGTTCTTCTCCAAGATTGGGGCAGACCATGATAATTCTTGGCCATTGAGCAACGTTCCAATAAACCCCGAGCTTGGATGCCTCGTCAGGGTATCTATCAGGTTGCATAGAGATGTACAATTTTACTTGCTGGAGAAATCCACGAAACTTTGTGCGATCCCCATCGAACTTTTCTGGCATGCAAATCTTGGATTCCTTCATAAATGATGTACTAGGCTGTTGATTCACTTGAATACTCCCTTGATTTTCTTGAAGACTCCCGATTCATTGTTGTAATTCTTGGAGGAGTGCACCTACATGCACTAGATGTCGCATCTCGACTTGTGTATGTTGATGAGTTAGGTCCTCACCTTGCTGTTGGAGAATCTAAAGTGATGCTACAATCTATTCATAAAAGTTCTCCATGATGCCTGGTCTTGGATAGAAGGTAGTCTTGCCAAAATGTGAGGGGAGCACTAGATTATGCTCTCTGACTTCACTAGACAAGATTTCAGAAATACACTTATTATTACAAGAACACCCACGTAGGGAAACTAATACAAGAAGACGTAGCTGATACAAGATGTCTCACAAACCGGGACCAATAAGTATGGAAAATTGGACTAGAGATGATACAAGAGATCCTATAACCGGTGATCGTAAGTATAAGACAAGATATCTGGATTACAAGAACTCCCTTCTGGGAGATGAACTAGATACAAGAAAGAACTCGACAAGATCTCGTACCATGAGATTACAAGAGGACAAGACAGGATGTCCAAGAACTAGAGTAGACAAGACTCGAACAAGGAACAAGACAAGAACTAGAACTGGAACTTGGAGAGTACTTAATTGGCAGTCATGACTCCTTGTGCTCCCAAGAGTCGTATTGTCAAGAATAATTATGAATGTGTCCAACCCCTCCTTATATAGGTTTTCAAGGGCGGTTCATGAAAGGCAGTTATGAATTCATGATGTCATCGATGATGTCATCAATTCGAAACATGAGATCTCAATATCTGAATGAGGCAAGTAGACAATAGATCTTAGGTTTTTGATACCCTCAAGACGCAATGGAAGCTTTGGTTTTCCCAAATTTTGAGCCAATCATGAGATATAGAAGTCACATGGAATTTGAGGTCGAGGATGGTTTCCTTGTCCATGACAGAGAAAGCTTTCTGCCTTGACTAATGATGTGATTCTTATAGGTGATTTCAATATGGTCATGTTTGAGAAAGATAGATCTCATAATCTTGATAATATTCTGCATGGTGTTCAATTTTTTTTTTGGCTTACTATGAGTAACTCTCTTAAGATGGTTGATTGTTCTCGGAGTTCTGGTCATATCTAGAAGAATAGGAGTACTAACAGACCTCTATTTGCTAGGCTCGATAGATGTTACATGAATATCAATAAACTTCATGATGTTTGGCAACACAAGTCTGATATTGACCTATCTATGGAATTGTCTGATCATTCTCCCTTAGTCATTAAGCTCTTTAGGAACTCCCCTCACTACAAAGCTGGTTAGCCTCATCTTGATGCTTCCTT
This sequence comes from Ceratopteris richardii, assembly GCA_020310875.1. Lineage (NCBI taxonomy): Eukaryota > Viridiplantae > Streptophyta > Polypodiopsida > Polypodiales > Pteridaceae > Ceratopteris > Ceratopteris richardii. Next base: position 99,710,949 of record CM035435.1, read on the forward strand.
CCTGAAGTTGAAGTGTGTTAAAGAGAAGACCAAAGATATTTTTAGCTACCATTTTGCTAGTAACTACTCTCCTTTCACTGCTTCGGAAAGGTCTATAAAAGACATTCAAAATCTTTTCATTAAAAACAAGCTTCTGGCCAAGGAAGTTAGGTACAAAAGAAGAATGGTGATTCTAAGAGACATAGATAATGTTAAGAATGGGAATATGGATGATCATATGAACGTCAAAAGCTTCTTGAGCTCGAAGATAGGTTGAGGTATGAATAATATGTCTTAGCTAGTGGTGCTCTTGCCTCTTCAAGAGAATTTTGGGCTCAGAAGGTTGATAGACGTAATAATCATATGTTTGATTATATGAAGAAAAAAAAAGCTAGGGACTTTGCTCCCATGTTGAAGAAGAATTCTAGGGATTCTGCTACTACTATTAAGGAGAATTTGCAGGAGGCCATTGGGTTCTTTACTAATGTTTTCTCTAGGTCTCCCAAGAGGGGGGAGGATATCCAGAGGGCTAGGGCCACTATTGCCCTTAAAAGGAAGAAGTTGATTCCTCAGCACCTGGCCTCTATCCTAGACCTACCCCTCTCTGTTAGTAAGGTTAGGGAAACCATTTGTAAATTGAAACCCTGCAAGTCTCCTCGTCCTGATAGTATTCCTAATGAATTTTTTCATGAGCTTGTTGATTTTGTTGTGCCCATTATTCTTCTGGTTTGACAAGAGGCCATGAGGAGAGGTACTCTTTCTGGTTTTATCAATTCTAGGGTGATTAAATTGGTTCACAAAAAAGGAGCTAAGGATGACTTAAATAACTCGAGACCTATCTCTTGTCTGACTTCCTTGTGCAAAATTTCTGCCTCTTCCTTGGCTAGAAAGTTTAGCCCTATCATGGAAAAGATCATTCTTCCTAAGCAGAAAGCTTTCATTAGAGGGAGGTATATTTTGGATGCCATTATCTCTATCTGGGAAGGTTTAGAGTATGCTAAAGAGACTAAGACTCATACTTTCTTCTTTAAAGTGGATTTAGACAAAGCCTCTAACAGAATTTAGTGGAATTTCATCCTCCCATGTTTGAATGACATTGGGGCTAGTAAAAGGTTTATTAAGTATACTAGTATTCTCCTTGGTAATGCTAACTCCAAGGTGGCCATGAATGGTCACCTCTCTGACTCCTTTCAGCTTTGTAGGTCTATTAGACAAGGTTTTCCCTTGGCCCCTTTCTTGTTTTCCATTATTAGTGACTCTTTAGGCAGGCACGTGCGAGACAGAATGGAGCAAGGTATCATTAAAGGTCTTGTGATTCCTGGTGCTTCTTCTCAACTTGGCCTTCAGATGTTTGTTGATGACACTAACATGATCAATTTGGTTGATAACTTGTCTGCTGAGAACTTTGTGCATTATCTTTAGTTGTTTTGTCTTGTTAGTGGTTCTGTGGTTAATCACTCTAAAAAAGATTTTTATGCTTCTAATAGTGCTCTTCTTGATTGCGTTTTGCATAAAAAATGTGACATTATCAAAGAAGGTGTTGTCTTCAAGCTTCTTGGTACTCCCATGGGTTTTGGTGTGTCTTTTGATCAGAGATGGAGCTAGATCTTTGAACAATTTACAAATAAAGTTTTCCGCTCGATGTCCTTTCAACAAAGTATATCTCAAAGAGTGTTTGTTCTAAAGCATTTTATTCTTCGAGTCCTAACCTATTTTTTTTGCTTGCTCGATGCCTAATAAAAAGCAAATATCTCTGGTCATTGCTCTTTCTAGAAGGTTTTTGTGGGGTGGGTCTCAAACTAGTAGCAAGATTCCTAAAGTTGATTGGAAAGTTTATTGCTTAAGAAAGGATGAAGGTGGTGTTGACATAATATGTCCTTCTAAAATGGCTATTCAAATGGAAGCTAAACGGATACTAAGGGCCACTAATCTAGTTGACTTTTGGGCTTTTTGCATCAAGAGGAATACTAGGGAGCTTTACGTTGAAGGTTTCAGGAGCTGGACCAATATCAATATTTGGGATCTGATTGCTTCTCCTCTGCATATTACCCCCAAGGGAAGTAAACTGATATGCTCTTTTTGGAATGCTTGATGTCAATTAAGAATGTCTACAAAATCCCTATTTATTTTGAAAACAATGTTTCTTTTCTCCTTTAGAGCTCAATTTGGTTTGGATGGTTTTCACACACTAATCCTGTTAATTTAACCATCAGAATGAACAAGTGCAAGAAGGCAAGCTTTGACTCCTAGAGATCTTTCTCCTTCAACAACCAGGTAGTGAGTGCTAATTTTATTCAAGAGACTAATGGTATGTCCCCTTTATGTAAAGAGGTGCTGCTAGACAAGAGGTGATGGCTGCTAGACAAAATGATCAGGTACAACTATCACAAGTGGATTGGGCTAGAAGTTGTAGCTCCTCATATTTATAGGAATTTCAAAAAGTCTATCCACTCAGTCAAGTGCGTTCTCAACAAGCTCAATGCCAAGTGGAAAATGCAATGGAATTCTCATCAATGGAAGTACAGATTTAGAGCTATTTGGGCTTTTACTTCTACTTCCGAACAAGCTGATCTCCTCTCACTTATATTGCATCAAGGGATGTGGATTGGTAGCAGGGCAAAGAAGTTTAATTTCCGTGCAGGAAATCGCTCCTTCTATGGTCAACTTGAGGACCTTCCTCATATGTTCATCAAGTGAATTAATGCCCAAAGATTCTGGAGACTCTTCAACTTATATTGCTTAGTCAATTCTTTCCCTCTTCTTGTATACAAGGAAATTCTCGTGGGTGTTAGCAACAATGTGGATATTTCTTTGTGGCAGACCCAGAGAGCTCATATTATGTGGTACATATGGAAGAACAGGAATCAACACTTATTCTCCAAGACTCCTAAGGATTACCTTTTTTCTTGTAACGAGGGCATTAAGAGTATTATTCAGTTTCATAAAAAGTCGATTAGGGATACCAATACTAGGAACGTCAATCCCTTTCCTATTCTAGAAGGGATGAGATGCAATAGGTGGAAAGATTCTTTGTTGGCTATGTTTTCCCTTGAGAGGCTCTCCATGATGCATTTCTTGGAATCTTATATTTGACATCTCTGATGATGTTGATCTCTGTTGTAATTTCCTTTTCCTGCACTTTTATTAAACTTCTTGTTTTGTCGGGAAAAAAAAAGAAAGTCTTTCGCATCAGACCTAATTAACTCTCGCAATAGTGGTGATTCCTCCAAGCATCCGATCTTGTACATCACCACAGCAATGTCTAAGAGATGGCCCCACTAAGGGCATCCCTGGACTCTAGAGCATCTCGAGGACGGTGCACCCGAGGTACCATATATCAGATGGGAATGCTTGCTCAGAACATTGAATCACTTCTGGAGCCATCCAGAGAAGTGTCGCACTGAATTCTGTTTGCTCAGAATCAGGGTGGTCTGAGGTCTCCTTCCCTTTTGTCTTTGGCTTTGCAAGGAGTGGTTCCCGCGTGGCCTAATTGTATGCAAATGTCAATTCCTGCTGACGAATCACCTGCTGCTAGTGTTTGAGAATGAAGAGATGGTCCAAGCCATGCAAGCCGGCTCCTGGCAAGTGGGCCGATCTACCCTTTGCCTCTTTAAGTGGACCCCAGACTTTGTTCCGAACAGATCAAAGCGGTTTCGTTACCAGCTTTGGGTGGAACTTCCCAATTTGCCATACTTTCTGTATGGATTTCTTCGAGAAATCGTTTCACCGATCGGTCGCCCAATGGCCTCAAGAGGGGATGTAGGGGGGCTAATCTACGATGGTGCTCAACATTCTTTCAATGCAAGATGGCACCCATAGATCCGCGTTGAAACAGATCTGAATCAGGCCCTTCCCTCGAAAATTTCCATAAATTGTGGAGATGGTAAGACTTGGACATAGGAGGTTACTTACAAGAATTTGTCAAACGCGTGCTTCCTTTGCGGGCATCAAGGTCATAGGATCAAAGATTGCCCCTTGAAGAAAAGTACCAATAAAAACAAGCTTAAACCAGATGGGACCCTGGATCCTTTCCCTCAAGTCAACACTCGGGATCAACCCCCTCTGATGGAGGAAGAAGTGGGTACTCGTGTTGCTGAGACAGATTCGGAAGGATTCACTGAAGTAAGACAGAGGAGGAAAGTTTGCCCTCGAAGATCAACAACAAGGAACACTATGACAATTGCTCCTTCGAATAACATGTACTGTAACCTAGAAAAGGAGATTAATGAGGTCGACTCCCCAGGGGACAACCATAATGAAGAAGAACCCATTCATAATACCCATGGGTGCTCTACCAGCAAAGAAGACAAACAAGAAGGTTACACCACGAGTAAAGAGGAAGGCTTCACTACTAACAATGAAGACAACCCAGATAGTGAAAGCTCCTTCCTTGGTCCTACCCTTCCGGTTTGCATTCCAAGATTACAGCAACAAAAGTCTAAGCTTAAAGGAAAACAACCATCGGGCATGCCATGGAAGAGCCCCCTCAAGAGTAGGATCCTAAGTCAAGAAGCTGGGAGGAAAAAAGAAGACCATAAGAAGAAAAAAGATCGCCTCCCTCCCCTCAAAGAGGGCAACCTTCAACAATGAAATTCACATCACTAAACATCAGGGGTTTGTCGGACCCATCAAGAGCGGGGATTCTTGGCTAGTGGTTCAAAGACAAGTGCCTCAACCCTGACTTTATCTCCTTACAAGAGGTTAAAATTGACAGAGATGATCTCCAGAAAAGGCTTAAATGCATTTCTCCAAAACACCTTTGGTTCTCCACTTCTCACCCTAGGGGGGCGGGGGGTGCTCTGATCGGTATTAGTCACTCCTTGTCTGGCAGTATGACCTCAACTTTTGAAGGTCGAAATCATCGTTGGATTGCTGCCTCTATCGGGTTCCCTTTTCAGTTCTTGCCATCTAAAGTCATGGATTTGTGAGGACCAAAAAGGTTTTATCAAAGGTAGATCTATACTTGAAGCAATTGTCGATATTTGGGAAGGCCTTGCATTTGCTGAGGAGACTGCACAAGATTTGGTATTCATTAAGATCGACTTCGACAAAGCGTATGACAGATTGGAATGGGACTTTATTCTTCAATCATTGAAAGACCTTGGATGCAGCCAAAAGTTCACGAAGATGGTTTCCACTCTTCTTGGAAATGCTTCAACTAGAGTAAATATCAACGGTAAGCTCTCTAAGCCCATTCGTTTAAAAAGATCAATTAGGCAAGGTTGCCCTCTGGCTCCATTACTTTTTGCTATCACCTCGAATGGACTCAGTTGCCTATTAAAGCATCACATGGATGTTGGCAATCTCAAGGGTCTCTCCCTACCTCTAAATCACGGCCAAATGGTTGCGTGACTTTTTGCTGATGACATGAATGCCTTTGTGCATAATGATATTAACAGCATTGGGGTGTTTTGGTGGTGCCTCGACACCTTTTGTGCGGCGTCAGGCTCAAAAATCAACCATGCTAAACCTGCTTTTAGAGCAATCAATGGCCCTACACCCCAATCGTTTTTAGATCAAGGGTGTCAAATTATCCATAGAGGTCAAGTCTTCCGTCTCCTAGGCATTCCGATGGGATTCGGCATCTCAATGGACCAACGATGGAACTGGGTGCTATCTAGGCTGGATAGCAAACTAAATCATTGGAAAGGTATGCAAGTCAACTTGACAGGGCGTGCTATGGTTGTTAACACATTTATGCTATCTACAACTATTTACTTTATCTCATGTTGGAGACCTAAGCAGAAAGAATTGGCCAAAGTGGAAAGAATCTACAGAAACTTCCTTTGGACTGGGGACCCCAACAGGAGGGGGATTCCCAAAATCAAATGGGAAAATTGCATTAGCCTGAAAGACTTAGGGGGCTTGGGAATTTTGGATATCGTTGGATTGGCTGACAAGCTGGCAGCAAAGTGGCTTATCAAGGCGTGGAGCAATAGTGAGTCCTCGTGGGCTAAATTGATCTCAGAAACATGGAAGACCTTACTGTTGTTGGCCATCCCAGTTGGAAGGACATAGGGATTCTCACGCTTTTGTTCTCCCCACACCGGGTGTCCCCTAAAGGCTCCAGCCTCGTGTGTTCTTTATGGAAGAGTTGGAACAAGGCCAAACAATTCATCACCATCAGTGATGAGTGGAAGTGGGCGGCTGGGTTAAGGCAAAATGACTCTATTTGGTTCTCGATTGGCGGCATTAGGGTGGTTGAGTCTTGGAACCTCCAAATTGCAAAGCGGCTATGGAACAAGGGGTTCAAACAGTGGAAACAACTCTGGAAACAAGAGACTAGCCAGTGGATTAGGTTCGAAGACTTGGACCCGAGACTTAGAGTTACCCCACAGGAATGGACTCTTCTTCAAGGAAGATGTTTAGCATGGGACCGCTCAACTACCCACCTTCTCTGCGGTCATGATCTTCCTTGCCTGGAGGGCCTCAAATGGAGAAATGGAAAGAAACTTTCCAGAATCCCCAACTTCAAAGAGAACTTAGAGGTTCATCACACTCTTAACAAGAAATGGTGCCTTTCATGGACCAAACTTCGATGGGAACTTAAATTCATGTCTATTTGGCACCCCCTAATTGAGATCAAAAAGTCCGTTCTCATGTGGCATATCTTGCATAAAGGTATCTGGTCCAATGCAAGGGCTAACAAAATGTGTGGTGTGCCGCCATGGTGCAAATGTTGCCATGGATGCATTGAAGATTTAGCTCACCTGTTCTTCGATTGCCCCATGTCTCGTGCTATCTGGCATCATGTGACCCGGATATTGAGACTCTTGAACCAAATCAATTGGCAACAGGTGTTGTTGGGTGAGGCGGTCGGCTCCTCATCGAGGTTGTGGAATGCCATCAGGGGTGAGACTCTTTGGAAGATTTGGAGGGAGCGATGTGCTATCAATTTTGGCCAAACTCCTAAGGAATGGTCGATCAAGAAATCCTTGTTTCTTCTAGGTAAAAGAATCTCCCGAGATAAGAGATCTCCATCGTTTAGACATCACTGTATTTATCTCCTCGAAAACAACAAGTTGAAACCCAAATGGGTCCCACATGGGTGATACTAGACTTATTAGCCTCATTTGTAATGCCCTATAACTTGCCATTTTCCTCCCCTGCTTTGTGGGATTTGGGGGGTCCCTTGGGCACTAGTCCCAGTCACTTGTAATTTTTCTTCTTTACTTTAATTAAAGTCCGGGAGAATAGGCTAAGGCCGAACTTCCTTTTATTTAAAAAAAAAAACAGAATTGTCGCGGTAGATCTGTGATCCCAAGCACTTGATCACGAAAGGGGAATCAAGAGACCGAAGGATGCGAATCTCCCTGAGGATTAGAGAGGCCGTAGCGGGCGAGACAGAGGTCTTGAGAGCGCAGAGGTATCCCTGGGGAATCGGAAGGGCAAGGATGATGGCCAAGCGGACCGAGCGGCACGTAGCTATTTGCTGTGTTGGAGGTCATTGTGGGCGATGGTCATAGTACAGTCAGGACTCGCAAGCGAAGCGCATATATACATGTGGATTGAATAGATGAAGTGGATCCATTTGGAGAGTACTGTTGGGTTTATTGTGCACATGCAATTGTGCTTGTGGGTGATTAATGCATAGTGGTTTCTGAACCTTGCGATTGTGTTTGTGGGTGATTAATCAAATCAATTTTCTATAGAGACTGCCTAGTCCCTTTATCGTGACCTTCGACAGACGTCATCTCCAACATGGAAAAGTTAGTTTCACATGCTCAAATTATATAATTTGAGACGTCATCTCCAACATGGAAAAAAGTTAGTTTCAAATGCTTAAATTATATAATTTGAGCATGTGAAACTAACTCTTCCATGTTGGAGATGATGTCTGTCGAATGTCACGATAAAGGGACTGCGCAGCATCTGAAGAGAATTGTTTTGATCAATGCGGCAGCACTGAGGTCATATGGACAATCGTTCATTAATCACCCACAAACACAATCGCAACGTTCAGCAACATGGTCTCTCACTAAGTTGGAAGTTGGAGAACATATTCATCTATCCTTCTCCCAACGGAGGACGGATGGAGCAAACATTGTTCAGAAGGATCATTGTCAGGAATTAGACTTGACGAACTTGAAATTCGTATGAAGTTTGGGTTACGGAAAGTTGGGCATCTTATGAAGCATTTTCACTTTAAAGTTTGATTGAGAAAAAGTAAGGTTAACACGTGAAACCAATTTGTAACAGATCTTGGCTAAGTAATCGACGCAAAAGTAATTTGCGGTCTGCTAACAATGAAGTAGACAAACGCATCACATTATTGTCCATGAAAAGAGAAACTACGTATACTGATCTGCGAAGTCAAAATAAATAATGTAGAGATCACGCTTCAATAGAACATTTGCAGACTCAATGATTTTTTTTGCCAAAAATGTTGGAGACTTGAAGAAAGATTGTTAAAAGAGAACATGACAATTAGACAGAAGGACAAAAAATGTGTAAGATTTATAGTATGATTGGAAAATACACATGGATCAAAGCTAAAAGAAACACATTGTTTTTTTTCTGTCTTTATCATAAAAGCTTGGTAGAAGAACAATATAGGAGCTCATCACACAGGATCTTTCACTTCCTCTGTTGTAAGGTTGTACAAATCAAAATGGCTTTGGACCTCCTTTTAGTATTTATGCATACTTTTATTAATGAAGAAAGACGTTTAGAATGTGCAATAGTCTTTTATAATCCTGTTTAAATTTATGCGTACATTTATCAAGTGATGAAAAACGTTTAGCATGTGCAAAACACTCTTTTATAAGCATTATAGAAGCACCAGAAAAAAAATTTGGTTTTTGCTGCATATGAAGTTTAGATTGGAAACAATTAATGGGAGAGCAAAACAGACAAAATAACACATAAAGTACAATGTTCCCTAAGCAGAAAAAAGCCCTTCTCGCATTTTTTATTATAATCTACCTCGGCTTGTGCTATATAGAAGAATAATGTAAAAATTGTCAGGTTCCATTCCATTTAGTACATTTCTTCCTCAACTGGGGAGTGAGTAAGAGATAGCAATGGATGCTCTGAATTCTCATGTGCTATATAGAAAAAGGAAAAGTGCTACTAGTATGGTGAAATTTTAAGTCTGTACTGCCATTCGGTTAAGTATGGTGAAATTTTAAGTATGGTGAAAAGTGCCATATATAGGAAAACTGTAGACTATGGTGAAATTTTAAGTCTGTACTGCCATTCGGTTAGGCATAGGATTCTTTGTAGCTTCGATGTTGAATGTCGAAAGTAAAATAGGGGCGCACACAAGAATTCATTTCCATTATCGGATCCAATAGCCAATGAACTTATCGCAAACCAACAATGACAACCACGGTGAGCTTCCGTGCTCTGCGGATGGATAAAGAAACTAGTTGACATCGGCAAGAATATGAAAAAAAAAGAGAAGTGTAATGGCATGTGGAAACGGCTAGTTGTTTTTTTATCTAGAAAGAAATATCTTAGATATAAGCAAGAAGAAGTTCCACTATCGTAGCCAATAAGAACAATCCAGAAAAATGGGATTGCTTGAAGGATGTTCTTCCTCTCTTAAAGAGGCGGATCGATTCAAGCACATTCAATTTGTATCTCCAAACCACGGAGTTTCCCTAGTAGCTAAATTAATGCCCAGGGTGAACGCAGAAAACATTGTTTTCTCCTTGAAACAGTTTTTTTTGTGCTGAGAAAAATGGAGCTATATTCATGTGCTATAGGTTCTCTATCGAGCCGTATGTTTTAACATTGAAGAACATGCCATTCATTGATTTGGTTTCAAACGTAAACTTGGAAACTCGAAAACGCATGCTTTATTGTGGAAAATCTTTCATAAGTGGAATTCTCCTCAATTCCATCCTTCGATTTGACCAAGCGCTCTTCATAGAAAGGAACTCTTGGATGTTTTTCTTAGCTATGAAATATCATTTCAGGTGCTAGAGGAATTGTTTCATTTACTGAAAGTGGAATTAATATTTTTTGTTTGATGAGATTATTGAAATCTATAAAATGCCTTCTAAGTCGGCTAACATGGGATACTAGATTAATCCAACTTTCCTTTAGAAGTTGTAATTCATATGCCCACATGGAACCTTTTTGGTAATTGGAAAAGGACCAAAATATCTTGGCAATAACTTAGCACATGTTATCATCTTTAGCTTCTTCGACCTTTCTAGAACCTAGAGATAAAATTGATCTCAATTTTTCAACAAAACTTCACGTCTTTTTAAATCACCATAAATAGCTTCTTTACAAATATTTTTGCAAATTTCAAAGTCCAATAGGTAGTTTTGAGTAGTATAATCTGGGCTAACTTAGTCAAAGGATCCAATTCTACCCAAATTGAATCATATCCTTTCTAGATATAGGGTAACCATATGATGAAGCTCATTTAGATGCTTTCCCATTTTCCTTTGGAGTCTCCAAACGGTGCAACAATCCTCGAATTTTTAAAATTCAAACTTATTCATTTGACATTTATGGCATTAAGATGCATGTACATCTACATCATTATATATACTAAACCAATAGAAATGTTGTTTAACTAATTCCTAGGTTTGTTTAATGCTTGGATGTCATGCACTTTTGCAATTGCGCCATTCAAAATAGTGGATTTTGTATGTCAAACATATTTGGGAAAAAATCCTTAACTTTATAAATAAAATATTCATCTTTGATGCAACAGTTCTTAAGCTTTCCTATAGAAGTACTTGTTTCATTTGTTTGTGCTTTCTCAAATACTTTTAGGCTTAACCATACCTTGAATATTTTTTACAGCGACCTTTGAAAATAGAAATAGATTCACTTTGAACTTGTACAAAAGTTATATTGTTCAACATGGGCATGCAACTAAAGGTTTCTATCACTGAATTGAAATTTCCCTTTCTATATCTAAGTTCATACTCAAACTCTTAAATTTGTTTAGTCGATCTAGATTTTTCATGTCTTAGGTCTAGTTGATCGCAAACCACTTGATGATCCCTTCGATCCATAAAAGTAATGTCACTACTTCTTAAGGTTATTACCTATAGTGAACATTCCTCACTCATAGATAGAATATTTTGGTTGATCACCACTTAATTTCCTACTTTTGAAGGCTATTGGTTGATCATATTGGCGGCTCAAGCTAAATCAAGTTTAAAATCGTGAAGTTCTTTTGCTTGTTCTTCTTTTGAATCTAATTTTATCTTATCTCTCCATTGAGAATATTAGTCAAGGGTATTATTATCTTAGAATATCAAGATACTAATCTCATATACTATGCAAAAAATCCAAGAAAGCTTTATAATGCTTGAAATTTCGTAGGCTTAGACCTTTCAAGAATCACTCTAACCTTTTTTAGGTGAACTTGGATTCCCTTCATGGATGTAATATTACCTAAATACTTTACTTTTGGGGTAAACAAACTACATTTAGACTCTTTACCATAAATTCTAATATCTCAAGGAGCTTTAAAGACTTTCCTCAAATGTTCCAAACGATTTCCTAATCTTTATTGAATATTATAATGTTGTTAATGAGAGTGATTATAAATTTACCCAATTATTGCTTTTTTTTTAATGATACGAAGTTTGATCCTTCCCAAAGAATGGCTTTAACACTAGTGCTTTACCAAAACAAGACATTGCAGAGTTCTTTTTTTGATAAATTCAAAAACAAAATACATAATAATAAAAAAAAAATTGGAAAAACCTTGAAGTCCCATAAAGGCTTATACCTAGACATTCTATAAAGAATATATATATTCCTTTAAATACCATTTTCTGACAACTGAAACTATAGAAATGATCAAATATGCTTAAGAAAACTATTTTCTTCTAGACTTACATATGAGAAGAACGAAATATTCTTTTTTTCACTTGTTGGAATATTTTCTCTAATGTTAATTCAAAGTAACATAGTCATCTAAGACAACTTGTGCAAATTAGAAGAACCATTTTCTTAATAATTAATTTACTACAATATAGGGTGCTCATTGTATAGTTATACACTATGTGAGCATTTTATATGATGTTAATGCATAAAAACACTAAACAACCTGGTCTTTTATTTCAAGAACCATCACTTCATATCATATAAATATGCTTTATGTCTTTGAACCAATAGTTTTAGTACATGTCTCACAAACCCTTATTCACACTATCGAGAATAAAAATTCACCTTAAAAGAATAGCTTTTCTGAATGGTATATGGAATATAATATAACCAAAAATATTTTTATAAACATAATAAACTACTTTATAAAGAAAAAACTAGCATATTAACTTTACATGTAGCATACACAATATTTTCTCGTCAAATGACTTTTTCTAAACATAGAAAAACAATAGTATTGTCTAATTTGAAGAAGGAGCATAGAAATTTAACTCCTAAGGTTGTCAAAAGAATATTTGTGGCTTTAAGATTATCAAATAGTATTTTAACAATAAAGAACAGGTCATATTCATACCATCACTTTGCAAAATAATTCATGGATGATAACATGGTCACAACACATATGGGATTAGTTTTACGACATAAAAATAATTAAAATCATTAAAAATATATGATTATGGATAGAAAATGTTGACATATATAAAATAAGATATTTTATGGCATTTTACAACAATGCGAATTGTGACATCATGATTTTAATAAAAAATCAACACTCATTGACATCACCATAATCTTTGTGTGAATACCAAAACTAGCATGATAAAATTAGTGAATAAATCTCAGTGTTTCTATCCATTCATGAAAACTATATTTTTCTAGAAATACTCAACCCTTATACTAATAGGTTCCATATGGTTCCTTCTAGTAATCTAGAAAATTCATCAAATATTGTCTTTTTTTCACGACATCAAAGTGTTCAAGTACAACACTAGCGTTAATACTTGATTGATAAAATTCATAAATGTTGATAGAGCATTTGTTAACCGGAATGACATCACTAAAAGTTTATAGCTAACATACTTTGTTTTGAAGGCTCTCTACGGGATATCTTCTTATTTAATCATTATCTAATGATATCCTTAATGCAAATCAATCTTTGAGAACATTTTAGCCTCCTTTAATCTATCAAAGAGAGATTTCTCAAGTAGCATAGGAAACTTATTCTTTATCTTCAAACTTTTGAAGCCCTTAATTCTATGCATATCCTCATTGTTGCATCTTTTGTTTGTAAAAGAAGGATGGGTGCGACCCAACATGACTAGCTTGGCCCCATAAAATGTGCATCCAGATACAAATGTAATGTCAAAATCACGACAAGCACCTTCAAGGAGTGGTTAAGCTCAAAAGTGACTACCTTTTTGCCATGTGACCGAGTTCTCTTGAGTCCAATCAAGTGGTTAGATAGTGAAGTGTCCTAGTTCACTTGATTTAAATCAAGGAACTTCAAAAAAATCTACAATCCTCGAGAAGTATCCTCTTTGAAACTCTTTGTGAGATTTGGACCCAAGAACTCCTCCTTCCAACCCTTCAGTTTTAACCACTAGAACAAGTGACGTACTTTGTTTTATAGATGAGAACCCAATACTTACCTTAAAACAAAGCCACTTTATAATAGCTAGGTCCCGTTAAAATTTTGGAAGAGAATTCACAAAGAAGTGATAGGATGATTGAAAAATCCATGGTGAAAGACATGAAGCCTCATGAGAAAGACCAAAGGAAAGTCAAAGAGTCTCAACAAGATGAGGAATATGGCAAGTTTTTCATTAAGAATGAGGAAACATTTGGTACAATATAAACACTTACCATTGACAGCTAATTTACAGAATTTACTAGATACTTGAAGGATGCATGAAACATCCCTATTGATTTTTTTGGAGATGCAACATGCTTTTCTACTCTAAATTGTTGGAGTTTGAGGTCTGCAAAAGTACGCGAATAGCACAAGTAAGAAGAAGAAGCTTGGAGAACAACTCACAATACTGAATGTATTACCAAGAGAATGTACAAAGATAAGTGACCCATTATGGTTATATGCATATATATGAGCTAGGGGAGAAAACCTCCTAAAGAGGGAAAAACGTGCCCCGATGGTCCTAGTAAGTTCACACACATCACTAGCTAAATATATCAACAAATCTCCCCTAGGAGTGATGTGGTGAATGAGGAACTGGCACTCATGTATAAGGAAGTGCCAAGGTATGTGGAATCAATCCATAAAAGGAAGTAAGCCCAAAGCTTTGCAAAAAGCTTCAAACATCTCCCTAGGGAGAGCCTTTGTGAAAAGGTCTGCAATGTTTTTCTTTGTGGGCACATATGCCAAACTGATCTCTCCCATAGAGAACCTCTCCCTCACATAATGATAGTGCACTTCAATATGATTAGTCCGAGCATGGAACACACGGTTCCTCGCAAATCCCAATGCACCCTGATTGTTAATGAAGATGGTGGTGGTAGAAGACTGACCAACAACCATATCAGCCATAAGGCATCTAAGACACACACACACACACACTCAACAATCACTATGAAAGCTGCCCTATACTCAGCCTCACACTAGAAGTGGCCATAGTAGGCTGCTTCTTGTTCAACCAAGATATGTTGGAGCTACCAAGCATGAAGTGAAAACCACTAGTGGACAAAGGAGTGTCGTAGCAACCACACTAGTGAGAGTTAGAAGAAGTATGTAAATCTGGTGGTAGTGATCCCCCCTTTGGATAAAGCAATCCAAGTAGCTGGGTAGCTCTCAAGTCGTAAAAGATCACTTAACTACCTACCTATGCTTGGAACCTTGGAAATGCATAAACCTACTCATCTCTAAGAACAACAAACTCGATATCTAGTCGAGTAATGCATAAGTAAATCAAGCATCCACAAGCGTTTTGATAGATAACAACATTAAATGCTTCTCGAACATCATGAAGACTCAACTATAAACTTGTCTCCATAGGAGTGGCAATAGGTTTGCAGAATTCAAGGCCAGAACACTCCAATAATGTATCAATATATTTTGTTTGACACAAAGCTATTTTTCCATCAACTTGCATAAATTGAATGCCTAAATAATGATGCGAATGCGCAAATTTGACATCTCAAATGATGCATGCAAATCAGCCTTAAAATCAGCAATATGCTTCTCATGAGGATTAATGAGCAACGTGTTATCAACATAGATAACAATGATCAAAAGCACATCATGCATGCTTAACATATAAGGTTTTATGAGTCGGAGCTAAACCTATCTCTTCATACGAAGCACATGGTGCTTGCTAAACCATATAATGCCTTCTTCAACCTACACACTTTGTTTTTCTGCGGTTTCTACACAAAACCATGGGGCTGGAAAACTACACTTCTTCATGCAAGTCACCATTCAAAAATGCTGTTTTAATGTCCAACTAATGTATGTTCCAACCATGATGAGTTGCAAGTTCACAAATGCTACAAACAGTAGTCATTCGGCATGTAGGAGCAAAGGTCTCATCAAAATCAATGCCTCTTTCTTGAGCATAAACCTTTGCAGCAAGCCTAGCCTTATACCTACCAACTGTTCCATCAGGCTTACGCATCAGCTTGTATACCCACTTAGTGTTCATGGCCTTCTTGCTAGGAGGAAAGTCACATAAAGACAAAGTACGATTTTTCATAATAGCATCATATTCTAATTGCATAGGAGCCATCCAATTTTCAGAGTTTCGTGCCTTATCAAACAAAAAAATCTCATTGGCATCACAAAGACTAGAGTCAACCATAGCATAGAAATCTGATGCAAAAGAAGCACTATGAGAGCTTGGATGAGTATGATATGACAAAGGTGCATCTAATTTGCTATCTCACAAAGTCTACATCAGCTATTTTGGAATAGTGCTTCCTCAATATCAGCTCTCTCATCAACAAGTGCATGATGTAAATCTGCATTAGAAATGAAATGATTTGCATCATCACATGAAACTTGTAAAGGCTGATAATTTGCCTCATTTGGACCACCACTAGACTATCCCCTTGTAAAAAGAGGTAGCGAAGTGTCAAAAATATCTTTGGAGCTAACTTATGTCTCCTTAGTACATGAAAGTAATGGCTAAATTGCCTCTTCCACAAAAACAACGTCAGGGCTAACCAAAATGCATTTATTATATGGATGATAGAGACGATAGCCTTTGCTTTTAGATAAAAAAAAGCAAGTTTCAAATTTATCAAGTGCCTCACGGTTGGGCAGAGAGGACACCATTTGAGATTTCTACAAGCATAGCAAACTAGCAAAATAAAGATGACCAAAGCATGCTTGCCAAGGCTTTGCATCTGATGCAACTTGAGAATCATGTACTGCACATGCTGAATAATTCACAGAATTTTCATAGTCTATGAACTTATATAGCCCATGAAATAAAATGCTAGAAGCAATAATGAATCACCATTTGAAAGATAATGAATTGTACATCTATCATCACCAAATTTCATAACCAAGCCGATCTTTGCTAATGCGAAAACTAATAACACATTCTTGTTGATCCCTGGCACAAATAAATCATCTGACAATGGGAAAGAACTACCATGAGTAGTAGTCAGAATGATCTTACCAAGTCCCATGATAGGATAAGAGGAGTTGTTGATGCATGTGACACTATTCCCTATAGCGGGAAGCTTGAGTGAAGTCAAAAAATTGTGATGCGGGGTAATATGTTTGGTTGCCCTACTATCAAAGTACGAAACATCTAAGTCTACTATAGACATACACTTTTCATGAGTAGATGGTTCAAAACTGAAAAGTGTAGTAAATGCCCCTTGTTCATTCTACACAAGACTAGAAGACTTTGTTTTGGGTGTAGAGGCCTCTCCAACAACCATCCTAGCCACTTTTTTCTTTACATCTTTTGTAGCCAAATTTGGACAACTCTTTATGACATGATCATTTCCTTTGCAATATTTTCAAAACAATTTTTTATTTTCTATTTTTGTCACGTCTCTATCATCTTTCTTTGATTTTGCAAAATTAGCAGATTTCTACTTACTAGTAGATGAGCTGAATTTACCTTTGCCCTTCTAATTAGCTAGGAAAGGTTGATCTAGAACACACATAATGGATTTGTTCTCCCTAGACTCGTCTTTGTACAACAAAATAGAGACTAACTCCTCAAATGTTAAGGCATTTGGAGGGCCTTTCATCATCAATGGAAGAGTCGAAGCAAAACTCTAATATGAATCTTGAAGATCATTCAGAATAGTTAACACAAGTGAACTATCACGCAAGAGTTCATGAACAAAAAATCAAATGCTCTTTCAAATCTTTTATCTTTGTCAAAAAACTATCCATGGAATCTCCTTCATTCATTTTCGCACTCTCACCCTAGATAAGGTGACGACCTGCTCTAATATGAATTATTTGAGTTTGGGGTGTGCTCTTGGTAATACTGAATGTATGAGAAAGAGAATGTACAAAGATAAGTGTCCCATTAGGGTTATAGGCATATATTCAAGGTATGGGAAAGAACCTCCTTAAGGGGGGGAAAAGGTGCTTTAAGGGTCCTAGTGTGCTCACACACATCAGTACCTAAATATATCAACATAAATCGGAAATGTAACTTGTTCAATGCAATGTTAGATGGATAAGACGTGCAACGATTAACATAAATTGATTATAATGATATCACAACATATCAATAAATGAGATAAGGCTTTGTTAAAGTATTCCATTGATGAGAGACGCTCATTCAAATATTTGCAGCCCTCCAAGAATTGAGAAAAAACACCACTATGTTATAAAAGGATTATAATGCTATGGTCTTTATAAGTACACTACTTCTAGATCTCAAGAACTCGTTATTCAATGGTTTAATTCTAATATTAAGAGAGACTTATGAATAGTAACTAACTCCAACCCTTTAGTTGAAGAATTAGTAGAAATAGTGGATAACTTAAAGTTAACTGTGGGATTTTGAGCCTCACAAGGGATGAGAGTAATAGACGATAATAAGACTCTAGTCAATACTAAAGTGAAAGAATGGAATTTCTGTCAAGGAAGTTTATAATCCATTAAAGAAGATTTATCATGCTTGCTATGAAATGTTAGGATATATTGCAACAAAATCTATCCTCAACCATGTGTAACATGTAATTTGAAACACACATGATCACAATATTGATCCCTACATTTATAATTGCTAGATTGTTGGTTTGAGGTAGAGCTTCAAGAGAATCTAGATAAAGAATCTAGGTAGAGTTTCTTCACAAGGGATTGTTGGAGTTTGAGGTCAACGGAAGCACGCGAACAACACAAGGAAGAAGAGGAAGCTTGGAGCACAACACACAATACTGAATGTATTACCAAGAGAATGTACAAAGATACGTGACACATTAGGGTTATACGAGTATATACAAGCTGGGCGAAAAGAAACCTCCTAAAGAGGGAAAAATGTGCCCCATCAATTCTAGTGTATTCATGCGCATCACAACATAAACATATCAGTAAATCCCCCCTAGGCGTGATGCGGTTATTTCAGATCTTGCAATAATGTATAAGGAAGTACCAAACTATGTGGAATTCCACAAAAAGAAGTAAGCCCGAAGCTTTATGGAAAGCTTCAAACTTCCCCTTAGGCAGATCCTTTGTAAAGAGGTCTACAATGTTCTCTTGTGTGGGCTCATATGCCAAACTCAGCTCTCCAAGAGAGAAATTCTCTCTCACATAATGATAGTGCACCTCAATTCTTAGTGCGAGCATGGATCACAGGGCTCCTCGCGCCAATGCACTCTGTCTGTCTATGAAGATGGTGGTGGTAGAAGACTCACCAACATCTAAATTAGCCATAAGGCATCTGAGCCACACATGCTCAACAATCATTGTGAGAGCTCCCCTATACTCAGCCTCACAACTAGAAATGGCCTCTATAGGGTGCTTCTTGCTCAACCAAGGTATGCATGACCTTCCAAGCATGAAGAAAAACCTATAGTGGACACACGAGTGTCATAGCTGTCACAAGGAAGGAGACAAGGAAGAGAGCTCACACACACTCTCACATTCAAAGAGAAGCACACACATGGATTGAAGCAAGAAACAATGATGTTCTTCTTCTTCTTCTTCTTCTTCTTCTATTACATAAAAAGAATGTACAAGAATGACCTAAAACAAGAGTAGAAAAAGTGCAATATATAAAGAAAAGTACATAAGGAGAAACCTAATGTCCAGAAATGAGTAAACTGCTAGAAACAAATATGCCATTCACTTTCACTAGATAAATCTAATAAAGCTCAGAGAAGTATCCTTGACATATACTGCCATGACTACTATACATGTCAAAGAAATGAAAAAGTGATACGTGTCATCTTGGATCATCAAATTCTCACCTTGATATCTCAACACTCCCCCTCAAGCTCAACATCATGTCCTCTAATCCAAGCATCTTTTGGAACTTCTTCAGCTTCTCTGCTCCAAGTGCTTTAGTAAAACTATTAGCAACCTCCTCATGTGTTCTCACATAAACAAGATCAATATCACCTGCTAATACCTTCTCTGTGATGAAGTGATAATGTACCTCGATATGCTTTGTTCTAGCATGCGAAACAGGCTTCCGTGATAACTATATGCTGCTTAGACTATCACAATAGATGGTGATAGGATTTTGAACTTCCACACCTAAATTTTCAAGTAACATCTCAATCCATCATGCTTCACATGCTTCCATTGCATTACCTCTATACTCAGCCTCTTTACTCGACAAAGCAACAATGGGTTTCTTCTTATTGCTTCATGTAATAACTACACTCCTGAGTGAGAATAGAAACCTACTAGTAGATCTTCTATCTAGAATGCTACCAGCCCAATCTGCATCCATCTATCCATGAACTTGCAAATCTAAACTAGCTTCATAAAACAATGCATTATCCAAAGTATCACTCACATAATGTAGAGTGCACCTCAGATCATCTAAATGTGGCATCCTGGGAACTTGCATAAATTGATTTTCAAGTCCAATGGTGTACCTTAAATCAAGCCTTGTAATTGTGAGATATACAAAACGTCCCACAATTTTCGTGTACATAGTAGCATTTTCCAGTGCTTCACCTCATGTAGTATCCAACTTCAAATTCTGATCTAATGGCATAGAAATTGGCTAACAATTAGCCATACCATATTGTTGCATCATATTCAAGACATATTGCCTTTGTGACATCCATATAGTTGTTTTTGTATGTATAAACTCAATGCCCAAGAAATAGCGCAGCACATTGAGATCTTTCATGTCAAATTCCTACATAAGAATTTGTTTTTACCTCTTTAATGCTTTCTTAATTATCAGCACCCAGAATCAAGTCATCAACATAAATAGCCACAATTGTTATGCAATCATCAACCTTCCTTGCATATAGTGTATGATTTGCATCACAAATAGAGAACCCAATGGTGGTTAAGTAATGAGCAATCTTTGCATGCCATGCACGAGGAGCTTGCTTAAGCCCATACATAGCCTTTTGCAACCTTTAAACATATTTTGGGTTCTTTGAATCTTCATATACTTGTGGTTGGTCCATGTATACTTTTTCATGTAACCCACCTCATAGGAGATCATTCTTCACATCCATCTGATGCAAAGTCCATCCTTTCGTTGTAGCTAATGCAACAAGTGTTCTGAGAGTAGACAATGCCATATATTTGTGCATATCCTTTCGGTACCAATCATGTTACCATCTGCATTGTGCATTACATTGTAAACCCACTTCCATCCTATGGGTTCCTTTCCTTGTGGCAACAGAATGAGCTTCCATGTATCGTTTCCATAAAGGGCAGCCATCTCCTCATCCATAGCTTTTTTCCCAATCTACATATCCAATTGCATCTTCAAAACAAGAAGGTTCAGCATCTTGTATTACCTTGTTCATGTTGGCACAATGATGAGCCATATAACCGTCATACATCAATTGTTGTAGAGAATTCCGCATCCTCCTATGTTCTTGGTCTTGGGTCACTTCTCCTTGTATCATCTCCATGTGTCTTTCTTACCCTTGGAGTCTTCACTGAGGGCAATCCAAGTTCCTCATCAAGGCTCTTCTCTGAACCTCTTGAATCTCCATCAATGTCTTCAAAACCTATAGTTGTTTTACTACCAATAGAAAGCTTTTCTTTACCTTTTTTTGATGTAGTTGATGAATTTGTTGGACTGAAATTTCCATGCAATCTTCCAGTCCATGGATTTCATTTGGAACTATTTCTTGGTGACACATTTGGTTCAATCAAAACTGGAGATTACTTGATTTTTTAGCATTTTCTTTGTCATTTGGTTCAAGATCAAGTCCACCTTTAGCATCTGCATAGAAGCTTGACATTTCATCAAACACCACATCTCTGCTTACCTTCACCTATCATGTGAGTGGGTTATAACAATTTTACCCCTTCTCCTCAAGGGAGTATCCAATGAAGATAACATTTTTGTACTTTTGGATCAAGCTTCACCGTGAACTCATCTAGAACATGTACATATGCAATACAGGCAAATACTTTCATATGTGATAAGTTTGGCTTTTACCTGTAAACTCCTCTTCACGTGTAACTTGATGTACACTAGTATTCGGAGTTCTCGTAATGATGTATACAACAATATGCATAGATTTTGCCAAATAACAATGAGGCATATTCTTCTCAACCAGCAAAGCTCTTGCTATTTTTGGAATATGTTAGTTTTTGTGTTCAGCAATGCCATTCTATTGTGGTGTGTACCTGCATGAAAACTAACATCAAATTCCATGACTTTTGTAGAAAGTTGTTGAACTCATTTGACATGTATTTACCTCCTCCATCTGACCTTAATATCTGAATATCCTTTAATTTCTTCATTTCCACCATAGCCTTAAAATTCTAGAAGTGAACGAACACCTCACTATTCTCTTTCATGAAATATACCCATACTTTCCATGTATGGTCATCAATGAAACAAACATAAAACGTGTAACCACCCATAGATGTAGTCTTTGTAGTACCCCAAGCATCTGTGTGTACTATTTCTAGTACATTCTCACTAACATGCTTGTCATGTGAAAATGATGCTTTTGATTGTTTACCAAATTGACATGTTGCACATACCTTTTGCATTTCCACAACATTGAAATTTCGTAGTCCATTGAGAATCTCCTTGGACTGCATCAATTTCAACCTCTACAAGTTTGCATGTCTGAATCGTTTATGCTAGATCTCTATATCAACCATAACTCCTGCACCTTTTGCAAACATGGCTGCATTCATTTGAGGAATTTACACATTTAAGGTGAACATTCTACACACTTTTTTTCCTTTGGCAATCAATCGTCCATCTTTTTTATATTGTTCTAGATATAACCCATCAGCATTGAGTCTAACTTGCACTCCCTGGTCAACCATTTGTCCAACAAAAACCAAGTTATTTGTTATATTTGGAACATGCAGCACAATAGCAATATGTTTTACCTTTCTGTCCTCCATAGACAGTGCTATGTTTCTTGTATGCTCGAGAGAGTGTGATGTGCCATCACTTGTTTCAACATATCCAGGAATGGGCAATTTTTTCAAACTACTAAACCATTCTGCATGAATGGTCATGTGATTTCAAGCACCTAAATCAACATACGAGAAATTTCCATTCAATTCGAAAAATCAATAGACATTGTATTCATCATGTGATGTTGAACCATGAATAGCTTCTCAGAATCATCTGCACTTATGGATGCATAGTTGTTTTGCTGCATTCTATTATTTTGATTCTTCAACTTGTAATCACATTCAAAGTGCGAAGGTTTACCACAATTCGAGCATTCTTTACTGTCATTACCTAAATCGTTTCTTTGGAAATTTATGTGGCCTCTTGGCTTCCCGTGCCTTGAAAGTGTCCTCTACATCTTGCATGATTATGATGCTGACCTTGGTCTTGAGTACCATTTCCTCTTCCGCTTCCAAAGCCTCGATCTCTACCTCTTCCTCTACCGTATTAGAATACTTGCATAGAACTAGATTTTCCTTGGGATTTTGAGTCCTCACCAAGGTTCATTTCTTCAATAATCAACATTGATACCAGATCAACAAAATTTTGAGTATTTTCCCTCCTCTGAATAGTTGTTCTGAATTGCTTATGTGTAGCTCCGAAACCATGAAGGCACACTTCCACCTTATCATCATCATCTACATTCATGCCAATAGATGCAAGTGACTCACATATGCTTTTGATTTTTAGAGTGTAGTCACTTACTGGCATGCCCATTTTCTCCAAAGTATGGAGCTCATTCTTGATTTGCAATTTCCCTACCTTTGTATTCATCTCATACATAGTGACCAAATTGTTCCAAGCCTCTTTTAGAGTCTTGGTATCCTCTATGTGTTGAATCATGCTATCCTGTATGCTAACAAATAGCCAATACATTAGGTTTCATGATCCTTGATTCCATTCCTCATATGCTCTTAATTGGTCCACAGTGTAACATAATCCTAGTAGGAGATGGTTGAACTACACCCTAACAGAGAGGATTAGGAAGTAATCCTCAACCATGGCTTTTGGGGCAAGTGGTTAGCCCATCACATTCCTAACCAAGAGGTTGTGAGTTCAATTCCTTACATTGGTATCAGAGCCTAGGAAGTAGGCTTGGGAAGGGTGGAATGACCCAATGGCCTCTAAAAAAGGCGCTTGGGCACTCTATCATGTGAAAGGGTAGGAATTGTGGAAGGCGCGCGCGTCGGTTTCAAGGATGGACCTTACAATGATTGGGGTGTATCTCTCAATCTGTAGGTCGGATTGAGGCGTGCAATATACCGTTGGAAAGCTCTCGGAACGAACTTTCCAATGAGCTAGCTTGGAAGTGTGAATTCCTTGGGAATCCTTGGGTGGCACTTGATTGAGTGTTCAGGATACCAAGCATGGGTGAGAACAAGGTTCAAGACTGAGGTTGAGAACAAGGGCTCGAGACACCAAGGTTGCGAACAAGAAGGTTCAAGACACCAAGGTTGAGAGCAAGGGTTCAAGAGACCAAGGTTGCGAACAAGGTTCAAGAAACTGTGCGAGGTTGAGGAACATCAATTCACCTAGGGAGTTCAAGGGACTGATCACCGAGGCTAGAGGGATACAAGAGTAGATCATTGAGGACAATGATTGACCAAGGGGGGAAGAATGTAACATAATCCTAGTAGGAGATGGTTGAACTACACCCTAAGAGAGAGGATTAGGAAGTAATCCTCAACCATGGCTTTTGGGGCAAGTGGTTAGCCCATCACATTCCTAACCAAGAGGTTGTGAGTTCAATTCCTTACACACAGTTTGATTCCTCTTTAGTAACTGCAGAGCATTTTTGTTCTCTCTTTTGATGTACTTCTAGTAGCCTTTTCCCATCAAGAAATTTTTCATTCTAAATCTCCAAGCATAAAGTTCTTCTTGTCCAGTTTATCGATCATAAGGTGAATCATTCCATTTGTGCTTGCCATTTCTGCAGCAATTCATAAGACTGCAAAACACTACAAGCAGTACTTCTACTTGAACACTATCCCACTATGATGTGAGAGTTCGATCTCAGAAAAACATAGTTTTTGTGTATCAAAAGTACACGGACTTTCTTGAAAATATGGATCAAGAATATGTGAGTGCCGCTAAATAGGACACAAATTACAATTTTGCAAACTGACTTGGCTTTTTTGTGGACCCCACCACGCGAGCTCAAAACAGAGGTTGAGATAGCTATGAAAAGCAAATATGATAAAAACCAGGTGAGTTTGCAAAATTAACTCAACACCAATTTTCGTAGCAATCGGAGGTCATTTTTGACTTACGATTTCTCCATGCCTTCTCACGTACTCTTCCCCGTTAGCCTTCTCCATGAGCTCTCTACAACCAACATGGCTCTGATACCATATCACAAGGAAGGAGATAAGGAAGAGAGCTAACACACACTCACAATAAAAAAGGAACACACACACACACACACGGAATGAGGCAAGGAAGAATGATCTTCTTCTTCTTCCTCTTCTTCTTCTATTACATAAAATGAATGTACAAGAATGACCTAAAACAAGACTAGAACAAGTGCAATATATAAAGAATTATACAGAATGGAAAAGCTAACGTCCGCCAATGAGTGAACTGGACTGAAACAAATGTGCCATCATTGTCAAAAGATAAATCTAATAAACCTCAATGAAGTATCCCTGACATATACCGGTGTCACCACTATACATATCAAAGAAATGAGAAAGTGATACATGTCATTCTGGATCATCACATATTGAGCTTGATATCTCAACAATAGCAACTAGACCATTCACAGTCAGAAAAAGCATGTAAATTTGGTGGTAGTGAGCCCCCCTTGGAATAAAAGAATCCAAGTATGCGTGTACGAGTCAAGTAGAAAAAGAAGTGCTTAATTGCCTTCCAATGCTTGACACTTGGCCAATGCTTAACACCTAGAAAATGCATAAACCTACTCATTTGCAAGACAACAAACTGAATATCTTGCCGATTAATGCATAATTAAATAAAGCATCCAACAACATAATGATAAAGAAGAGCATCAAATGCGTCTCTAGCATCATTAAGAATCAATCATAAACGTGTTTCCATAGGAGTGGTTTGTAGTCTTGAAGGACAAAATGCTACAATAATGTGTTAATATATTTTGTTTGACACAAAGTTATTCCACCATTATCTTGCATAAACTCAATGCCCAAATAATGATGCGAATGTCCCAAATCTTACATCTCAAATGAGGCATACAAATCAGACTAAAAATCAGCAATATGCTTAACATGAGGAGCACTAAGTAGCGTGTCATCAACATAGACAACAATGATCAAAAGCACATCCTTTGCATGATTAACATTAAAGTGCTATCAGTTGAACTATTTCTCAAAACTATGTGCAATCAAGTAGGCATGTATCTTTCCATACTAAGCATGTGATGCTTTCTTCAAACCATATAACGATTTTTTCAACCCGCTCATTTTGGTTTCATGCCCTTTTTGTACAAAAACACAAGGCTGAAAAACATAAACTTCTTCATGCAACTCACCATTGCAACCATGATGAGCTGCAAGTGCACAGATGCTACAAAGAGTAGTCATTCAACATTTAGAAGCAAAGGTCACATCAAAATCAATGCCTCTTTCTTGAGCATAACCTTTTGCAGCAAGCCTAGCCTTATTTCTATCAACTAATCCATCAAGTTTACACTTTAGCTTGTATAACCACTTAGTGTCAATGGGCGTCTTGTGAGGAGGCAAGTGACATAAAAACCACATACCATTTTTCATAATAGTATCATATCTTGATTGCACAACAACCATCCAATTTCTGAATTGTGTACTTCATCAAATGAAACAAAATCACTCTCATCACAATGACGAGAGGTAGCCATAGCATATCAATCTCATGCAAAACAAGCACCATGAGAGCTTGAAAAAGTACGATATGGTAGAGGTGCAACTAATTTTCTATCTCACAAAGTTTGCACCAACCATTTAGGTATAGTCTTAGCCTCCTCTATATCAGTTCTCTCATCAACAAGTGCATCAATTGTATATCTCCATTAGAAATGGAATGATTTACATCATCATGTCAAACCTATAATCTCTTCAAACTTACCTCATTTGGACCAAAGTAGATTGTCAAACTGTAAAACGAGGGAGCAAAGTATCATACATGTCTTTGGAGCTAACTGATGTCTCCTTGGTACATGAAAGTAATTGTTGAATAGCATCTTCCACAAGAACAACATCATGGCTAACCAGAATGCATTTAATCTATGGATGATACAAATGATAGCCTTTGGTTTTAGAACTGTACCCGACAAAAATACATTTCACTACTTTATCATCCAATTTCCTACATTGTTGTCCAAGCACTAATGCATATGCTAGACAACCAAAGACATGCAAGTGAGCAACAGATGGCTTTGGACCATGCCAAGCCTCATATGGGGAGTCATAGATTGCAATGATTTAGTGGGGACATGTGTTAAATACACATGTTGCACACATAGAAACCTCAAGCTAGAAACTATTTGGTAAAGCATGAATTTTGACCATACACCTCATCATCTCCATGAGTGACCTATTCTTTCTTTCACCAAATCTATCTGTTGAGGTGTATTTGGCACTGTACATTGATGTTTTATCCCATGTTCAGCAATAAACGCATTAAAGTTAGAAGACATATGTCCCTCCCCCCATCAAAACAAAGGGTGCTCATTTTACATGTTGATAGATCTTGAGAAAAAAATTTACAAACTATTTGAATTAAATAAACACTTCAGACTTTTTTTTTAGTTGATAGACCCGTGCATGCTTGGAAAAATCACCAATGAAAGTCAAGAAGTAAAGATAATTCCCAAAAGAAGGTGTCTACATAGGAACATAAACATCACTCTCAACAAGCTTCAATTTCTGAGTAGCTCAAAGCGAAGCATCTTTTGGGAAGGAGGAACATTTTATTTCTCCCAAAATAGAGCCTTCACAGACATGTTTACCAAGTGCCTTAAGTTTGGGCAATTAAGACACCATTTGAGATATCTAGAAGCATAGGAAATTAGCAAAAATGAGATGACCAAAGACTGCATGCCAAAGCTCTACATCTGACATATACTAAGAATCTTGAGTTGCACATGTTGAATCATTCACAGATTTTGCATAATTTATGATCTTATGCAGCCCATGTCATAAAACGCCATAAGCAGTAATGATGTCATCATTTGAGAGATCACAAACTGTAAATCTATCATCAATAAATTTCACAACCAAGACAATCTTGGCTAATGCTAAAACCGATAACAGATTTTCTTGATCCCTAGCACAAATTAAGCATCCAAGAATGTGAAAGAACTACAATGAGTAGTATTCTGAATGATATTAGAAACTCCCATGATAGGATAAGGGGAGTTGTTTGTGCATGTGACAATATTCCCATTAGGGGAGGCTCAAGTGACGTGAAGAAATTTCTTTACAAGGTAATATGTTTGGTTAGCCCACTATCAAAGTACCGAACATCTTAGTCTACTGCAGACATACATTGTTCATGAGAAGATGGGTCATAACTGCAAACAATAGTAAACACCCATTCTTCATTCTGCACAAGATTTGTAGACTCTTATTTAGGTGTAGAGGCATCTACAAGAACCATTCTAGCCTTTTTTTTCTTTGCTTATTTTGCAACCAGTTTTGGAGAGCTCTTTATGACATGATCATTTCCTTTACAATAACTGAAAACCAATTTCTTCTTTTTTGTTTTCTTATTATCTCTATCAACCTTTTTTTATTGTGTAGAATTAGCAAATTCCTACTTACTAGTAGATGAGCTCCTTTTACCTTTGCCTTTCTGACTAGCCACAAAACCTTGATCTACAACATGCATAATGGACCTGCCCTGTCTAGAGTGGACTTTCTACAATAAAATAGAGAGTAACTCCTCAAATGTTAATGCATTTGGATTGCTTTTGATCTTCAATCAAAGAGTAGAATCAAAGCTCTTATATGAATCTCGAAGACCATTCATAACAGCTGGCACAAGTGAACTGTCAGGCAAGACTTCATGAGTAGAAATCTACTACTCCTTCAAATCTTTGATTGTTGGGCGTGCCATGGTAATTAATACCTTCCTCATCTTCGCGACCATTTACTTTGTCTCTTGCTAGAGACCAACATATCAAGAGCTTAGCAAATTAGAAAGAATATGCAAAAACTTCCTTTGGACGAGGGACCACAACAGAAGGGGGCTCCCAAATTTAAATGCTCTATCTGCATCAACCAAAACGATTGTGGGGTATTGACATTATGGATATTAAAGGCATGGTTGACAAGTTCACAACAAAATGGATCATCAGGGCTTGGTGCATCTATGAGACCTCTTGGGCCAAGCTTAGTTTTAGGAACTAGAACATGATTACATTGGTGGGCCTCCCTTGTTGGAAGGACTTGGGCCTCCTTAACCTATTATTCTCCATGATTCTAGTTTCCCCTAAAGGCTCGAATCTTGAGCGATCCCTATGGAAGAGATGGAACAAGTTCAGACAATTTATCAAAATCACAAAAGATTAGAAATGGACAGCCAGTACTAGACAAAATGACTCAACTGAGGTTTCAATCATGGGCATCAAGGTTATGGCTTCCTAGAATCTCCAAAATGCTAAGAGACTCTAGAAAAAGGGTTTCAAACATTGGGAGGACCTCTAGAAATAAGAAACTAGCTGGTGGAGTAGCTTTCAGAACATAGACCCTGAAATAAGAGTAAACTATGAAGAATAGAATTCCCCTCAAAGTAGATGCGTTGCTTGGGAATGGTCAAAAACCCGACTCCTCATTGGGTGGGATCCACCATGCCATGAGGGTCTTATTTGGCACAATAGCAGTTGCTTGTCAAAAATTCCTAGAATTAATGTGAACACTAACTATCATATCACACTTAACAAGAAGTGGTACTTGACTTGGACAAGGCTGCATTGGGATTTGAAGTTCATGTCTATGTGACATCCCCTCATCGAGATCAGAAAGTTGATTCTCATGTGGAAAACTATCCATCATGGCATCTAAAGCAATCTAAAGGCTAGAAAAGATTGTGGGGCTCCACTGTGGCCCAAGCGATGCTCTCACAACATTGAGGACTGGGGTCACATCTTCTTCGTATGCCCCAAGTCTCTTTGGCTCTGGCAAACCCTTGGGAATATTTTGAGGCTATAGGAACAAATCACCTAGAAGCAAACGCTTCAAGGTGAAGTGATGCACTTCTCAACGGCACTATGGAATGCTATAAGAGGGGAATCCCTCTAGAAGATTTGGAGGGAGAGGCGTCTCTACAATGTGGGCACTATATTAAAGACTAGTTGATCGAGAAGTCGTTATTCCTCCTTGGAATAAGAATGTCCAATTGCAAGAGGTCCCCACCTTTTGGGAATCATAAAAGTGTTTCTCAATGAGAACAACAAGCTTAAAAGCAAGTGGGCCCCGCATGAGGGGGATGAGAGGATTATTAACGTCCTCTTTAACACTCTCTAGATCTCCAAGTTTTGCCCCTCCTTTGTAGGATTCGAGGGGTTCCCAAAGGCACTAGTCCCATTTACTTGTAACATTTTCTTCACTTTTTTTTAATTAAAGTCTGAGAGATTAGACCATGCCTGAACTTTTTATAAAAACAAAAGAAAGAGAGGAAAAGTAATGTTTTAGGAGAAAGAGGAAAAGATTAATATGTTGAGACAATCGAGATTGTTAGAGCTCCCTTATGTTGAGACAATCGAGACCGTCAGAGCTCGCTTATTGGATCCAAACTTTGAGATTGCCATGCCCTGATAGAAACACTAAGAAATGTAAGGCGCAAGAGCATGGCCTCCAATTGGAGGGTGAGATATAAGACAATTTTGCATAAATTGTCAGTGTTCTCCATTCTCCCATTTCTAGATAGGAGATTCATGAAGTGATTGAGTCCGTCCCTAAATTTCAAAGCCCGAGTCTTCACGGCCTCGCTAAAGAATCCTTCAAGATTTTTAAGGAGGTTATGATTGGCCCCTTGTGTACAACCTGGCGCAAAGCACCCAGTTTTGTGGTGATATCAAAGTTTTTGAATGAAGGTGTTATGAAGATTATCCAGAAGAAAGAAAGAGAGAATAAACATGAAAATTTGTGGCCTATTACATGCATGAGACTAACTAAAAAGTATTTTCGAAGGTGCTTTCCAATCCCATTATGAGTCATCGCTGATTGTAGATCAAGGAAGATCCAAAAGCCTTTACCAAAGCCAGATCATTCTTGAAAGGATCATTGAATTTTGGCACATAATTTATTATGCGAAGGAGTCCTCAAAGAATTATGCTTCTCAACATACTCTTTGACAAAGTGTGTGACAAGGAGTGGCAGATTATCCTCTAATCCATAATGAACCTCACATGCAACCTTGCGTCCATCAAAATAGTGTATAAACGTATGCGAAATGTTTCTTCTTAGATGAACATTAGTGATAATTTCTCCTTGGCTCTTTACTTTCAGTACTCCTTTAGAAAAAGTTTCTTTCTTGCCCCATTGTTGTTTAGCATAGCCTTGATGGGCTCGGCAATCAACTTCACTCAATGTGGAATATTCAGGTCTTCTGTCCCCTATAGTAAGCATCCTATGGTTCTTAGACTCTTAGCCAATGAAAACAATGTGTTTATGTCGTATAATGTGAAGTCTATTTCTAGGTTCCAAAGTTTCTTGGATATTTATTTTGATTAGTTTGGCTTAAAAATCAGCCACTCAAAGATTGCATACAAATATGTGGTGTTCCCTACATGTTTTTGGATTCAAAGACGTAAAGAGGTTCGAAGTGGAAAAATCTTCCATCTACTTGACATCCCTCTTTGGGATTTCCATGACACAAAGATATGACTAGGTTCTTTTCAAGATTCAGAGTAACTCCAATATTGGAAGAGTATGAAGATTTATGTGATTGGGTAGGTTAGGTGATCAACACATAAATTTTCTCCTTTGACATGTACTTCTTGGCATGTTGATGACCTTGGAATAGTAAGGACTAAGTGAAAGTAGAGGGGATTTGCAAAAATTTCTCTTGGAAATGGGATCACAACAAAAGTGGAGTTCTAAAAATTAAATCGGAAATATGCTCTAGCTAGAAGGAGGCTAGTGGTCTCGGTATACTAGACATGGAAGCCATGGCTAAGAAGATGGTAGCCAAATAGATGATTAAAGCTTTTAACAATGGCAAAACGTGTTTGGGCAAGCTAACTTTGAAAAATAATGTCAATCTTTGTAGAGTGGTGGTCCCATGTGGAAAGGGCTCTTACTAATTACTCTGTTATTCTCCCTCTTTTTCATGTCCCTAAGCACTTTCATCTTGTGTGATCCTTGTGGAAAGGGGGGATTCAAATGAGACCATTTTTGACATCAATGATGATATAACGTCAGCTATTTAGATTAGGCAAAATGTCTATATTTTATTCCCAATATTTGGTATTTTGAGAGTGGATTCAGAGAACCTCTAAAGAGTGAAGATCCTATGGAAGAAAGGTTTTCAAATGTGGAACCATATTTGCAATCAAGATAGAATCAAAGCTAGGGACGCCTCTAAGGCCCACCTAGTTTGGGGCCAGGAACCCCCCCCCCCCCCCCCGCCCCCATTATGAGGGTTTGAGGTGGAAAAATGATAACAAGATGGAGGATATCATGAGAATGAAAAGGAATCGGGACTTTCATCACTCTCCTGTCAGGAAATGGTGTGTGAACTAGATGTGCGTAAGATGGGAATTCAAGCTCAAGGATTTTTGGTACTTTCTTATAAAAGAAATAAAGGGATGTTAATGTGGAAGATTTTACATAAGGGGATATGCAGCATTGTCAAAGCTAGTTAAATATGTGGCGCTCCTTCTAGGTTCAAGAAGTGCAAGATGGGCATGGAAGACCTGGGACACCTCTTCTTCACCTCTCATAGTTTAACTCCGATATGAAGATGCCTCAAAAAGATCCTTTTAGTGCCTAATCAAGTGAGCTAGAAGAATAATTTACTATGGGAAGTGATAAGATGATCATCTTCTTTGTGGAATGCCAATAGGGGTGAAACTCTTTGGAGGATCTGGAAGGAAAGATATGCATTCAAATTCTACAAGCAACCCAACTAATGCTCTATTGATAAATTCCTCATGTGTCCACGTAGTTGGATCTGCGATTGTAAGACATTTAATCCCTTTAGGCACCATAGAGTGTTCATTGTACAATACAACTAGCTAAAAAGCAAATGGGTCGCCCACAAAGGGAACAATAAAGCAAGTAAAACTTTTTTTTAATTAAGCCTAATTTTCTTCTAATTTCTTCCATGTTTATAATTGAAGGCTTGTTTCACAAAATGAAAAACGGTTTTGGATTATGATTGCACGTAATTAGGGTTCATCTAGACAAATCAGGCTTTTTAGGTTTTTCATTTTATTCAAGGACTGGACCAATTTGATTTATCAAAGAAGTTGGGAGATAAAATTGAGACTAGGTAAATCAACATTTGGGGAGATTTTGCAATCCACAAGTGCGCATGAGGGAAGCCACGATCTTCATTTCTCCTTCCTCTTATAAACTACTTTAAGAAGAGGAAGGAAAAATGAAAACACGAAGAAAAGGAAGGAGGCTCACAATAAATTAACTGAGTGAAGTCATTCCGAGGGGCAAAACCAATAATTGAGATAAATGAAGTAAGCTCTTGTGTATGTGTGCGTATAGAATGCTTTGCAAAGTTATGGATTAAGAAGAAAAGAGATTGATCTTAGGTTTATGTCAAGAACGTTTTGGGAGCTTAACTGTTTTTCGTCAAAATACCTATCGTATAGATTTCAACTATCTCTTCATAATTTCCTTTTCATTTAATCAAGAGCAAAAACGACTATGGATTTTTTTTTGTGCGTGGATGTTCCACTCACTCATTCCGTGTGTAAAACATTGATCCATGAGAAGCATTCCCAGGTGTATGCATAGAATGAGAACCACGGTGAGATTCTGTGCTGTGTGGATGGAAAAAGAAGCTAGTTGAAATCGACAAGAAAATGACCAAAAAAAAAAGAAAATAATGGCATGTTGAAACGCCTAGAGTTCTTAATCTAGAAAGAAATATCTTAGGTATAAGCAAGAATAAGTTCCACTATCGTAGCCAATAAACATAATCTAGAAAAAGGGGATTGACTGAGGGATATTATTCCTTTTCTTAAAGAACTTGATCAATTCAGGCGCATTCAATTTTTATCTTCAAACCAATATGCCAAGGTTGAATGGAGAAGAGTGAAGGGTGTTAAAGGACGAGGAGCTTGTAGATATTGAATGGGGATGACTACTTGAGTTTTGTAGGCTAGTGTAATATCGGAATCATGATTAGCCCCTAAACTGAATGTGCCTCATATATATATATATATATATATATATATATATATATATATATATATATATATATATATATATATATATATATATATGTATGCGTGTGTGCGTATGTCTCTCTCTCTCTCTCTCTCTCTCTATATATATATATATATATATATATATATATATATATATATATATATATATATATATATATATATATATGTGTGTGTGTATGCGTGTGTGCGTATGTCTCTCTCTCTCTCTCTCTCTCTCTCTATATATATATATATATATATATATATATATATATATATATATATATATATATATATATATATATATATATATATATATATATATATATATATATATATTATACACACACATATATATATATATATATATATATTTATATAACATACACACACGCATATATATATATATATATATATATAATTATATAATATATATATATATATATATATATATATATATATATATATATATATATAGCCTTCTTCAAGGAGTGGTTGGATTGGTAAGTGGCTACATGTGTGCCATGTGTCTAAGTTCTCTTGATTCCACTCAAGTGGTTAGCGAGTGATGTCTCGTAGTTCACTTGAGTTAACTCAAGTTAACTTCTAGAAGACTTTATAATCTTTTGGAAACTTCTTCATGGACACCCCTTATAGCATTTGAATCCAATACCTCCTCCTTCTTGTGCTCGAGTCTTAAACACAAGATCAAGTGATTTATTTGGTTATACTCTTGAGCACCCAATACATAACTTCAAAAAATCCACTTTATAACGTTCTTCTCTCCATGAAATAATCTTTCTGTGGTGAGAAAAATGGAACTATATGTATTTCCCATGGGTTCTGTATCGAGCCTCATGTTTTAACCTTGAAGAACATGTCATTCATTGACTTCGTTTCAAACCTAAACTTGGAAGTTGACAACCCATGGTCCATTGTGGTGGTTTCATAGGTGGAGTTCTCCTCAGTTCAAGCCTTTCATTTTACCAAGCGCTCTTCATATGAATGACCTCATGGATGTTTCCTTGGCTATGAAGTATCCTTTCAGCTTCTAGAGGAATTGTTTCATTTACTGAAAGTGGAACTAATATTTTTGTTTTGATGAGATTAACAGAAACGTTCTTCTAAGTCCATTAACCTTTTTCTCTACAAGTTGTAATTCATATGTCCACGTGCAACCTTTTTGGTAATTGGAAAAGGACCGGAATATCTGGGCAATAACTTAACACATGTTCTCATCTTTAGCCTTTTTCCTTTCTAGAAGCCAGATACAAAACTGATCTCCATCTTGAAACAAAATTTCACACCTTTCTAAAGCAACATAAAAATTTGCTTTCCAAATATTTTTTCCAATTTCAGAATCTAATAAGTAGTCTTGAATAGTATAATTTGTGCCAACATAGTCGATGGATCCATTACTACCCAAATTGAATCATAGCCTTTCTAGGTACAAGGTAACCATATGATGAAGTTCATTTAGATTTTTTCCCATTTTCCTTTAGGAGTCTCCAAAGGATGCAACAATCCTCCAATTTTCAATCTTTCAAACGTATTCATTTGATATTTATGGAATTAAGATACACACACACATATATATATATATATATATATATATATATATATATATATATATATATATATATATATATATATATACATATATACATCATGATGTATACTACAGGAATAGAATGTTGTTTAACTAATGCGTAGGCTTGGTTAATGCGTGAATGTCCTTCACTTTGGGAATTGTGGCATTTAAAAATGCTTGATTTTGTATGTCAAACGTATTTGGGAACCTATGTTGATCCTCTATTTCGAGCGCGTAGTGTCTCGATCCATTTTGGAAAATATCGAGATAGATGCAAGCTTAGAATGGGATGTGTTGACGAAAGAAATGCATAAAGCCTTCCACCTAAAAGACTTTAGTCAACATAGTAAGGACGGGTTCCCAATGTGGGTAACTCTTTGAAGCCCATCGTGTCTATAAAAATTTTTCATAGTGAGTATATGAGAAGGTATGGTCAAGTACTAGAATCTGATATTAGTTATTTAATTCCATATTTACTAGTCAACTTTTTGGAAATTCTAAATCCTGATTATAGAATGGTTGTGCGATGATAAGAAGAGCTAGGAGAAGATATGGGTTGATTGACAATTGGAAAGAATTGAGTTAAATTGTGTATTTAGATGCTCATATGAAGCAAAGGTAGCAAGTTCTTTATGACTAGCTTGCATTATGTCTAATGGATTATATCACCTCCTAATTACTATACAAAGGAACAATAGAACAATATGATGGACCCTTCCTAGGGCTAATTCATTAGCTACCACAATTAACCAAGACTTTACTTTTTGTCTCGAGTAGAGAACTAAAGCTCTAAAATTTTCACACACAAAATAGAACCCATGCTTTTCAACAAGCCCTAGATCATTGAATTTGGCGAATGTGAGGTATGTCAAGCTTGTTGCACAAGAAAAAATAATAACTATTCAAATAGGAAACTTGTACCTATGCATAATTTACAACATTTATACTTGAAAATACACAAAGAACATACTAGTGAGATTTCAAGATTAGTGTACTCAATGACAATGAACACTTCAGAGTAAGAGTATAGTCAAAAGAAAACTTACAACAATAGCAACAAGAAGAGCCATCTTGCTTATCAAACACGAAAATATGCAATGAGATATAGGTAGATACAAATATCTGCATAGTCTTAGATTCTAGCTCGCAGGGGACAAGCTTAACTAGGGGGTAGCTTAGACCTAGAGCATACACCTCTAATGAGATCCTATAAGTACACAAAAGTTGCTAAAATATGAACACAACTCTTCTCCAATTTCTTCCTTTTATAATTCTTCAAAGCTGGTAGAGAATCTGAATTCAAATGAGAACTCCAAAAGGTCTAACGTTTCTCCATCAAATTAGTTTTAATACCTAGTGGGCACTTCCTTTGCTAGTATCTCTTCTCTGATGAAGTGATAATGGATCTCTATGTGCTTATTTCTTGCATCGCTCATTGGGTTTCTTGGTAGATGAATTCTTGAGTTGCTATCTCGAAATAGAGTAATCTGCATAGGATCTTCTTTAGGAGTGGGCTGGAAAGGTTTTCATTAGAAAGGTATTCATGGTATGTTTTTTTCTTGTTTCTTCTCAAAAACACAAATATCACATTGAATGTCTTGGATGTTGTATTCATTTAATGTCTATTGATATATTTAGGTAGTGAGGTGTGTGAACACAGTAGGACCACCGGGGCACTTTTTTCCCTCTTTAGGAGGTTTTCTTCCCACGGCTTTTATATGTGCCTATGGCCGTAACGGGCTACTTATCTTTGTACATTCCATAGTAATACATTCAGTATTCTCTGTTGTGCTCCAAGCTTCTTCTTCTTCCATGTGTTGTTCATGTGATTCCGCACACGTCCTACTCCAACAATTCGTATCAGAGCATGTCACCGCTTCATCTAGGGCATTGTGGACACCTCTTTGGTTGCAGTCCCACAATCCCACAAATTTTGGTGAGCATGCTCTGCGTGTTTTGGAGATCAAAATGGCTTCTCTTTGTGTGCCAAAAATCGTGATCTGATCTCATTTTGGCCTTCGAACACACTATCCCAGTGCTTGTGCAGGCTATTTTTCCTTTTTGTACCAAAGATATATACTAGTATTGGTTTGTGAGTATAAGCATCTCAAAGTTTGCGAGTATAATCAATTTTTTGCTTCAAGGTATTTTAGTCACCGGTCATGGATGAAAGTAGTGATGTATTTCGTATGTTCTCTGTTGAGGATAAGTTGGATGGTACCAACTACCCATTGTGGGCTGATATGATGCGACATGTAATGGTTGCAAAAGGACTATGGAACATTATGCAAGGTGTTGAAAAACGTCCTATCACACGTGCAACTGATACAACTGTAGGTACTGAAGCTGATGTAGAAGGTGTCGAAGATGATGATATTCTGAATATTCTTGTTTGTGCTGCGGTGTTTGCTACATCTATTGTAGAGAAAATGTTTTGGGATGGAAGAGATGCCCAGGCACATGCATTGATAGCTTTCTCTATCAAACATGCCATAATTCCTTATATTTTTTGTTGTAGAACACCTAAGGATGCTTGGGATACACTTACCACATTGTACCAAGCTAGGAATGAGGCTCATGTTGCTTACCTCCGAAAAGAGTTGGAGAGTGAGCATATGAATGATGCAGATTCTATGGACAGTTTTCTAACAAAGATGAAGAGTGGAAGGAACAATTATTTTCTAGAGATGAGGTTATACTAGATAGCTCACTTGTGCAGACCGTTCTGAATGGTCTTCGTGATTCATATCAGAGTTAAACGTTTTGCTTCTACTCTTTAGTTGATGATGAAAGGTAATCCAAATGCCTTGTCATTTGAGGAGTTAGTCTCAGTTCTATTGCAGGAAGAAGATCAGTCCAAGCAGAACAGGTCCATTATGCATGTTGCAGATTAAGCTTTCTTGGCTAGTCAGAAGGGCAAAGGAAAATGGAGCTCTTCAACTAGTAAGAAGAGATCTGGTAATTTTGCACAATCAAAGAGGGAAGACAAAGATGAAAATAAATAAAAAAAAGAAAAAATTGTTTTGCAAGTACTGTAAAGAAAATGATCATATCATAAAGAACTCTCCAAAACTGGCTGCTAAAGAGGCAAAGAAGAAAGAGGTTGGAATGGTTGTTGTAGAGGCCTCCACTTCAAAAATAGAGTCTGCTAATCTTGTGCAGGAAGAGGAATGGGTGTTTACTACTATTTGCAGTTTTGACCCATCTACTCAGAAATCAAAGCTTGTACATATTGACGTCTGTGGTCCTATGCAGACACCTTCTTTTGGAAATTATCTTTACTACGTGACTTCATCGATGTGTTCCTATGCTTCAAATAGATTTTTGTTTTGGAAAAAAATACGTTAGAATGTAAAATGGGCACCCTTCCTTTTGATCAAGGAGGAGAATATATGTCTTCTGAGTTTAATGCATTTGTGGCTAATCGTGGGATAAAACACCAATGTATAATGCCGTATACACCTCAATAGAATGGATTTGTTGAACGAAAGAACATGCCTCTTTTACATCAGATTTCTATGTTATGGCTGCATCTAGTCTCTACAATGAGAACGAGCGTGTTTCATTTGACGAAGCATAAGATTCAAAAAATTGGATGGCTACTAACAATCTGAATATGATGCAATAATGAAGAACGGTACTTGGTCTTTATGTGACTTGCCTCCTGAAAGAAGGCCATTGGCACTAAGTGGGTATACAAGCTGAATTGTAAACCTGATGGTCTAGTTGATAGGTATAAGGCTAGGCTTGTTGCAAAGGGTTATGCACGGGAAAGAGGCATTAATTTTGATGAAATCTTTGCTCCTACTTGCTGAATGACTACTGTTTTGTCACATAAGTCACATGGTTATTTTACCATATGGTATAGTGGGGATAGAAGAATAAAAGAGGAGAGACTCTTTATATTAACTGACTCTTTATGAGAATTAGAGGTAGCTCGGATGTGGCTCGGAGGAAAGAACTACAACCTCTGTGTGTCGACGAGAGTTCAAGATGGCCGCGCGTAGCTCACACAGCTATGGGTGGCAACAAAAGGTTCTAACAAATGGTATCAGAGCAATAATCCGGGGCGCGTGACTATTGCAGAGTGTGGGAATCAAACCCTGGTCACAGATATGGAAGGCGCATGCCATATCTAAGGCGCTTATACTTGTTTGATGATCATAGATGCAGAGCATATGATATATGATACAACAAACGAGCGCATATCCTCCTTCTTCTCTCTGAAATGGAGGATGATGAAGACAAAGAAGCAGACCTGAATTTGCTCAAGCTCAAGAGCAAAACTTTACTGTGAATCTTATGAACTTTGAATCCCTCCAATCTCTAATGAGCATTGTTGAGGAGAATCAGTAGATCTCTTCTCTTCTCCAATTTTAACGCATCATCACATGTATGAGAGAAGAGGGGATAAAGGAAGGAAAAGAAGAAGGAAAATGGGATGAATTGATGCCTAGTGAGAAGTGGAGATATCACCTCAAGCACAGGTATGAAGCTTTTTGTTATTTTCAAGAGTTAATCATAGTAAAAATTCTTTTTTTTGGCAAAATAAATGATGGGCTTGGGGCAAAATTCTTTGAGGGAAAATCATATGTATGGAGAGTATGAGGTATATACTCTCATCTTGAGTCAAAGATTCCCTCAATGTCAAAGAATTTTAAGATTTAGGTATCACCAGAGTAGCTTAATTTCATGATTTACAAAAATTTTAGGAGCTATTTTATACTAGTAACCATTTTGGGAAAGGGATATGAAGTGGATTTTTTGATAGATTTATGGAAAAAATCATACACACATATAGTATGATATATAGAATTGCATATAAGATCACGAAATGCTAAAACTACCTCAATATGATGGGAGTTTGAAGCTCCACAAAACCAGCTTCCATAACAGTTTGAGAAAAAATTTCACCACCTGAATCTAAGAAATTCCCATTTTGGAAGAGGGAAAAAGAAGTGCACTAGCTATAGATGGATGAGAAAAAGTATATATACTGAGAGTATGATGTACGAACTTCATAGGCGAATCATTAGATTCATTAAAATAATAAGTTAAGGAGGAATTTTACTTCCTCATAAACCCCCTTCCCGCACTTAAAAAAAAAATTACGAAGTTAATTTTTATCAAACTCCACTTTTGGGAGTAAGAAAAAAGACCATTTAAGATGCTTCCCATGGATTAGTGCATACATACATGAGTTATGATGTACAAATTACCATGGAGAAGAGAAAAACCAAGAGAAATCCATAATAGGAGTGGATCAGAAGCTTGTTAAAAGCTCCCATCTAGGTTGTTGCATGAAAGTAAAATTCTTGATTTACACATCTTTTTAGAAGCAAATTAATATGCACTAAGGGAGGATTTGGAAGGCTAAAAATAGGCCTAAGCATCTTCATATACCACTCTCTGAGGTTACGGAGAGAACTTTAGGATTTGCTTGATGGAAGATTGCTTTTGGGCACCCCAAAGATCACTTTTTCACACTTTTTCCAGCCCCTCCAACAGTCCACTAGGTTGGCATGTCCCGCTTGGAATGGCCATATCTTGGGCTAGGAAACTCCAAATTGGATGTGATATGGCCCGTTTCAAAGAGCACAAGGTCCACTTTCAGGTTATTGAAAGAAATTTTGGAAAATAAGAATTTTCGTAGGTCTGAATAGGTCTGCAAAGTCTGAACAGTTTTTGACGACTACCTTTCGGGAGTCATATCTTACAAATCACGAAGATGATTGAAGTAATTTCACTTTGATCTCTTTGCACATGCTATATATTTTAGTCTATGATTGAGGTCCTAAAGTGATTTTTGCAGGTCTAAAGAAGGATTACAAATGCATTTTTTTGACTAAATTTGCATCATTTTGGTAATCACCTGACCATGCTTTATGTTTTGGGAAGTGATCCGATGTCTTCGGACACTTCAAAGTTTGTATTAGGATCTGAGGAGGAAGGTGCAGAGGTCTCAAAGATCATCGAGAAGGATTGGATGCATGCAATTCCAATACTAAACCACTTAGTGTCATGGACACAAACAAAACCATCTTGAACCTTATATTCTATGTCAATTTCTATATCTCATGATTGGTTTTGATTTTGGACAAACTAATGCTTCCATTGCGTTCGCAACGTGCCAAAATCCTAAGATCGACTGTTTACTCGCTCGATTCTGATATTCAGAGGTCCCATTTTGGATTGATGACATCATGATGACATCATCATTTCGCAACCGCCCTTGAGAACCGCCTTTGAAATCCTATATAAGGAGGCTTGGGCCACATTCATTCTTAGTCTTGCCAATGCCACTCTTGGGAGCTCAAGGGATCTTGATCATCAAGTAAGTACTTTCAGGTTCCAGTTCAAGATCTAGTCTTGTTTCTTACTCTAGTCTTGTCTAGTCTTGTATTGTGGAAATCCTTTCTTGTCCTATTGTAATCTCGTAGTACGAGATCCTTTCTAGTTATTTCTTGTATCCAGTTGATATCCCTGAAGAGAATTCTTATAATCCAGACATCTTGTTCCATACCTACGATCCCGGGTTGTGGGATCTCCTGTATCATCTCTAGTTCATTTTTCCATACCTATCGGTCCCGGGTTGTGGGATATCTTGTATCAATCCTCTATTCGTGCATCATCTTCCCTTCGTGGGTGTTCTTGTAATCAGAACTGTATTTTTGAAATATTGTCTTGTATAGTCAGAGAGCACACTCTAGTGCTCCCCTGACATTTTCGCAAGACTATCTTCATCAAGACCAGGCACCATGGATTCCCTATGCAAGGAGATTCAATCTACCATTAAGGACATGATTGAACATGTCCTAAAGATGAAAAGATTGCTACGACAGGATGATCCATCAGTTTCAAGTTATGCCTTGACTATCAAGATGTTGTCTCATGGAACTACATATCAAGAAGACTACATGGTTAATCAATGTTGAAGTGGCCTCAATCCTGAAGTCAAGTATCTATTGCAATCCATGCCTCAAGCAAATACCTTGGAGGATGTTATCAATTAGGCACTTCAATGTGAGAACCAATTATTCAAAGAAAGTCAAGCCAAAGAGCTAGAAGGGTTGAATAATCAAGACAATGTTCTTCAAGAATCCGAATCAAGAACCTTTGAAGCCCAAGGAGTCATTACAAATTATATGGAGCATGCATGTTATGAAGATATCAAGAAGGTAAAGGATAAGGAGGAGTTCATGTTCAATCAAGGAGGTGGGCTTACTCAACACTCTTCATCAAAGATCTTGGAAACACCATACCATTACACTAAAAGCTCAAAGGACCTATATTGTCATGAAGCTAAGGAAGCTCAAGGGAGACCCAATCCTTCACCACATTTCAAGATTAAGGATCATGAAGAATTCAAGGTTGATCATGTCTTAGATTCAAGAATCTCTCGAGGAGGATTGGAATGCTTTAGTCATTGGAAAGCATATGACATCAGCGACCGTACTTGTGAATTTACAGAAAATCTTTAGAGAGCAAAATTCAAGGTTCCAGAATTCCATAAGAAGAATCCAATGAAACCCAAGCTAGTGAACATGGCCGCTCCTCGTGGAACTCGTCGCTTGAGGGGGAGGTGATGTCATGGACACAAAGAAACCCATCTTAAACCTTATATTCTATGTCAATTTCTATATCTCATGATTGGTTCAGATTTTGGACAAACTAATGCTTCCATTGCGCCCGCAACGTGCCAAAACCCTAAGATCGACTATTTACTCACTCGATTCTAATATTCAGAGGTCCCATTTTAGATTGATGACATCATGATGACATCATCATTTCGCAACCGCCCTTCAGAACCGCCCTTGAAATCCTATATAAGGAGGCTTGGGCCACATTCATTCTCAGTCTTGCCAATGCCAGTCTTGGGAGCTCAAGGGATCTTGATGACCAAGTAAGTACTTTCAAGTTCTAGTTCAAGTTCAAGTCTTGTTTCTTACTCTAGTCTTGTCTAGTCTTGTATTGTGGAATTCCTTTCCTGTCCTATTGTAATCTCGTAGTACGAGATCCTTTCTAGTTATTCCTTGTATCCAGTTCATATCCCTGAAGAGAATTCTTATAATCCACACATCTTGTTCCATACCTACGATCCCGGGTTGTCGGATCTCCTGTATCATCTCTAGTTCAATTTTCCATACCTATCGGTCCCGAGTTGTGGGATATCTTGTATCAATCCTCTATTCGTGTATCATTTTCCCTTTGTGGGTGTTCTTGTAATCAAAACTGTATTTTTGAAATCTTGTCTTGTGTAGTCAGAGAGCACACTCTAGTGCTCCCCTGACACTTAGGGACATATGCTTTATGCTTCAGGCATTTTACTTTATGTTATGGCATGTTCTGTATGTACATGCATAAATTGGATTGCATTCATCAAATATTGATCATTGTTTAAATTCTTAAATTATGGATCCACAGCTGAGAAGTACATTTTTTTATTGTTTGCAGGAAAAAGGATTGCAGAAACTACATGGCTATGCAACACAGAGATTTGTTGCTAGCATTTACTTTTATGTTTTTGCAGGTTATGGAGTCTATATATGAGTTTATGGTGTGCATGTCATGAGCGTGTCAAGCCCTATGTTGTTGGGTGGCCTTTCTGCCACTGAGCTTATGGTTATTTTATTTTTTTGGGATTCCATTTCTTGGGGAAATGCTGCCGAAATGTTTCCACTCTCATGGCATTATATACACACTTGCCTTTAAGTAAGAATGTTATGGCATGGTAACATGCCTATTCTGCAAACTTCAATAAGGTTAAGGCATGCTTTAAGCATGTATTTGATGGGCTTAGTACCATCATAGTAGTATAGATAACGCAAATTCAGTAACATAATCCTTGTGGATTTAGACCATAGGATTGCTAAGGGAAGGAGCTACACCTTCACCATTAGTAATGTGCACAAGAAATCCTATAGGTTATAGGAAGTTGCATATAGGCACAGGAGATACATTTATCATAATCTCCAAGTTAGTGAAGATTTAGTTATCTTCACAAGAGTCTCACATGATGATTAGGAGACTATAGGGTATTATCAGGAATACCCAAAGAGTGACTAGTCTCACTCATACACATCACTTGAGCAAGTAGTGAAGCATTTTCGCTACACTACTAAGGAAACCAATAAGATTGATCACAGAGATGGGTTTCATGAGACAACATCGATCGGTGCTTATGTGATTCGAGTGATGGTTAGGAAGGCCATAGGCATGGCACTAGCTCTATGGTATAGAGCATAGATCCCTTAGTCAGGAATAGTTGGGGTACCCAATACATATATATGTATATCGGGATCTATAGAGAGGTACTTAGACCTAGTCTTGGTACCTAGGAACAAGTTGGTT
This sequence comes from Ceratopteris richardii, assembly GCA_020310875.1. Taxonomy (NCBI): domain Eukaryota; kingdom Viridiplantae; phylum Streptophyta; class Polypodiopsida; order Polypodiales; family Pteridaceae; genus Ceratopteris; species Ceratopteris richardii. The sequence continues at coordinate 99,755,638 of CM035435.1, forward strand.
TGCAATAGAAGGGGATATCCATTGTCACATTGTTGACTAGAACCAAACTAACTAGTTCGAGGACATGGGACTCATTTGAGTCCACTGACATGATTTTAGGATATGGAATTCATTAGAGTCCACCTACATATTCCATTACATGGAATATATATATTCCGTTTAGTGTAGGTATGACATTGTGAATTGGAAGAAGTGTTCACTCGTATGGGACGGTGGAAATGAATTCCCTTTGAGCACTCTTCTTCTATGGCCACGGAGAAAAGGACTCATCATTCATGGCGTCATGTCTCACTAGATCAGACGAGAGATCTTAGTAGAGATCTCCTTACGATTGGGAGTTATCGTTCATAGTTTAGGGAAAATTTATTCTTCCAATAGGGAATGTGATAGGTGATTTTATCACCAGTGGTATCACATACTCATTTGAGCTTTTCAAAAAGGATAATTCCATGAGTTTTATTGGATCGTGTAGATCCATGCACAAAGTATGGTTGGTAGAGATAGTTCTTAATTATGGATACACATGCGTTTACGGTATCATGCCACATCATTTCTGACCATTTTAGTAGACGGCTTTGACCCTAATTAGGAATTTATTATCTCCACTCTTCACTACATACACCTTCATTAGTTAGGGGAGATCTGCCATCTTTATAGGAATGTGTAATGAGGGGTTATGCATTAGTTATGGAAGAGAGGACTAAATAAATTCATGTGTTTCTCTTTTAAGGAAAGGAGAAAGTGGGAATTAGCTCAGAGATCCATGAGAGATCTCACTTTAGTTCAGTGGACTCACTTTAGCTCGTGCTCTTTGAGAGAGAAAGAAGGAAAGGAAAACATGATTTCTTCATAGGAGAAGAATAGAGTATGTTTTCCTTTAGACAGAAGAGGTGTTTAGAAAACATCTCTTAATCTAGATTTCAGAAGGAATACATTTGCTCTATTTTTCAATGTAATTTTCCTTCACATGGAGAACTAGTTTTGAAGGAAAACATGGAGAACTTATGTACATGTTCTTAGTTTTGAAGGAAAACATGGAGAACTTATGTACATGTTCTCCGTTATGAGAAAAGTAAATGGATTCAACAAAATCTCTTTCTCCACTACTTTTGAAGGAAAACATGGAGAACTTATGTACATGTTCTCAGTTATGAGAACAGTAAATGGATTCAAGAAAATTTCTTTCAAAGGGAAAGGGAAAGTGGAATAGATTCCACTACCAGAGCTCTTTTCCTTAGAGGAGATTATAGAGAGAGAGAGAGAGAGTTTTACTGTCTCATTTTGGTTGTCTAGATAGAAGTGGCACTCTTCTATCAAAGACAAGAGGGAGATTAGTTGATCATGATGGTTAGATTGAGAATCACATGGAGACTCTAGAGAGGAGCAATTATGTTACTCTAGTGATGGTCTTGGACTATATGAGATGATCTAGTTATTGACATTAGTTAGACTGGGAGTAGAGTTATGAATCTTCTCTTTAGGGTTTATAGGAGATAAAGATATATCTAACCTATTAGGGTACCAAACTCTTAGTTGATGTTACATCATGAGTATGATGAATAAACATCAGTTAGGAGGATGAGTACTTAGGGATTATGTGAATCTCAAAGGGAATGCTTTCTGCATTCATACACTACAAGAAATAGGGGGGGCGTAACGACGCCCCCAAATTGAAAGAAAAAACAAACACCGTCGCGTCGCAAAAGCGACGGTGCTGTTTTCAGATTTTTTTTTTCGGGCATTCCTCGCATACGCAATGCCTGCGTCGCTTATGCGATGCTAAAATTAATGCCTCGCAAATACCATCCCTAACTAGCTACGTTATTTGCGACATTGGCAAACTGCAGAGTGTCGCATATGGGACGCTCTGAAATAAAAAAAAAATGATTTCTCCCGACACATTTCTGCTGGGATTCGGACGCGAGAGCAAGAAGAGACGGAGAGAGAGAGAGAGAGAGTGCACACGCGAGAGAGAGAGAGAGACAGAGAGAGAGAGAGAGAGAGAGAGAGAGAGAGACATCTCGTTGAAGCAAGTTATGCGCATACACACACACGTACACACACATACATATGCATACACACACACATAGACACACACACACACATAGAGATAGACACACACACACATACACACAAATACACACACATATACACACATACACACATAATGTTGCATGCACACATAATGCATACACATGCACACACATATACACATACATATACACACACATACACACATACGTACACACACATACACACACACATACATACACACATACACACACACACACACATACACACACATAGAGAGACATGCACACACATACACATACATGCATACATATGCATACATAGTGCATATGCATATGCGTACATACATACATATGCATACATAATGCATATGCATATGCATACATAATGCATATGCATATGCATACATACATACCTACTTACATGCATACACACACAGATGCATACATAATTCACATGCATACATACACATACATAATGCATATGCATAGATAATGCACATGCATACATACACATACATAATGCATACACATACATAATGCATACACACACATATGCATACATACATGCATACACATACACACATAGACACATACACACACATAGACACATACACACACATAAACACATACACACTCATAGACACACACAAATACACATAGACGTGCACACACATACACACACATACACACATAGACACATATACACATAATGATGCATTCACACACATACACATGCATACACACATACACACACATACACACACATATACACACACACATACACACATACACACCCATATATGCATACACACACATATAGAGAGATATACACACACATACACATACATGCATACATAATGCATGTGCATATGCATACATACATACTTACATGCATACATACACATACATAATGCATACACACACATATGCATACATAATGCATACACACACATACACACAGCTATGCATACATACATGCATACACATATGCACATAGACACATACACACACATAGACACATACACACACATAAACACATACACACTCATAGACGTGTAGCGACACATAGACATAGACACACACACATACACACACACATACACACACACACATATACACATAGACACATACACACATAATGATGCATACACACACATACACATGCATACACATACATATCCATATATACATGCATACACATACACACATAGACACATACACACACATAGACACATACACACACATAAACACATACACACTCATAGATACGCACACATACATATAGACACACACACATACACACACATATACACACACACATACACATCCATACACACATACAGACACATATACACACACATACACACATACACACACATATATGCATACACACACATAGAGAGACATACACACATATACACATACATGCATACATATGCATACATAATGCATATGCATATGCATACATACATACTTACATGCATACATAATGCACATGCATAGACACATACACACACATACACACATAGACACATACACACACATAAACACATACACACTCATAGATACACACACATACACATAGACACACATACACACATACACACACATATACACACAGATACACACATAGACACATACACACATAATGATGCATACACACATACACATGCATACATACATACAGACACATATACACATACATGCACACATACACACACATATATGCATACACACACACACATAGAGAGACATACACACACATAGACATACATGCATACATATGCATACATAATGCATATGCATATGCATACATACATACTTACATGCATACATAATCCACATGCTTACATACACATACAGAATGCATACACACACATATGCATACATAATGCATACACACACATACACACATATGCATACATACATGCATACACATACACACATACACACATACACACACATAGACACATACACACACAAAAACACATACACACTCATAGATGCATAGCGACAAATACACATAGACACATACACATACACACACATATATACACACACACAAACATACACACATAATGATGCATACACACACATACACATGCATACACACACATATGTATACATACATGCATACACATACACACACACATAGATACATACATACACATAAACACATACACACTCATAGACACACACACATACACACACATATACACACACATACACACATAGACACATACACACATAGACACATACACATATAATGATGCATACACACACATACACACATACAAACACATATACACACACACACATACACATACACACACATATATGCATACACACACATAGAGAGACATACTCACACATACACATACATGCATACAGATACATACATAATACATATGCATATGCATACATACATACATACATGCATACATACACATACATAATGCATACACACACATATGCATACATAATGCATACATATTGCATACATAATGCATACACACACATACACACACATATGCATACATACATGCATACACATACACACACAGACACATACACACACATAGACACATAGACACACATAAACACATACACACTCATAGATGCACACACATACACATAGACACACACATACACACACATATACACACACACATACACACATGGACACATACACACATAATGATGCATACACACACATACACATGCATACACACATACACACACACATACATGCACATACATACACACACATGCATACATACATATACTTAATGCATACACACATACATATGTACACGTATATATATTGATTTCTAACCATTTTGTTTTATATGTTAGGTATTATGGATCCTAGTAGAGAGAGAAAGGCAAAACTCACTCTCATAAAATGTCTAATGAGAGAAAGAGTTCCATGTGATACTCTAGGGGCCATCATGTGTGATTACTCCTAGATGTCTGATAAGGAGCTGGACTATACAATCCAGATGCTTACCCATCGATCAGGGGAGGGCTCTTTTGCGGCTCCACATGCAGGAAGACAGCTATCTGCTCATAGGTATGTTTTTTTTTCATAAACTCTTTAGTGATATTATAACACATATTTTTATCTATTTTTATCTATCTATTTTTAGGGCACCTATACCATCTCCAGATCATGATAGTAGAGCAGAGTTGCCTATGAGGACATGCATAGGCACCTTAGGACTAGAGTGCGATATAGAGCCAGAGGGGAACATTGTGTACATAGGGAATGGATTGGAGTTCGAGAGAAGAATGCGGGCACTATGCGACTCTTACTTGCGCCTTGTCCACTTACCGTGGAAGTAAGTAAAAATTTTACATATAAATTGAAATATATATCTTATGTTTTGTTTACATTATTTTTTTTTTGTAGTGAGCATGATGAGAGGGATAAAAAATACATACTTAGTTCACTTGAGACAGAGTTCGGGAGAGGATGGTCGCTTAAGTGGTGTCTAAAAGAGATGCGGAAACTTATCGTTGATCGTCGCGATAATGCACACTATGCATTGCTTTTATGTATATATATATGTGGATATGAGTATGTGTGTTTATGCATGTATGCATGTATATGAGAGAGAGAGAGAGAGAGAAAAGAGTGAGACTAGAGGTACAAATACACGCATACACACACATATACATCATACGTGCACATTTACACACATATACACATACATGCACATTTATACATACACACACATACATGCACATTTTTACACACACATACACATGCATGCAATTACACACATATAATGAATACACATAGACACATACACATGCTCACATACACGTACACATACTCACATACACATACACATGCATAATCATATGTACACACATAGACTCATATAATCATATTTACATGCACATATACATATACACATGCATATATACACACACACAACACATGCATATGCACATATAGATACACATACATACACAACACATGCATATGCATAAATAAATAAATAAATAAATAAATCCTATTTCAAAAATCCTAAATTGAAAACACTAATTTCGATATTAGGGTTTTAGAACCCCTAAATTAAAAATTCTAATTCAACCTTTTAGCCATATGTTTGAAGTATATGTACAGATTGCATTTATTCCTCCGACGTCCTACTAGAGAGATGTCTCTTCTTCCAACGTTATGCCTCTATATATAGCTACTCGAACCAACGAGGATCATAATATATAAAGATATACACACATCATGTAGATACACATACATAAATATAAAATGGAGTAGATATATTATGCATCACACATACATGCCTAAATGCATACATAAAAATATATATACATGCATACATATTTACATGTACACATTTACACATAGACATATATATACATGCACACATAAACATATATATACATGCATACATATTTACATGTATATATTTACACATAGACACATAGGCATATATACATGTACACAATTATAAACACTTGCATATATTACATGAATACATGAATATTTTACATAAATGCATATGCATATATACACACATGTATACATATATCACACACATGCAAACACATACATATACATGAAATACATATATATGCATACTAACATATGTATACATGATAAAAATTTGCTCCTCGAAGATAAAGCTATATATAAAATAATTACGCATACCCCGGAGCTTCATGCTCTAACTTAAAAGAACATGATTTCATCTCTCTAGTAGGATTCATCGTTATTCAAGTTAATAAAAAAATCTATTATCTGATATCCATTCAGAAGCTTCAAGTTATTGATCGATAACTAGAGTAGAATTTACTATCTAATCTGCTCATATGTTTTCATTATTGCCATCATTTTGGTAACACATCAATATAGTCTCATCTTCATTATCCTTATTGATTTCATTTATTTCTTCTATTGTTAAATCGATATTCTCATGAGTCACATCATCTATTGATGGAAAAATATCTATTTCTGGTAATTCCTCTTCCTCATAAGTAGAATCAGCATGTAGAGAATTATCCTCTTCATCAAAAAGATTAGTATCATTATCACGTATAATGATTCTAATTTCTATTTCATATGTTGATGTATCAGTATTTGATGCTGAATCATCAAGAGGAATTTCTTCGATCTCTCTAAGAATAAACTATTCAAACAATGACCTACCTCTAGGTTGCACATGAATGACTTGCCACCAAGGATGAGCATCCGGGTTTTTATAAAAAAATACTTGTTCAATATGCCTTGGAAGAATATATGATTCTTTAGTAGATCGCATTTCCTTGGAAGAATCAATTGCCCAAAACCTAGATAATTTCTTTCTTCATGTGGAACTACTACCTTTATACTAGGCTCAAAACCAGTCGACGTTCAAAATGACCTATCAAAGTATATAACAACAAAAACCCATTATTAGGTGCTTAAAAAATAACTAACTCTATAAAAAAAAATATAAACTTGTTTCTACCTGTTTGAATGTACGAAATGAAATTTCGTAGATACTAACAATAGTTCCTACGTAACTAAGTTTGCTATCTATAAGGTTCGTGTCTTTTGAGCTGGCACGTGATAGTTGCTTGAAAGAAGCAACAATACTAGAATGCACTGTTTTACGTAAATCATCAATGGCTTTGATTCTAATATGCTGTCCAAAAGCCCACATATTAGTGAACATTTGAGCCTGCAAAATAAATTCAATTAGTAAATAAAAACTAACATACATATATGAGAAAAATAAAATATTATTTTAATAAAATTACCTTTCGTTCACAACCTATCATTAACTCTGTTTGCTCATTTGAGATTTCTTCATTATTTGCATTGGCGCGTTGCAAACGACTATATAGCCAATCCATGAAAGAAGATATATATCTATAATCTCATTATTATTGAGATTACATCTATATCTTTTGTTTTTTCGCCTTTTACTTTGGAGATTTTGAAGTTCCTCGTACTCGCTAAGGAATGCTTGCATGCATTCGCTATTATATGCTACAAAAGTAGAAACATCATTTTTTCTTGAAATGTAAATAAGAATGGAACCCCCTTACCTGATAATACCTCATCTATTATTTTTGAAGAAGACTCGTTGGTCCATGCACGTGGAGCTTCTTCATGAACTCTTTCAAGGTACTCACTAATGTAATACATGCACTCTTCAAGCATCCAACCCTTTCCCATGGATCCTTCTGGTTTCCCTCTTTGTCGCACATCCCATAAATCGCTCGACCCAAAACATCCATTGAGTGTTGACAACACCTGCAATCTCTATTTCATCTACAAGATGGACTAATAAATGAACCTGAATATCACAAAATGAAGTAGGAAGTTCTTTCTCCATCAAACATAGTAGCTGTTTGCATTCACGTTTTTTTTTTGTGGGATCGAGTTTCTGTCAATCTCTTTGGATGTAATCCACCTATACATATCATAAAAACAATTATAAAGAAGTTAATTAAAAAATAAAAGATATACAATATTCATACATATTAAATATAAAAGTATCATAATTACCTTATAAGTGATCCAAGATGATAGATCACATCTCGTACTCCTTTTGTTGTACATCGATCGATAACCAAAGGTAAAATATGTTTCAAAAAGTTATGCTAGTCATGGGTCTTTAACCCAGATAAGCTCTTATTATCCATAGTAAACATGTTTTGAAAAGATGCTCCAAATCTTGTAGGAGTCTTAATCAATTGAATTCTATTGCTGATAGTCTATATCTCTTTTGTTGTAAGTACCCAAGGAGCAGGTGTATAATATGTTTCTTTCGTTGTCTATAAAAAACTGGCCATAACTTTGGTTTGGATTTTTGATATTTCAAATCATTCCTTGATGTTGTGGTATCTTTTAGTCCAAGAAGATGTTGCCATAGTGAATAATGACCGTCCGCGCGTGACGCTCATTACGACGCATATTGCAATTTTATAGCGACAAAATTCTATCGCCTTAACCATCGCTATACACCCGTACTCCTTGTAGTGATATGGAAAACTACAAAGAAGAAATTTTTTAGTTTGCACTAGTGCCAATAGATGCTCTTCCAATAGAACTTAGTCCACAGGTAATGGATGAAAAACCACATACTTCTTGGTTGCATAGTTCACAACATAGTTAAGTTAAACTATTGCTTGTGAATACACTTAAGGTTAGTATTGGAGAAACAATCACTAATTGGACATGTATTTGAAGGTCAAAGCTTTAGAAGAAAACCACATGCCTATGTGAAGGGACAAATTCGCAAGTGTATTATATTTGAAAAGTTAGTTCACTTTATTTCTAGAAGTTGTTTAAAAATCACGAGAATAAGAAAATCTATATAAGTTAGTTTGTATCAACTGACACGAAGAGGAAGACAATGAGAAAGTGAGTTAGTACTCATTTTGTATGACTGAGTATAGTCGGGCTTCTCTGAGTGAGAAAGCACTTGTAAGCTTCTGAGTTTTCATAGCTATGATAAGAACTAGTTAAAGTTCTGTGTATAAGTCTTCTTCTTCCATCTCCAGATTTTTCTTCTGTGAAATGTTTTTTAAAAGTTGAAGTTTTCCAAGCAAGTCGATGCCTTGCATCGAATCTCTGCTGATAAGTCATATTTCCATTTATCTATTTCATTCAGTGCTTAAGTGCTTGTAAATCATGACTTTGTTGGAGCAACTCGATGTCCTGGCATCGAATTCCAGTTGATAAGTCATGTTCTAAGTGTGCATGAAATCAGCTATTGTTTTGGTATCTGAAAGCTTCAGGTTTTATGCGGGAAGTCGATGCCTGGCATCGAATCCCCGCTGAAAAGTGGCTAAAAACACCCCAAGTCGATGCCCGGCATCAAATTCTCGTTGCAAGTCAATGCTAGGCATCGAATTCCATTTTTAGATAGGCGCTTTTTATTGTGAAGGCCATAACTTGTGTATTAGAGATTTGTTTCTTGCAAATAATAGCTTGCTGGAAAGATCTTCTCTTCTACTTTCATCCACCAAAAGATCTTGGAGAAATAGTATTTCTGCTAAGAGAAATTAGTAAAATACTGAAGGTATGTCATTTCAATGACTGGAAAAATCTGAAGAAGTAAAGTTCTTGGTTTTGGCTATCATTTCTCAAAGTTTTGAGTGGCAATGAGTTAATGGTGACCATAGAGGTTGTCTAGTGTCACATTAATTCATTTCTTGTGGTGTTTTACACATCAACAAGTGGTATCAGAGCAGAAACGTCCTAAAGTGAAAAAAGGCGCCAAAGGTACGAGAAGTTTTGAAAAGTTTTTTATTAAAGGTTGAAAGGTGAAGCATTTGAAGACACAAGGCATCAAAAGGTTACTTCAAAAGTATCCTCATACACAAAGAACTCCAAAAGGTATTATTCTTTATCCTTTAAGCTCACAGGTTGTAGCAGAAGGAAAGGAGTAAGGCATATCATATCTCCATTGACAAACTGGACAGAGATAATTACCCCGCATGGGTAATGAGAATGGAAGCCTTACTTATGAGTAAGGATCTCATGATATATGTAACAGGTGAAGAAGAGAAGCCATTAATTGAAGATGAAATCTGGCCAAAGAAAGATGAACTTGATGCTTTAAAGCATTGGCAGAAGAAGGATGCAAGTGCAAAGGCATACATTTACAACACAATCTCAGATCATTTGCTACCACACATCAAAGGATTGGAATCTTCTGAAGATATATGGAATGCATTGGAGTATCATTTCCAAAGCACTACTAAAGCATGGAAAGCAAGTCTATGGTCAGAGTTTACAACATTCAAGAAGAAGCCAACTCAAAGTATTAGTGACTATGTCACGAAGATGAAGGATCTGGCAGATAGTCTTGGATCCATAGATGAAGATGTTGAAGATCACAGATTGATTGCTCAACTACCTGCAGGTTTAAGAGGGGATGAAAGGTGGAAATCTTTTGTCTTATCAACAAAACGTTCATTAATTCATTATGTTCCAGATTTGAATCAATTACTTGGTTTGATGCTCACATATGAGCAAGACTTGAAGGGAGATGGAGATAAAGGACAAAGTTCTGCAATGTACATGAAGAACAAGAAGAAAGGAGATAAAGGTAAAGCAAAGGATGAAGAAAAATTTACTTCTCAAGTTTATTATGCAAGATGTAAAGGCACTGGCAGAGGAAGACCAAGAGGTTTTGGAAGAGGAAGAGGTAATCAGAATAACAACAAGAAGGCTTGTTGGATTTGTGGATTGAGCAATCATTTGGTTCATGATTGTTGGCACAATCAACAAGGACCAAACCAGAATCAAAACAACAATAGAAGAGGCCGAGGTGGAAGATATCAAAGTAATTTTTAGAGAGGAAGAAAAAATCCAAGAGGAGGCTATGGTAGAGGTGGAGAAAGAAGTTGGGGACAGAATCAATCCTACAACACCACCTACTACAACTATGCAAATGACACACAGAATGAAAGTCATACATCATTGATGATGAATTCAATCAGCACATCAGATAAAGAAGATCTAAAGGTATTTTACATTGACTCTGGATGTTCTAATCATTTGTCACGAAACATAGAATTGATTTCACAATTGGAAAAAGGCATTTCTAGTCATACGGTTCAAACAGGTGATAATACAAGACAGTGTGTACATTCAATTGGAAAAGTGAAATGCAAGAGTGGAGCAGATTTGCTAACCAATGTTTTGTATGTTCCACAATACCTAAAAACTTGATTAGTGTGGGACAAATAGTTGAAAAAGGTTTTCAAGTCAGGTTTACAAATGAAGGAGTATTTGTTGAAGATCCAGAGAATGGATATAATTAGATTGTCTATGGTGAGAAAGAAGGTAGACTCTTTACTTTAAGAGTACAAGGGAACATTGGTCAAGCTTTGCTCACACATGGTGAAGGAGTGATTACAGAACTTGATCTGTGGCATAAGAGAGTAGGTCATTTCAATGAAAGAGGAATTAAAGCTATGGTTGCTAATCAGTTTGTACTAGGACTACCAAATATGCAGAGTCAACATATGGTTTATAAATGTGAAGCATGTCAATTGGGTAAAGCACACAGGTTACCATTTCAAAAGAAAGGATTCAAACATGATGGAGTACTTGAGCTCATTCATACAGATGTATGGGGACCAAGAAAAGAACGATCTATCAGTGGCTCAAGGTATTATGTTCTTTTCATTGATGATGCTACAAGATGGATAGCTTTATATGTCTTGAAGGAAAGATTAGAAGTGTTTGGAGCTTTCAAGCATTTTCATGCATATGTAGAGAGAGTCACAGGTCAAAAGCTTAAGAGACTGAGGTCTGATGGAGGGGGAGAATGCTTCTCCCAAGAGTTCAATGATTATCTTTGGAATGCAGGTATTAAGAGAGAAATAACCTGCAGGTATACACCACAACAAAATGGTGTAGCAGAAAGAAGGAACATGACTTTGGTTGAGTTTGCTTGAGCTATGCTAAAGGAGAAAAATTGTCCAAATTATCTTTGGGCTGAGGCTATAAATACAACTACATATCTTGTGAATAGATTACCATGTGCAGCTATCAATGGAATGACTCCATATGAAGCTTGGTGGGCTAAGAAACCCACACTAGATCATTATAGAGTGTTTGGATCAATTGCATATGCTTATGTGCCATCACAACTTAGACATAAACTTGAACCAAAGGAAGAAAAATATATGTTCATTGGTTATGATGAAAAGCAGATGGGTTACAGGTTGTGGAATCCTCTAACCAAACAATTTCTTGTTTCTAGAGATGTTACATTTGATGAACAAGAAAAGTTGGTATGCAGATCAAATTCATACAATTGAAGAATTTAAAGAAGAGATAAGAAGATGTGAGAAAGGAAAATCAATTGTGCAGGTGAACAGAGATGAAGACTATATGCAAGCAAGTACATGCAGAAGTGGATTAACAAGAAGGAATGAAGAAGCTCCTATATTTGATGAAGAGGTGTATCCAAACACTTATGAAGAATGTGAACCAAGAAGATCAAGGAGGACTAGAAGACAACCAGAAAGGTATTCCTATGATACTTCTTACATAACTCAGAAGAACTATGCATATATGGTCAAAGATGATGAAGAACCTATTCCTAAACCAAATGGTAAGAAAGTAATTGGAAATAAATGCGTTTATAAAGTGAAGAAGCTTGTAGATGGAAGTATAGCCAGATACAAAGATAAACTGGTGGTGAAAGGCTATGCCCAGACCTATGGCATAGATTATGATGAGAAATTCAGTCTTGTAGCTAAGATGTCAACTATAAGGACAATCATTGCTATTGCAGCTTCAAAAGGATGGACCCTAAGTCAATTGGATATAAAGAATGCATTTTTGAATGGATACATATGAGATGAGGTATACATGGAACAACCTCAAGGGTTTATAGATTCCAGGCCAAATTTTGTTTGCAGACTGAGAAGAGCACTCTATGGATTGAAGCAATTTCCAAGAGCATTGAACTATAGACTGGTGAAGTATCTAAATGACCTTGGATATCAAAGTTCAAAAGCAGATCCAAGTCTACTTATCAAAAGAGCAGAGGAAGGTACAATCTACATTTGTATTTATGTAAATGACATTATAATCACAGGTACTTCATATGAAGGAATCAAGGAGGTAAAGATATTGCTTGAGAAAGAGTTCAAGATCAGTGACCTAGGAAAGTTATCATACTTTTTTGGTATGGAAGTCACCTATATAGATCATGGCATATATGTATCACAAGAAAGGTATCTTCTGAATCTATTGAAGAAGTTTGATATGGAAAATTGCAGAGAAGCTTCAACGCCACTTGAAGTTAATCACAAGCTCAGTAAATATGATGGTGCAGAATCCAAAGATATGAGGAAGTATCAATCTCTTGTGGGTAGTTTGATTTATGCTACACTAACAAGACCTGATCTTAGTTATGCAGCGGGAGTGTTGTCACAATTCATGCATTGTCCAAAGGACCCACATTGGATTGCAGGTCAAAGAGTTCTTAGATATATCAAAGGAACTATAAAGGAAGGATTATATTATCCTCTTACATCAGATTTGAAGTTGAGAGCCTACAGTGACTCAGACTGGGCAGGTAATCAAGATGATAGAAGATCAACTCATGGGTACATGATATACATTGGGGATAAGCTTCTAAGCTGGTGTCCAAAGAAACAACATACAGTAGCATTATCATCAACTGAAGCTGAGTACAAAGGACTTGTGGAAGCTGCTAAGGAGGTCATATGGATGCAGACATTATTCAAAAGCTTGGGCATTGATCAAGGTATACCTACAATACATGGAGATAATATGAGTCCACTTTATCTTGCAGCAAATTCACTATTTCATGCAAGAACAAAACATATAGAGATACATTATCATTTCCTGAGAGAAAAGGTAATGGAGAAAGAAATTGAAGTGGAGTACATTTCTACAAAAGATCAGATAGCAGACATAATGACAAAGAGCTTGGATGGTGTGAAGACCAGCACATTTAAAAGCATGGCAGGAGTAAAAGAAAAGAAGATGATATGAAGAAACAGGGAATGTCAATCAGTGATTGAGGGGGAGCTGTTGGAGAAACAATCACTAATTGGACATGTATTTGAAGGTCAAAGCTTTAGAAGAAAACCACATGCCTATGTGAAGGGACAAATTCACAAGTGTATTATATTTGAAAAGTTAGTTCACTTTAGTTCTATAAGTATTTTAAAAATCACGAGAATAAGAAAATCTATATAAGTTAGTTTGTATCAACTGACGCGAAGAGGAAGACAATGAGAAAGTGAGTTAGTACTCATTTTGTATGACTCAGTATAGTCGGGCTTCTCTGAGTGCGAAAGCACTTGTAAGCTTCTGAGTTTTTATAGCTATGATAAGAACTAGTTAAGTTATATGTATAAGTCTTCTTCTTCCATCTCTAGAGTTTGTCTTCTGTGAACTGTTTTTTAAAAGTTGACGTTTTCCAAGCAAGTCCATGCCTGGCATCGAATCTCTACTTATAAGTCATATTTTCATTTATCTATTTCATTCAGTGCTTAAGTGTTTGTAAATCATGACTGTTGGAGCAACTCGATGCCTGGCATCGAATTCCAGTTGATAAGTCATGTTCTAAGTGTGCATGAAATCACCTATTATTTTGGTATCTGAAAGCTTCAGGTTTTATGGGGGAAGTTGATGCCTGGCATCGAACTGCTGAAAAGTGGCTGAAAACACCCCAAGTCGATGCCTGGCATCAAATTCTCATTGCAAGTAGATGCTAGGCATCGAATTCCATTTTTAGACACGTGCTTTTTACTATAACAAGAAGAATTTCCAATTTTGGTAGTTATACATAGTCATATTCTGAAGGCCATAACTTGAGTTCTAGAGATCCGTTTCTTGCAAATAATAGCTTGTTGGAAAGCTCTTCTCTTATAATTTTATCCACTAAACGATCTTGAAGAAATAATATTTTTGATAAGAGAAATTAGCAAAATACTAAAGGTATGTCATTTCAATGACTAGAAAAATCTGAAGAAGTAAAGTTGTTGGTTTTCGCTATCATTTCTCAAAGTTTTGAGTGGCAATGAGTTAATGGTGACCATAGAGGTTGTCTAGTTTCAGGTTAATTCATTTCTTGTGGTGTTTCACACATCAACAGTTAGGAAGACCTAGAGTGGTATGAGGGCAATCTATCATTTACTCTTAGATGGGTTTGGAGTCATTTGTTATGGGACTTTGTTCTATATTTTGGTCAAAGTCTCTGCAAGTTTCAGCAACTCATCCGCATCTAGTTTGTCAGCAGACGCACAAAAAATTTCTACTCGACTTCTAGACACGAATGCACCTTTGCTACCGTGGGCGATTTCACCCATGAGTTTGTTGGAGGGCCGCTGTTTGAAGGAGACATACGAACGGCCGTGAGACGGGTAGATGTTGAATGCACTCCGACAAGGTGAATGCTAAACAACGTTGAGAGGGATAGATACTGAATGCTTCTCGTGCAGGTTGTAATGCTCCTGCAGACTAGAATGGCTGATACGACGATGACGAAGAACCCGGTCTAGATCCGTAGAAAATGTCCTTTATTGAGCATGAGGGCGTGGACATGGTTGAGACGGGTCGCAATGGAGCAGTTGCTCGGGGGATATTTTAATTCTGAGACGAGCGAATTCACTCACACATGCTGTAGGTAGCTTCGGAATCAACGACCAGTGACGATGGAGAAAAAGTAATTTATCTCGCTCAGATATCATGCCGTAGGCAACTCTAGAATCAAGCCACGGTCATAGGCTTCCAGAGTCATTTTGGATACCATTGCGGAAGCTATTGCAGATGGAGTTAATCTTCTCCATCTGCTCTTTGATCTCTGTTTCTCGTCATGAACAGTGCGAACAAATAGAGTGCTCTGTTCTGATACATTAAAACTCTCATGGAACTTCAAACGCTCTACTTGTGTAACTGTTGATTTGAAATGCAGTGTTGAGAAACACTGTTATTATGATATTAGTTCTTACAAGCACTTTTTATTGACAGGGATAATGCAAAGCAACAAAGATAAAATCAAAGATGCAAGATTAACAAAGAAAATGATGCAATAAGAAAAAAATGATGATGATATAAATCATGCTCCAAAATGAAAGGTGGGAGGGAAAAGAAGAATAGGATTAGTGAGTGTAAACACTTTTATTATAAAATTGAAATATGGGAGGAAGGGAGGGATTAAGAGAATATGACGCTAAGCGACCATGAGGAAGATAACAAGAATTGAACTTAAGAAGTTGGAACCTTAAAAAGAATAACCTATGCTCTGATACCATGTTGAAATGAACAAGGACTACTCCTACTCGACTAGTAATCACACAATTAACAAACTATGGAGGAAGAAATAAAATATATGAAAACATGATGAAATGAATTAAAATGGAAATGGAAATGACTTACATGAGATGCTCTATGAGCATGGTGACTCCATGAGGAGTGGAAGTGCACTCTTGGCAATGAGCTAGAGTGGAATGAGTGAAGGAGAGGCCTTGCTTATATGGTGTTTGGGAGAATTCGCTTGCATGTGGGATAAGTGAGATTGCATGATAATGAAACTAGGTTTGGACAAAAGGGTGGAGCATGGAACTCTCAACACTTGCTACGTTTGCAACAATGAATAACATTTTTGTTGAATACCAAGCTTTTGTTCTTGTTTTCTTTGATGATATACTTGTCTATAGTGAGAATGAGAATGACCATGAAAAAATTTAGGAGCAATTTTTAATTTGTTATGCAAAAGAAAACTTTATGCCAGTCATGAAAAGAGTTACTTTTTCCAAAAAGAATCTAATAGATCATTTTGGACATATTGTTTCTAGTCAAGGTATTCATGTAGATCCAAAGAAAACTAAAGTAATTCAAGAATGGCCTATATCTCAATCTTTGAATGATGTCAGTTCTTCTCTATGATTAGCTAGTTTTTTATTGAAAGTTTGTAAAAGGTTTTTCTTATTTAGAACTCTCACTTACATTATTGTTGAAGAAAAAGTTAAAATTTGCATTGGGATTAGCACAAAAATGATCTTTTGAAAATCTCAAACTTGCACTTTCTCATACCTATTTTGCAATTACCAGATTTTGCACAACCTTTTCATGTAGTTACAAATGCTAGTGGTTTAGGTATAGGCACTGTATTAATACAAAATGACCATCCTATTGCATTTGAAAGTAAGAAACTTAAACCTTGAGAATCGAATTATAGTACATATGATAAGGAACTATTAGCTATTGTGCATGCTTTAAAAATTTGGAAACATTACCTTATGGATTCAAAAGTCATAATGAAAATAGACCAACAATATATGAAGCATTTATTAATTCAACCATTGATTTGTGACCGACACATTAAATGGCCTTCATTCAAACAAAATTTTGAGCCTATGATTCAATACCAACCTGGCAAAGTTTATTTTGTAGCTGACACCCTTAGTCATTTCCAATGCCCACAAACAAATAATGTTTCTATTAATAATATTTCTATTGTTCATATTCATTCATTTCATGAAAAGATTCCTACTTATGCATCTGATTTGTATTTTTCACAAACATGAAATGCTTTCAATAATTCTTCAACATTTAGTGAGGATCACTACACTTTTGATAATAGATTCTTGTATTTCCAACACCAGGTATGCATCACACAAGGTTTTAAAGAATTTGTTATGAAAGAGATGCATGAACCATCGTACATGGGTCATAGGGGTATACAAAGTACTATTCCTACGTGTAAAGATTTTTTTTTGTGCCCAATATTTAAAAGGATATTGCACAATATGTTTCCCATTGCATTGTGTGTCAATGTGTGAAACACCATCATCGTAAAGCATTTGGATTCTTAATGCCACTTCCTATAGCTAATGGACCATGGGAACAAAACTCTATGGATTTTATTACTAGTCTTCCTATAACTTCATCTCATAATGATATGATTTGGACAATTGTTGATATGTTTAGTAAAAAGCATATTTCATTCCTTGTAAAAAGACTCTTTGTGCACCTCAAGATGCTAAGCTATTTATTAAATGTATTTTTCCACATCATGGTTTTCCAAAAGTTATTCTTCCATATAGAGATGTCTCTTTTTGTAATCCTTCTTGGGTTGCATTATTTCAAAATTTAGGTTTTGAAATAGACTTTAGGTCTGCATTTCATCCTGAAAATAATGGGCAAAGTGTAGCTATGAATAGTACTATTTTAGATCTATTACGTTGTTATTCCTTGGATAATCCAAGTTATTAGGATGAGAAACCTCCTTTAGCACACTTTGCATATAATAACACAACACATACTACTATTGCACATGCACCGTATGAAATTGTTTATGGTAAAAAGCTTTCCACTCCTATGACTCTCACTCAAACTGATACACCTATGGCTCATTGTTTTGCACAAGATCATATTTATATACCTCATGAGGTTCATGAGCACATTAAAAAGAGTCAAGAATGGTACATGCATAATGTTAATAAAAAATGAGTAGCTAAATAGTTCAATGAAAATGACTTTGTATGGTTACGAACAATTAAAAGACTTTTGAAAAATACTTCACAACATCCTAAGGTTAAACTACCACCACATTATTATGGACCTTTTCGTATTATTCAAAAAATTAATGAGAATGCTTTTAGATTAGACATACTTTCTCATTGCAATATACATAATTCTTTTCATATCAATTTATTGAAATTGTTGAAAGGAACTCTACCACTCACTCCTATTCTAGATGACCCTTCTTTGCTAGAAGAGGATGCTGAAATTTTAATTTCAGAGAAAATACTTGATTATGATGTTACTACTACATGCACATGTAACCAATATCATAAAATTTATTTAAATATAAAAATCACTCACTTGAAGAATCTCAATGGATTCATAAGACATCACTAAATCCACATTATGACCACTTGATTTTTTCTTGTGATTGCTCACTGATGGGGCATGTGACTGGCCATCCATGTCTATTTTATTTTTATCAACTAAGGTCAGTTCCTCATCAAATGGGAGACATATTATACTTTATGGAATAATGGAAGGCTAAATGGATTTTAATGCCTTGAGGTTTTTAATGTCTTTTGTGTTTTGATTTAGAACGTGAAGATTCATGAGGGTGTTAACACACATGGACTTATTCAGATATTTTTTGAAGTTATTTAAAAGAATATTTATATGATAGTTATTTTTATTATTTTTGTTAAAATAATATATCTTTTTAGAAAGAGATATTTTTGTAAAAACAAAAAATCACAATTTTGTAAACAAAGTAGATTTTTGTAAAAAGCACGCTTTTCACAGTGCCTCGATCATGTATCTTCTATTCACGAAATAATAAAAAATACCCATAAATACACATGCTCTGAAAGACTCATCCATGAGAGTTTGTGAGGGGAGATTGTACCCAATCTAGTGTCAATTCTCTTGTCTCTTTCTATTTTGTTTATGCTTTTGTGAGATTTCATTTCTGTACTTTCCTCTACATACATGTGATTGTGGGATCTGAAGGTCAATAATGCAAATATAGATATAAAAAGTATCCTAATATATTTCAGGAGAGATGCTTGATAGAAATAAGAAAATGTATTTAAAAAGATCCAAACCTTGGATAATGCGATTTAAATAAAATGCATTTTCTAAATATACAACATTTTGGCGAACTAGATCTTGATAAAAAAGAGTGAAGGATTTTTTTTCTGGTTAGGGAACATTGTACTTATGTGTCAATTTGTATGTTTTTCTCTCCCGTTAAGTGTTTCCAACCTAGACTTCTATGCAGAAAAAACAAAAGTT
Source organism: Ceratopteris richardii (assembly GCA_020310875.1). NCBI lineage: Eukaryota > Viridiplantae > Streptophyta > Polypodiopsida > Polypodiales > Pteridaceae > Ceratopteris > Ceratopteris richardii. The sequence goes on from CM035435.1 coordinate 99,775,957, forward strand.
AGTTCATGGTGCTTCTATAATGCTTATAAAAGAGTGTGTGCACATTCTAAACGTCTTTTATCACTTGATAAATGTACGAATATAATAAAAAAGGATTCGAAACGAGTTTTGGAACATTTTAAAAATCTTTCATTATTTGTAAAAGCATGCATTAATACTAAAAGGAGCACTAAAGCCATTTTGATTTGTACAACCGTACAAAAGAAGTATGAATTGTTCCTATATTGTTCTTCTACCTAGTTTTTATGATTAAGAGAGAGAAAAAGCAATGTGGTTCTTTTAGCTTTGATCCATGTGTATTTTTCGATCATACTATATTGTATTTTCGACCTTCTTTTGTCTTGCTGATTGTCATGTTCTCTCTTAAGGATCATTCTTCAAGTCTCCAGCAATTTTGGTAACATAGGACTTATTGTGTCTACACTTGTTCTATTGATACGTGATCTTATCAGTTCTTTTGTGGCAAATCCTCCACGGGGGAATTTGACCAATGTAAAAGCTAATTGAATTGACCAATGTAAAAGCTAATTGAATTTGTAGAGCGCGTCTATGGTGTAAAACATGCATTCATGACAATGAGGACTTGGGACAACTCTTCTTTTCATGCCCCAAGTCAATGTTGATCTGGCGGGCCTTTGGGAGATTCATGTTGCTATAGGGACAAAAGGTGAGACCCTTTGCAACATTTGGAGAGAGAATTGTGCTGCCAACTTTGGTAGCCCTCCTAAAGAATGGTTGATCAAAGGATCTCTTTTCCTCTTAGGAAATAAGAATTTCCAATTGTAAGAAGCTTCCACCTTTTATACATCATAGAATGTTTTTCCTTAAGAGAAACAAGATTAAAACCGAGTGAGCCCCATGAGGACGTCGAAAGGGTTATCAACATTCTTTGTGATGTCTTCTAGCAAGTTTAAACAACCCTTGCTTTGTAGGATTCCGGGGGGTCTCATTATTGCTAGGCGCATTCAAATGTACAATTGTTCTTTCTATTAATTAATGTTTGGAAGCGTAAGTTATTTATTTTGGCTCCACAGTTCAAGATACAAAATTTACTTTTTTCATGGATTATGATGTAATGCGTAAAGATACAATATTTACTTTTTTCATGGATTATGATGTAATGCGTTTCTCTACTTTATTGTAAGCAGACAGTAAATTACTTATGCCGCTCAATTAGTTGGCGGAGATCTGTTACTGGTTGGTTTTAGGTGTCCACCTTACTTTTTCTCAATCATAGTCAAAGTTAAAAGGCTTCCGAAGATGCCTTACTTTCCTTGACCCAAACTTCATAGGCATTTCAATGACGTCAAGTCTAATTCCTGATGTGCTTTGTCGGACGAGAAGGATAAAGACCAAATGTGAATGTAGTCTTCCATGTTGGAGATGACGTCTGCAGAAGGTCACGATAAAGGGACTGCGCAGCCTCTAAAGAAAATTGTTTTGATCAATGCGGCAGCACTGATGTCATATGGTTCATTAATCGCCCACAAGCACAATTGCGAGATTCAGTATTACAGTAAGCACTTTGTTACTTCTAAATGCATGTGCACAATAAACTCAACAGTATTCTCCCACGCTTGTTTTCTGCTCCAAATGGATCCATTTCATCTATCCAATCCACATGTATATATGCGCTTCGCTTGCGAGTCGACTGTACTATAGTCTATGACCATTGCCCACAATGACGATAACATGCATACATTCAACCTCCAACACAGCAAACAGCTACGTGCCGCTCCGTCCGCTTGGCCGTGGATCCTCTGGAGCCATCACTCTTGCCCTTGCAATTCCCCAGGGATACCTCTGCGCTCTCAAGTCCTCTGTGTCGCCCGCTACGGCGTCCCTGCTCCTCAGGGAGATTCACATCCTTCGGTCTCTTGATTCCCCTTTCGTGATCAAATACTTAGGATCACAGATGTGTCCCGACAATTCTGTTCCCAGCTTCCATGTTCTTGAATTTATGGATGGGGGTAGCCTGGCCGATGTCGTCAGACGCTCAGGAGGGCGCCTACAGGAACCTCTTGTACGTCAGTACACCCGATCCATCGTCCAGGGACTCTGCTATCTACACAGTAGGGGTATCGTTCACTGCGACATAAAGGGGCAGAATATCCTTGTTGGTTCCTCAGGTGTTAAAATTGCGGACTTTGGGGCCGCGAAGCATATCAACGCACCATTGCATGAAAGGGAAGGAGACCACCCTGCTTCTGAGCAAACAGAATTCAGTGGGACACTTCTCTGGATGGCTCCAGAAGTGGTGCAATGTTCTGAGCAAGCGTTCCCGTCTGATATATGGTCCCTCGGGTGCACCGTCCTAGAGATGCTCCAGGGACGCCCTCCGTGGGGCCATCTCTCAGACATTGCTGCGGCGATGTACAAGATCGGATGCTCGGAGGAATCACCACCGATGCCACAGTCAATTTCGTCTGATGCAAAAGACTTTCTTCTGCACTGCTTGCGAAGAGATCCAGCAGACCGCTGGACCGCAGCCCAGCTTTTGAGCCATCCCTTTTGCCAAGTACAAACTGAAGATATCTGTAAGGATGAATCTTCATCCCCGCGGGGCATACTTGATAATTCCTTCACAAGCCCGCTAAACTCGAAAATTACGTCTGATTCTGACTCTGCGTCTGAAACAAGCGAGTCGTTCCGTGACCTCGACTTCTGTAATTTGTATGGGCCTCCACACCAAGAAATGGCCAAGGATGCATCTGTGGATTCACTCTCTCCTGGACAGAGGAAGAGGAAACATATAGATGCATTCAGCTCCGATGAACTTCGTTGGATCACAGTTAAGCGATCCACAAAGCCCAACAGAGATTGTAGGTCCATTCTAACAGAAGGCCACAGAGCAGGAACTGTTCAGGTTAAAAGGGCGTGCGATGTGAGCTTTGCCGCTGCGATGTTCTTGAAAACCAGGAAACCAGTGGGGTGAATAGTGAGTGAATGAGATCAAACATCCTGGTCCGTAACGTATCGGATAAGTTCTTGTGCAGTGAATCTGCTGCGACATCAGAGATCCGCATGATTTAAAAGTCTGGGGAGAAGTTCTTGAGCTGTGAGTCTGCCCCGACATCGGAAGGATCGCATGATCTACACGTCTGTAAGATAATCCAAAGGTCTGGCCAAGACCTTCAAGGTCAATGCTGGCGAGATCTTTATCCCGATACTGTGAATGTGATCTACATCTAGGACGTTCAGTCCAGCCTCCAGGACGCCAAAGGTTCGCAAATTGCACGGCCTGTATATTTGCGGTACATATGCGGCTTCTGGGATCATAAGAGTAAAGAAGAGTACTGATTCCATGAATTCATTTTGCGCCCAACAATCAAATAGTTCTCGAGAATTCTGGGTTCACTTAAGGTCCGATGAACTCGACCTCTGCTTCATTATTGTAAAATTGATTACTTCTAATAAGCGGCGATTACTTGAAGTCTTCCTCTCTCTCTCTCTCTCTCTCTCTCTCTCTATATATATATATATATATATATATATATATATATATAGAAAACACTTCATAAAAATAAAAATTCCTCTCCATATTTTACGAGACACCTCGTGGGAGCCGAGCCCAACTCTATTTATGAGACATCAATGTGTTCTTATCTTTAAGAGAGGGATCTTATTGTTCGTAGATGAAATGATTGAGATCTTGATTCTTATTTTGGGACAAATAAAATGTACTATTTCATTTTTCTTTCGAATCAAAAAAATTGTTAGAACGGTTCCTAGAGCTCTAATCTTCTAGAATCAGTGCAACATATGAGGAGCTTACCCACGTTGTCCATACAAATGTTCACGCTTCGACATCGGTATGATCATTGAAAATATCTTTAAAGATCCCGTTACGCATACAGACGGTGATTTGATCATCCGTATGACCTGTTAGAGTTAGATGTATGCGGAAGCACGTGAACAGCATAAGGAAGAAGAAGAAGCTTGCAGCACAACACACAATACTGAATGTATTACTAGAGAATGTACAAAAATAAGTAGCCCATTAGGGCAATAGGCGTATATACAAGCCAAGGGCAAAAAACCTCCTAAAGAGGGAAAAAAGTGCCCCGGCGGTCCTAGAGTGTTCACACACATTACTACCTAAATTTTTCAACAATTCCCCCTGCGAGTGATGCGGTGAACAAGTAGCTGGAACTCATGTACAAGGAAGTGCCAAGCTATGTGGAAATCAGTCCACAAAAGGAAGTAAGCCCAGAGCTTTGCGGAAAGCTTCAAACTTCTCCCTAGCCAGAGCCTTCGTGAAAAGGTCTACAATGTTCTCCTGCGTGGGCACATATGCCAAGCTAGTCTCCCCATCAGAGAACCTCTCCCTGACATAATGATAATGCACCTCAATGTGCTTAGTGCGAGCATGGAACATAGGGTTCCTCGCAACTGTCAATGCGCTCCGACTGTCAGTGAAGATGGTGGTGGCAGAAGACTGACCAACACTTAAATCAACCATAAGGCGTCTAAGCCACACACACTCAACAGTAGCTGTCTCAGCCTCACAACTGGAAGTGGCCAGAGTAGGCTGCTTCTTGCTCAACCAAGATAATACATGAGCTACCAAGCATGAAGCAAAAGACACTAGTGGACACAGGAGTTTCATAGCAACCAACCGAGCTTGAGCCAGAAAAAGCATGCAAATCTCGTGGTAGTGATCCCCCCTTGGGATAAAACAACCCAAGTAGCTGAGTACCACTCAAGTAGCGAAAGATGCGCTTAACCGCCTGCCAATGCTTGATACCTAGGCAATGCATAAACCTGCTCATCTGTGAGACAACAAACTGAATATCTGGCCTAGTAATGCATAAGTAAATCAGGCATCCAACAGCCTGCTGATAGACGACAACATCAAATGCATCTCCATCATCATGAAGACTCAATCGTAACCCTATCTCCATAGGAGTGGCAATAGGCTTACAGTCTTCAAGGCCAAAACGCTACAATAATATGTCAATATATTTCGTTTGACACAAAGTCATTCCACCATCAACTTGCATAAAAGCCCAAATAGTGATGCAAATGCCCCGAATCAGACATCTCAAATGAGGCGTGCAAAGGAGCCTTAAAATCAACAATATGCTTCTCGTTAGGACCAGTGAGCAGCATGTCGTCAACATAGACAACAATGATCAGAAGCACATCATTGGCACGCTTAACATATAAGGTGCTTTCAGTTGGACTATTCTCAAAACCATGTGCAATCAGATAGGCATGTATCTTCTCATACCAAGCACGTGGTGCTTGCTTTAAACCATATAATGCCTTCTTTAACCTGCACACCTGGTTTTCATGCCCTTTTTGCACAAAGCCACGAGGCTGAAAAACATACGCTTCTTCATGCAAGTCACCATTCAGAAATGCAGTTTAATGTCCAATTGATGTACATTCCAACCATGATGGGATGCAAGTGCACAAATGCTCCGAACAGTAGTCATACGGCATGTAGATGCAAAGGTCTCATCAAAATCAATGCCTCTTAGTGCCAATGGCCTTCTTTCCAGGAGGCAAGTCACATAAAGACAAGCCATCCAATTTTCTGAATTTTGTGCTTCATCAAACGAAATAGGCTCATTCTCATCACAGAGACTATGAGAGCCTGATCTAGTACGATATGATAGAGATGCATCTAATTTGTTGTCACGCAAGGTCTGCACCATCTATTTTGGCATAGTTCTTGCATGCTCAATATCATCTCTCTCATCAATAAGTGCATCATGTACATCTGCATCAGAAATGGAATTATCTGCATCATCACATGAAACCTGCAAAGGCTCAGAAGTTCCTTCATTAGGACCAGCACTAGATTATCCACCTGTAAAAAGAGGCAGCAAAGTATCATACATGTCCTTGGAGCTAACAGATGTCTCCTTCGTACATGAAAGCAATGGGTGAATAGCATCTTCCACCAAAACAACATCATGGCTAACCGTCTGTGGATGATACAGATGATAGCCTTTACTTTTAGAACTGTACCCAACAAAAATACATTTTACTACTTTATCCTCCAATTTTCTACGATATTGTTCAGGCACTAATGCATATCCTCCATGAGCTACAAATGGCTTGCGGTCATGCCAAGCCTCATATGGAGTGATAGATTGCAGCGCTTTAGTGGGACACCTGATCAGTACATATGCTGCACACATGACAACCTCAAGCCCGAAACTATGTGGTAAAGCCTAACTCTTGACCATACACCTCGCCATCTCCATGAGTGACCTGTTCTTTCGTTCAACAACTCCATTCTGTTGAGGTGTATACGGCACTGTACACTGGTGTTTTATCCCACGTTCAGAGAGAAATGTATTAAAATCAGAAGACATATATTCCTCCCCTCGATCAGAATGGAGGGTGCCCATTTTACATGCTGACAGATTTTCAGGCAAAACCAAAAACTGTTTGAAGCACATGAGCACTTTAGACTTTGCCTTCAATGGATATACCCATGCATGCCTGGAAAAATCATCGATGAAAGTCACGAAGTAAAGATAATTCCCAAAAGAAGGTGTCTACGTAAGATCACACACATCACTATGTACAAGCTGCAATTTTTTAGTAGCCGGAACTGAATCATCTTTTGGAAAGGACGAATGTTGCATTTTGCCCAAAATACAGCCTTCACAAACATGTTTTCTAGGTGCCTCAAGTTTGGGCAAAGAGGACACCATTTCATATTTCTACAGGTGTAGCAAACTAGCAAAATTTAGATGACCAACGCATGCATGCCAAAGCTTTGCATCTGACATAGCCTAAGAATCATTTACTGCACATGCCAAATCATTTACAGATCTTTCATAATCTATGAGCTTATATAGCCGACGACATAAAATGCCAAAAGCAATAATCACATCGCCATTTGACGAATCATGAACTGTACACCTATCATCAACAAATTTCACAACCAAGCCAATCTTGGCTAATGCAAAAACTAATAACAGATTTTTCTTGATCCTTGGCACAAACAAAGCATCTGACAAAGTGAAAGAACTACCATCTGCACTAGTCAAAATGATCTTACCAACTCCCATAACAGGATAAAGGAGTTGTTGGCGCATGTAACAGTATTCCTTGCAAGGGTAGGCTCGAGTGAAGAGAAGAAACTACGCAGTGAGGTAATATGTTTGGTTGCCCCATTGTCAAAATACCAAACATCTAAGTCTACTGTAGACATGCACTACTCATGAGAACATGGGTCGAGACTGTAGAGAGTAGTAAACACCCATTCTTCTTTCTGCACAAGATTAGGAGACTGTGTTTTTAAAGACGAGGCCTCTACAACAACCATTCTAGCCTCTTTCCTCTTTTCCTCTTTAGCAGCCAGTTTTGGATAGTTCTTTATGATATTATCTTTCCCTTTACAGTACTTACAAAACAATTTCTGCTTTTCTGATTTCTTCTCATCTTTATCTTCCTTCTTCGAATATGCAGAATTAGTAGATTTCTGCTTACTAGCTGAAGAGCTCCATTTTCCTTTGCCCTTCTGACTAGCCAGGAAAGCTTGATCTGCAACTCGCATAATGGACCTGTTCTCCCTGGACTGATCTTCCTGGAACAGAATAGAGACTAACTCCTCAAATGATAAGGCATTTGGATTGCCTTTCATCATCAACTGAAGAGTAGAAGCAAGACTCTGATATGAATCAGGAAGACCATTCAAAACGGTCTGCACAAGTGAGCTATTTGGTATAACCTCATACGCAGAAATCAACTGTTCCTTCATGTCTTTGATCTTCGTTAGGAAACTGTCCATAGAATCACCTTCATTCATGTGCTCACTCTCCAACTCTTTTCGGAGGTAAGCAACACGAGCCTCATTCCTAGCTTGGTACAATGTGGTAAGTGTATCCCAAGCATCCTTAGCTGTTCTACAAGAGCGAATGTGAGGAATAATGGCACGTTTGATAGACAAAGCTATCAATGCATGTGCTTGGGCATCTCTGCCATCCCAGCAAAAACCGCAACACGAACAGGAATATGCAGAATATCACCATCTTTGACACCTTCTGCATCAGCTTCAGTACGTGCAGTTGTAATAGTTGCAGGTGTGATAGGACTTTTTTTGACACCCTTCACAATGTTCCACAGTCCTTTTGCAACCAACACATGTCGAATCATATAAGCCCATAACAGGTAGTTGGTACCATCCAACTTATCCTCAACAGCCAACATACGGAATACATCACTGCTTTCAACCATGGCAAGTGAGTAAAATACCTTGATGCAAAAAATTGACTGTATCTCAAAAAGTTGAACAAAACTGCCTAGATGAATTCTACTAGACTTGTAGCAGACTTTGAGACGCTTATACTGGCGGACAGAAACTAGTATATACCTTTGGAACAAAAAGATGAAATAGCCTACACAAGCGCTACGATAGTGCATGCAGAGGCCGAAATGAGCTTAGATCGCGATTTCAGCACCACAAAGCGAAATAGTTTTGATCTCAAAAACACGCTTAGTATGCTCACCAAAGTTCGCGCGATTCTGAGACTCCAACCAGAGGAGTGTCGATGGCGCCCTAGATGAAGCAACGACCTGCTCTGATACCAATTGTTGGAGTTAGACGTTTGCGGAAGCACGCGAACAGCACAAGGAAGAAGAAGAAGCTTGGAGCACAACACACAATACTAAATGTATTATTACAGAATGTACAAAGATAAGTAGCCCATTAGGGCAATAGGCATATATACAAGCCGAGGGAAAAAAACCTCCTAAAGAGGGAAAAAAGTGCCCCAGCAGTCCTAGACTCTTCACACACATCACTACCTAAATATATCAACATGACCGTTTAAAACGGATCATCGGTATTTATTTCCATTGCTTACATAGGCACCAGTATAGGCATCGACATAAGCCTTGGTAAGGCATCCATTATCTATTGGAACTACCGATGCTTATACCTGTGCCTATACCAATGCCGATACCCATACCCATACCAACACATATATCGACATCGTCTTTTAAACATACATAGAGCCGAGAGCAAAAATTCGATATTTTTCACGCCATTAGAATTGAGTAGTGCTTCTGTCAAACTTCCGTGCACGAACTCAATTGTGACCTACATTGTCTTGTGCACACACACACACACATCTCTCTCTACACACACACACACTCGCTCTTTAGATCTTACACACACATATACACACATGCATACACATACATATGCATACATACATTGACACACATACGTACACACACACAAAGATACACATATACATACACAAACATACGCATACATACATATATACATACACAAAGATATGCATACATACATTCACACACATACATACATACACAATATTACATACACACATGCATACTACATACTCATACATACATACACACACACATACATATATATATATATATATATATATATGCATATATATATATATATATATATATATATATATATATATATATATATATATATATATATATATACACACACACATATATATATATATATATATATATATATATATATATATATATATATATATATATATATATATATATATATATATATTACATACTCACATACATATTCATGCATACGCATGCATGCATAGACA
>CM035435.1:99788040-99928040 GCA_020310875.1 Ceratopteris richardii
ATATATATATATAGATATATATATATATATATATAAAAGAAAAAAATTACAATATATAATTAAACGTATATTAAAAAATAGGATTTTAGTATAGATAAATAAATATGAAAATAGCTAGTGTGTTAATTTATTATGTATAATTAAATTTATAAAAATAGGATTCTAGGATTTTCTATCAAATTAGATATATAAAATAGAAGTAGGGTTTTTGTGCTATTTAGACATGCATACATACATATACACATATACGCACATAATATACATACACATACACATATATATATATACACATGCATACACACATATACATGTTTTAGGTCTAGCCTCTTACGATTAGGGTTTAGGGTTTGTACACATGTATAACATATATACACATATACACATATAATACATATACATATATACATATATATACACATGCATACACACATATACATGTTTTCGGTATAGATCTTTAGGATCACGGTTTTAGGTTTTTTACATAGATATAATAAAAATAAATATATATAATTAACTTTAAAAAAATATGTCCTTGGCATATATATAAATAATATATATAAAAATAGTCTTTACTATAGATTAATAAATATATATATATTAAATGAAATATATATAATCAAATCTATAAAAATTACGAATTTATAATTTATTAATTAAACTAAATATATATAAGAAAAAGAAAAGAGAAAAATTAAAATATAACATTAAATATATATAAAAATACCACTTTAGTATAGATAAATAAATATGAAAATAGCTAGTGTTTTTATTAACTATAAATAATAAAATATATAAAAATAGGATTAGGATGTTTAGGCTAATTACACATGCATACACACATATACACACTCACAATATATATCTATATATATATATATATATATATATATATATATATATATATATATATATATATATATATATATATATATATATATATATATATATATATATATATATATATATATATATATATATATACACACATACACATATATATACACATGCATACACACATATACATGTTTTAGGTCTAGGTCCTTACGATTAGGGTTTAGAGTTTTTACACATGCATTACATAAATAAACATATACACATATAATACATATACATATATACATGTATATACACATCCATACACACATGTACATGTTTTAGGTCTAGGTCTTTAGAATTAGGGTTTTAGGTTTTTTACATACATACAAAAAAATAAATATATATAATTAAATATATAAAAAATAGGTCTTTAGGTTTTTTAGTTTTTTAACACACACACACACACACACACACACACATATATATATATATATATATATATATATATATATATATATATATATATATATATATATATATATATATATATATATATATATATATATATATATATATATATATATATATATATATATTAAAATCATATAATATATATACATATATATATATATATATATATATATATATATATATATATATATATATATATATATATATATATATATATATTAAAATCATATAATATATACACATGCATAGATACATATACATATTTTAGGTTCAAGTCTTTAGGATTAGGGTTTTTAGGTTTAATAAGAAAAATTAAATGTTCTAAAATATCGATATTGTATCAGATGGCTAGTTTGGATCGGTCTGAGAGAATAGCATGTCCTGTACTTAGCGCAAGTATAAAATTTATTGGAAATGATGGGCTTGTACTATAGATGCTAGAGAATATGGATCCTTTGATAAAAGTGGACTATAAAACCTATGCTACCATTCGCATGGTCCCCTTGGTGAGTGGATGGACCCAAATGACATTGCGCTGATAACCTCTCGTGGACAAGAGAGAACAAAGAGGGAGGAAGAAGTACAAGATACTATTAACATTACATAAAATGAACACATGGAAGAAATGCTCGAAGCATTTTATGAGATGGATGAAGATCATGATGGTGGAGAAGATGTCATGGGCCGTTTCATGGACACAACAGAATTTTGCAGGATTAGAAGCTAATGAAGAATATGAGAACATGTGAAGACATCTCCAAGGTTTCATGGACACAACATAATTTCCACGATTAGAAGCTGATGAAGATATCTGTACTACGTGCATCACTCACGATGCTCAATCTGCAATCTATTTATGGATGGTCATATAGTAGTGTCTATGAATTGTTTAGGTAAGTGGATTTGAAATAAACTTTCATTGTTGTATCAAAATAACTTTATTTACTAATACCATTCTCATTGCTTATTGTAGGCTTTTTAAAAATCCGTTTTTGATAGATGGCAATGACGTGCCTCCAACACGTGGAGATGAAAAAGACTGTTACAATCCATTGGAATGGAATACACTAAGATTCATGCTTGTGGGAATGATTGCATCCTCTTTTGGAATGAGTATGAGCATCTCCACATATGTCCAAAGTGTGGAGAAAATAGGTTTAGAGAAGATCTTCTGGGTGAAGCAATCCCCGAAAAGGTTCTTTGCCATTTTCCTATCATTCCAAGAATTAGGAGCATGTTTAGATGCAAATCCATTGCTGAGTTAATGTCATGGAATGTAAAGAGCAGGTCTACGAATGGTGTAATGCAAGCATGTGCTAACTCTGATGCTTGAAAACACATAGATAGTAAGTGTCTAGAGTTTGCTCGTGAGCCTTGGAACTATCATCTAGGCTTAGCTGTGGATGGAGTAAATCCATTTGGTTTACATGGCTCTTCATAGAGCACATGGCCATGTTTGATCAATTAAAACATCCCACCATGGTTGGCCACAAAGAAGGGCCATTTATTATTAGCTCTTATTATGCCAAGTAACTATAAGGTAAAAAAACATGGATGTATACCCTTCTGCACTTGTGGAAGAGCTGTGCACTTTATGGGATGGGATTACTCTACGCAACTTGTGTCAACCTATGAGAAGATGAGACGGGCAAGTGGAAGGCATACTTATGTGGACGATGCATGATTGGCGTAGTTATGGTGAATAATCAGGTTTATCGATTTCGGGTTACCATGCTCGTCCCCTATGCGAACCATGACTCGAAGCATGCTATTCCAAAGCAGTTCAAAAAACTATCTATGAAGGACATCATAGATATTTGCCTGATGGACATGTTTTATGTGAAGGGCAAATTGGTCGACAAGCGTAACGCCAAATGAAAACTAGCAATTGGAAACAACTGTAGGATCTAGGAACACGAATCGCTCGCATGAAATGGTTGTCAATCTTTCATGAACTCCCTCATTGGAGTGAGTTATTGATCAATCATTTGGTAGATGCAATGCATATTTTCAAGAATGTGGGAGAGATTCTCTAGAAGACTTTGATCGAAAAGAAAGAAAACAAAGAAGGAAAAGAGGACTTGAAAGAGCGAGGTTGTATGCAAGATTTTTGGGCAGTTACTAAGCCCTAAAGAACAATATTGTTACCAAGAGCTCCTTGGGTTCTTCATAGGATGGAAGAGCAACAAGTGAAGAAGATGATTTCAGAGTTTTCGACACCTATTGGGTGCATAAGGCGTCTAAAGACTACCTTCACATGAAATGAAGATCTTGGAGTCTCATGATTGGCACAATTTTTTTTTTAAATAAAAGGAAGTTCGGCCTTATCTTACTCTCCCTATAGATTGGCACAAACTTTTACAATTTGTGCTCCCTATAACTTTAAAAGATTGGATTTCAGAGGATGTGCAAACAACCATTTATAAAATCAGTTCCTTGGTATGATGGATCTCTTCTAAAGAGATAAATAGAGTTAGCATAGAGAGTGTGAAACTTAATACTATAGAGGCTGTTTGAATGGTATAGAGATACTTTCCCGCAAGTATTCTCACAATTCAGCTTCATTAATAGGTTCATGTGGTAGATGAAGTTGCAGTAGTAGGAACAGACAATAGTCGATTGATAGTCTTCTTAGAGCACTTCATGAAGGCATTAAAAGGGTTTGTTTGGCAGAAAGCACGTCCAAAGGGCACCATGTCAAAGGGATGACTTGTACAAGAGTCTCTTGTATTCATAACTAAGTTTCTATTCATGTCGGATCCAAAAATGCCTTGCTTATGGAGCGATCATGAAGATGTTCATCTCATAGGTGATGAACCTGAAGGTAAAGGGACATAAAGAAAAATGGATGCAGCTTTTAGAGAGAAGGCAATAAAGTTTTGCATCATTAACTTTGAGTCTATGCAGAAGTGATTAGAAAGGTATGAGCTTGCTAAGGAGACAAACGCAAAGAAAAGAGCTCAGTTTTGAAAGACTCATTCCACTCGATTTTTTTCCCTTTCGAAAAGTCTTCGACATGTTTCGCCCTTTCCAATGAGTAGATGGCAAGATACAACAGTTTCACAAGCAAAGGCAGCGAGTGCAGATATTTCTGAAGAAGAAGAATATCTCCCAAAGGGATGTGATTGGGAGTATTCTTAATACGGTGCACTATGGTCTCATGGACGACACTTTCGAATCATAGGAATCGACAAAAATAAGTCTACTTTTGATAGAGGGGTGATGGTGAACTTTTTCCAAAAAAGTAGAGCTAGTGCAAGAGATGACAATGCTCAATACTGCCAGCTACATTATTATGGAGTGATTCAAGGTATCTTGAAGCTATCCCTCACAAAGTTTGATTACTTTCTTTATGATGTGAAATGATTCAAAGTGGTCACCTGTAGAAGAAACGTAACAATGAGGCGGGATAAGAGTGATTTGCTTCCAGCCGACTCCACAAATTTATGGACAGATGAAAGAGATACATTTGTACTTCCCAAATACTATGAGCAAGTTGTTTTTATGCCAGATTCAAAAGAAGAAGAGTCACTTTTTATTTTATAAGTGTCTTGATGTAGCTGACAAATTTGTGAGAACATACATGTAGAAGAAATTCCATCTATAGTGGACTATGAGATTCATTCACTAGTCGAGGAGGAAGAGATCATTGTCCGAGATGAAGAGGTGTTTGAAGAAGATAAGATACACGATAAAGCAATAGATTATGTTCAAGAAGAAGCTAGCATACCAAGAGATCTAGAAGTCACCAATGTAGAGATAGATATCATTGATGCATCAGATCTCCAAGAGGATGCTAGATAAAAGGATTTTCGGATCAAACACTTGTACATACTTATTCGTCTTTATTTTTTTGCTACGTTGTTTTGTATACTACTATTTCTCTATATTAACTTTATTATCGTATGCTAATCATTTGAGTTCTTTTCTTACAGAGGATGATGGGAGATAGTCCTCCAGTCACTCCACATTCCATGATAAAGGAGTAGTTCTTGGAGATAACAACTTTGCTCCATACAGTTTGGGCACTCTATCATGTTGAAATGGAGTGAACAAGATATATGACAGTGATTTTCCACACTCTTGTACATGCTTCATTAATGGAATATATGGTTCATGGTTCATTTAGCTCATCTCTTTTGTCTCTAATAGTATTTTGCTTTATGAAATCATGTTTTGGTTGCCATTAGAGTACATGTCACATGTACTCGATTTTTTTGGCCATATGTATTGTCTTTTGCTACACACCATCATGGTAATGTTGCTGTATCAATAGGCAATACACTCTAGCCAAAAATGGTTTTGCAGATATGGTCCTTGATATGAGCATCGGTACTCCTAGTAGGGTCATCAATATGTGCGATAGTACTCCCAGCAAGGCTGCCGGTATAGGCACTAGTATGAGCGTCAGAAATAACGTCGATTATACGGATGCTTTTACTGATGCCTATACCATCACCTATACCAGCACTTTGTTACCAAGGCAAATGTTGACCCTTACATCGACTTGATGGTGAAATCGCACCCGTGCATTTGCCGCAATAGAAGCCTCGATATATGCCTGATATGTTGTAGTGAATGCCACTCATGTCTGAATATAGATGTTAAATAACGACACATTCATGCTTGGTTTCATATTTAAAATGGAAAATAGAAATAAAAACTATACAAAAATGGAGACATTACAACATATAAGGCTCATATCCATTCTTATACCGACAAAATTACACATACGAAAAATATCGGGGGCATCCAAATAGTCGTTGGTATAAACATCACTTTCATAATGTTGGTATAAGTGTTGGTATATGCATCGGAATAAGTTTCAATATATGTGACTAAATAAGCACCAGTATAAGGCACGATATACCTATCGATATATGTGTTTGTATGATAGATGATATAGATGTTAGTTTAAGCCTCTATATATGCACCCATATATGCATCTGTATGTCCCTAAGAATACAGATGGTGTAAGCCTTAGTATTTCTCTAGCAGTACCCATCGTATAAGTGTCTGTATATTCCTAGAAATATCGATGACCATATCTACACTTTTTTTCTTTGGGTAGAGTGGAGTGCCCCTTGCCGAAACAACATGAAAATGCTGTTTTGTAGCGAAGGAAAGTACACTCTGCCCAAAAAAAAAAAACCAATTACATGGCATTGTCGTAGAGATTAACATCTCTACATAATTCTGGAACTAAACTCCTATGAGTGGTTAAAAAAATTAGAGAATAAACTCTATGATGATGCTCACTAGTTATAAACATCAAATATATGTTGAACGCTTAATTTACACATTCCATATTGTCTCTATCCTTCCAAGTAATACTTGGATGAGAAGAGTGGGATCAACAAATTGGCCTTGTAAAACTGATGAGAAGATATAGTGGATATACTCCAATGCATGCAACATTAGCAAAGAGAGATGTGCATCTATGCTTATACCTGCGGTACCCTTCCACTTGGAAGGTGAAGATGGGCTATATGAATTTGTTGTTCACTATTGAACTATCAACAGAAAGCTGCTTCTCCCCTTCTCACCCCTTCTGTGAGGAATGAGGAACCATATGAAGTAGCAAGCCTCCAAGTTAAAATGTGTGGCCCCTTCGGTTAAGTCAATCCACTCGTCATCATTTTGTTGTAATTTAATAAGAGAAGTTACTTGAAGTTCTCATGGGTAAGTGAGGATAATGGCGTGCTCCAAACAACAACATTGAATTTTTAAGCAACCTTTGCCTTGTGGGATTTGGAAGGTCACATGCGGGCTAGACACATTCAGCTGTACAATTGTTCTTTCTATTAATTAAATTTTGAAACAGTAGGTTGTTTATTTTGGCTTCAGAGATCAAGATACAATATTTACTTTTTTTCATGGATTGTGATGTCATGCCTTTGTCTAGTTCATTATAAATTATAAGCACACTCCAAGTTGGTTTTAGGTGGTCACCTTACTTTTTCTCAATCAAAGTCAAAGTTAAAAGGCTTCAAAAGATGTCTTACTTTCCTGAACCCAAACTTCAAAGGCATTTCAATGACATGAAATCCAATTGCTGACGGGCCATCTCTCAGACATTGCTGCAGCGATGTACAAGATCGGATGCTCGGAGGAATCACCACCGATGCCAGAGTCAATTTCGTCTGATGCAAAAGACTTTCTTCTTTACTGCTTGCGATGAGATGCAGCAGACCGCTGGACCGCAGCCCAACTTTTGAACCATCCCTTCTGCCAAGTAGAAACTGAATATGTCTGTAAGTATGAATCTTGCTCCCCGCGGGGCATACTTGATAATTTCTTCTCAAGCCCGCTAAACCCGAAAATTATGCGTGATTCTGACTGTGCGTCTGAAAAGAACGAGTCGTTCCGTGACCTCGACTTCTGTAATTTGTATGCGCCTCCGCAGCAAGAAACGGCCAAGGATGTATCTGTAGTTTCACTTTCCCCTGCACAAAGGAAGAGGAAACATATAGATGCAATCAGCTCCGATGAACTCCGTTAGATCACAGTTAAGCGATCCACAAAGCCCACCAGAGATTTTAGGTCCAGTCTAAAAGAAGGCGACAGAGCAGGAGCTGTTCAGGTGAAAAGCGCGTGCGATGTGAGCTTTGCCGCCGCGCTGTTCTTGAAAACACGGAAACCCGTGGGGTGAACAGGGACATCAAACATCCTGGACCCTGGTCCGTTATATATCGGATATGTTTTTGTGCTGTGAATCTGCTCCAACATCAGAGATTTGCATAATCTACAAATCTCTGGACATCGATTCTGGGGACAAATTCTTGAGCTGTGAGCCTTGCAGATAATCCAAAGCTCGATTCTTAATCGTCAAGAAGTTCAATGTCCATGTTCGAGAAGTTCAAGGTCCATGTTGAAGGTCCTTCTGCGCTCGCAACAGTTAAGAAGACGCCTGAATATAACAAACATCGGTCAATTCATTTTGCGCCCAACAATCAGCACTTATCGGAGATTCGTGGATTGACTTATCGTCCTATGAATTCGACCTCAGCTTGATTATTGTAAATTTCATTACTTTTAATAAGGGGCGATTACTTACTTGAAGTCATTAACGCATCCGTGGTGAAACATGTACAATGAACTGAGCTGTATTTCATGTGTGGATATCTAAAAAGTAACGATAAGTAAATTGAAAACCGTGCTATATAAGCAACCTCCCCTTACGGCCATAGATGAGCATAGGTTCAAATAAAGAGAGGTTTTTCCTCTTCGGTGATTAAAAAACTATATGAGAACTAAATTAGTTACATAAGAATTATAGATGAGCTATTTTTTGCAATGGAAGTATGATCTTGCGAACTACTTAACCTCATTGATTGAACAAATCTATGAGGACATCGAACTTATAGGACCATCGAATCCCACAGCTATAGGACGCTTAACACCTGTTCGGAGTGAATAAAGCTTAAAGACTCACTAAGGTAGCAAATCATAAGGGATGTGGCCCTGAGGTTAGACGAGAAGGCTGGTTAGAGTTGAAGTGGATCCAACTGCAGGAACAGGGCCTTTGTTATTTCAAACATAGTCCACCGAGAGTGTTCTCCCCATATTTTACAAAGCACTTCGTAAGAGCCGACGCCAACTCTACTGATTGGACACCACTGTTTCACTATCTATCGGAGATGAATCTTATTGTTCGTGGATGAAATGTTTGAGATCTTGATTCTTATTTTGAACAAGCAAAATGTATCACGTTCTTTTAATAATAAAACCTTTTTGGAACAGTTCTTAGAACTCTTACCTTGTATGATACCTTTCATGTGTGGATATAGTGGTCAACAAAAACACATTCATGCATGCTTGAATATATAGAAACCAGAAATGAAAACTATGCAAAAGTAGAAGCAAAATGCAAAGATAGAGATATAGAACTTTGTAAGAAATCAAGAACTTTGCAAAAGTGTGTGAATAAATGCGTAAGTCAAACTGCCACATCACCTCCACTTTTTGGTGAAAGACCAACAACCATTCCGCAAGGCTCTTGTTTGAACTTTCCGAACTACCTTGATGGAACAGGGCCTTCGCTATTGCAAACATAGTCGACCCAGAGTGCTCAAAGGCCAACGAATCCTCAAAGGAAACTGATTTAACATCTCATTGGAACATGAAGAGGAGTGTCCTACCGCCACAACCAACAAGATTTGAGTCCACACCCTCTTGAAGAGAGTCAAATGTTATACCTTTTTAAGCTAGTGTTGTCTGGCAACGATTGATGAACTGTTGACTTTTATCTTGTATGACTAACTGTCACGAGTGCTGTGGGTAAACCGCCAAAGCTGACTTTCTTCACATATAACTGACTTGTGTAATAAACGAGTTTTACTTTTGAAAAGTCATCAATAAGGCAGTTGGCCGACCTAGTAAGGCAGTTAACTTCTGTAATAAAGCAGTTCATACTAGACTTTTGAAGTTATACAACAAGGTTTTAGAAGCACACTCAAGTAAATAAAGGAGGAAAATGACAAAAAATTTTGATCACTTCAATCTGGGTGACCAAAGAGAGTGGTGCAAAATGTTGTAATGTAGCACCATTCCATGGAGTTCCAATGGACCTTCATTATGTCGTACCTAGAAGAAAATGAATTAGGCAGCTTTCGTTCGTTGCATTTTGAAGTGCAGAAGGGGGATGTCAAATTCCTCTCCATACCGAAGACACCTCATAAGAACAAAAATTCCTCCCCATATTTTACAAAGCACTTCGTAAGAGCAGAGTCCAACTCTACTCATTGGACACCCCACTGTTTCACTATCTATCGGAGATGGATCTTATTGTTCGTGGATGAAATGTTTGAGATCTTGATTTTTATTTTGACCAAATAAAATGTACCACTTTTTTTAATATTAAGAATTTATGAAACAGTTCTAGAACTGTTACCTTGTACGATACCACGCATGTGTGGATATAGTGCTAAAGAAAGACAGATTCATGCATGGTTTAATATATAGAAACCAAACTATGCAAAAGTAGAACCCTAACAAGCAAAAGTGTGTAAATAAATGCGTAAGTCAAAGTGGCACATCACCTCCACTTTTTGGTGAAACCCCAACAACCGTTCCTAAGGCTTTTATTTGATCTTTTCCAACTACCTTGATGGAGAAAAGTAAGGATTTTTTTGGAGTACTCCTTTGAATTCGAATCTCTGCCAAAGTTGTATCATTATATGAAGAGAAGATTGAAAAGAGTCAGTGGCATTGTCTATGTACCTATAGGCACCAAGGTTTATACGCCAAGTCTAAGCTACCCCCTTTTGAAGGAGATGGTGGACACCTTCCAGAGATGAGATGGTGCTAGCAATTGAATAAAATGCTTTTATAGATATTCAATTAACTAAGGTAGCTAACTTTCACAAGCTATTTCACTTGAAATGATCAACTAAGCACTAAGAATGAAGCTTAGCAAGTCCGAGATACATCTCCACATTTTCGGGAGTTAATAGTATGAAAACCCTAGGGCAATGTTTTGCACATAACTCACGATTGGCTGAACCAATTGAAATGAAAATTTCTAACAAGAGAATATAGTCTACTCAATCTATACCAACTTAAATCACTGCAAATGATCCACTATACGCTCCCAAATTGATTAGAGTTCACTATTCTGAGTGATACATGACAGAGTAGACAAGATGGAATATGAGAAAACTATATGTATTAATGCACATAAATTACATTGACATTGGCAATGAACGATTTCACAATGTGAGGGCAACGGGAGAGCTATAGTGTGAGCTCAATGTCCACTTTAAATCCCTCTAAGTATCTTGCCAAATAAGGCTCTAACAGGTTGCACTTTACATGACTAGAAAGTCCTCTTTTATAGACTTTTGTGGGAGCCAAGATTCAAGTTTGAATTTGAATGTTTACCTAAACGTGTTGCAAAGTTTTAGGACTTGATTTTTATAAACGTCATCAAATATTTCCTAGAAATCTTCTCCTAAGAACTCATCATTGCAAGTGCTTCCACATATGTATGCACTTTTACAAGGAGTAGAAATCAACCTTTTACAAGCGATTATTAATGTGCTAATACATGAATGAACATATGATCTTTATGATAAGTGATCACGCATTTAGGCTTGGAGTAATTGCACCAACACCCCCTACCTAAGCTAGCCCTTTGCTAGCTAATTGTCTACATAGGCAAAGATTTTTCAATTGCTTATATGTCATTGAATGCATTCTTGACTCATACCCAAGATAGTGCATGTTGTGGCTCAAGTTGTAAGATTTTTTTATGATAATTTTGTCATCAAGTGCTCATGGTCTTTGAGTAAATAGAGCTTGAGAGCTCATGGCTCTACGTTCTACATATTCCAAGTTCTCTGTGTGTGTACATGTCGATTACACATAGGTGCAAGATACATGTCTAGAGAGTGGTTAGTCATCCTCTTGCAAGGAGGATGATACATGACACTCTATCCAATTCAAGTGATCTATGGCATGTTGGAAATCGTAGAGAGTGTTTTTTAAGTTTGAAAGACTTAGAGACTCAACTCTCTATTCCAAAGAATGATTTAAGGTTTGGTTGATTGACATAGCCAAGGGAGTGGGCCGAAGAGGGGCCCATACCTCTTGTGCTTCAACTTGGAGTGGATGTTCTTGACCGGTGGTATTTGAGATCAAACTAGAGTGTTGAGGACATCAATAGGAGGCCATGAAATTATTAAAGAGGAAAGGTTTGAGGAAAAGACCAAGAAAATTTTGAGGAAGACTTGAAGCAAGAGGGAGTTTATAGCATGACCAAATGATGAAGAAAAGCGCAAGGTGTTATGGAAGGGTAACATATCATTATTTCTCACATCTATCACAATCTAGTGAGTAATTAGGAGCCACGATGAATTCTCATACACTATGGGACACTACAACACTTTGATTGAAAACCTTTACAAGTTTAACTACCAACCTTTGCAATTTAGAATCTCAAACTTCATTATGGAAAAGGGTCTTGGGGTTCCTTAAGTGGTGCTGAAAGTGAACTAATACATAGATCCACACAAATCCAATAAAAATCAGACTATAGCCATTAGAGAGTTATAGAAAGAGATAAAAAAGTGATCTTCATTCTATGTCAGCACATAAGCAACTCCATGGTAGGTCATAACCAAGACCTAACAACATATAGAAATGTTTGGGAGTGTCTAGAGAGACTATACTCTACTTAAAAAAGGCTAGTAAGATTCTGCTCAAGAATGAGCTCCAAATGACATGATGAGGTGTGGTATATAGATAATGGTTGTCATAAATATATGTGAGGAAGAGAAGTATATGTCATCAACCTTCAAGAAAAAAGCAAAAAGGCTTTGAGGATACACAAGACATTACAAAGCATGAGACACAAGAAATGAAATATGTCAAGCTTGAAGGAAAACAAAAATGAAGGAGTCTCTTTGAGGTATTCTATGTTATCAATATTGTAAATAATTTAGTTTCTATTCAGAAGATGGTCGAAAAAGGAGAATATGTTAAGTTTAATGATAGAGGATGGTTTATAGAAGAACTATGGAATGTCTATGAGTTGATAGCCAAAGGAAAGAATGAAGGAACGATGTTGAATCTTAACATAAAAAAAAGGGAACACTACAACATATCGACTGTATACCAAGGCTTCTACTGAGGAAATTGAATGGGCATGTTTTTCCCTGACATCGGTGTAAGTGTCGGTATAGGTGTCGAAACCAGAATGATGGTATAGGCATCGGTATAGGTGTCGGTATGAGCGTCCGATGCTCTGGTTTTCTGGCGCTCATATGGACACTCATACCGATGCCTATACCGACGACTATTGGTTGCACCATCACACATATTGACAACCATCTTGGGAGTACCATTGCGTATAATGACGACCATATCTACAAAGTTTTATTTGGGCACAGTGTGTTTGTTGATATATTTAGGTAGTGATGTGTGTGAACACTCTAGGACCGTTGGGGCACGTTTTTCCCTCTTTAGGAGGTTTTTCCCCCCAGCTTGTATATACGCCTATTGCCCTAATGGGTTATTTATCTTTGTACATTCTCTAGTAATACATTCAGTATTGTGTGTTGTGCTCCAAGCTTTTTCTTCTTCTTCCTTGTGCTATTCGCATGCTTCCGCAGACGTCTAACTCCAACAATTGCTATGAGAGCAGGTCGTCGCTTCATCTAGGGCGCCGTCGACACTCCTCCGTTTGCAGTCTCAGATTCACACGAAATTTGGTGAGCGTACTCAAGGTGTTTCACAACGCTTGTGCAGGCTATTTCGTCTATTTGTGCCAAAGGTATATACCAGTTTCTGTTCGCCAGTATATGCATCTCGAAGTCTGCTACAAGTTTAGAAAAATTTGTAAGGGTAGTTTTGTTCAATTCTTTGAGATACAATCAATTTTCTACATCAAGGTATTTTATTCACCGGCCATGGCTAAAAGTAGTGATATATTCTGTATGTTGGCTATTGAGGATAAGTTGGGGTACCAACTACCCATTATGGGCTTATATGATGTGACATGTGTTGGTTGCAAAAGGACTGTGGAACATTGTGCAAAGTGTTGAAAAACGTCCTATCACACCTACAACTATTACAACTGTAGGTATAAAAGCTGATGCAGAAGGTGTCGAAGATGATGGTATTTTGCATATTCTTCTTCGTGCTGCAGTTTCTGCTGCACCTACTGCAGAGCAGATTCATTGGGATGGCAGAGATGCCAAGGCAGATGCATTCATAGCTTTGTCTATCAAACATGCCATTATTCCTCATATTCGCTCTTGCAGAATAGCTAAGGATGCTTGGGATACACTTACCACATTGTACCAAGCTAGGAATGAGGCTCGTGTTGCTTACCTCCGAAAACAGTTGGAGAGTGAGCACATGAATGAAGGTGATTCTATGGACAGTTTCCTCACAAAGATCAAAGACTTGAAGGAACAATTGATTTCTGTTGATGAGGTTATACCAGATAGCTCACTTGTGCAAACCATTCTGAATGGTCTTCCTGATTCATATCACAGTTTTGCTTCTACTCTTCGGTTGATGATGAAAGGCAGTCGAAATGCCTTGTCATTTGAGGAGTTAGTCTATGTTCTATTGCAAGAAGATCAGTCCAGGCAGAACATGTCCATTATGCATGTTGCAGATCAAGCTTTCCTAGCTAGTCAAAAGGGCAAAGGAAAATGGAGCTCTTCTACTAGTAAGCAGAAATCTGCAAATGCTGCACATTCGAAGAACCAAGACAAAGATGAGAAAAAAATCAAAAAAGCAGAAATTGTTTTGTAAGTATAGTAAAGGGAATGATCATATCATAAAGAATTGTCCAGAACTGGCTACAAAAGAGGCAAAGAAGAAAGAGGCTGGAATGGTTGTTGCAGAAGCCTCTACACCAAAAACGGAGTCTGCTAATCTTGTGAAAGAAGAAGAATGGGCATTTACTACTGTTTGTAGTTTTGACACATCTTCTCATGAGCACTGCATGTCTGGAGTAGACTCAAATGTTTGGTACTTTGAGAGTGGGGCGACCAAACATATTACCTCGCACTGCAGTTTCTTCTCTTCACTCGAGCCTGCCCCTATAGGGAATACTGTTACATGCGCCAACAACTCTTCTTATCCTGTTATAGGAGTTGGTAAGATCATTTTGACTACTACTGATGGTAGTTCTTTCACTTTGTCAGATGCGTTATTTGTGCCAGGGATCAAGAAGAACCTATTATCAGTTTCTGCATTAGCCAAGGTTTTTATGTCGTGGGCTGTATAAGCTCATAGACCATGAAAGATCTGTAAATGATTTGACATGTGTAGTAAATGATTCTCAGGCTATATCAGATGCAAAGCTTTGGCACGCACGCTTTGGTCATCTGAATTTTTCTAGTTTGCTACACCTGCAGAAATCAAAAATGGTTTCCTCTTTGCCCAAACTTGAGGCACCTGGAAAACATGTTTGTGAAGGCTGTATTTTGGGCAAAATGCAACATTCGTCCTTTCCAAAAGATGGTTCAGTTCGGGCTACTCAGAAATTGTAGCTTGCACATAGTGATGTCTCTGGTCGTATGCAGACACCTCCTTTTGGGAATTTTATTTACTTCATGACTTTCATCGATGATTTTTCTAGGCATGCATGGGTATATCCATTGAAGGCAAAGTCCGAAGTGTTCATGTGCTTCAAATAATTTTTGGTTTTGGCTAAAAATTTGTCAGCATGTAAAATGGGCACCCTCCATTCAGATTGAGGGGGGGAATATATGTCTTGTGATTTTAATGCATTTCTACCTGAACATGAGATAAAACACCACTGTAGAGTGCTGTATACACCTCAACAGAATGGAGTTGCTGAACGAAAGAATAGGTCACTCACGGAGATGGTGAGGTGTATGGTAAAGAGTCAGGCTTTACCACATAGTTTCTTGCTTGAGGTTGTCATGTGTGCAGCATATGTACTGAACACGTGTCCCACATAAAGCGCTGCAGTCTATCACTCCATATGAGGCTTGGAATGACCGCAAGCCATCTGTTTCTCATCTACATGTTTTTGGTTGTTTGGCATATGCATTAGTGTCTGAACAACATCACAGAAAATTAGATGATAAAGCAGTAAAATATATTTTTGTTGGGTACAGTTCTGAAAGTAAAGGCTATCATCTATATCAGCCACAAACTAAACGCATTCTGGTTAGCCCTGATGTTGTTTTGTGGAAGATGCTATTCAGCCATTGCTTTCATGTACTAAGGAGACATCTGTTAGATCCAAAGACATGTATGAAACTTTGCTGCCTGTTTTCATAGGTGCACAGTGTAGTGTTGGTCCCAATGAGGCAACTTCTCAGCCTTTGTAGGTTTCATGTGATGATGCAGATAATTCCATTTGTGATGCAGATGTACATGATGCACTTATTGATGAGAGAGTTGATATTGAGCAGGCAAGAACTATGCCAAAATGGCTGGTGCAGACCTTGCGTGATAGTAAATTAGATGCATCTCTCTCATATCATACTCGATAAGGCTCTCATAGTGCCTCTTTTGCATCACATTGCTATACTATGGCTGCATCTAGTCTCTGTGATGAGAATGAGCCTGTTTCGTTTGATAAAGCACAAAATTCATAAAATTGGATGGCTTCTATGCAATCTGAATATGATGCAATAATGAAGAATGGTACTTGGTCTTTATGTGACTTGCCTCTTGGCAAGAAGTCCATTGGAACTAAGTGGGTATACAAGCTGAAGCGTAAACCTGATGGTACAATTGACAGGTATAAGGCTAGGCTTGTTGCAAAGGGTTATGCGTAGGAAAGAGGCATTGATTTTGATGAGACCTTTGCACCTACATGTCGTATGACTACTATTCGGAGCATTTGTGCACTTGCAGCCCATCATGGTTGGAATGTACATCACTTGGACATTAAAACAACATTTTTGAATGGTGACTTGCATGAAGAAGTGTATGTTTTTCAGCCCTGTGGCTTTGTACAGAAAGGGCATGAAAACTAGGTGTGGAGGTTAAAGAAGGCAATATATGGTTTAAAGCAAGCACCACGTGCTTGGTATGAGAAGATACATGCCTATGTGATTGCACACGGTTTTGAGAATAGTCCAACTGAAAGCACCTTATACGTTAAGCATGCTAATGATGTGCTTTTGATCATTGTTATCGATGTTGATGACATGCTGCTCACCGGTCCTATTTAGAAGCATATTGCTGATTTTAAGGCTGATTTGCATGCCTCATTTGAGATGTCTGATTTGGGGCATTTGCATCACTATTTGGGCATTCAATTTATGCAACTTGATGGTGGAATGGCTTTGTCACTACAAGAAATACGGGCGTATAGCGACGGTTAAGGCTACAGAATTTCGTCGCTATAAAATTGCAACATGCGTCGTAATTATCATCACGCACGGACTGTCGATTAAACAACGAAGCAAACGATAGTTTTTACGACTTGTGGCACGATGGGGCTACAACGCTCCCAATTACCATTGCTAACACGATGCTTTTAAAAAGCAGTCTATAAGCGACGCTTTCTTACGGCGCATAGGTGACAATTTTGGCGTCGCAGAAGCGACGCTATAAACATGTCGCTTATGCGACGACGGGTAGCATCGCTTACACGACGGTTTGTTGACGGACAAAAATTAAAAACTTTGGAGGCTCTTCGATCGGCATTTTCATGCATCGATCGAAGAGCTCTCCAACGTTCGCAATTGCGCTGCGCTTATGAGTTGAAGCAAGTATATGCAGAATTGCTGTTTTGCCTAAGCTCTCTCTTATTGTCTCCCTCTGTCTCTGTTTCTCTCTTTCTACATCTTTCTCTATTGGAATTCTCTCTCTCTCTCTCTCTCTCTCTCTTTATTGCAGGTTATTCAAGAAGCTAACCAAGCAAAAAGTATGGCTAACTATTGTAAGTAAAATTTCTATTCTTTGTATATCATTTGAATTGTGTTGTTTTCATTACATAGCATACTCACACATTGATATGGACTTATACACATACATGATGAAGATGCACTTTCACACATATACACATATACACATGCACATATAGACACATATATACACACAAATACATGTGCACATACACTTAGACATACACACATATACAAATGCATATGCACAAACATTCCTACAACCACATAAAAAGACTCACATGCATGCATTATTGCATATATATGTATATATATATATATATATATATATATATATATATATATATATATATATATATATATATATATATATATATATATATATATATATATATATATATATATATATATATATATATATATATATATATATATATATATATATAAACATATACGCAAATACATGTATATGCACATCCACATGCATGCACATGGATGCAAATGGAAATGCATCCACATACACATGCATGTTTCATACATATACACATGCATGTTTCATCCAGATACACATGCATGTTTCATACATATACACATGCATGTTTCATACATATACACATGCATATACACTTAGGTACACGCATATGAATGAATTATATAATTAAAGTATTATAACACATATACACATGCACACACACATGCACATACCTACATATACACATATACATGCACATACACACATATAAACATAGAGTTGCACATATACATGCACATACATATACACACACATACACATGCACATGCACATACTCATACACACATATACACTTACACATGCACATGCACATACATACATATACACACACATAGACATGCACATGCATACATATACACTACATACATATACACTTAGGTAGACACATATGAATGAATTATATAATTAAAGTTTTAAAACAAATGCTTAATATAAACAATAATAACAATCAACAGAACAAAACTCTTCATTACTTAATACCATACAAACAATTCAAAACATAACAGAAATGAAAAATATATAGATAATATATATATATATATATATATATATATATATATATATATATATATATATATATATATATATATATATATATATATATATATATATATATATATATATATATATATATATATATATATATATATATATATATATATATATATATATATCAATGTAAATACATATAATCCAATGTCATAATCAACTAAAATCCTAATCATCATTATCATGATCATCATCATCATCAGCAATATCATGATCATCCTGATCTTCCTCATCCTCATCGTCATGATCACCCTGTGACGATCGAGATCGTCCTTCCTATGTCTATCTCTCCACCTCATCCATATTTGTCTCTCCATAATACTCTTGTATTACATATAAAACATAAATAAATAAAACAATTAAATCATTCATAAAAAAAAATAATTATATAAAATTTAAAAATACTCACAAAGGCATCAGGATGATCTTGCATATACTCGCTCAAATGTCGATATCCAGAATGTGTAGCATACTCGATCTCATGTTTCGTATGATATCGGCCATAATCCTTCCGCTGCAATGAAACAAATAAAAAACATTAGTTGCTTGCATTTTAACTAAAATAAAAAATATACTCACAATAAGACATATACTTACAAATGTAGCTACAAAACCATTATGGCCCATTTTTCCTAGGTGCGATGTGTGGCCCGACTCCACTCTCTTCTTTGCAACAGCCTGTTTATTCAAGACAAAAAATACATAAATTAAATGTAAAAAATTACTAAAATATATAAAAATTATAAATATAAACTATTAATTTGTGTACCTTCTACTGAGGAAATGACTCCTAACGACGTAGCTCTCTATGAAAAAATTGCCACGTCTCAGGTGTTATGTTAGCTGGCCTCTTATTTTTATCCACCATACAATATCTCCTATTAATTTAATCTCAAACAGAAAAAAAAATCAGAATACATACACATATATACACACACATACACATACACATACCCACATACACATATACATGCAAACATATATGCATACATATATGTATACATATACACATATACATATATATAACATAAACACACATATACATATCCACATATATATGTACACACACATGCATGCATATACACTCATTCATAAAAAATACATGCATTTATCCCACAATAATATGTAGTTGTGTATATGTGAATATGTGTGTATGTGTAAATGTGTATATGTGAATATGTGTGTATGTGTAAATATGTATATGTGAATTTTTTGTGTATGTAGATAATCAGATTATTAATATCAAATACCATTATTTGTAGATTCTGATCAATCAGATGGAACTCCACCACCCTCTCCTCATCGTGCAACGACTTTATACTGTAAGTATATCAAACATTTAATTTTAAATATATTTGATGGATACATAACTTATATTTTTTTTTTGTTTCTTATTATGTGTAGATTCTGATCAATCGGAGGGTACTCCAGCACCTCCTACCCATGCAACGACTTCACATGTGTCCTCCGATAGGAATTATAATGAGTTTTACTATGAAGAGCATATTATATGTTGGTGTAACTCTTGTTATGGCATGTATCGAAGACCACGATTGGAATGTATTGAACATGAGGCAGAGTATGGTACTTTTGAGCGTGCACCATCACCTAGTCAACGTGATACTGCTTGGGTATGTATTTTCTATATATATTAATGTCATTATTTTATTTAAAACCATATATAAAATCAAATTATTGTTGATATACAGGAATACTTGCTCTACGATGATGATGATGATACTTTTTTCTCATAATGTTAATATACCTCATACACGTCATGGACTTTCTTTTCATCAATTACAAGCAGAGGTTTCTAGAAATCCTCTACCTCCTGCTTTAGAGAATGAAATGGCTGGAGATTATCCATTGCGAGCTCGTGAGCGTTCTTTAGTACAAACATATGATAGAAGAAGATATGGAGGATGGAATAGAGGACCACTTCCTTTAGATGGAGAGGTTTTCAACTTTTGGGGTAATCGCTATATGATTGCTCCATCCACTATTACTAATATTGGTCGTGGTCTCTTTATTGTAGAGGATTTGTATGTTGCCATTAGAGTACATGTCACATGTACTCGATTTTTTTGGCCATATGTATTGTC
The DNA here is from genome assembly GCA_020310875.1 of Ceratopteris richardii. NCBI lineage: Eukaryota > Viridiplantae > Streptophyta > Polypodiopsida > Polypodiales > Pteridaceae > Ceratopteris > Ceratopteris richardii. Next base: position 99,808,860 of record CM035435.1, read on the forward strand.
TTTTGCTACACACCATCATGGTAATGTTGCTGTATCAATAGGCAATACACTCTAGCCAAAAATGGTTTTGCAGATATGGTCCTTGATATGAGCATCGGTACTCCTAGTAGGGTCATCAATATGTGCGATAGTACTCCCAGCAAGGCTGCCGGTATAGGCACTAGTATGAGCGTCAGAAATAACGTCGATTATACGGATGCTTTTACTGATGCCTATACCATCACCTATACCAGCACTTTGTTACCAAGGCAAATGTTGACCCTTACATCGACTTGATGGTGAAATCGCACCCGTGCATTTGCCGCAATAGAAGCCTCGATATATGCCTGATATGTTGTAGTGAATGCCACTCATGTCTGAATATAGATGTTAAATAACGACACATTCATGCTTGGTTTCATATTTAAAATGGAAAATAGAAATAAAAACTATACAAAAATGGAGACATTACAACATATAAGGCTCATATCCATTCTTATACCGACAAAATTACACATACGAAAAATATCGGGGGCATCCAAATAGTCGTTGGTATAAACATCACTTTCATAATGTTGGTATAAGTGTTGGTATATGCATCGGAATAAGTTTCAATATATGTGACTAAATAAGCACCAGTATAAGGCACGATATACCTATCGATATATGCGTTTGTATGATAGATGATATAGATGTTAGTTTAAGCCTCTATATATGCACCCATATATGCATCTGTATATCCCTAAGAATACAGATGGTGTAAGCCTTAGTATTTCTCTAGCAGTACCCATCGTATAAGTGTCTGTATATTCCTAGAAATATCGATGACCATATCTACACTTTTTTTCTTTGGGTAGAGTGGAGTGCCCCTTGCCGCAACAACATGAAAATGCTGTTTTGTAGCGAAGGAAAGTACACTCTGCCCAAAAAACAAAAAACCAATTACATGGCATTGTCGTAGAGATTAACATCTCTACATAATTCTAGAACTAAACTCCTATGAGTGGTTAAAAAAATTAGAGAATAAACTCTATGATGATGCTCACTAGTTATAAACATCAAATATATGTTGAACGCTTAATTTACACATTCCATATTGTCTCTATCCTTCCAAGTAATACTTGGATGAGAAGAGTGGGATCAACAAATTGGCCTTGTAAAACTGATGAGAAGATATAGTGGATAAACTCCAATGCATGCAACATTAGCAAATAGAGATGTGCATCTATGCTTATACCTGCGGTACCCTTCCACTTGGAAGGTGAAGATGGGCTATATGAATTTGTTGTTCACTATTGAACTATCAACAGAAAGCTGCTTCTCCCCTTCTCACCCCTTCTGTGAGGAATGAGGAACCATATGAAGTAGCAAGCCTCCAAGTTAAAATGTGTGGCCCCTTCGGTTAAGTCAATCCACTCGTCATCATTTTGTTGTAATTTAATAAGAGAAGTTACTTGAAGTTCTCATGGGTAAGTGAGGATAATGGCGTGCTCCAAACAACAACATTGAATTTTTAAGCAACCTTTGCCTTGTGGGATTTGGAAGGTCACATGCGGGCTAGACACATTCAGCTGTACAATTGTTCTTTCTATTAATTAAATTTTGAAACAGTAGGTTGTTTATTTTGGCTTCAGAGATCAAGATACAATATTTACTTTTTTTCATGGATTGTGATGTCATGCCTTTGTCATGTTCATTATAAATTATAAGCACACTCCAAGTTGGTTTTAGGTGGTCACCTTACTTTTTCTCAATCAAGGTCAAAGTTAAAAGGCTTCAAAAGATGTCTTACTTTCCTGAACCCAAACTTCAAAGGCATTTCAATGACATGAAATCCAATTGCTGACGGGCCATCTCTCAGACATTGCTGCAGCGATGTACAAGATCGGATGCTCGGAGGAATCACCACCGATGCCAGAGTCAATTTCGTCTGATGCAAAAGACTTTCTTCTTTACTGCTTGCGATGAGATGCAGCAGACCGCTGGACCGCAGCCCAACTTTTGAACCATCCCTTCTGCCAAGTAGAAACTGAATATGTCTGTAAGTATGAATCTTGCTCCCCGCGGGGCATACTTGATAATTTCTTCTCAAGCCCGCTAAACCCGAAAATTATGCGTGATTCTCACTGTGCGTCTGAAAAGAACGAGTCGTTCCGTGACCTCGACTTCTGTAATTTGTATGCGCCTCCGCAGCAAGAAACGGCCAAGGATGTATCTGTAGTTTCACTTTCCCCTGCACAAAGGAAGAGGAAACATATAGATGCAATCAGCTCCGATGAACTCCGTTAGATCACAGTTAAGCGATCCACAAAGCCCACCAGAGATTTTAGGTCCAGTCTAAAAGAAGGCGACAGAGCAGGAGCTGTTCAGGTGAAAAGCGCGTGCGATGTGAGCTTTGCCGCCGCGCTGTTCTTGAAAACACGGAAACCCGTGGGGTGAACAGGGACATCAAACATCCTGGACCCTGGTCCGTTATATATCGGATATGTTTTTGTGCTGTGAATCTGCTCCAACATCAGAGATTTGCATAATCTACAAATCTCTGGACATCGATTCTGGGGACAAATTCTTGAGCTGTGAGCCTTGCAGATAATCCAAAGCTCGATTCTTAATCGTCAAGAAGTTCAATGTCCATGTTCGAGAAGTTCAAGGTCCATGTTGAAGGTCCTTCTGCGCTCGCAACAGTTAAGAAGACGCCTGAATATAACAAACATCGGTCAATTCATTTTGCGCCCAACAATCAGCACTTATCGGAGATTCGTGGATTGACTTATCGTCCTATGAATTCGACCTCAGCTTGATTATTGTAAATTTCATTACTTTTAATAAGGGGCGATTACTTACTTGAAGTCATTAACGCATCCGTGGTGAAACATGTACAATGAACTGAGCTGTATTTCATGTGTGGATATCTAAAAAGTAACGATAAGTAAATTGAAAACCGTGCTATATAAGCAACCTCCCCTTACGGCCATAGATGAGCATAGGTTCAAATAAAGAGAGGTTTTTCCTCTTCGGTGATTAAAAAACTATATGAGAACTAAATTAGTTACATAAGAATTATAGATGAGCTATTTTTTGCAATGGAAGTATGATCTTGCGAACTACTTTACCTCATTGATTGAACAAATCTATGAGGACATCGAACTTATAGGACCATCGAATCCCACAGCTATAGGACGCTTAACACCTGTTCGGAGTGAATAAAGCTTAAAGACTCACTAAGGTAGCAAATCATAAGGGATGTGGCCCTGAGGTTAGACGAGAAGGCTGGTTAGAGTTGAAGTGGATCCAACTGCAGGAACAGGGCCTTTGTTATTTCAAACATAGTCCACCGAGAGTGTTCTCCCCATATTTTACAAAGCACTTCGTAAGAGCCGAGGCCAACTCTACTGATTGGACACCACTGTTTCACTATCTATCGGAGATGAATCTTATTGTTCGTGGATGAAATGTTTGAGATCTTGATTCTTATTTTGAACAAGCAAAATGTATCACGTTCTTTTAATAATAAAACCTTTTTGGAACAGTTCTTAGAACTCTTACCTTGTATGATACCTTTCATGTGTGGATATAGTGGTCAACAAAAACACATTCATGCATGCTTGAATATATAGAAACCAGAAATGAAAACTATGCAAAAGTAGAAGCAAAATGCAAAGATAGAGATATAGAACTTTGTAAGAAATCAAGAACTTTGCAAAAGTGTGTGAATAAATGCGTAAGTCAAACTGCCACATCACCTCCACTTTTTGGTGAAAGACCAACAACCATTCCGCAAGGCTCTTGTTTGAACTTTCCGAACTACCTTGATGGAACAGGGCCTTCGCTATTGCAAACATAGTCGACCCAGAGTGCTCAAAGGCCAACGAATCCTCAAAGGAAACTGATTTAACATCTCATTGGAACATGAAGAGGAGTGTCCTACCGCCACAACCAACAAGATTTGAGTCCACACCCTCTTGAAGAGAGTCAAATGTTATACCTTTTTAAGCTAGTGTTGTCTGGCAACGATTGATGAACTGTTGACTTTTATCTTGTATGACTAACTGTCACGAGTGCTGTGGGTAAACCGCCAAAGCTGACTTTCTTCACATATAACTGACTTGTGTAATAAACGAGTTTTACTTTTGAAAAGTCATCAATAAGGCAGTTGGCCGACCTAGTAAGGCAGTTAACTTCTGTAATAAAGCAGTTCATACTAGACTTTTGAAGTTATACAACAAGGTTTTAGAAGCACACTCAAGTAAATAAAGGAGGAAAATGACAAAAAATTTTGATCACTTCAATCTGGGTGACCAAAGAGAGTGGTGCAAAATGTTGTAATGTAGCACCATTCCATGGAGTTCCAATGGACCTTCATTATGTCGTACCTAGAAGAAAATGAATTAGGCAGCTTTCGTTCGTTGCATTTTGAAGTGCAGAAGGGGGATGTCAAATTCCTCTCCATACCGAAGACACCTCATAAGAACAAAAATTCCTCCCCATATTTTACAAAGCACTTCGTAAGAGCAGAGTCCAACTCTACTCATTGGACACCCCACTGTTTCACTATCTATCGGAGATGGATCTTATTGTTCGTGGATGAAATGTTTGAGATCTTGATTTTTATTTTGACCAAATAAAATGTACCACTTTTTTTAATATTAAGAATTTATGAAACAGTTCTAGAACTGTTACCTTGTACGATACCACGCATGTGTGGATATAGTGCTAAAGAAAGACAGATTCATGCATGGTTTAATATATAGAAACCAAACTATGCAAAAGTAGAACCCTAACAAGCAAAAGTGTGTAAATAAATGCGTAAGTCAAAGTGGCACATCACCTCCACTTTTTGGTGAAACCCCAACAACCGTTCCTAAGGCTTTTATTTGATCTTTTCCAACTACCTTGATGGAGAAAAGTAAGGATTTTTTTGGAGTACTCCTTTGAATTCGAATCTCTGCCAAAGTTGTATCATTATATGAAGAGAAGATTGAAAAGAGTCAGTGGCATTGTCTATGTACCTATAGGCACCAAGGTTTATACGCCAAGTCTAAGCTACCCCCTTTTGAAGGAGATGGTGGACACCTTCCAGAGATGAGATGGTGCTAGCAATTGAATAAAATGCTTTTATAGATATTCAATTAACTAAGGTAGCTAACTTTCACAAGCTATTTCACTTGAAATGATCAACTAAGCACTAAGAATGAAGCTTAGCAAGTCCGAGATACATCTCCACATTTTCGGGAGTTAATAGTATGAAAACCCTAGGGCAATGTTTTGCACATAACTCACGATTGGCTGAACCAATTGAAATGAAAATTTGTAACAAGAGAATATAGTCTACTCAATCTATACCAACTTAAATCACTGCAAATGATCCACTATACGCTCCCAAATTGATTAGAGTTCACTATTCTGAGTGATACATGACAGAGTAGACAAGATGGAATATGAGAAAACTATATGTATTAATGCACATAAATTACATTGACATTGGCAATGAACGATTTCACAATGTGAGGGCAACTGGAGAGCTATAGTGTGAGCTCAATGTCCACTTTAAATCCCTCTAAGTATCTTGCCAAATAAGGCTCTAACAGGTTGCACTTTACATGACTAGAAAGTCCTCTTTTATAGACTTTTGTGGGAGCCAAGATTCAAGTTTGAATTTGAATGTTTACCTAAACGTGTTGCAAAGTTTTAGGACTTGATTTTTATAAACGTCATCAAATATTTCCTAGAAATCTTCTCCTAAAAACTCATCATTGCAAGTGCTTCCACATATGTATGCACTTTTACAAGGAGTAGAAATCAACCTTTTACAAGCGATTATTAATGTGCTAATACATGAATGAACATATGATCTTTATGATAAGTGATCACGCATTTAGGCTTGGAGTAATTGCACCAACACCCCCTACCTAAGCTAGCCCTTTGCTAGCTAATTGTCTACATAGGCAAAGATTTTTCAATTGCTTATATGTCATTGAATGCATTCTTGACTCATACCCAAGATAGTGCATGTTGTGGCTCAAGTTGTAAGATTTTTTTATGATAATTTTGTCATCAAGTGCTCATGGTCTTTGAGTAAATAGAGCTTGAGAGCTCATGGATCTACGTTCTACATATTCCAAGTTCTCTGTGTGTGTACATGTCGATTACACATAGGTGCAAGATACATGTCTAGAGAGTGGTTAGTCATCCTCTTGCAAGGAGGATGATACATGACACATTATCCAATTCAAGTGATCTATGGCATGTTGGAAATCGTAGAGAGTGTTTTTTAAGTTTGAAAGACTTAGAGGCTCAACTCTCTATTCCAAAGAATGATTTAAGGTTTGGTTGATTGACATAGCCAAGGGAGTGGGCCGAAGAGGGGCCCATACCTCTTGTGCTACAACTTGGAGTGGATGTTCTTGACCGGTGGTATTTGAGATCAAACTAGAGTGTTGAGGACATCAATAGGAGGCCATGAAATTATTAAAGAGGAAAGGTTTGAGGAAAAGACCAAGAAAATTTTGAGGAAGACTTGAAGCAAGAGGGAGTTTATAGCATGACCAAATGATGAAGAAAAGCGCAAGGTGTTATGGAAGGGTAACATATCATTATTTCTCACATCTATCACAATCTAGTGAGTAATTAGGAGCCACGATGAATTCTCATACACTATGGGACACTACAACACTTTGATTGAAAACCTTTACAAGTTTAACTACCAACCTTTGAAATTTAGAATCTCAAACTTCATTATGGAAAAGGGTCTTGGGGTTCCTTAAGTGGTGCTGAAAGTGAACTAATACATAGATCCACACAAATCCAATAAAAATCAGACTATAGCCATTAGAGAGTTATAGAAAGAGATAAAAAAGTGATCTTCATTCTATGTCAGCACATAAGCAACTCCATGGTAGGTCATAACCAAGACCTAACAACATATAGAAATGTTTGGGAGTGTCTAGAGAGACTATACTCTACTTAAAAAAGGCTAGTAAGATTCTGCTCAAGAATGAGCTCCAAGACCTTAGGAAGTCATCAAGTTAGAGTATAAATAGCTTCATTTTCAAGGTCAAAGAGAGTTCTCATGAACTTTTTAATAGGTTCATAGATCGTGATGAACAAGTTTCCAATGCGCTTAATGGAAAATGGAAGGAATTCATTGCCTTTATGTATGTACGGTACATATTAATTAATTTCGAGAAACTTAGCTCTCTTATGTTATTCAAAAGCTCAACCATGGATGGAACAAGTCAATGGGTGGCCAAGAGAAAATCTTCTATGTATGAGAAGGTGAAACATCTAAAAGTCACAGAGGTGAATCAAAAGGAAGAGGTAGAAGGAAATACCAACAAGGGAGCCACAACAATCAAGGGAGCCGATCAAGCGAATACAAAGGTCAATCCACAAGAGGAAAAGGAAGAGATAGAGGTAGAGAAGCAAATATGGTGGTAGAGACTAGTCAAATGGAAAGGGATGCCTCAGTTGAGGGAATTAAGGAGACTATATTGCCAAGGGTTGTTGGCAAATGCAAAGTTGGAACAATTTCAAGATGAAAATCACATGCTAAATATTCAACCACATCACAAAATGAGCATTTAATAGCTAGGATGCATAGTAGTTAATCCAAATGACATGATGAGGTGTGGTATATAGATAATGGTTGTCATAAATATATGTGAGGAAGAGAAGTATATGTCATCAACCTTCAAGAAAAAAGCAAAAAGGCTTTGAGGATACACAAGACATTACAAAGCATGAGACACAAGAAATGAAATATGTCAAGCTTGAAGGAAAACAAAAATCAAGGAGTCTCTTTGAGGTATTCTATGTTATCAATATTGTAAATAATTTAGTTTCTATTCAGAAGATGGTCGAAAAAGGAGAATATGTTAAGTTTAATGATAGAGGATGGTTTATAGAAGAACTATGGAATGTCTATGAGTTGATAGCCAAAGGAAAGAATGAAGGAACGATGTTGAATCTTAACATAAAAAAAAGGGAACACTACAACATATCGACTGTATACCAAGGCTTCTACTGAGGAAATTGAATGGGCATGTTTTTCCCTTACATCGGTGTAAGTGTCGGTATAGGTGTCGAAACCAGAATGATGGTATAGGCATCGGTATAGGTGTCGGTATGAGCGTCCGATGCTCTGGTTTTCTGGCGCTCATATGGACACTCATACCGATGCCTATACCGACGACTATTGGTTGCACCATCACACATATTGACAACCATCTTGGGAGTACCATCGCGTATAATGACGACCATATCTACAAAGTTTTATTTGGGCACAGTGTGTTTGTTGATATATTTAGGTAGTGATGTGTGTGAACACTCTAGGACCGTTGGGGCACGTTTTTCCCTCTTTAGGAGGTTTTTTCCCCCGGCTTGTATATACGCCTATTGCCCTAATGGGTTATTTATCTTTGTACATTCTCAAGTAATACATTCAGTATTGTGTCTTGTGCTCCAAGCTTCTTCTTCTTCTTCCTTGTGCTATTCGCATGCTTCCGCAGACATCTAACTCCAACAATTGCTATGAGAGCAGGTCGTCGCTTCATCTAGGGCGCCGTCGAGACTCCTCCGTTTGCAGTCTCAGATTCGCACGAAATTTGGTGAGCGTACTCAAGGTGTTTCACAACGCTTGTGCAGGCTATTTTGTCTATTTGTGCTAAAGGTATATACCAGTTTCTGTTCGCCAGTATATGCATCTCGAAGTCTGCTACAAGTTTAGAAAAATTTGTAAGGGTAGTTTTGTTCAATTCTTTGAGATACAATCAATTTTCTACATCAAGGTATTTTATTCACCGGCCATGGCTAAAAGTAGTGATATATTCTGTATGTTGGCTGTTGAGGATAAGTTGGGGTACCAACTACCCATTATGGGCTTATATGATGTGACATGTGTTGGTTGCAAAAGGACTGTGGAACATTGTGCAAAGTGTTGAAAAACGTCCTATCACACCTACAACTATTACAACTGTAGGTATAAAAGCTGATGCAGAAGGTGTCGAAGATGATGGTATTTTGCATATTCTTCTTCGTGCTGCAGTTTCTGCTGCACCTACTGCAGAGCAGATTCATTGGGATGGCAGAGATGCCAAGGCAGATGCATTCATAGCTTTGTCTATCAAACGTGCCATTATTCCTCATATTCGCTCTTGCAGAATAGCTAAGGATGCACTTACCACATTGTACCAAGCTAGGAATGAGGCTCGTGTTGCTTACCTCCGAAAACAGTTGGAGAGTGGGCACATGAATGAAGGTGATTCTATGGACAGTTTCCTCACAAAGATCAAAGACTTGAAGGAACAATTGATTTCTGTTGATGAGGTTATACCAGATAGCTCACTTGTGCAAACCGTTCTGAATGGTCTTCCTGATTCATATCACAGTTTTGCTTCTACTCTTCGGTTGATGATGAAAGGCAGTCGAAATGCCTTGTCATTTGAGGAGTTAGTCTATGTTCTATTGCAAGAAGATCAGTCCAGGCAGAACATGTCCATTATGCATGTTGCAGATCAAGCTTTCCTAGCTAGTCAAAAGGGCAAAGGAAAATGGAGCTCTTCTACTAGTAAGCAGAAATCTGCAAATGCTGCACATTCGAAGAACCAAGACAAAGATGAGAAAAAAATCAAAAAAGCAGAAATTGTTTTGTAAGTATAGTAAAGGGAATGATCATATCATAAAGAATTGTCCAGAACTGGCTACAAAAGAGGCAAAGAAGAAAGAGGCTGGAATGGTTGTTGCAGAAGCCTCTACACCAAAAACGGAGTCTGCTAATCTTGTGAAAGAAGAAGAATGGGCGTTTACTACTGTTTGTAGTTTTGACACATCTTCTCATGAGCAGTGCATGTCAGGAGTAGACTCAAATGTTTGGTACTTTGAGAGTGGGGCGACCAAACATATTACCCCGCACTGCAGTTTCTTCTCTTCACTCGAGCCTGCCCCTATAGGGAATACTGTTACATGCGCCAACAACTCTTCTTATCCTGTTATAGGAGTTGGTAAGATCATTTTGACTACTACTGATGGTAGTTCTTTCACTTTGTCAGATGCGTTATTTGTGCCAGGGATCAAGAAGAACCTATTATCAGTTTCTGCATTAGCGTGAAATTTGTTGATGACAGGTGTATAGTTGATGATCTGTCAAATGGCGATGTGATTATTGCTTCTCGCATTTTATGTCGTGGGCTGTATAAGCTCATAGACCATGAAAGATCTGTAAATGATTTGACATGTGTAGTAAATGATTCTCAGGCTATATCAGATGCAAAGCTTTGGCATGCACGCTTTGGTCATCTGAATTTTTCTAGTTTGCTACACCTACAGAAATCAAAAATGGTTTCCTCTTTGCCCAAACTTGAGGCACCTGGAAAACATGTTTCTGAAGGCTGTATTTTGGGCAAAATGCAACATTCGTCCTTTCCAAAAGATGGTTCAGTTCGGGCTACTCAGAAATTGTAGCTTGCACATAGTGATGTCTCTCGCTGTATGCAGACACCTCCTTTTGGGAATTATATTTACTTCATGACTTTCATCGATGATTTTTCCAGGCATGCATGGGTATATCCATTGAAGGCAAAGTCCGAAGTGTTCATGTGCTTCAAATAATTTTTGGTTTTGGCTAAAAATTTGTCAGCATGTAAAATGGGCACCCTCAATTCAGATTGAGGGGGGGAATATATGTCTTGTGATTTTAATGCATTTCTACGTGAACGTGAGATAAAACACCACTGTAGAGTGCCGTATACACCTCAACAGAATGGAGTTGCTGAACAAAAGAATAGGTCACTCACGGAGATGGTGAGGTGTATGGTAAAGAGTCAGGCTTTACCACATAGTTTCTTGCTTGAGGTTGTCATGTGTGCAGCATATGTACTGAACACGTGTCCCACATAAAGCGCTGCAGTCTATCACTCCATATGAGGCTTGGAATGACCGCAAGCCATCTGTTTCTCATCTACATGTTTTTGGTTGTTTGGCATATGCATTAGTGTCTGAACAACATCACAGAAAATTAGATGATAAAGCAGTAAAATGTATTTTTGTTGGGTACAGTTCTGAAAGTAAAGGCTATCATCTATATCAGCCACAAACTAAACGCATTCTGGTTAGCCCTGATGTTGTTTTGTTGAAGATGCTATTCAGCCATTGCTTTCATGTACTAAGGAGACATCTGTTAGATCCAAAGACATGTATGAAACTTTGCTGCCTCTTTTCATAGGTGCACAGTCTAGTGTTGGTCCCAATGAGGCAACTTCTCAGCCTTTGTAGGTTTCATGTGATGATGCAGATAATTCCATTTGTGATGCAGATGTACATAATGCACTTATTGATGAGAGAGTTGATATTGAGCAGGCAAGAACTATGCCAAAATGGCTGGTGCAGACCTTGCGTGATAGTAAATTAGATGCATCTCTCTCATATCATACTCGATAAGGCTCTCATAGTGCCTCTTTTGCATCACATTGCTATACTATGGCTGCATCTAGTCTCTGTGATGAGAATGAGCCTGTTTCGTTTGATAAAGCACAAAATTCATAAAATTTGATGGCTTCTATGCAATCTGAATATGATGCAATAATGAAGAATGGTACTTGGTCTTTATGTGACTTGCCTCTTGGCAAGAAGTCCATTGGAACTAAGTGGGTATACAAGCTGAAGCGTAAACCTGATGGTACAATTGACAGGTATAAGGCTAGGCTTGTTGCAAAGGGTTATGCGTAGGAAAGAGGCATTGATTTTGATGAGACCTTTGCACCTACATGTCGTATGACTACTATTCGGAGCATTTGTGCACTTGTAGCCCATCATGGTTGGAATGTACATCAGTTGGACATTAAAACAACATTTTTGAATGGTGACTTGCATGAAGAAGTGTATGTTTTTCAGCCCTGTGGCTTTGTAGAGAAAGGGCATGAAAACTAGGTGTGCAGGTTAAAGAAGGCAATATATGGTTTAAAGCAAGCACCACGTGCTTGGTATGAGAAGATACATGCCTATGTGATTGCACACGGTTTTGAGAATAGTCCAACTGAAAGCACCTTATACGTTAAGCATGCTAATGATGTGCTTTTGATCATTGTTATCGATGTTGATGACATGCTGCTCACCGGTCCTATTTAGAAGCATATTGCTGATTTTAAGGCTGATTTGCATGCCTCATTTGAGATGTCTGATTTGGGGCATTTGCATCACTATTTGGGCATTCAATTTATGCAACTTGATGGTGGAATGGCTTTGTCACTACAAGAAATACGGGCGTATAGCGACGGTTAAGGCTACAGAATTTCGTTGCTATAAAATTGCAACATGCGTTGTAATTATCATCACGCACGGACTGTCGATTAAACAACGAAGCAAACGATAGTTTTTGCGACTTGTGGCACGACGGGGCTACGACGCTCCCAATTACCATTGCTAACACGATGCTTTTAAAAAGCAGTCTATAAGCGACGCTTTCTTACGGTGCATAGGCGACAATTTTGGCGTCGCAGAAGCGACGCTATAAACATGTCGCTTATGCGACGACGGGTAGCATCGCTTACACGACGGTTTGTTGACGGACAAAAATTAAAAACTTTGGAGGCTCTTCGATCGGCATTTTCATGCATCGATCGAAGAGCTCTCCAACGTTCGCAATTGCGCTGCGCTTACGAGTTGAAGCAAGTATATGCAGAATTGCTGTTTTGCCTAAGCTCTCTCTTATTGTCTCCCTCTGTCTCTGTATGGACTTATACACTTGTACATGATGAAGATGCACTTTCACACATATACACATATACACATGCACATACAGACACATATATACACACAAATACATGTGCACATACACTTAGACATACACACATATACAAATGCATATGCACAAACATTCCTACAACCACATAAAAAGACTCACATGCATGCATTATTGCATATATATGTATATATATATATATATATATATATATATATATATATATATATATATATATATATATATATATATATATATATATATATATATTAACATATACGCAAATACATGTATATGCACATCCACATGCATGCACATGGATGCAAATGGAAATGCATCCACATACACATGCATGTTTCATACATATACACATGCATGTTTCATCCAGATACACATGCATGATTCATACATATACACATGCATGTTTCATACATATACACATGCATATACACTTAGGTACACGCATATGAATGAATTATATAATTAAAGTATTATAACACATATACACATGCACACACACATGCACATACCTACATATACACATATACATGCACATACACACATATAAACATAGAGTTGCACATATACATGCACATACATATACACACACATACACATGCACATGCACATACTCATACACACATATACACTTACACATGCACATGCACATACATACATATACACACACATAGACATGCACATGCATACATATACACTACATACATATACACTTAGGTAGACACATATGAATGAATTATATAATTAAAGTTTTAAAACAAATGCTTAATATAAACAATAATAACAATCAACAGAACAAAACTCTTCATTACTTAATACCATACAAACAATTCAAAACATAACAGAAATGAAAAATATATAGATAATATATATATATATATATATATATATATATATATATATATATATATATATATATATATATATATATATATATATATATATATATATATATATATATATATATATATATATCTATATATATATATATATATATATATATATATATATATATCAATGTAAATACATATAATCCAATGTCATAATCAACTAAAATCCTAATCATCATTATCATGATCATCATCATCATCAGCAATATCATGATCATCCTGATCTTCCTCATCCTCATCGTCATGATCACCCTGTGACGATCGAGATCGTCCTTCCTATGTCTATCTCTCCACCTCATCCATATTTGTCTCTCCATAATACTCTTGTATTACATATAAAACATAAATAAATAAAACAATTAAATCATTCATAAAAATAAAATAATTATATAAAATGTAAAAATACTCACAAAGGCATCAGGATGATCTTGCATATACTCGCTCCAATGTCGATATCCAAAATGTGTAGCATACTCGATCTCATGTTTCGTATGATATCGGCCATAATCCTTCCGCTGCAATGAAACAAATAAAAAACATTAGTTGCTTGCATTTTAACTAAAATAAAAAATATACTCACAATAAGACATATACTTACAAATGTAGCTACAAAACCATTATGGCCCACTTTTCCTAGGTGCGATGTGTGGCCCGACTCCACTCTCTTCTTTGCAACAGCCTGTTTATTCAAGACAAAAAATACATAAATTAAATGTAAAAAATTACTAAAATATATAAAAATTATAAATATAAACTATTAATTTGTGTGCCTTCTACTGAGGAAATGACTCCTAACGACGTAGCTCTCTATGAAAAAATTGCCACGTCTCAGGTGTTATGTTAGCTGGCCTCTTATTTTTATCCACCATACAATATCTCCTATTAATTTAATCTCAAACAGAAAAAAAAATCATAATACATACACATATATACACACACATACACATACACATACCCACATACACATATACATGCAAACATATATGCATACATATATGTATACATATACACATATACATATATATAACATAAACACACATATACATATCCACATATATATGTACACACACATGCATGCATATACACTCATTCATAAAAAATACATGCATTTATCCCACAATAATATGTAGTTGTGTATATGTGAATATGTGTGTATGTGTAAATGTGTATATGTGAATATGTGTGTATGTGTAAATATGTATATGTGAATTTTTTGTGTATGTAGATAATCAGATTATTAATATCAAATACCATTATTTGTAGATTCTGATCAATCAGATGGAACTCCACCACCCTCTCCTCATCGTGCAACGACTTTATACTGTAAGTATATCAAACATTTAATTTTAAATATATTTGATGGATACATAACTTATATTTTTTTTTTGTTTCTTATTATGTGTAGATTCTGATCAATCAGAGGGTACTCCAGCACCTCCTACCCATGCAACGACTTCACATGTGTCCTCCGATAGGAATTATAATGAGTTTTACTATGAAGAGCATATTATATGTTGGTGTAACTCTTGTTATGGCATGTATCGAAGACCACGATTGGAATGTATTGAACATGAGGCAGAGTATGGTACTTTTGAGCGTGCACCATCACCTAGTCAACGTGATACTGCTTGGGTATGTATTTTCTATATATATTAATGTCATTATTTTATTTAAAACCATATATAAAATCAAATTATTGTTGATATACAGGAATACTTGCTCGACGATGATGATGATGATACTTTTTTCTCATAATGTTAATATACCTCATACACGTCATGGACTTTCTTTTCATCAATTACAAGCAGAGGTTTCTAGAAATCCTCTACCTCCTGCTTTAGAGAATGAAATGGCTGGAGATTATCCATTGCGAGCTCGTGAGCGTTCTTTAGTACAAACATATGATAGAAGAAGATATGGAGGATGGAATAGAGGACCACTTCCTTTAGATGGAGAGGTTTTCAACTTTTGGGGTAATCGCTATATGATTGCTCCATCCACTATTACTAATATTGGTCGTGGTCTCTTTATTGTAGAGGATTTGTATGTTGCCATTAGAGTACATGTCACATGTACTCGATTTTTTTGGCCATATGTATTGTCTTTTGCTACACACCATCATGGTAATGTTGCTGTATCAATAGGCAATACACTCTAGCCAAAAATGGTTTTGCAGATATGGTCCTTGATATGAGCATCGGTACTCCTAGTAGGGTCATCAATATGTGCGATAGTACTCCCAGCAAGGCTGCCGGTATAGGCACTAGTATGAGCGTCAGAAATAACGTCGATTATACGGATGCTTTTACTGATGCCTATACCATCACCTATACCAGCACTTTGTTACCAAGGCAAATGTTGACCCTTACATCGACTTGATGGTGAAATCGCACCCGTGCATTTGCCGCAATAGAAGCCTCGATATATGCCTGATATGTTGTAGTGAATGCCACTCATGTCTGAATATAGATGTTAAATAACGACACATTCATGCTTGGTTTCATATTTAAAATGGAAAATAGAAATAAAAACTATACAAAAATGGAGACATTACAACATATAAGGCTCATATCCATTCTTATACCGACAAAATTACACATACGAAAAATATCGGGGGCATCCAAATAGTCGTTGGTATAAACATCACTTTCATAATGTTGGTATAAGTGTTGGTATATGCATCGGAATAAGTTTCAATATATGTGACTAAATAAGCACCAGTATAAGGCACGATATACCTATCGATATATGCGTTTGTATGATAGATGATATAGATGTTAGTTTAAGCCTCTATATATGCACCCATATATGCATCTGTATATCCCTAAGAATACAGATGGTGTAAGCCTTAGTATTTCTCTAGCAGTACCCATCGTATAAGTGTCTGTATATTCCTAGAAATATCGATGACCATATCTACACTTTTTTTCTTTGGGTAGAGTGGAGTGCCCCTTGCCGCAACAACATGAAAATGCTGTTTTGTAGCGAAGGAAAGTACACTCTGCCCAAAAAACAAAAAACCAATTACATGGCATTGTCGTAGAGATTAACATCTCTACATAATTCTAGAACTAAACTCCTATGAGTGGTTAAAAAAATTAGAGAATAAACTCTATGATGATGCTCACTAGTTATAAACATCAAATATATGTTGAACGCTTAATTTACACATTCCATATTGTCTCTATCCTTCCAAGTAATACTTGGATGAGAAGAGTGGGATCAACAAATTGGCCTTGTAAAACTGATGAGAAGATATAGTGGATAAACTCCAATGCATGCAACATTAGCAAATAGAGATGTGCATCTATGCTTATACCTGCGGTACCCTTCCACTTGGAAGGTGAAGATGGGCTATATGAATTTGTTGTTCACTATTGAACTATCAACAGAAAGCTGCTTCTCCCCTTCTCACCCCTTCTGTGAGGAATGAGGAACCATATGAAGTAGCAAGCCTCCAAGTTAAAATGTGTGGCCCCTTCGGTTAAGTCAATCCACTCGTCATCATTTTGTTGTAATTTAATAAGAGAAGTTACTTGAAGTTCTCATGGGTAAGTGAGGATAATGGCGTGCTCCAAACAACAACATTGAATTTTTAAGCAACCTTTGCCTTGTGGGATTTGGAAGGTCACATGCGGGCTAGACACATTCAGCTGTACAATTGTTCTTTCTATTAATTAAATTTTGAAACAGTAGGTTGTTTATTTTGGCTTCAGAGATCAAGATACAATATTTACTTTTTTTCATGGATTGTGATGTCATGCCTTTGTCATGTTCATTATAAATTATAAGCACACTCCAAGTTGGTTTTAGGTGGTCACCTTACTTTTTCTCAATCAAGGTCAAAGTTAAAAGGCTTCAAAAGATGTCTTACTTTCCTGAACCCAAACTTCAAAGGCATTTCAATGACATGAAATCCAATTGCTGACGGGCCATCTCTCAGACATTGCTGCAGCGATGTACAAGATCGGATGCTCGGAGGAATCACCACCGATGCCAGAGTCAATTTCGTCTGATGCAAAAGACTTTCTTCTTTACTGCTTGCGATGAGATGCAGCAGACCGCTGGACCGCAGCCCAACTTTTGAACCATCCCTTCTGCCAAGTAGAAACTGAATATGTCTGTAAGTATGAATCTTGCTCCCCGCGGGGCATACTTGATAATTTCTTCTCAAGCCCGCTAAACCCGAAAATTATGCGTGATTCTCACTGTGCGTCTGAAAAGAACGAGTCGTTCCGTGACCTCGACTTCTGTAATTTGTATGCGCCTCCGCAGCAAGAAACGGCCAAGGATGTATCTGTAGTTTCACTTTCCCCTGCACAAAGGAAGAGGAAACATATAGATGCAATCAGCTCCGATGAACTCCGTTAGATCACAGTTAAGCGATCCACAAAGCCCACCAGAGATTTTAGGTCCAGTCTAAAAGAAGGCGACAGAGCAGGAGCTGTTCAGGTGAAAAGCGCGTGCGATGTGAGCTTTGCCGCCGCGCTGTTCTTGAAAACACGGAAACCCGTGGGGTGAACAGGGACATCAAACATCCTGGACCCTGGTCCGTTATATATCGGATATGTTTTTGTGCTGTGAATCTGCTCCAACATCAGAGATTTGCATAATCTACAAATCTCTGGACATCGATTCTGGGGACAAATTCTTGAGCTGTGAGCCTTGCAGATAATCCAAAGCTCGATTCTTAATCGTCAAGAAGTTCAATGTCCATGTTCGAGAAGTTCAAGGTCCATGTTGAAGGTCCTTCTGCGCTCGCAACAGTTAAGAAGACGCCTGAATATAACAAACATCGGTCAATTCATTTTGCGCCCAACAATCAGCACTTATCGGAGATTCGTGGATTGACTTATCGTCCTATGAATTCGACCTCAGCTTGATTATTGTAAATTTCATTACTTTTAATAAGGGGCGATTACTTACTTGAAGTCATTAACGCATCCGTGGTGAAACATGTACAATGAACTGAGCTGTATTTCATGTGTGGATATCTAAAAAGTAACGATAAGTAAATTGAAAACCGTGCTATATAAGCAACCTCCCCTTACGGCCATAGATGAGCATAGGTTCAAATAAAGAGAGGTTTTTCCTCTTCGGTGATTAAAAAACTATATGAGAACTAAATTAGTTACATAAGAATTATAGATGAGCTATTTTTTGCAATGGAAGTATGATCTTGCGAACTACTTTACCTCATTGATTGAACAAATCTATGAGGACATCGAACTTATAGGACCATCGAATCCCACAGCTATAGGACGCTTAACACCTGTTCGGAGTGAATAAAGCTTAAAGACTCACTAAGGTAGCAAATCATAAGGGATGTGGCCCTGAGGTTAGACGAGAAGGCTGGTTAGAGTTGAAGTGGATCCAACTGCAGGAACAGGGCCTTTGTTATTTCAAACATAGTCCACCGAGAGTGTTCTCCCCATATTTTACAAAGCACTTCGTAAGAGCCGAGGCCAACTCTACTGATTGGACACCACTGTTTCACTATCTATCGGAGATGAATCTTATTGTTCGTGGATGAAATGTTTGAGATCTTGATTCTTATTTTGAACAAGCAAAATGTATCACGTTCTTTTAATAATAAAACCTTTTTGGAACAGTTCTTAGAACTCTTACCTTGTATGATACCTTTCATGTGTGGATATAGTGGTCAACAAAAACACATTCATGCATGCTTGAATATATAGAAACCAGAAATGAAAACTATGCAAAAGTAGAAGCAAAATGCAAAGATAGAGATATAGAACTTTGTAAGAAATCAAGAACTTTGCAAAAGTGTGTGAATAAATGCGTAAGTCAAACTGCCACATCACCTCCACTTTTTGGTGAAAGACCAACAACCATTCCGCAAGGCTCTTGTTTGAACTTTCCGAACTACCTTGATGGAACAGGGCCTTCGCTATTGCAAACATAGTCGACCCAGAGTGCTCAAAGGCCAACGAATCCTCAAAGGAAACTGATTTAACATCTCATTGGAACATGAAGAGGAGTGTCCTACCGCCACAACCAACAAGATTTGAGTCCACACCCTCTTGAAGAGAGTCAAATGTTATACCTTTTTAAGCTAGTGTTGTCTGGCAACGATTGATGAACTGTTGACTTTTATCTTGTATGACTAACTGTCACGAGTGCTGTGGGTAAACCGCCAAAGCTGACTTTCTTCACATATAACTGACTTGTGTAATAAACGAGTTTTACTTTTGAAAAGTCATCAATAAGGCAGTTGGCCGACCTAGTAAGGCAGTTAACTTCTGTAATAAAGCAGTTCATACTAGACTTTTGAAGTTATACAACAAGGTTTTAGAAGCACACTCAAGTAAATAAAGGAGGAAAATGACAAAAAATTTTGATCACTTCAATCTGGGTGACCAAAGAGAGTGGTGCAAAATGTTGTAATGTAGCACCATTCCATGGAGTTCCAATGGACCTTCATTATGTCGTACCTAGAAGAAAATGAATTAGGCAGCTTTCGTTCGTTGCATTTTGAAGTGCAGAAGGGGGATGTCAAATTCCTCTCCATACCGAAGACACCTCATAAGAACAAAAATTCCTCCCCATATTTTACAAAGCACTTCGTAAGAGCAGAGTCCAACTCTACTCATTGGACACCCCACTGTTTCACTATCTATCGGAGATGGATCTTATTGTTCGTGGATGAAATGTTTGAGATCTTGATTTTTATTTTGACCAAATAAAATGTACCACTTTTTTTAATATTAAGAATTTATGAAACAGTTCTAGAACTGTTACCTTGTACGATACCACGCATGTGTGGATATAGTGCTAAAGAAAGACAGATTCATGCATGGTTTAATATATAGAAACCAGAAATTAGAACTATGCAAAAGTAGAACCCTAACAAGCAAAAGTGTGTAAATAAATGCGTAAGTCAAAGTGGCACATCACCTCCACTTTTTGGTGAAACCCCAACAACCGTTCCTAAGGCTTTTATTTGATCTTTTCCAACTACCTTGATGGAGAAAAGTAAGGATTTTTTTGGAGTACTCCTTTGAATTCGAATCTCTGCCAAAGTTGTATCATTATATGAAGAGAAGATTGAAAAGAGTCAGTGGCATTGTCTATGTACCTATAGGCACCAAGGTTTATACGCCAAGTCTAAGCTACCCCCTTTTGAAGGAGATGGTGGACACCTTCCAGAGATGAGATGGTGCTAGCAATTGAATAAAATGCTTTTATAGATATTCAATTAACTAAGGTAGCTAACTTTCACAAGCTATTTCACTTGAAATGATCAACTAAGCACTAAGAATGAAGCATAGCAAGTCCGAGATACATCTCCACATTTTCGGGAGTTAATAGTATGAAAACCCTAGGGCAATGTTTTGCACATAACTCACGATTGGCTGAACCAATTGAAATGAAAATTTCTAACAAGAGAATATAGTCTACTCAATCTATACCAACTTAAATCACTGCAAATGATCCACTATACGCTCCCAAATTGATTAGAGTTCACTATTCTGAGTGATACATGACAGAGTAGACAAGATGGAATATGAGAAAACTATATGTATTAATGCACATAAATTACATTGACATTGGCAATGAACGATTTCACAATGTGAGGGCAACGGGAGAGCTATAGTGTGAGCTCAATGTCCACTTTAAATCCCTCTAAGTATCTTGCCAAATAAGGCTCTAACAGGTTGCACTTTACATGACTAGAAAGTCCTCTTTTATAGACTTTTGTGGGAGCCAAGATTCAAGTTTGAATTTGAATGTTTACCTAAACGTGTTGCAAAGTTTTAGGACTTGATTTTTATAAACGTCATCAAATATTTCCTAGAAATCTTCTCCTAAGAACTCATCATTGCAAGTGCTTCCACATATGTATGCACTTTTACAAGGAGTAGAAATCAACCTTTTACAAGCGATTATTAATGTGCTAATACATGAATGAACATATGATCTTTATGATAAGTGATCACGCATTTAGGCTTGGAGTAATTGCACCAACACCCCCTACCTAAGCTAGCCCTTTGCTAGCTAATTGTCTACATAGGCAAAGATTTTTCAATTGCTTATATGTCATTGAATGCATTCTTGACTCATACCCAAGATAGTGCATGTTGTGGCTCAAGTTGTAAGATTTTTTTATGATAATTTTGTCATCAAGTGCTCATGGTCTTTGAGTAAATAGAGCTTGAGAGCTCATGGATCTACGTTCTACATATTCCAAGTTCTCTGTGTGTGTACATGTCGATTACACATAGGTGCAAGATACATGTCTAGAGAGTGGTTAGTCATCCTCTTGCAAGGAGGATGATACATGACACTCTATCCAATTCAAGTGATCTATGGCATGTTGGAAATCGTAGAGAGTGTTTTTTAAGTTTGAAAGACTTAGAGACTCAACTCTCTATTCCAAAGAATGATTTAAGGTTTGGTTGATTGACATAGCCAAGGGAGTGGGCCGAAGAGGGGCCCATACCTCTTGTGCTTCAACTTGGAGTGGATGTTCTTGACCGGTGGTATTTGAGATCAAACTAGAGTGTTGAGGACATCAATAGGAGGCCATGAAATTATTAAAGAGGAAAGGTTTGAGGAAAAGACCAAGAAAATTTTGAGGAAGACTTGAAGCAAGAGGGAGTTTATAGCATGACCAAATGATGAAGAAAAGCGCAAGGTGTTATGGAAGGGTAACATATCATTATTTCTCACATCTATCACAATCTAGTGAGTAATTAGGAGCCACGATGAATTCTCATACACTATGGGACACTACAACACTTTGATTGAAAACCTTTACAAGTTTAACTACCAACCTTTGCAATTTAGAATCTCAAACTTCATTATGGAAAAGGGTCTTGGGGTTCCTTAAGTTGTGCTGAAAGTGAACTAATACATAGATCCACACAAATCCAATAAAAATCAGACTATAGCCATTAGAGAGTTATAGAAAGAGATAAAAAAGTGATCTTCATTCTATGTCAGCACATAAGCAACTCCATGGTAGGTCATAACCAAGACCTAACAACATATAGAAATGTTTGGGAGTGTCTAGAGAGACTATACTCTACTTAAAAAAGGCTAGTAAGATTCTGCTCAAGAATGAGCTCCAAGACCTTAGGAAGTCATCAAGTTAGAGTATAAATAGCTTCATTTTCAAGGTCAAAGAGAGTTCTCATGAACTTTTTAATAGGTTCATAGATGATGATGAACAAGTTTCCAATGCGCTTAATGGAAAATGGAAGGAATTCATTGCCTTTATGTATGTACGGTACATATTAATTAACTTTGAGAAACTTAGCTCTCTTATGTTATTCAAAAGCTCAACCATGGATGGAACAAGTCAATGGGTGGCCAAGAGAAAATCTTCTATGTATGAGAAGGTGAAACATCTAAAAGTCACAGAGGTGAATCAAAAGGAAGAGGTAGAAGGAAATACCAACAAGGGAGCCACAACAATCAAGGGAGCCGATCAAGCGAATACAAAGGTCAATCCACAAGAGGAAAAGGAAGAGATAGAGGTAGAGAAGCAAATATGGTGGTAGAGACTAGTCAAATGGAAAGGGATGCCTCAATTGAGGGAATTAAGGAGACTATATTGCCAAGGGTTGTTGGCAAATGCAAAGTTGGAACAATTTCAAGATGAAAATCACATGCTAAATATTCAACCACATCACAAAATGAGCATTTAATAGCTAGGATGCATAGTAGTTAATCCAAATGACATGATGAGGTGTGGTATATAGATAATGGTTGTCATAAATATATGTGAGGAAGAGAAGTATATGTCATCAACCTTCAAGAAAAAAGCAAAAAGGCTTTGAGGATACACAAGACATTACAAAGCATGAGACACAAGAAATGAAATATGTCAAGCTTGAAGGAAAACAAAAATGAAGGAGTCTCTTTGAGGTATTCTATGTTATCAATATTGTAAATAATTTAGTTTCTATTCAGAAGATGGTCGAAAAAGGAGAATATGTTAAGTTTAATGATAGAGGATGGTTTATAGAAGAACTATGGAATGTCTATGAGTTGATAGCCAAAGGAAAGAATGAAGGAACGACGTTGAATCTTAACATAAAAAAAAGGGAACACTACAACATATCGACTGTATACCAAGGCTTCTACTGAGGAAATTGAATGGGCATGTTTTTCCCTGACATCGGTGTAAGTGTCGGTATAGGTGTCGAAACCAGAATGATGGTATAGGCATCGGTATAGGTGTCGGTATGAGCGTCCGATGCTCTGGTTTTCTGGCGCTCATATGGACACTCATACCGATGCCTATACCGACGACTATTGGTTGCACCATCACACATATTGACAACCATCTTGGGAGTACCATTGCGTATAATGACGACCATATCTACAAAGTTTTATTTGGGCACAGTGTGTTTGTTGATATATTTAGGTAGTGATGTGTGTGAACACTGTAGGACCGTTGGGGCACGTTTTTCCCTCTTTAGGAGGTTTTTCCCCCCAGCTTGTATATACGCCTATTGCCCTAATGGGTTATTTATCTTTGTACATTCTCTAGTAATACATTCAGTATTGTGTGTTGTGCTCCAAGCTTCTTCTTCTTCTTCCTTGTGCTATTCGCATGCTTCCGCAGACGTCTAACTCCAACAATCGCTATGAGAGCAGGTCGTCGCTTCATCTAGGGCGCCGTCGACACTGCTCCGTTTGCAGTCTCAGATTCGCACGAAATTTGGTGAGCGTACTCAAGGTGTTTCACAACGCTTGTGCAGGCTATTTCGTCTATTTGTGCCAAAGGTATATACCAGTTTCTGTTCGCCAGTATATGCATCTCGAAGTCTGCTACAAGTTTAGAAAAATTTGTAAGGGTAGTTTTGTTCAATTCTTTGAGATACAATCAATTTTCTACATCAAGGTATTTTATTCACCGGCCATGGCTAAAAGTAGTGATATATTCTGTATGTTGGCTGTTGAGGATAAGTTGGGGTACCAACTACCCATTATGGGCTTATATGATGTGACATGTGTTGGTTGCAAAAGGACTGTGGAACATTGTGCAAAGTGTTGAAAAACGTCCTATCACACCTACAACTATTACAACTGTAGGTATAAAAGCTGATGCAGAAGGTGTCGAAGATGATGGTATTTTGCATATTCTTCTTCGTGCTGCAGTTTCTGCTGCACCTACTGCAGAGCAGATTCATTGGGATGGCAGAGATGCCAAGGCAGATGCATTCATAGCTTTGTCTATCAAACGTGCCATTATTCCTCATATTCGCTCTTGCAGAATAGCTAAGGATGCTTGGGATACACTTACCACATTGTACCAAGCTAGGAATGAGGCTCGTGTTGCTTACCTCCGAAAACAGTTGGAGAGTGAGCACATGAATGAAGGTGATTCTATGGACAGTTTCCTCACAAAGATCAAAGACTTGAAGGAACAATTGATTTCTGTTGATGAGGTTATACCAGATAGCTCACTTGTGCAAACCGTTCTGAATGGTCTTCCTGATTCATATCACAGTTTTGCTTCTACTCTTCGGTTGATGATGAAAGGCAGTCGAAATGCCTTGTCATTTGAGGAGTTAGTCTATGTTCTATTGCAAGAAGATCAGTCCAGGCAGAACATGTCCATTATGCATGTTGCAGATCAAGCTTTCCTAGCTAGTCAAAAGGGCAAAGGAAAATGGAGCTCTTCTACTAGTAAGCAGAAATCTGCAAATGCTGCACATTCGAAGAACCAAGACAAAGATGAGAAAAAAATCAAAAAAGCAGAAATTGTTTTGTAAGTATAGTAAAGGGAATGATCATATCATAAAGAATTGTCCAGAACTGGCTACAAAAGAGGCAAAGAAGAAAGAGGCTGGAATGGTTGTTGCAGAAGCCTCTACACCAAAAACGGAGTCTGCTAATCTTGTGAAAGAAGAAGAATGGGCATTTACTACTGTTTGTAGTTTTGACACATCTTCTCATGAGCACTGCATGTCTGGAGTAGACTCAAATGTTTGGTACTTTGAGAGTGGGGCGACCAAACATATTACCTCGCACTGCAGTTTCTTCTCTTCACTCGAGCCTGCCCCTATAGGGAATACTGTTACATGTGCCAACAACTCTTCTTATCCTGTTATAGGAGTTGGTAAGATCATTATGACTACTACTGATGGTAGTTCTTTCACTTTGTCAGATGCGTTATTTGTGCCAGGGATCAAGAAGAACCTATTATCAGTTTCTGCATTAGCCAAGGTTTTTATGTCGTGGGCTGTATAAGCTCATAGACCATGAAAGATCTGTAAATGATTTGACATGTGTAGTAAATGATTCTCAGGCTATATCAGATGCAAAGCTTTGGCACACACGCTTTGGTCATCTGAATTTTTCTAGTTTGCTACACCTGCAGAAATCAAAAATGGTTTCCTCTTTGCCCAAACTTGAGGCACCTGGAAAACATGTTTGTGAAGGCTGTATTTTGGGCAAAATGCAACATTCGTCCTTTCCAAAAGATGGTTCAGTTCGGGCTACTCAGAAATTGTAGCTTGCACATAGTGATGTCTCTGGTCGTATGCAGACACCTCCTTTTGGGAATTATATTTACTTCATGACTTTCATCGATGATTTTTCTAGGCATGCATGGGTATATCCATTGAAGGCAAAGTCCGAAGTGTTCATGTGCTTCATATAATTTTTGGTTTTGGCTAAAAATTTGTCAGCATGTAAAATGGGCACCCTCCATTCAGATTGAGGGGGGGAATATATGTCTTGTGATTTTAATGCATTTCTACCTGAACATGAGATAAAACACCACTGTAGAGTGCCGTATACACCTCAACAGAATGGAGTTGCTGAACGAAAGAATAGGTCACTCACGGAGATGGTGAGGTGTATGGTAAAGAGTCAGGCTTTACCACATAGTTTCTTGCTTGAGGTTGTCATGTGTGCAGCATATGTACTGAACACGTGTCCCACATAAAGCGCTGCAGTCTATCACTCCATATGAGGCTTGGAATGACCGCAAGCCATCTGTTTCTCATCTACATGTTTTTGGTTGTTTGGCATATGCATTAGTGTCTGAACAACATCACAGAAAATTAGATGATAAAGCAGTAAAATATATTTTTGTTGGGTACAGTTCTGAAAGTAAAGGCTATCATCTATATCAGCCACAAACTAAATGCATTCTGGTTAGCCCTGATGTTGTTTTGTGGAAGATGCTATTCAGCCATTGCTTTCATGTACTAAGGAGACATCTGTTAGATCCAAAGACATGTATGAAACTTTGCTGCCTGTTTTCATAGGTGCACAGTGTAGTGTTGGTCCCAATGAGGCAACTTCTCAGCCTTTGTAGGTTTCATGTGATGATGCAGATAATTCCATTTGTGATGCAGATGTACATGATGCACTTATTGATGAGAGAGTTGATATTGAGCAGGCAAGAACTATGCCAAAATGGTTGGTGCAGACCTTGCGTGATAGTAAATTAGATGCATCTCTCTCATATCATACTCGATAAGGCTCTCATAGTGCCTCTTTTGCATCACATTGCTATACTATGGCTGCATCTAGTCTCTGTGATGAGAATGAGCCTGTTTCGTTTGATAAAGCACAAAATTCATAAAATTGGATGGCTTCTATGCAATCTGAATATGATGCAATAATGAAGAATGGTACTTGGTCTTTATGTGACTTGCCTCTTGGCAAGAAGTCCATTGGAACTAAGTGGGTATACAAGCTGAAGCGTAAACCTGATGGTACAATTGACAGGTATAAGGCTAGGCTTGTTGCAAAGGGTTATGCATAGGAAAGAGGCATTGATTTTGATGAGACCTTTGCACCTACATGTCGTATGACTACTATTCGGAGCATTTGTGCACTTGCAGCCCATCATGGTTGGAATGTACATCACTTGGACATTAAAACAACATTTTTGAATGGTGACTTGCATGAAGAAGTGTATGTTTTTCAGCCCTGTGGCTTTGTACAGAAAGGGCATGAAAACTAGGTGTGCAGGTTAAAGAAGGCAATATATGGTTTAAAGCAAGCACCACGTGCTTGGTATGAGAAGATACATGCCTATGTGATTGCACACGGTTTTGAGAATAGTCCAACTGAAAGCACCTTATACGTTAAGCATGCTAATGATGTGCTTTTGATCATTGTTATCGATGTTGATGACATGCTGCTCACCGGTCCTATTTAGAAGCATATTGCTGATTTTAAGGCTGATTTGCATGCCTCATTTGAGATGTCTGATTTGGGGCATTTGCATCACTATTTGGGCATTCAATTTATGCAACTTGATGGTGGAATGGCTTTGTCACTACAAGAAATACGGGCGTATAGCGACGGTTAAGGCTACAGAATTTCGTCGCTATAAAATTGCAACATGCGTCGTAATTATCATCACGCACGGACTGTCGATTAAACAACGAAGCAAACGATAGTTTTTACGACTTGTGGCACGATGGGGCTACGACGCTCCCAATTACCATTGCTAACACGATGCTTTTAAAAAGCAGTCTATAAGCGACGCTTTCTTACGGCGCATAGGCGACAATTTTGGCGTCGCAGAAGCGACGCTATAAACATGTCGCTTATGCGACGACGGGTAGCATCGCTTACACGACGGTTTGTTGACGGACAAAAATTAAAAACTTTGGAGGCTCTTCGATCGGCATTTTCATGCATCGATGGAAGAGCTCTCCAACGTTCGCAATTGCGCTGCGCTTACGAGTTGAAGCAAGTATATGCAGAATTGCTGTTTTGCCTAAGCTCTCTCTTATTGTCTCCCTCTGTCTCTGTTTCTCTCTTTCTACATCTTTCTCTATTGGAATTCTCTCTCTCTCTCTCTCTCTCTTTATTGCAGGTTATTCAAGAAGCTAACCAAGCAAAAAGTATGGCTAACTATTGTAAGTAAAATTTCTATTCTTTGTATATCATTTGAATTGTGTTGTTTTCATTACATAGCATACTCACACATTGATATGGACTTATACACTTATACATGATGAAGATGCACTTTCACACATATACACATATACACATGCACATACAGACACATATATACACACAAATACATGTGCACATACACTTAGACATACACACATATACAAATGCATATGCACAAACATTCCTACAACCACATAAAAAGACTCACATGCATGCATTATTGCATATATATGTATATATATATATATATATATATATATATATATATATATATATATATATATATATATATATATATATATATATATATATATATATATATATATATATATATATATATATATATATATATATATTAACATATACGCAAATACATGTATATGCACATCCACATGCATGCACATGGATGCAAATGGAAATGCATCCACATACACATGCATGTTTCATACATATACACATGCATGTTTCATCCAGATACACATGCATGTTTCATACATATACACATGCATGTTTCATACATATACACATGCATATACACTTAGGTACACGCATATGAATGAATTATATAATTAAAGTATTATAACACATATACACATGCACACACACATGCACATACCTACATATACACATATACATGCACATACAGACATATAAACATAGAGTTGCACATATACATGCACATACATATACACACACATACACATGCACATGCACATACTCATACACACATATACACTTACACATGCACATGCACATACATACATATACACACACATAGACATGCACATGCATACATATACACTACATACATATACACTTAGGTAGACACATATGAATGAATTATATAATTAAAGTTTTAAAACAAATGCTTAATATAAACAATAATAACAATCAACAGAACAAAACTCTTCATTACTTAATACCATACAAACAATTCAAAACATAACAGAAATGAAAAATATATAGATATAATATATATATATATATATATATATATATATATATATATATATATATATATATATATATATATATATATATATATATATATATATATATATATATATATATATATATATATATATATATATATATATATATATATATATATATATCAATGTAAATACATATAATCCAATGTCATAATCAACTAAAATCCTAATCATCATTATCATGATCATCATCATCATCAGCAATATCATGATCATCCTGATCTTCCTCATCCTCATCGTCATGATCACCCTGTGACGATCGAGATCGTCCTTCCTATGTCTATCTCTCCACCTCATCCATATTTATCTCTCCATAATACTCTTGTATTACATATAAAACATAAATAAATAAAACAATTAAATCATTCATAAAAATAAAATAATTATATAAAATTTAAAAATACTCACAAAGGCATCAGGATGATCTTGCATATACTCGCTCAAATGTCGATATCCAAAATGTGTAGCATACTCGATCTCATGTTTCGTATGATATCGGCCATAATCCTTCCGCTGCAATGAAACAAATAAAAAACATTAGTTGCTTGCATTTTAACTAAAATAAAAAATATACTCACAATAAGACATATACTTACAAATGTAGCTACAAAACCATTATGGCCCATTTTTCCTAGGTGCGATGTGTGGCCCGACTCCACTCTCTTCTTTGCAACAGCCTGTTTATTCAAGACAAAAAATACATAAATTAAATGTAAAAAATTACTAAAATATATAAAAATTATAAATATAAACTATTAATTTGTGTACCTTCTACTGAGGAAATGACTCCTAACGACGTAGCTCTCTATGAAAAAATTGCCACGTCTCAGGTGTTATGTTAGCTGGCCTCTTATTTTTATCCACCATACAATATCTCCTATTAATTTAATCCCAAACAGAAAAAAAAATCAGAATACATACACATATATACACACACATACACATACACATACCCACATACACATATACATGCAAACATATATGCATACATATATGTATACATATACACATATACATATATATAACATAAACACACATATACATATCCACATATATATGTACACACACATGCATGCATATACACTCATTCATAAAAAATACATGCATTTATCCCACAATAATATGTAGTTGTGTATATGTGAATATGTGTGTATGTGTAAATGTGTATATGTGAATATGTGTGTATGTGTAAATATGTATATGTGAATTTTTTGTGTATGTAGATAATCAGATTATTAATATCAAATACCATTATTTGTAGATTCTGATCAATTAGATGGAACTCCACCACCCTCTCCTCATCGTGCAACGACTTTATACTGTAAGTATATCAAACATTTAATTTTAAATATATTTGATGGATACATAACTTATTTTTTTTTTTGTTTCTTATTATGTGTAGATTCTGATCAATCAGAGGGTACTCCAGCACCTCCTACCCATGCAACGACTTCACATGTGTCCTACGATAGGAATTATAATGAGTTTTACTATGAAGAGCATATTATATGTTGGTGTAACTCTTGTTATGGCATGTATCGAAGACCACGATTGGAATGTATTGAACATGAGGCAGAGTATGGTACTTTTGAGCGTGCACCATCACCTAGTCAACGTGATACTGCTTGGGTATGTATTTTCTATATATATTAATGTCATTATTTTATTTAAAACCATATATAAAATCAAATTATTGTTGATATACAGGAATACTTGCTCGACGATGATGATGATGATACTTTTTTCTCATAATGTTAATATACCTCATACACGTCATGGACTTTCTTTTCATCAATTACAAGCAGAGGTTTCTAGAAGTCCTCTACCTCCTGCTTTAGAGAATGAAATGGCTGGAGATTATCCATTGCGAGCTCGTGAGCGTTCTTTAGTACAAACATATGATAGAAGAAGATATGGAGGATGGAATAGAGGACCACTTCCTTTAGATGGAGAGGTTTTCAACTTTTGGGGTAATCGCTATATGATTGCTCCATCCACTATTACTAATATTGGTCGTGGTCTCTTTATTGTAGAGGATTTGTATGTTGCCATTAGAGTACATGTCACATGTACTCGATTTTTTTGGCCATATGTATTGTCTTTTGCTACACACCATCATGGTAATGTTGCTGTATCAATAGGCAATACACTCTAGCCAAAAATGGTTTTGCAGATATGGTCCTTGATATGAGCATCGGTACTCCTAGTAGGGTCATCAATATGTGCGATAGTACTCCCAGCAAGGCTGCCGGTATAGGCACTAGTATGAGCGTCAGAAATAACGTCGATTATACGGATGCTTTTACTGATGCCTATACCATCACCTATACCAGCACTTTGTTACCAAGGCAAATGTTGACCCTTACATCGACTTGATGGTGAAATCGCACCCGTGCATTTGCCGCAATAGAAGCCTCGATATATGCCTGATATGTTGTAGTGAATGCCACTCATGTCTGAATATAGATGTTAAATAACGACACATTCATGCTTGGTTTCATATTTAAAATGGAAAATAGAAATAAAAACTATACAAAAATGGAGACATTACAACATATAAGGCTCATATCCATTCTTATACCGACAAAATTACACATACGAAAAATATCGGGGGCATCCAAATAGTCGTTGGTATAAACATCACTTTCATAATGTTGGTATAAGTGTTGGTATATGCATCGGAATAAGTTTCAATATATGTGACTAAATAAGCACCAGTATAAGGCACGATATACCTATCGATATATGCGTTTGTATGATAGATGATATAGATGTTAGTTTAAGCCTCTATATATGCACCCATATATGCATCTGTATATCCCTAAGAATACAGATGGTGTAAGCCTTAGTATTTCTCTAGCAGTACCCATCGTATAAGTGTCTGTATATTCCTAGAAATATCGATGACCATATCTACACTTTTTTTCTCTGGGTAGAGTGGAGTGCCCCTTGCCGCAACAACGTGAAAATGCTGTTTTGTAGCGAAGGAAAGTACACTCTGCCCAAAAAAAAAAAAACCAATTACATGGCATTGTCGTAGAGATTAACATCTCTACATAATTCTAGAACTAAACTCCTATGAGTGGTTAAAAAAATTAGAGAATAAACTCTATGATGATGCTCACTAGTTATAAACATCAAATATATGTTGAACGCTTAATTTACACATTCCATATTGTCTCTATCCTTCCAAGTAATACTTGGATGAGAAGAGTGGGATCAACAAATTGGCCTTGTAAAACTGATGAGAAGATATAGTGGATATACTCCAATGCATGCAACATTAGCAAATAGAGATGTGCATCTATGCTTATACCTGCGGTACCCTTCCACTTGGAAGGTGAAGATGGGCTATATGAATTTGTTGTTCACTATTGAACTATCAACAGAAAGCTGCTTCTCCCCTTCTCACACTCGTCATCATTTTGTTGTAATTTAATAAGAGAAGTTACTTGAAGTTCTCATGGGTAAGTGAGGATAATGGCGTGCTCCAAACAACAACATTGAATGCGGGCTAGACACATTCAGCTGTACAATTGTTCTTTCTATTAATTAAATTTTGAAACAGTAGGTTGTTTATTTTGGCTTCAGAGATCAAGATACAATATTTACTTTTTTTCATGGATTGTGATGTCATGCCTTTGTCTAGTTCATTATAAATTATAAGCACACTCCAAGTTGGTTTTAGGTGGTCACCTTACTTTTTCTCAATCAAGGTCAAAGTTAAAAGGCTTCAAAAGATGTCTTACTTTCCTGAACCCAAACTTCAAAGGCATTTCAATGACATGAAATCCAATTGCTGACGGGCCATCTCTCAGACATTGCTGCAGCGATGTACAAGATCGGATGCTCGGAGGAATCACCACCGATGCCAGAGTCAATTTCGTCTGATGCAAAAGACTTTCTTCTTTACTGCTTGCGATGAGATGCAGCAGACCGCTGGACCGCAGCCCAACTTTTGAACCATCCCTTCTGCCAAGTAGAAACTGAATATGTCTGTAAGTATGAATCTTGCTCCCCGCGGGGCATACTTGATAATTTCTTCTCAAGCCCGCTAAACCCGAAAATTATGCGTGATTCTCACTGTGCGTCTGAAAAGAACGAGTCGTTCCGTGACCTCGACTTCTGTAATTTGTATGCGCCTCCGCAGCAAGAAACGGCCAAGGATGTATCTGTAGTTTCACTTTCCCCTGCACAAAGGAAGAGGAAACATATAGATGCAATCAGCTCCGATGAACTCCGTTAGATCACAGTTAAGCGATCCACAAAGCCCACCAGAGATTTTAGGTCCAGTCTAAAAGAAGGCGACAGAGCAGGAGCTGTTCAGGTGAAAAGCGCGTGCGATGTGAGCTTTGCCGCCGCGCTGTTCTTGAAAACACGGAAACCCGTGGGGTGAACAGGGACATCAAACATCCTGGACCCTGGTCCGTTATATATCGGATATGTTTTTGTGCTGTGAATCTGCTCCAACATCAGAGATTTGCATAATCTACAAATCTCTGGACATCGATTCTGGGGACAAATTCTTGAGCTGTGAGCCTTGCAGATAATCCAAAGCTCGATTCTTAATCGTCAAGAAGTTCAATGTCCATGTTCGAGAAGTTCAAGGTCCATGTTGAAGGTCCTTCTGCGCTCGCAACAGTTAAGAAGACGCCTGAATATAACAAACATCGGTCAATTCATTTTGCGCCCAACAATCAGCACTTATCGGAGATTCGTGGATTGACTTATCGTCCTATGAATTCGACCTCAGCTTGATTATTGTAAATTTCATTACTTTTAATAAGGGGCGATTACTTACTTGAAGTCATTAACGCATCCGTGGTGAAACATGTACAATGAACTGAGCTGTATTTCATGTGTGGATATCTAAAAAGTAACGATAAGTAAATTGAAAACCGTGCTATATAAGCAACCTCCCCTTACGGCCATAGATGAGCATAGGTTCAAATAAAGAGAGGTTTTTCCTCTTCGGTGATTAAAAAACTATATGAGAACTAAATTAGTTACATAAGAATTATAGATGAGCTATTTTTTGCAATGGAAGTATGATCTTGCGAACTACTTTACCTCATTGATTGAACAAATCTATGAGGACATCGAACTTATAGGACCATCGAATCCCACAGCTATAGGACGCTTAACACCTGTTCGGAGTGAATAAAGCTTAAAGACTCACTAAGGTAGCAAATCATAAGGGATGTGGCCCTGAGGTTAGACGAGAAGGCTGGTTAGAGTTGAAGTGGATCCAACTGCAGGAACAGGGCCTTTGTTATTTCAAACATAGTCCACCGAGAGTGTTCTCCCCATATTTTACAAAGCACTTCGTAAGAGCCGACGCCAACTCTACTGATTGGACACCACTGTTTCACTATCTATCGGAGATGAATCTTATTGTTCGTGGATGAAATGTTTGAGATCTTGATTCTTATTTTGAACAAGCAAAATGTATCACGTTCTTTTAATAATAAAACCTTTTTGGAACAGTTCTTAGAACTCTTACCTTGTATGATACCTTTCATGTGTGGATATAGTGGTCAACAAAAACACATTCATGCATGCTTGAATATATAGAAACCAGAAATGAAAACTATGCAAAAGTAGAAGCAAAATGCAAAGATAGAGATATAGAACTTTGTAAGAAATCAAGAACTTTGCAAAAGTGTGTGAATAAATGCGTAAGTCAAACTGCCACATCACCTCCACTTTTTGGTGAAAGACCAACAACCATTCCGCAAGGCTCTTGTTTGAACTTTCCGAACTACCTTGATGGAACAGGGCCTTCGCTATTGCAAACATAGTCGACCCAGAGTGCTCAAAGGCCAACGAATCCTCAAAGGAAACTGATTTAACATCTCATTGGAACATGAAGAGGAGTGTCCTACCGCCACAACCAACAAGATTTGAGTCCACACCCTCTTGAAGAGAGTCAAATGTTATACCTTTTTAAGCTAGTGTTGTCTGGCAACGATTGATGAACTGTTGACTTTTATCTTGTATGACTAACTGTCACGAGTGCTGTGGGTAAACCGCCAAAGCTGACTTTCTTCACATATAACTGACTTGTGTAATAAACGAGTTTTACTTTTGAAAAGTCATCAATAAGGCAGTTGGCCGACCTAGTAAGGCAGTTAACTTCTGTAATAAAGCAGTTCATACTAGACTTTTGAAGTTATACAACAAGGTTTTAGAAGCACACTCAAGTAAATAAAGGAGGAAAATGACAAAAAATTTTGATCACTTCAATCTGGGTGACCAAAGAGAGTGGTGCAAAATGTTGTAATGTAGCACCATTCCATGGAGTTCCAATGGACCTTCATTATGTCGTACCTAGAAGAAAATGAATTAGGCAGCTTTCGTTCGTTGCATTTTGAAGTGCAGAAGGGGGATGTCAAATTCCTCTCCATACCGAAGACACCTCATAAGAACAAAAATTCCTCCCCATATTTTACAAAGCACTTCGTAAGAGCAGAGTCCAACTCTACTCATTGGACACCCCACTGTTTCACTATCTATCGGAGATGGATCTTATTGTTCGTGGATGAAATGTTTGAGATCTTGATTTTTATTTTGACCAAATAAAATGTACCACTTTTTTTAATATTAAGAATTTATGAAACAGTTCTAGAACTGTTACCTTGTACGATACCACGCATGTGTGGATATAGTGCTAAAGAAAGACAGATTCATGCATGGTTTAATATATAGAAACCAAACTATGCAAAAGTAGAACCCTAACAAGCAAAAGTGTGTAAATAAATGCGTAAGTCAAAGTGGCACATCACCTCCACTTTTTGGTGAAACCCCAACAACCGTTCCTAAGGCTTTTATTTGATCTTTTCCAACTACCTTGATGGAGAAAAGTAAGGATTTTTTTGGAGTACTCCTTTGAATTCGAATCTCTGCCAAAGTTGTATCATTATATGAAGAGAAGATTGAAAAGAGTCAGTGGCATTGTCTATGTACCTATAGGCACCAAGGTTTATACGCCAAGTCTAAGCTACCCCCTTTTGAAGGAGATGGTGGACACCTTCCAGAGATGAGATGGTGCTAGCAATTGAATAAAATGCTTTTATAGATATTCAATTAACTAAGGTAGCTAACTTTCACAAGCTATTTCACTTGAAATGATCAACTAAGCACTAAGAATGAAGCTTAGCAAGTCCGAGATACATCTCCACATTTTCGGGAGTTAATAGTATGAAAACCCTAGGGCAATGTTTTGCACATAACTCACGATTGGCTGAACCAATTGAAATGAAAATTTCTAACAAGAGAATATAGTCTACTCAATCTATACCAACTTAAATCACTGCAAATGATCCACTATACGCTCCCAAATTGATTAGAGTTCACTATTCTGAGTGATACATGACAGAGTAGACAAGATGGAATATGAGAAAACTATATGTATTAATGCACATAAATTACATTGACATTGGCAATGAACGATTTCACAATGTGAGGGCAACGGGAGAGCTATAGTGTGAGCTCAATGTCCACTTTAAATCCCTCTAAGTATCTTGCCAAATAAGGCTCTAACAGGTTGCACTTTACATGACTAGAAAGTCCTCTTTTATAGACTTTTGTGGGAGCCAAGATTCAAGTTTGAATTTGAATGTTTACGTAAACGTGTTGCAAAGTTTTAGGACTTGATTTTTATAAACGTCATCAAATATTTCCTAGAAATCTTCTCCTAAGAACTCATCATTGCAAGTGCTTCCACATATGTATGCACTTTTACAAGGAGTAGAAATCAACCTTTTACAAGCGATTATTAATGTGCTAATACATGAATGAACATATGATCTTTATGATAAGTGATCACGCATTTAGGCTTGGAGTAATTGCACCAACACCCCCTACCTAAGCTAGCCCTTTGCTAGCTAATTGTCTACATAGGCAAAGATTTTTCAATTGCTTATATGTCATTGAATGCATTCTTGACTCATACCCAAGATAGTGCATGTTGTGGCTCAAGTTGTAAGATTTTTTTATGATAATTTTGTCATCAAGTGCTCATGGTCTTTGAGTAAATAGAGCTTGAGAGCTCATGGATCTACGTTCTACATATTCCAAGTTCTCTGTGTGTGTACATGTCGATTACACATAGGTGCAAGATACATGTCTAGAGAGTGGTTAGTCATCCTCTTGCAAGGAGGATGATACATGACACTCTATCCAATTCAAGTGATCTATGGCATGTTGGAAATCGTAGAGAGTGTTTTTTAAGTTTGAAAGACTTAGAGACTCAACTCTCTATTCCAAAGAATGATTTAAGGTTTGGTTGATTGACATAGCCAAGGCAGTGGGCCGAAGAGGGGCCCATACCTCTTGTGCTTCAACTTGGAGTGGATGTTCTTGACCGGTGGTATTTGAGATCAAACTAGAGTGTTGAGGACATCAATAGGAGGCCATGAAATTATTAAAGAGGAAAGGTTTGAGGAAAAGACCAAGAAAATTTTGAGGAAGACTTGAAGCAAGAGGGAGTTTATAGCATGACCAAATGATGAAGAAAAGCGCAAGGTGTTATGGAAGGGTAACATATCATTATTTCTCACATCTATCACAATCTAGTGAGTAATTAGGAGCCACGATGAATTCTCATACACTATGGGACACTACAACACTTTGATTGAAAACCTTTACAAGTTTAACTACCAACCTTTGCAATTTAGAATCTCAAACTTCATTATGGAAAAGGGTCTTGGGGTTCCTTAAGTTGTGCTGAAAGTGAACTAATACATAGATCCACACAAATCCAATAAAAATCAGACTATAGCCATTAGAGAGTTATAGAAAGAGATAAAAAAGTGATCTTCATTCTATGTCAGCACATAAGCAACTCCATGGTAGGTCATAACCAAGACCTAACAACATATAGAAATGTTTGGGAGTGTCTAGAGAGACTATACTCTACTTAAAAAAGGCTAGTAAGATTCTGCTCAAGAATGAGCTCCAAGACCTTAGGAAGTCATCAAGTTAGAGTATAAATAGCTTCATTTTCAAGGTCAAAGAGAGTTCTCATGAACTTTTTAATAGGTTCATAGATGATGATGAACAAGTTTCCAATGCGCTTAATGGAAAATGGAAGGAATTCATTGCCTTTATGTATGTACGGTACATATTAATTAACTTCGAGAAACTTAGCTCTCTTATGTTATTCAAAAGCTCAACCATGGATGGAACAAGTCAATGGGTGGCCAAGAGAAAATCTTCTATGTATGAGAAGGTGAAACATCTAAAAGTCACAGAGGTGAATCAAAAGGAAGAGGTAGAAGGAAATACCAACAAGGGAGCCACAACAATCAAGGGAGCCGATCAAGCGAATACAAAGGTCAATCCACAAGAGGAAAAGGAAGAGATAGAGGTAGAGAAGCAAATATGGTGGTAGAGACTAGTCAAATGGAAAGGGATGCCTCAATTGAGGGAATTAAGGAGACTATATTGCCAAGGGTTGTTGGCAAATGCAAAGTTGGAACAATTTCAAGATGAAAATCACATGCTAAATATTCAACCACATCACAAAATGAGCATTTAATAGCTAGGATGCATAGTAGTTAATCCAAATGACATGATGAGGTGTGGTATATAGATAATGGTTGTCATAAATATATGTGAGGAAGAGAAGTATATGTCATCAACCTTCAAGAAAAAAGCAAAAAGGCTTTGAGGATACACAAGACATTACAAAGCATGAGACACAAGAAATGAAATATGTCAAGCTTGAAGGAAAACAAAAATGAAGGAGTCTCTTTGAGGTATTCTATGTTATCAATATTGTAAATAATTTAGTTTCTATTCAGAAGATGGTCGAAAAAGGAGAATATGTTAAGTTTAATGATAGAGGATGGTTTATAGAAGAACTATGGAATGTCTATGAGTTGATAGCCAAAGGAAAGAATGAAGGAACGACGTTGAATCTTAACATAAAAAAAAGGGAACACTACAACATATCGACTGTATACCAAGGCTTCTACTGAGGAAATTGAATGGGCATGTTTTTCCCTGACATCGGTGTAAGTGTCGGTATAGGTGTCGAAACCAGAATGATGGTATAGGCATCGGTATAGGTGTCGGTATGAGCGTCCGATGCTCTGGTTTTCTGGCGCTCATATGGACACTCATACCGATGCCTATACCGACGACTATTGGTTGCACCATCACACATATTGACAACCATCTTGGGAGTACCATTGCGTATAATGACGACCATATCTACAAAGTTTTATTTGGGCACAGTGTGTTTGTTGATATATTTAGGTAGTGATGTGTGTGAACACTCTAGGACCGTTGGGGCACGTTTTTCCCTCTTTAGGAGGTTTTTCCCCCCAGCTTGTATATACGCCTATTGCCCTAATGGGTTATTTATCTTTGTACATTCTCTAGTAATACATTCAGTATTGTGTGTTGTGCTCCAAGCTTCTTCTTCTTCTTCCTTGTGCTATTCGCATGCTTCCGCAGACGTCTAACTCCAACAATCGCTATGAGAGTAGGTCGTCGCTTCATCTAGGGCGCCGTCGACACTCCTCCGTTTGCAGTCTCAGATTCGCACGAAATTTGGTGAGCGTACTCAAGGTGTTTCACAACGCTTGTGCAGGCTATTTCGTCTATTTGTGCCAAAGGTATATACCAGTTTCTGTTCGCCAGTATATGCATCTCGAAGTCTGCTACAAGTTTAGAAAAATTTGTAAGGGTAGTTTTGTTCAATTCTTTGAGATACAATCAATTTTCTACATCAAGGTATTTTATTCACCGGCCATGGCTAAAAGTAGTGATATATTCTGTATGTTGGCTGTTGAGGATAAGTTGGGGTACCAACTACCCATTATGGGCTTATATGATGTGACATGTGTTGGTTGCAAAAGGACTGTGGAACATTGTGCAAAGTGTTGAAAAACGTCCTATCACACCTACAACTATTACAACTGTAGGTATAAAAGCTGATGCAAAAGGTGTCGAAGATGATGGTATTTTGCATATTCTTCTTCGTGCTGCAGTTTCTGCTGCACCTACTGCAGAGCAGATTCATTGGGATGGCAGAGATGCCAAGGCAGATGCATTCATAGCTTTGTCTATCAAACGTGCCATTATTCCTCATATTCGCTCTTGCAAAATAGCTAAGGATGCTTGGGATACACTTACCACATTGTACCAAGCTAGGAATGAGGCTCGTGTTGCTTACCTCCGAAAACAGTTGGAGAGTGAGCACATGAATGAAGGTGATTCTATGGACAGTTTCCTCACAAAGATCAAAGACTTGAAGGAACAATTGATTTCTGTTGATGAGGTTATACCAGATAGCTCACTTGTGCAAACCGTTCTGAATGGTCTTCCTGATTCATATCACAGTTTTGCTTCTACTCTTCGGTTGATGATGAAAGGCAGTCGAAATGCCTTGTCATTTGAGGAGTTAGTCTATGTTCTATTGCAAGAAGATCAGTCCAGGCAGAACATGTCCATTATGCATGTTGCAGATCAAGCTTTCCTAGCTAGTCAAAAGGGCAAAGGAAAATGGAGCTCTTCTACTAGTAAGCAGAAATCTGTAAATGCTGCACATTCGAAGAACCAAGACAAAGATGAGAAAAAAATCAAAAAAGCAGAAATTGTTTTGTAAGTATAGTAAAGGGAATGATCATATCATAAAGAATTGTCCAGAACTGGCTACAAAAGAGGCAAAGAAGAAAGAGGCTGGAATGGTTGTTGCAGAAGCCTCTACACCAAAAACAGAGTCTGCTAATCTTGTGAAAGAAGAAGAATGGGCATTTACTACTGTTTGTAGTTTTGACACATCTTCTCATGAGCACTGCATGTCTGGAGTAGACTCAAATGTTTGGTACTTTGAGAGTGGGGCGACCAAACATATTACCTCGCACTGCAGTTTCTTCTCTTCACTCGAGCCTGCCCCTATAGGGAATACTGTTACATGCGCCAACAACTCTTCTTATCCTGTTATAGGAGTTGGTAAGATCATTTTGACTACTACTGATGGTAGTTCTTTCACTTTGTCAGATGCGTTATTTGTGCCAGGGATCAAGAAGAACCTATTATCAGTTTCTGCATTAGCCAAGGTTTTTATGTCGTGGGCTGTATAAGCTCATAGACCATGAAAGATCTGTAAATGATTTGACATGTGTAGTAAATGATTCTCAGGCTATATCAGATGCAAAGCTTTGGCACGCACGCTTTGGTCATCTGAATTTTTCTAGTTTGCTACACCTGCAGAAATCAAAAATGGTTTCCTCTTTGCCCAAACTTGAGGCACCTGGAAAACATGTTTGTGAAGGCTGTATTTCGGGCAAAATGCAACATTCGTCCTTTCCAAAAGATGGTTCAGTTCGGGCTACTCAGAAATTGTAGCTTGCACATAGTGATGTCTCTGGTCGTATGCAGACACCTCCTTTTGGGAATTATATTTACTTCATGACTTTCATCGATGATTTTTCTAGGCATGCATGGGTATATCCATTGAAGGCAAAGTCCGAAGTGTTCATGTGCTTCAAATAATTTTTGGTTTTGGCTAAAAATTTGTCAGCATGTAAAATGGGCACCCTCCATTCAGATTGAGGGGGGGAATATATGTCTTGTGATTTTAATGCATTTCTACCTGAACATGAGATAAAACACCACTGTAGAGTGCCGTATACACCTCAACAGAATGGAGTTGCTGAACGAAAGAATAGGTCACTCACGGAGATGGTGAGGTGTATGGTAAAGAGTCAGGCTTTACCACATAGTTTCTTGCTTGAGGTTGTCATGTGTGCAGCATATGTACTGAACACGTGTCCCACATAAAGCGCTGCAATCTATCACTGCATATGAGGCTTGGAATGACCGCAAGCCATCTGTTTCTCATCTACATGTTTTTGGTTGTTTGGCATATGCATTAGTGTCTGAACAACATCACAGAAAATTAGATGATAAAGCAGTAAAATATATTTTTGTTGGGTACAGTTCTGAAAGTAAAGGCTATCATCTATATCAGCCACAAACTAAATGCATTCTGGTTAGCTCTGATGTTGTTTTGTGGAAGATGCTATTCAGCCATTGCTTTCATGTACTAAGGAGACATCTGTTAGATCCAAAGACATGTATGAAACTTTGCTGCCTGTTTTCATAGGTGCACAGTGTAGTGTTGGTCCCAATGAGGCAACTTCTCAGCCTTTGTAGGTTTCATGTGATGATGCAGATAATTCCATTTGTGATGCAGATGTACATGATGCACTTATTGATGAGAGAGTTGATATTGAGCAGGCAAGAACTATGCCAAAATGGTTGGTGCAGACCTTGCGTGATAGTAAATTAGATGCATCTCTCTCATATCATACTCGATAAGGCTCTCATAGTGCCTCTTTTGCATCACATTGCTATACTATGGCTGCATCTAGTCTCTGTGATGAGAAT
Organism: Ceratopteris richardii; assembly: GCA_020310875.1. Lineage (NCBI taxonomy): Eukaryota > Viridiplantae > Streptophyta > Polypodiopsida > Polypodiales > Pteridaceae > Ceratopteris > Ceratopteris richardii. The sequence continues at coordinate 99,851,780 of CM035435.1, forward strand.
GAGCCTGTTTCGTTTGATAAAGCACAAAATTCATAAAATTGGATGGCTTCTATGCAATCTGAATATGATGCAATAATGAAGAATGGTACTTGGTCTTTATGTGACTTGCCTCTTGGCAAGAAGTCCATTGGAACTAAGTGGGTATACAAGCTGAAGCGTAAACCTGATGGTACAATTGACAGGTATAAGGCTAGGCTTGTTGCAAAGGGTTATGCGTAGGAAAGAGGCATTGATTTTGATGAGACCTTTGCACCTACATGTCGTATGACTACTATTCGGAGCATTTGTGCACTTGCAGCCCATCATGGTTGGAATGTACATCACTTGGACATTAAAACAACATTTTTGAATGGTGACTTGCATGAAGAAGTGTATGTTTTTCAGCCCTGTGGCTTTGTACAGAAAGGGCATGAAAACTAGGTGTGCAGGTTAAAGAAGGCAATATATGGTTTCTGTTCGCCAGTATATGCATCTCGAAGTCTGCTACAAGTTTAGAAAAATTTGTAAGGGTAGTTTTGTTCAATTCTTTGAGATACAATCAATTTTCTACATCAAGGTATTTTATTCACCGGCCATGGCTAAAAGTAGTGATATATTCTGTATGTTGGCTGTTGAGGATAAGTTGGGGTACCAACTACCCATTATGGGCTTATATGATGTGACATGTGTTGGTTGCAAAAGGACTGTGGAACATTGTGCAAAGTGTTGAAAAACGTCCTATCACACCTACAACTATTACAACTGTAGGTATAAAAGCTGATGCAGAAGGTGTCGAAGATGATGGTATTTTGCATATTCTTCTTCGTGCTGCAGTTTCTGCTGCACCTACTGCAGAGCAGATTCATTGGGATGGCAGAGATGCCAAGGCAGATGCATTCATAGCTTTGTCTATCAAACGTGCCATTATTCCTCATATTCGCTCTTGCAGAATAGCTAAGGATGCACTTACCACATTGTACCAAGCTAGGAATGAGGCTCGTGTTGCTTACCTCCGAAAACAGTTGGAGAGTGGGCACATGAATGAAGGTGATTCTATGGACAGTTTCCTCACAAAGATCAAAGACTTGAAGGAACAATTGATTTCTGTTGATGAGGTTATACCAGATAGCTCACTTGTGCAAACCGTTCTGAATGGTCTTCCTGATTCATATCACAGTTTTGCTTCTACTCTTCGGTTGATGGTGAAAGGCAGTCGAAATGCCTTGTCATTTGAGGAGTTGGTCTATGTTCTATTGCAAGAAGATCAGTCCAGGTAGAACATGTCCATTATGCATGTTGCAGATCAAGCTTTCCTAGCTAGTCAAAAGGGCAAAGGAAAATGGAGCTCTTCTACTAGTAAGCAGAAATCTGCAAATGCTGCACATTCGAAGAACCAAGACAAAGATGAGAAAAAAATCAAAAAAGCAGAAATTGTTTTGTAAGTATAGTAAAGGGAATGATCATATCATAAAGAATTGTCCAGAACTGGCTACAGAAGAGGCAAAGAAGAAAGAGGCTGGAATGGTTGTTGCAGAAGCCTCTACACCAAAAACGGAGTCTGCTAATCTTGTGAAAGAAGAAGAATGGGCGTTTACTACTGTTTGTAGTTTTGACACATCTTCTCATGAGCAGTGCATGTCTGGAGTAGACTCAAATGTTTGGTACTTTGAGAGTGGGGCGACTAAACATATTACCCCGCACTGCATTTTCTTCTCTTCACTCGAGCCTGCCCCTATAGGGAATACTGTTACATGCGCCAACAACTCTTCTTATCCTGTTATAGGAGTTGGTAAGATCATTTTGACTACTACTGATGGTAGTTCTTTCACTTTGTCAGATGCGTTATTTGTGCCAGGGATCAAGAAGAACCTATTATCAGTTTCTGCATTAGCCAAGATTGGCTTGGTTGTGAAATTTGTTGATGACAGGTGTATAGTTGATGATCTGTCAAATGGCGATGTGATTATTGCTTCTCGCATTTTATGTCGTGGGCTGTATAAGCTCATAGACCATGAAAGATCCGTAAATGATTTGACATGTGTAGTAAATGATTCTCAGGCTATATCAGATGCAAAGCTTTGGCATGCAGGCTTTGGTCATCTGAATTTTTCTAGTTTGCTACACCTACAGAAATCAAAAATGGTTTCCTCTTTGCCCAAACTTGAGGCACCTGGAAAACATGTTTCTGAAGGATGTATTTTGGGCAAAATGCAACATTCGTCCTTTCCAAAAGATGGTTCAGTTCGGGCTACTCAGAAATTGTAGCTTGCACATAGTGATGTCTCTGGTCGTATGCAGACACCTCCTTTTGGGAATTATATTTACTTCATGACTTTCATCGATGATTTTTCCAGGCATGCATGGGTATATCCATTGAAGGCAAAGTCCGAAGTGTTCATGTGCTTCAAATAATTTTTGGTTTTGGCTAAAAAATTGTCAGCATGTAAAATGGGCACCCTCAATTCAGATTGAGGGGGGGAATATATGTCTTGTGATTTTAATGCATTTCTACCTGAACGTGAGATAAAACACCACTGTAGAGTGCCGTATACACCTCAACAGAATGGAGTTGCTGAACAAAAGAATAGGTCACTCACGGAGATGGTGAGGTGTATGGTAAAGAGTCAGGCTTTACCACATAGTTTCTTGCTTGAGGTTGTCATGTGTGCAGCATATGTACTGAAGACGTGTCCCACATAAAGCGCTGCAGTCTATCACTCCATATGAGGCTTGGAATGACCGCAAGCCATCTGTTTCTCATCTACATGTTTTTGGTTGTTTGGCATATGCATTAGTGTCTGAACAACATCACAGAAAATTAGATGATAAAGCAGTAAAATGTATTTTTGTTGGGTACAGTTCTGAAAGTAAAGGCTATCATCTATATCAGCCACAAACTAAACGCATTCTGGTTAGCCCTGATGTTGTTTTGTTGAAGATGCTATTCAGCCATTGCTTTCATGTACTAAGGAGACATCTGTTAGATCCAAAGACATGTATGAAACTTTGCTGCCTCTTTTCATAGGTGCACAGTCTAGTGTTGGTCCCAATGAGGCAACTTCTCAGCCTTTGTAGGTTTCATGTGATGATGCAGATAATTCCATTTGTGATGCAGATGTACATGATGCACTTATTGATGAGAGAGTTGATATTGAGCAGGCAAGAACTATGCCAAAATGGCTGGTGCAGACCTTGCGTGATAGTAAATTAGATGCATCTCTCTCATATCATACTCGATAAGGCTCTCATAGTGCCTCTTTTGCATCACATTGCTATACTATGGCTACATCTAGTCTCTGTGATGAGAATGAGCCTGTTTCGTTTGATAAAGCACAAAATTCATAAAATTTGATGGCTTCTATGCAATCTGAATATGATGCAATAATGAAGAATGGTACTTGGTCTTTATGTGACTTGCCTCTTGGCAAGAAGTCCATTGGAACTAAGTGGGTATACAAGCTGAAGCGTAAACCTGATGGTACAATTGACAGGTATAAGGCTAGGCTTGTTGCAAAGGGTTATGCGTAGGAAAGAGGCATTGATTTTGATGAGACCTTTGCACCTACATGTCGTATGACTACTATTCGGAGCATTTGTGCACTTGCAGCCCATCATGGTTGGAATGTACATCAGTTGGACATTAAAACAACATTTTTGAATGGTGACTTGCATGAAGAAGTGTATGTTTTTCAGCCCTGTGGCTTTGTACAGAAAGGGCATGAAAACTAGGTGTGCAGGTTAAAGAAGGCAATATATGGTTTAAAGCAAGCACCACGTGCTTGGTATGAGAAGATACATGCCTATGTGATTGCACACGGTTTTGAGAATAGTCCAACTGAAAGCACCTTATACGTTAAGCATGCTAATGATGTGCTTTTGATCATTGTTATCGATGTTGATGACATGCTGCTCACCGGTCCTATTTAGAAGCATATTGCTGATTTTAAGGCTGATTTGCATGCCTCATTTGAGATGTCTGATTTGGGGCATTTGCATCACTATTTGGGCATTCAATTTATGCAACTTGATGGTGGAATGGCTTTGTCACTACAAGAAATACGGGCGTATAGCGACGGTTAAGGCTACAGAATTTCGTTGCTATAAAATTGCAACATGCGTCGTAATTATCATCACGCACGGACTGTCGATTAAACAACGAAGCAAACGATAGTTTTTGCGACTTGTGGCACGACGGGGCTACGATGCTCCCAATTACCATTGCTAACACGATGCTTTTAAAAAGCAGTCTATAAGCGACGCTTTCTTACGGTGCATAGGCGACAATTTTGGCGTCGCAGAAGCGACGCTATAAACATGTCGCTTATGCGACGACGGGTAGCATCGCTTACACGATGGTTTGTTGACGGACAAAAATTAAAAACTTTGGAGGCTCTTCGATCGGCATTTTCATGCATCGATCGAAGAGCTCTCCAACGTTCGCAATTGTGCTGCGCTTACGAGTTGAAGCAAGTATATGCAGAATTGCTGTTTTGCCTAAGCTCTCTCTTATTGTCTCCCTCTGTCTCTGTTTCTCTCTTTCTACATCTTTCTCTATTGGAATTCTCTCTCTCTCTCTCTCTCTCTTTATTGCAGGTTATTCAAGAAGCTAACCAAGCAAAAAGTATGGCTAACTATTGTAAGTAAAATTTCTATTCTTTGTATATCATTTGAATTGTGTTGTTTTCATTACATAGCATACTCACACATTGATATGGACTTATACACTTATACATGATGAAGCTGCACTTTCACACATATACACATATACACATGCACATACAGACACATATATACACACAAATACATGTGCACATACACTTAGACATACACACATATACAAATGCATATGCACAAACATTCCTACAACCACATAAAAAGACTCACATGCATGCATTATTGCATATATATGTATATATATATATATATATATATATATATTAACATATACGCAAATACATGTATATGCACATCCACATGCATGCACATGGATGCAAATGGAAATGCATCCACATACACATGCATGTTTCATACATATACACATGCATGTTTCATCCAGATACACATGCATGTTTCATACATATACACATGCATGTTTCATACATATACACATGCATATACACTTAGGTACACGCATATGAATGAATTATATAATTAAAGTATTATAACACATATACACATGCACACACACATGCACATACCTACATATACACATATACATGCACATACACACATATAAACATAGAGTTGCACATATACATGCACATACATATACACACACATACACATGCACATGCACATACTCATACACACATACACTTACACATGCACATGCACATACATACATATACACACACATAGACATGCACATGCATACATATACACTACATACATATACACTTAGGTAGACACATATGAATGAATTATATAATTAAAGTTTTAAAACAAATGCTTAATATAAACAATAATAACAATCAACAGAACAAAACTCTTCATTACTTAATACCATACAAACAATTCAAAACATAACAGAAATGAAAAATATATAGATAATATATATATATATATATATATATATATATATATATATATATATATATATATATATATATATATATATATATATATATATATATATATATATATATATATATATATATATATATATATATCAATGTAAATACATATAATCCAATGTCATAATCAACTAAAATCCTAATCATCATTATCATGATCATCATCATCATCAGCAATATCATGATCATCCTGATCTTCCTCATCCTCATCGTCATGATCACCCTGTGACGATCGAGATCGTCCTTCCTATGTCTATCTCTCCACCTCATCCATATTTGTCTCTCCATAATACTCTTGTATTATATATAAAACATAAATAAATAAAACAATTAAATCATTCATAAAAATAAAATAATTATATAAAATTTAAAAATACTCACAAAGGCATCAGGATGATCTTGCATATACTCGCTCAAATGTCGATATCCAAAATGTGTAGCATACTCGATCTCATGTTTCGTATGATATCGGCCATAATCCTTCCGCTGCAATGAAACAAATAAAAAACATTAGTTGCTTGCATTTTAACTAAAATAAAAAATATACTCACAATAAAACATATACTTACAAATGTAGCTACAAAACCATTATGGCCCATTTTTCCTAGGTGCGATGTGTGGCCCGAATCCACTCTCTTCTTTGCAACAGCCTGTCTATTCAAGAAAAAAAATACATAAATTAAATGTAAAAAATTACTAAAATATATAAAAATTATAAATATAAACTATTAATTTGTGTACCTTCTACTGAGGAAATGACTCCTAAAGACGTAGCTCTCTATGAAAAAATTGCCTCTTATTTTTATCCACCATACAATATCTCCTATTATTTTAATCTCAAACAGAAAAAAAAATCAGAATACATACACATATATACACACACATACACATACACATACCCACATACACATATACATGCAAACATATATGCATACATATATGTATACATATACACATATACATATATATAACATAAACACACATATACATATCCACATATATATGTACACACACATGCATGCATATACACTCATTCATAAAAAATACATGCATTTATCCCACAATAATATGTAGTTGTGTATATGTGAATATGTGTGTATGTGTAAATGTGTATATGTGAATATGTGTGTATGTGTAAATATGTATAGGTGAATTTTTTGTGTATGTAGATAATGAGATTATTAATATCAAATACCATTATTTGTAGATTCTGATCAATCAGATGGAACTCCACCACCCTCTCCTCATCGTGCAACGACTTAATACTGTAAGTATATCAAACATTTAATTTTAAATATATTTGATGGATACATAACTTATATTTTTTTTTGTTTCTTATTATGTGTAGATTCTGATCAATCAGAGGGTACTCCAGCACCTCCTACCCATGCAACGACTTCACATGTGTCCTCCGATAGGAATTATAATGAGTTTTACTATGAAGAGCATATTTTATGTTGGTGTAACTCTTGTTATGGCATGTATCGAAGACCACGATTGGAATGTATTGAACATGAGGCAGAGTATGGTACTTTTGAGCATGCACCATCACCTAGTCAACGTGATACTGCTTGGGTATGTATTTTCTATATATATTAATGTCATTATTTTATTTAAAACCATATATAAAATCAAATTTTTGTTGATATACAGGAATACTTGCTCGACGATGATGATGATGATACTTTTTTCTCATAATGTTAATATACCTCATACACGTCATGGACTTTCTTTTCATCAATTACAAGCAGAGGTTTCTATAAATCCTCTACCTCCTGCTTTAAAGAATGAAATGGCTGGAGATTATCCATTGCGAGCTCGTGAGCGTTCTTTAGTACAAACATATGATAGAAGAAGATATGGAGGATGGAATAGAGGACCACTTCCTTTAGATGGAGAGGTTTTCAACTTTTGGGGTAATCGCTATATGATTGCTCCATCCACTATTACTAATATTGGTCGTGGTCTCTTTATTGTAGAGGATTTGTATGTGCCTCCGAACTCTCAAGTCACTCTTATGTCATTTTGTGGTCCTATATATGGATGGGGAGATTGGCATCGACTTTCACGTTATGTTCAAAGCCTGAGTACTTATGGAATATGTTTCAACGTAGCATCCCTTACTAGTAGAAGGATTTTACACGCAGAAAATGAAAGATTATATATTGATGGAAGACCTTACACACATGGAAATATAGCAGGTTTAATAAATAGTAGTCGAGATACATAATAGTTCAAGGACTAATCACACATTTGAGGAGCATGAAAATAGTCATAAATCACCATACATGAGTAGAGATGTATCAAGATACATAGTTGTCAATGCTATTACTACATTACATGCTGGTGATGAATTATTAGTGAATTATGGATGGCGTAGACCTCCAAAAGCACCTTTTAGCTAGAGAGAATAAAGATTTTCTATCCATATTTAATAACTTATGTACTTAATTTTATATTTTAAGTTTACTTTTTACTCATTTGTGGAATAGTAACGAATTTTATTTATATGTGTAGATTCCAACGTATGATGTTGATGATATTTGTCCACAACATTCACAATTACCATTAAGAAGTCATTTATCAGAAGCTTCCATGAGGAGGCTACGCAAAACTAATCCTGTGCAATATGCAAAGCTGAAAGATCTATATTCAAAAGACGATAAAGTACAAGATTTGTGTGAAATTAATGAAGATGATGGCATGGCAGATTTTATTGAGGATTGGTATCAAAATGACACTAAGAGCATTGATATTTCTAAAAATGAGAAATATCTTTGAGAGGAATGTCTAAAGCATGTATATGAAGGAAGTCGTTTGACACGACTAAGTGCGAGCTTACTTATTCTCAACCTTCAAAATCGTTTTGGATGGAGTAATGTATCGATTTCGACACTATTAAGTTAAGAACAAGAACTTGAATTGAATGGACACATTTTGTCCGCACATCTTTCAAAACTATTAATGCATCTTTCAAAATATTCATGAAAATTTTGATTGTTTGGATGGCAGAGAGATTACTCAAGATAGAGCAATCTGATTATAATGGACTAGTGCCAGCAAGATTCCTAGGGTATGCAATAAACCTCTTGCATGTCAATGATGAGCATCTGAAATTTAGGATACAAAGTGGAAATCATGGTGGCTTGAGAGGATCACTTTTACTTCAGTGTCATAAACCTGAAGTTATTTGAACAAGCTGTATAAAAGTGATCCTCTCAAGCCACCATGATTTCCACTTTGTATCCTAAAGTTCAGATGCTCATCATTGACATGCAAGAGGTTTACTGCATACTCCAGAAATCCTACTGGTACTAGTCCCTTATAATCAGGTTGCTCTATCTTGAGTAACCTCTGTGCATGCGATTCATCGAGGTCACCATCGTATGGCCTATAAAAAATGCCAAATTCTTTGAATAGCAATTATAAACCCGCTTCGCACACTTTCAAACTGAACATATGATAGAATTGACAAATCATTCAATGAAGGTACATACTTCATATCCTCCAAAACAAACAATTGTAGAAATCATGTAGTTCACCGTGGGGGGTCCTCGTGGAGGTGCTAGGTAAACGTAATTTCACCATTTTGCGCAGGCTTTGATGTCTCTGACGGCAATAGTGAATTCCGGCCAGGTGCGTCTTCGAAGAACTAGAATGTAACAAGGGTTATATTTAATAAATAACGGCATATTATTCCAGGTTCGGACCATTTCAGGATACGTTTCCAAAAGCCTGATTCTCCAGGTGGGTTGATGGATGGACCCACGCTGAGCACTTTCCGGAATATCATCTGGACCAAATTGTGTAGCAAATGTGGGAGGCCTGCCGCATTGTCGTTGAATCTCAGCATTGTAATCGGCCAGAAGTATGCAGTATGACACATATTGGTCATTATTGGTGCCAATCCATCTATGATGAGACATGCTTCTGAAATATTCTGACTTTATGACAGTTTCTTCTAAGTGCGCTAGTGATTGGATCTGAATGGCCACCCGTTCTTCGTGGGTGTTTGCTGTCCTTTCCAGTGTCTGAAGCCACTCGGGTGCTTCCACTTCCAATCTGTCTAGTCCGTCTGAGGTTCGTCGCCCGCCTGGCATTGGCATAGGAACATACGGTTCTTCGTACGAATCATCTACCTCAATAGGGACCAACTCTTCTGGCTCTGGTTCTACCACTGGAGATGGCTGCCTCTCGTATGTCAGTAACCTCTTTTGTAATTCTGCTACCTGCTCTGTTAAGGCCTTTACTTCGTCTGAGGTAGAGGTTGATGGGACACTCTTCAGTTGTTCTGCTTGTTCCTTAAGTCTGCTCTGTAGTGTGTCACGTTCTCTTTCCAAGTCATCATGGGCTTCCAGGAGATCTGCATAGCTTTCCAAAATGGTTTTCATCGTCTCCGTGGGAACTGCTTTGAACTGCTCTGGATCTATCTCGTGGGGGGAGCCTTCCATTGCCGCTTCTAGATTCTCTTCATTTTGTTTTTGCAGTCTTTTGTTCTCTTCCAGTGCTGTGGCCATATGTTTCCTGAGTAGCGCCAAGTTACGTCTGACTCGTAGGTTATCGGCCTGGTATACTTCGAGCAAGGCTTCTAGTTGTTTGACGCCTGATTGTGTCGATGGTTAGGGTGCCTCCAATAGTGTTTGGTGAGCCTGCTCAAGCGTTGTATAACATTGATTCACATCTGCATTTTCCTCTTCTAAAATTTTAAAGTGCCTTTGTAAGTGCTGGTGATGTGTTGTCAGTTGTTGATACCGGCGGTCCAGAGCTCTGTACTCATTCTGAAGCTGATATACACATTGATTTAATGCTATAAATATGCTATTTACATTAAATGATGCTGGGAGGGGTGAAGACGCAGGGGGAATGGGGGCGGGAGAGGGAGTTGTGAATGATGTGGATGCAAGCGGAGATGTGGGTGGAGGGGGTATGGGAGATGGAGGTGGCATGGGGGGAGGGAGCGGTGTTGTGGCCGGAGATGTTTCCATAGTGTCAATTGTTTGAGTGACAGTGTAGATGGGGATCGTGGGTGGAGTGGATGTGACGTCAGTGAAAAGAGTGGTGAAAGTGGGCATGGTGACTCCCCCGAATTGGATTCCCGGAGAGAGTGGGATACCCATGACAATGGTGGTGGTAGTGGACGTGGTGGTGCTAGTGTCATGTGGTGGAGTGAATTGTGTAGTGCGAGGTGGGGATGGTGGTGACAGTGGTGCTTCCTGATGTTCGTCTGCTTGCGTTGTCTCTCCTGGTGCTGATACATTGATATGAATTTGTTTTCCGGACCTCCTGGGACGAACGGGAACCCTCTTCTCAAATCTGTGAATGTAAGCCATTGCCTCATGGATGGCCTCATCCACTCCTACGGCGTCGGCATGAAGATTTATGGACTCAATGAACAAATCGTCCACACCTTCCTCAGCTAGCAACTGGTTCATGAGTTTCTTGCTCGCTTCCAGTGACATTTTATGCTGTTCTTGAACTAGTTGCATGGTTCGATATAGTCTTTTTATTTGTGCAGAATATGCAGGGGCACTTGCCAGCTCTGAAAGTTCGTCATATTCTTGTTCCTCGTAGGCTTCTTCTTCTTGTTCGGTCTCTTGTTCCTCGACGTCGACTTCTACCACGTCGGGTGGGGGCTGCTGTTGTTGTCTGGGGTTGTGGTTCCTGAGCTCGTTCTGTTTCCGTCTCAAGATTAGAGTCATAGATCAGTCTAGCCACTTCTTCATCCGTGAGATGGTTGAGAGTAAATCCCTGTGGAAATTCGAGATCTGAGGGGACGGGTGGAAATACCAGATTGGGACCATCTGTACTTGGTCTTGGTAGCCGGATGGTGAATGGCCTAATGCGTCGTGTCTGGGGAGGGGTAATTTCTGGTGTAGTGGTGGCTCCCCTTGGTTGAGCGCAGGGTAATTGTACTCCCCCTCTCATCTTCTTTGATGGGGGACCTGCCGCTGATAGCCTTCTCTGGAATTCCTGGGCCCGGGGCCATATGAGTGCCCGCTGAATAGGCACGTCATAGGCAAGACATCGGTATATTATCTTGGTTAGAGCACAACATCCATGAAGCACATTCTTCTGCTTCTTGTTCCACCTTTGATGGGCTAGGTGAATCTGATCGATGATCCAGTGTGGTACATTGATGGGAAGGCTTTCTGTCTCTGCCAGATACAAGCTGAACCATATTTTCTTTGGGGGCATGGTGAATCTTTCCTGGGCGGGAAAAGCAAAATGCTGCATGACGGTCCGCAGGTGAAGAGCAATGGTCGGTGTCATTGCTACCATATCCTTTAGCTTATTAAGATCTTTGTGTTTCATTCTACCTGGAACCATGGTTTCCTTTTCAGTGGGGATGTGCATGCCATACATGCCCAATGCTTCTCGTACCAGATTAAGGGTCAGCTTGAATCTTTTAAGCTCATGACCCGGCAGCAGTGAGGGTAACACAAAGGTGCTGTCGCCTCCCTTGGCCCTGCTTGGCGTGATGGTACTTATAAGATATGAACAACGTAAGAAATCCGACTTTGGTAAGTGGGCCCTGAAATAATTGTCCAAGCCGGCTTTGGTCCATACTGATCGCATGACTTCGGCGTTTTGATAGCTTTTGAACTCGCGCGTGAAAAAGTGGTAACGTCCCCATTTACCATTAAACTCCAATTCAGCTTTCCAAAAATAGGTTCCATCGCCCAATGGTCCAGCAACATCACTGAACCAATGAGCGTGTTTGCCCACTTGAGAAGTGTGCCCCTGAGGAGGATCCTGAATTGGGAGCACATGCACGGCTTGAAGTTCTTGCGGCCTTTCGGTGAGATGGGGTTCGAGGAGGAGTGTTTCTATATCCACAATTTGTGCGCTGGATCCGGCTTGAGAACTGGCACCTCCTGCTTCTGCCATGGCCCTGCTTGCTTGTTGGTTCTGTGAGAATATAGAACCAGGTGTTAACATTGTAATGGACAGAATAAACCCGTTGTTGTCCCCGTTACAACATTAACATGAGGTAGATGATGAGTCAGTGGTTAGTAAGTGCACGATGACAGTGTGTGTAGTTAATGCCTGGTTAGTCCTAGGAACTAGATGGAAAGCTGAGCTGTCTGACTAATGCAGTTAGTAAGTGGAGATGAATTCACACATTGGGATCGGGGGGTTTATTACAAGTCTTAGGCTGCCAAACACCATGAATGGCTTTTGGACTTGGTTTTGTGGAGATTCGGAAGGGTTGCATGAGTAATTCTACTGGGAGTTGTTGTGTCATCGGGACCCATTTACGAGTGAGTCTGTGCATGCTTCTAGGCGGCAGTGTTTTCGAGTGTATCAGACAAGAGTGGGTTGCGGCTACTTGAGCAAGTGAACTATGTCGTGTAAGATGTGAATTGTGTGGGACTAGTTGAGCCCGCAAGCAAGCCTTAGGCACCCAAATTTGTCTTGATTGTGGGTCAGCCTTCATCGACTTCTTGGGTACCCAAATGGATTTCACTCTCTCCACAGAGGTTTTAGGAGTCTTCTTATTAGCATCAAGTCGTTGATTACTAATAGGAAGTTGGGACCGTTGTTGCGACTTCGTTACGGTCGGCAACTCGTCTTTCCGCACCCACATTTGTCTCAACGGCTGGGTTGTTCTGCTTCGCGCATTCCTTTGGTCTCTCACTTGGAGAGTCTTCAGTGATTGATCTGCCCTTAGTTGCTGCCTCCTTCTGGTCTTTGGAAAAGAAGGGAGTTCCATTGTGGTTCTGACTTCTTTTTTGAGATCTTCATTCTTCTGCATCACATAGCCTTGGACAAGAATAGCATGGTCAACTTCATGTGTACCCCTGGAGGGACCAGGAGTCCGTGTCTTTTCTAGTTCCTTGAGTGCTCCCTTATTTAACTCAATTGTAATCCTAGTCTGATTCACCCATACCTGAAGAAGTCCACTTCTTAGGTTTAAGTTGACGGCTTGGTCATAGATCCAATCTTGACCCAAGACAAGGGGTTCCGTGAGGTCCTCATCTTGACATACTAGTACTTTAACTGTCATTGCCTCATCATGAATATAGAGGGGAAGTTCCACCTCGCCCATGCAAGGGGTTTCCACACCTCCCAATCCTATGAGATATGCTTCCATAGGATTGACAGTTAATTGCAACTCTTGACAGTAAGACAATTTAACAGCACTAGTGGCTGCACCTGAGTCGATCAAGGCTCTTACAGTCCTTACACTCTTTCCTTCTCCTATATCTAAGGTTATGAAAGGACGTCGATCAGTTATCTTATGTAAGCTTACACCTGAAACTTCACACATAGCCACGTCATATCCTTGATCTACATATGCATCTTCCCTAGGGTGCTCTCTCCCTTGTCTTCTTAATTTCATTCTCCGTATGCGCTCTAGGGCTTCTGCTTGAGCTTCTTCTCGAATTCGCTTTTCTTCCTCTTTGCGTTTCTTAGCAGTATTGAGTCGACTTAGCATTTCCTCTGTGAGGGGTTCCTGATACAGCTTGACTCTGCATCCGCTAATATAGTTTGGGAGAACATCACCCTCTAAAGTGGCTAATTGTACTACTCCACTCGTGGAGATCCTATTGATGATCATAGGTCCGTAGCCTCTCTTCTCCAGTTTCCTCGCATGTTGCTTCAGTGTGTAGACTAAAACTAAGTCGCTTGCCTTTAAACCCTTATCCTTAACATGGGCATCAAAGTATGCCTTCTGTCTCTTCTTAGCTGCGTATATCCCTGCTGCTGCTCTCAGTCTGGTTTCTCCTAATCGTTCAAGGTCAAAAAGTCTAGAGGAGAGTTCATGACCCGTCCATTCGTGCTCTTGTGCTACTTTCAATGTAGGTATTAAGAAGTCTAAAGGTAGCACAGCATTTTGACCAAACACCATTTGAAAGGGAGTGGCTTGGAGTACCGTTTTGTAGGCAACTCGGTATGCCCAAAGCGCATGGTGTAGCTGTTTGTCCCAATCAGAGCGTTTATTGTTCACTAATTTCGTCAATACATTGCATAAGATCTTGTTGGTGCTCTCAGCCTGGCCATTTGCTTGAGGGTGATAGGGGGCAGACTTCTTATGTATCACCAAGAATTCTTGGAGTAGACTTTCAATCACTTCGTTTAAGAAGTGAGTGCCTCTATCACTTACAAGCTCTATAGGTAGCCCATATCTTGTGAACACATTTTCAAACAAGAACTTAGTAGTTGTTTGTGCATCGTTCTTCGTTGTGGCTTTTACCTCTACCCACTTAGTTAGATAGTCTGTTGCAACAATGATATATTCTGCATGGGAACCCTTTCCTGGGGGATTAATAGGACCTACGAAGTCTATTCCCCACTTAGAGAATGCACGTCCACCCATCATAGGTTTCAGTGGCATCTCATCTTTACGTATAGGATACTGAGTTCGCTGACAGACGTCACATCGTTTCACATAGGTATGTGCGTCCATGTGAAGGGTAGGCCACCAGAAGCCCGCAAATAGTATTGCCTTGATCAACTGATCTGGTCCAAAGTGTCCTCCTGCTACACCTTGGTGAGCAGTTTCCAAGATCTTAAGGTATTCACTTTCATGGACACATAGCCTCAGGTAACCATCTTAACCACGCTTATATAGATTATCACCAATGAGTGAGTAATCCTGGGCTTCTTGTTCTAAACTCCTTTTCCTAGCCAGAGTCATGTCTGACGGGAATGTTTTTGTCCTCAGGAAGGATACTAGAGGTTCACTCCAATCTGGCACAATGGATACTTGATACAGAGTGGCGTGTTCCACAGGTGGTTTAGTGCAACAGATTGGGCATTCCTTGCACAACTTTTGGACATCCGCTTCCATAGTCGGCCAATGCACTCCGAGTCTCTTTAGGGTCTGTAAAGTTCGTTGCTTTGAGTAGTGTTGCTCTAACACACGTACATGTGCTAATTGCAACCATTTATTGTACTCGTCCTCTTCTACGCAACAAGCCAAGATCCCTTGATCTGTGTGCTTTTACACACTTCCAGCCTTCCAGCCATGATGTGGTACTTTTGGGCTTTTACAACCTCTCTATTCCGTGTGTTTACCATTGGATGATTAGGCCCGTATGTCAATACTGGTACTAATGGCTTAGCCCATTGCGGCACCACTTCCAAATTAAACAAGTAAGCATCAGGAAGGTCATCTGACACTCCTTGTGGGGCTTCTCCCGATGTGAGCCTAGAGAGGTGATCTGCTCTCAAATGAGTCCTCCCTTCCTTACCACAACCTCAAAATCATATTCCATTAGCAAGAGAAACCATCTCACTAATCTTCCTGTATTGCATGGCTTGTTTACGAGATATAACAATGCTTGATGGTCAGTAAAAAATTTAAACTTATTTGCAAGAAAATAGTGTCTAAATTTCTTAACTGCATACACCATGCCTAAGCCTTCTCTCTCCGTAGTGGTGTAATTTCGTTCAGCTGCATTCAACTGTCTACTGGCATAGGCAATTGGAAGATCCATGTTACCTTCACCAGTAGGTTGTGCCAGCACACATCCAATGGCATAATTGGATGCATCCACGTGAACATGGAATGGCTTATTCCAATCTGGTGTGGTCAAGATTGGTGCTGAACATAATCTTCGTTTAAGCTCTTGGAAGGAATTCTCACATTCATCCGTCCACTCAAAGTTAGTCAGAAGTCTGTACATGGGCTTTGCAATGATAGCATACATGTGTATAAATCGTCGATAATAACCACAATGCCCCATGAAAGCTTGTACTTCCTTGACATTCTTTGGCCTAGGTAGCTCTGCTATAGCTCTCACTTTCTCTTCGTCAGTAGATATGCCATTCTTTGACACTATGTGCCCTAGAATCTTGCCTTACCTGACCATGAAAACACATTTTTCTGGGTTTAGGCAGACTTGATATTCTCTACATTTGTCAAAGATTTGTCTGAGTTCAGGAATATGGGTTTGTCTAATGTTGGAATGGGCACAAAGATCATCAACATAGACTTCTAATTTCTTCCTCAGGAACTCCTTAAACACATGGCACATTAGTCTCTGGAAGGTGGCTGGTGCGTTGGTAAGCCCAAATGGCATTACTCTAAAAGCAAAAATGCCCCATTCTGTGGCAAAGGCTGTCTTATGCTGATCTTCAGGAGCTATGGCTACTTGATTGTAGCCCGAAAATCCATCAAGGAAGCTGTACACTTCCTTGCCTGCTACTCTTTCTAAGAGATGCTCGGTGATGGGAAGCCGATAGTTATCTCAAATCATGGCTGCATTAACCTTTTTCAAGTTAATGCATACGCGCAGCTTTCCATTTTTCTTGGGCACCACTACGATGGGGGATACCCACTCAGTGTGCTCAATTTCATAGATAAATCCAGCTTCAACCAGTCTATCTATCTCTTCTTTGATCTTAGCAGCGTAATTATCGTTATATGTATAGGGCTTTTGCTTAGAGGGTTTAGCATCTGAGGTCATGGGGATGGTATGTGAGCATATGTCCGGGTCAACACCTTTCAAATCCTTGTAACTCCAAGCGAATACATCTCTGTATTCTCTTAGCAAGGCAATTAACACATGCTCTTCTTCCTCTGTTAGGTCATGGCCTATGTACGTGCATCTCTCCTCTCCTTCTTCTATGGCCACTACTATTTTCTTGGTGGTTTCTTTGTTATCATAGGCCTCTCCTGATTGTGCCTCTCGTTTAGGCATTCTTATCATGACTCTCCTGTCGTTTATCTCGTACTTCTTAAAATTTTCTGGGACCTCAAACAAAGATTCTTCCTCTTCTGGTGAGACTCCTCTCTTCTTTCGTTTCTTTCCTTCTTCCTTCGGGGTCACATGTGTGGCTAATCTTACATCATTTGTACGCTCTCCATGCCTCTGGGGTTGAAATTCTACTTCATGGAAGTATTCTTCATCTGATGCAAAAGGTGGGTCCATAATGATTGACTCTAGATCGGAGTCACTTGCATCCTCAAATGCATCAGGGCTAGGTTCGCACTCTTCTAACACTGCCTCTCCCATGATAGGCTCTATGGAGAAGACTGAAATGTCATAGCCATCCTCATCACAGTGAGGTGTCCATTGTTCCTCATTGATGGCTACATCCATGGTTGCTAAAATTTCTGCCCAACCATGGGGTTCAAATTCCTCATCTGGAAAAACTACAGGTGCATAGGCTGGGTCTTGGATTGATCTATGGGTTTCTTTCGCACCTATCTCTCTGGCTTTTTCTCTCTTCTCTTCGTCCACTGCTACTTTGCACATCCATAAGTGAGTGTCTTCATGCATCCATGAGGATCCTGATCCTATGGAATGCATCGATTCTGTATCATCTTTGGCTCTATGGATGGGATTCCATTGGATAGGAGGTACATCTCTATGAGAGTAATCTTTGAGATTTACTTTGGTTGGAACACCTAAGTGCTGCAGATACAAGGAGTTGGTTCCCCAGTCCTGTACCACTTGCAACTGTCGCATAAATGGTCTTCCCAAAATCATCTCATAGGCATGATTTTTGCTGAAGTCACATATAGCAAATGTATGCTCAAACTCGACACCACAAGTGGTGAGAGTTATTCCTTCTAGCAATCCAAGGGGTCTCTCTATGTGACCATCGGCCATCTGCAATTTCATTCTCGTTGGCCTGAGTGCTGGCTTGCCCCAACGCTTCCATAGGGAAGTGGTAGCAATTGCAACTCCTGCACCTGAGTCCAAAATTGCCTTGGTGGTGTACTCCTGGTAGGTAATGGGAAGATAGGTGTTCCCTTCTTCACCTTCACACATGTCTCCTATCTTATCCAAGGGTATCTCTGGCACTGTTCTCTGGGATCCTACCTAGGAACGAGGTTTAGCTATTTCTGGTACTTGTTTGGCGACATGTTTCCATAATTCAGGTCTAACCTTAAGTAGCTCTTCTAACTTGAGATTGCACTGCACTTTGGTGTTCTTCACTACCTCTGTGTTCCTAGGTATGACTGAATCTTCGTTTCTTACCATGACTGTAGGTGCTCTCATGCAGGTGGACTTTGCTTCCCATGGGCATGTGAAATGGGGTAATTCTTGTAAAGAATTAGACTCGAAGTCCAATCTTCCTTGAGATTGGGTACTCTCCTGCTCTCCATAAATGGATGGGATGTCTTGTGGGAATTGGTCATGTGCATCATCCACAAGTTCAATGGGAGGAGGGACTTCACTTTCCTTAGCCCATTTGTCTTCTTGAATCTCGCGTAGGAATTCTGGTGTGAACCGATTCATAGAAGATGATGTGTCTGGCTCCGTAGAGTTAGGCACATAGGCTTCAGGCACATAGGCTTCTTGGGCAGGAATGCTTGCGCTTTCACTTGCCTTGCCCTTGTTTTGAAAGGCAGGTTCCTTTTGTGATTGTGCCATTAGATTCTCTGTTCTTTCTAGGGAGGGGGAATTGTCTGGTTCAATGGAATTTGGCACATAAGCTTTCGGTGGGGGATGTGTCACATTTTTGCTTGAGTTATCTCTTCCTTGATTTTCTTCTTCCTTGGCAGACCTTGCAACTATGCCCTCTAACTTCTCTAGAAGTCCATCCAAGTGTAATTGCGTCTTGGCTGAGCCCGAGTAATTGAACAGGCGACTGGCTTCAAACATAGTCTGAGCCAATGCGACCATTTTCGCGCAAAGCTTGGTTCTTTCTATCTCTAGGTCAGCTCTAGGGTAACACTTGTCATGATACGTGACATTTGGCCCTTCTTGGATTCTGGCCTGATATGCTTTAAGCATCATGTCTATATCTTCAGAAGTGGGATCAGCAAGTACTGATCCTACTCTAGGGGGTGGTGGAATCATATGAGGTGGGTTGGAAGGTGTTGGGTCAGATGGCGATGGGAATGGTGGTGGTGGGATAGTGTGAGAGGGAGTTTGAGATGTGAGTTCAGTTATCCTAGCTTTGGTTTCTCTTATGCTTTCCTCGAGTTCACTCATCTTTTTAGCCCATTGTCTTTTCATTCTTTCCCGACTATCTTTCCATGCTCTAGTCCTTTTCTTTGTTATGCTCTCGGTTTCACTAGTCTCTGGGTTCTTATCCTGGTTTACCCCTTGATTCTGTTGCAATGCTTGAGCTCTAGTGACTACCTGTACGGGAGCAGTGGAAGTAACACTTCCTGTGGAATCTACCACTAACCCAATAACATTGATAGGCGTGATTTTTGGCATATTATTAGGGTTCTTTGGGCAATCTCGTAAGAGATGCTCTTTTCCACAATCTTGGCAAAAGCCTTGGATCATCACTGACTGGTTTTGTGTAGGTGGAGGTAGGGGGCAATCACGAATGAGATGATCTCCTTGGCATCTGTAGCACGGTCCTCTAGGGAATGGGGGTCTTACCTGCCTAAGTTGAGGCCTAGGGTTGGGGTTTGCATACATGACGTTGGTGTAATCTGACTCCCAACTAGGTTCATTTGAGTCTTCGCTGTAATAGGACTCACCATGTTCTGGAGACTGCATGTAGTACGCCTGGGGACTATCAACATGTGTAGAATCAAAGCTATGGTCATTGGGGTCACTTTCGGGAAGCAGTGGGGTTACAGGGACTATGGCTCTATTCAGGTTTTCTTCTGCAACAGCATACTTTACCGGAATCACATTAGCTGGGGCTGGGGGTTGTTGTGCTAGCACAGGCTGAGGCCTTTGTTGGTTTTGATATTGTGGTTGATAATTTTGTTGTGGCCTACCATATGGTTGTGGAGGGTACTGGTTCTGGTATCTTCCCTGTGGTGGATAGGGTTGAGGATAGGTTTGCCTAACTGTTTGCTTATTGTAGGGGCAATCTTGTGCGGTGTGATTGGTGTACCTCCGTTCTATGGTGCAGTACTGGCTACTAGGATTTACTTGGGGTTGAGCCATAATGGGACATACGTTCGCCATGTGGTCGCCACCACAAGTATAGCACCTTTTCACAGGGGCAAACCTTGGGATTTGTTTGCTAGTTACACCTAATTTCTGAGCTACTTTCTCTGCAAGTTCCTCGATTGATGTGGATTGCGTGGAAGAGAGGTTAGAGGCACTATCCGAGTCTTTGTATATCTTGGAAAGCTCTAACTCCTCCCCTAGGTTGTCCTTAATGTCAATACACATGCGTACACACTCTTCTATGGTCCTAGGGTCCTTCAAGTACACATATGATCTTAATTTGGTACTTAGCAATCCATCCAAGAATAAAGCCACTTGCTTTGCTGGTGTGGGTAACTCCGAAACAGGGCATCTTTCAAGATATTGCCTAGATCTCCTTCCTGCAAGTCTTACAGTCTCTTGCGGGGTTCGCTTGAAGCTGTGAATCAGCGAGGAGGTATTATGCCTTATGCCACTCTTAGAGAATTCAATAATGAAAGCCTCTAGGAGTTGGTCTATGCTCCTGAACTGCCTCTCATTTAGTGGCTGAAACCATGTCAGGGCAGTGTTCCTAAGGGTCAGACCAAAGGCATTGTACTGCGTGAATAGATCCTCCACTTGTTCAGCTCTCAAGACTTGCCTAAACTCAGCCACGTGATCGTATGGATCTCCCGTGCCATCGAAATAGTTCTTCATGGACTTAACTAGCTGAGTTGGTCTCAACGTCCTTGTGTACTCTCTAGGTCGGGGTAGAGGGAACTCATCCGTATTTCTTTGATTTTTGTGAGCTCTAAGTACCTCAGGTTCTACTCTATTTGTTTCCGTCCTAGTTCTCTCTCTTCCCACTGGGTTGGCAAAGCTTACTTCTGCTCTATCTCTACTTCTGTCTCTTTGCAATCCATGAGCTTGGGATGTTCAAGCTCCAGGGCGACCATAGGATACATTCGATCTTGGTTGGGGGAAAACGAATTCACCCTTCCAAGTGTAAGCATGCCTATCATTTTCTGTCACCACAAAGATCCTCCGCCGATATTTGCATGCTTTTTTCTAACTCTGATTGAATTGGTTTCTATGACACTCGTGTGTCCACTAGTGGCTTTCGCTTCGTGCTTAGTAGCTCATGTATATCTTGGTTGAGCAAGAAGCAGCCTACTGTGGCCACTTCTAGTTGTGAGGCTGAGTATAGGGCAGCTTTCACAGCTACTGTTGAGAGTGTGTGACTTAGATGCCTTATGGCTGATTTAGGTGTTGGTAAGTCTTCTTCCATCACCATCTTCAGTGACAGTTAGAGCGCATTGGCAGTTGCGAGGAACCCTGTGTTCCATGCTCGCAGTAAGCACATTGAGGTGCATTATCATTATGTCAGGGAGAGGTTCTCCATTGGGGAGATCAGCTTGGCATATGTGCCCCTGCAGGAGAACATTGCAGACCTTCTCACAAAGGCTCTGCCTAGGGAGAAGTTTGAAGCTTTCTGCAAAGCTTTGGGCTTACTTCCTTTTGTGGAGTGATTTCCACATAGCTTGGCACTTCCTTATACATGAGTGCCAGCTACTTGTTCACCGCATCACTCCCAGGGGGATTTGTTGAATAGTGATGTGTGTGAACTTTTTAGGACCGCCGGGGCACTTTTTTCCCTCTTTAGGAGGTTTTTTTCCCCTGGCTTGTATATACGCCTATTGCCCTAATGGGCTACTTATCTTTGTACATTCTCTAGTAATACATTCAGTATTGTGTGTTGTGCTCCAAGCTTTATCTTCTTGTGTTGTTCGCGTGCTTTCGCAGATGCCTAACTCCAACAGTGTTGTCTTTTGCTACAACAACATTATCATGATGTTGTTTAGCAAAAGACAATAGACTCTACCCAAAAAAAAAATCGAGTACATGTGATGTGTACTCTAATGGCAACCGAAATATGATTTCATAAAGCTAAATACTATCAGACACAAAGAGGATGATCATAATGAACCATGAACCAAGAACCATGTACAAAAAAAGTTTTATAGTTCATAAATGAAGCATGTACAAAAGTGTGGCAAACCACTGTCATATATGAGGCAGATACAAAATGTGGTAAAGCATTGCTATATAAGAAATGAAGCATGTACAAAAGTGTGGCAAACCACTGTCATATATGAGGCAGAACAAAATGTGGTAAAGCATTACTAGATGATTTCATAAAGAAAAATACTATCGGACACAAAAGAGATGATCAGAATGAACCACGAACTAAGAGCCATGTACAAAAAAAGTTGTATATTCCATAAATGAAGCATGTACAAGAGTGTGACAAACCAGTGGCATATATGAGGCAAATACAAAATGTGGCAAAGCACTACCATATAAGAATCAAATACAAAATTATGGATGATTTCATAAAGCAAAATACTGTCGGAGACAAAAGAGATAAACAGAATGAACCATGAATGAAGAACCATGTACAAAAAAGTTATATATTTCATAAATGAAGCATGTACAAGTGTGGAAAACCACTATTATATATGAGGAAAATACAAAATGTGTCAAAGCACTACCATATAAGAATCAAATACAAAGTTCTGGTGCCCACTACCACATTTGAGCCAAATACAAAGTTGTGGCACACCACTGCCATACACATGCACAAAAGGATGGAAACATCCATATCAACAGTCTTGCAACAAAAAACATTCATGAAATGAGATATATTCACATGAGATCTGCAAACAACCAATAAAAACCAAGTTTCTAAATTTATCACCTCATCATAAATGCTCCCATGAAATGAACCCACCGCGTCCCTCCAAGTCCTCCAATAGTGTAATCGATCCATGACCATATCCATAAAGTTCCTCCATTCGTGTTGAAGGACGATCCATTGCCAGCTCCTGTAAAAAATATACATAACCTGAGATGAACATACATGACATGCTTAATACAAAATAATTCAATAAACCAAATGATACTTACAATGTTCTCCTCTCGCTCTATATCGCACGCTAGTCCTAAGGTGCCTATTCATGTCCTCATAGGCAACTCTGCTCTACTATCATGATTTGGAGGTGGTATAGGTGTCCTGAAAATAGATAGATAAAAATAAATAAAAATATGTGTTATAATATCATTAAACAAGTTTATGAAAAAGAAACATACCTATGAGCATATAGCTCTCTTCCTACATGTGGAGCCGCAGAAGAGCCCTCGTCTGATTGTTGGGTAAGCATCTGGATCGTACAGTCCGGCTCCTCATCAGACATCTCTGAGTAATCACGCATTATGGTCCCTAGAGTATCAGACGGAACTCTTGCTCTCATAAGACTTTTTATGAGAGTGAGTTTTGCCTTTCTCTCTCTACTAGAATCCATTATAACTAACATATAAAACAAAATGATTAGAAATCAATATATATACGTGTACATATGTATGTGTGTATGCATTAAGTATGTGTATGTATGCATGCTTGTGTGTATGTATGTGCGTGTATGTGTGTGTGTATGTGTATATGCATGTGTATGTGTGTGTATGCATCATTATGTGTGTATGTGTCTATGTGTGTATGTGTGTGGGTGTGTATATGTGTGTGTGTATGTGTGTGTGTCTATGTGTATGTGTGTGCATCTATGAGTGTGTAAGTGTTTATGTGTGTGTATGTGTGTATGTGTCTATGTCTCTATGTGTGTATGTGTATGCATGTATGTATGCATATGTGTGCATGTGTGTGTATGCATTATGTATGCATATGTGTGTGTATGCATTATGTATATGTATGTATGCATGTATGTATGTATGTATGTATGTATGTATGTATGTATGCATATGCATATGCATTATGTATGTAAATATATGCATGTATGTGTATGTGTGATTATGTTTCTCTATGTGTGTGTACGCATATATGTGTGTACGTATGCATATATATGTGTGTATGTGTGTATCTATGTGTGTGTATATGTGTGTGTGCATGTGTATGTGTGTGTATGCATCATTATGTGTGTATGTGTCTATGTGTATTTGTGTGTGTATGTGTGTGTGTGTGTCTATGTTTATGTGTGTGTGTCTATGAGTGTGTATGTGTTTATGTGTATGTATGTATCTATGTGTGTCTATGTGTCTATGTGTGTATGTGTATGCATGTATGTATGCATATGTGTGTGTATGCATGTGTATGTGTGTGTATGCATGATTATGTTTGTATGTATCTATGTGTGTATGTGTGTGTGTATGTGTGTGTGTATGTGTGTGTGTGTGTGTCTATGTGTATGTGTGTGTGTCTATGAGTGTGTACGTGTTTATGTGTATGTATGTATCTATGTGTGTGTATGTGTGTATGTGTGTATGTGTATGCATGTATGTATGCATATGTGTGTGTATGCATCATTATGTGTGTATGTGTCTATGTGTGTATGTTTGTGTGTGTGTATGTGTGTGTGTATGTGTATGTGTCTATGTGTATGTGTCGCTATGCGTATATGAGTGTGTATGTGTTTATGTGTGTGTATGTGTCTATGTGTGTTTATGTGTCTATGTGTGTATGTGTATGCATGTATGTATGCATATGTGTGTATGCGTTTGTATGCATTATGTATGCATATGTGTGTGTATGCCTTATGTATGTGTATGTAAGCATGTGCATTATGTATGCATGTAAGTATGTATGTATGCATATGCATATGCATTAGGTATGCATATCTGTGTATGTGTGTGTAGGCATTATGTATGCATACCTGTGTGTATGCATTATGTATGTGTATGTAAGCATATTATGTATGCATGTAAGTATGTATGTATGCATATGCATATGCATTATGTATGCATATGTATGCATGTAAGTGTATGTGTGTGTATGTATCTCTATGTGTGGGTATGCATATATGTGTGTGTATGTGTGTGTATATGTGTCTGTATGTGTGTATGCATGTGTATGTGTGTGTATGCATCATTATGTGTGTATGTGTGTGTATATGTGTGTGTATGTGTGTGTGTCTATGTGTATGTGTGTGTATCTATGAGTATGTATGTGTTTATGTGTGTGTATGTGTCTATATGTGTGTATGTATCTATGCATGTGCATTATGTATGCATGTAAGTATGTATGTACATTGTATGCATATGCATATGCATTATGTATGCATATGTATGCATGTATGTGTATATGTGTGTATGTCTCTCTATGTGTGTGTGTGTCTGCATATATGTGTGTGCATGTGTGTATGTGTGTGTATATGTGTCTATATGTGTGTATACATGTGTATGTGTGTGTATGCATGTGTATGTGTCTATGTGTCTATGTGTCTATGTGTGTATGTGTGTGTGTATATGTGTGTGTATATGTGTGTGTATGTGCGTGTGTCTATGTGTATGTGTGTGTATCTATGAGTGTGTATGTGTTTATGTGTGCATGTGTGTATGTGTCTATGTGTGCGTATGTGTCTATGTGTGTGTATGTGTCTATATGTGTATGTGTATGCATGAATGTATGCATATGTATGTGTATGCATGTGTATGTGTGTGTATGCATCATTATGTGTGTATGTGTCTATGTGTGTATGTGTTTGTGTATATGTTTGTGCGTATGTGAGTGTGTCTATGTGTAAGTGTCGCTACGCGTCTATGAATGTATATGTGTTTATGTGTGTGTATGTCTATGTGTGTGTATGTGTATATGTGTCTATGTGTATGCATGTATGTATGCATAGGTGTGTGTATGTGTGTGTATGCATTATGTATGCATATGTGTGTGTATGCATTATGTATGTGTATGTATGCATGTAAGTATGTATGTATGCATATGCATATGCATTATGTATGCATTTGTATGCCTGTATGTGTATGTGTGTGTATGTCTCTCTATGTGTGTGTGCATGCATATATGTGTGTGTATGTGTGTGTATATGTGTGTCTATGTGTGTATGCATGTGTATGTGTGTGAATGCATCATTATGTGTGTATGTGTCTATGTGTGTATGTGTGTGTGTATATGTGTGTGCGCGTCTATGTGTATGTGTGTGTGTCTATGAGTGTGTATGTGTCTATGTGTGTGTATGTGTCTATGTGTGTGTATGTGTCTATGTGTGTATGTGTATGCATGTATGTATGCATATATGTGTGTGTACGTGTGTGTATGCATTATGTATGCATATGTGTGTGTATGGATTATGTATGTGTATGTATGCATGTGCACTATGTATGCATATGCATTATGTATGTGTATGTATGCATGTGCATTATCTAAGCATGTAAGTATGTATGTATGTATGCATATGCATATGCATTATGTATGCATATGTGTGTGTATGCATGTAAGTATGTATGGATGTACGCATATGCATATGCATTATGTATGCATGTATGTGTATGTGTGTGCATGTGTCTCTATGTATGTGTGTATGCATATATGTGTGTGTATGCGTGTATGTGTGTGTGTATGTGTATGTGTGTATGTGTGTGTGTATGTGTGTATGTGTGTGTATATGTATGTGTATATTTGTGTGCATGTGTATGCATTATGTGTGCATGTACTGTGTATGCAACATTATTTGTTTATGTGTGTATATGTGTGTGTATTTGTATGTATGTGTGCGTGTGTCTATGTGTGTGTGTGTCCATGTGTATGTGTGTGTGTGTGTCTATGTGTGTATATGTGTGTGTGTATGCATATGTATGTGTGTGTAAGTGTGTGTGTGTGAGCATACCTTACTTAAAGTACACGTGTCTCTCTCTCTCTCCCTGTCTCTCTCTCTCTCTCTCTCTCTCTCTCTCTCTCTCTCTCTCTCGGTCGGTTCTTGCTCTCGCATCCAAATCCCGACACAAATGTGCCGAGAGAAATCAATTTTTTTTTACATTCTAGAGTGTCGCATATGCGATGCAGTTCAGTTTGCCAACATCACTAATCACGTCGCTAGTCAGCGACGGTATTTGGGACACTATAATTTAGCGTCGCATAAGCGATGCTAGCATGGCTTATGCGACGAACCCTGAGAAAAAAATCGAAAACTTTACGGTTGCTTATGCGACGCCTGCATTGCATAAGCGACGTCACCCGTTTTTTTTTTCAATTAAGGGGCGTCGCTACGCCCCCTTTTTCTTGTAGTGTGTGTCAAACGAAATATGTTGAGACATTATTGCAGCGTTTTGGCCTTGAAGATTGTAAGCCTATTGCCACTCCTCTAGACATAGGTTTAAGATTGAGTCTTCATGATGTTGGAGATGCATTTGATGCTGTGTACGTAGTTTAAACAAGAAGCGAATGGCAGGTTTCTACTCTCACATTATTTAAACATGCCATTGGTATAATTGTCGGTATAGGCACTAGTATCATCGTCAATATTTCCAAGAATATACCGACGCATATACTGATGCTTATACCCATGTTTATACGGATGCTTACTGCTGCCTATACTGGTACTTATATGAGAGATGATAGTTTTGGATGCTTATACTGGTTAAAATCTTTCAACAGTTATACTGTAATAGGCTTCTTTTCTAGTGAAATAATTCATTTTGAACTTTCTGAATTTCACTGTGGGGATGATGCTTAGAATGAATAATTAGGTCATTTTATGTATGTAGGAAAAGTTTTGGGTTGAAAAGTTTCATATTCTCTCTCTAGACCTTATTCGCATCATGTTTTCTAGTGGAATTTTGAAGGTCAAGATGAAAGATCTAAGGAAAACTCTGTATGAGGGAAAGGTAGAGAAATAATAAGAGAATAAAAGTGCCAGTGTGAAAGTTTTGTGAATCATGTTCTAAGTACCTCGTTGAGGGCCCTACATTTAGTTCATTGTAAGAAAATGCCTTCATTTTACTCTCTCTCTAGAATTTTGAAACTTGCAGGGCTCAAAAGTGGCATTTGGAGGTGGATTTGGATCTCCGACATCTCTAACACTATTGCGCAGATCGAAAAATTAAATAAAAATGTCTCTCACAAGCTTAAGCTAATTCCTCACTGTTTTTGAGTTACAAGGCTTTGAAAAGTGCCGTTTTTTCCAACACTTAATTATGGATATTTTCGGATATGTCTTCTTTTGGTGTTTTTCTCCTATTTTTGACAAGTATGCTAAAGAAAGGAAGAACACTACGATCGCATGGCTTTTTGTGAAAGTTTTGGAGAAACTCGACTTTTTCTAAATTTGGCAGATCGCATACTTCTTTGGGGGGCATGACTGCGATCAAACTCGAATATAAGGAGATCTGCGCATCAACATGGAGGACACACAGAAATCTGAGAATTACCTTGTGATTGAGAGTGTGATTGAGAGTGAGAGTGAGAGGGAGAGTGTGATTGAGAGTGCGAGTGTGAATGCGAGTGTGATAGCTCGGGGGTGGTCGGGAGGTAGAGCTTCGTCAAGAAGCTATTGTCCAAAGCTATTGTAACCATTGATTGTCATCTATAATATCAGAATTCTTCCTTCTCTGCGTCATATTTGTTTCTACTCTTCCGCATCAGATTTTCTTTACCTTGTGCAATCTCTGAGTTCTTCTCTCCACTGCTGTTTTTGAGTGATCGAAAGATTGTGATTGGGGATAGATTGTGATTGAATTGTTATTGGGGATAGATTGTGATTGAGGGAACGCTACATATACTCATGGTCAAATGATTGTGGGTGTGACTAATGTGGTCTTTCTAGGCATTTCCAACAATCATACAAATGACAGAGTGTGACCATCAGAATGGCTAGTGTTAGTATGACCCTCATATATTGTAGTATACAACTATGAAAAAAAACACAAAAGATAAAACAAAATTGGAATAGAATAGAATGCAAACATAGAAATAGAACTTCCCTTCCATTCCCCACATGTATCTGTAGATAATTTTCATTAGTTGAAGGAATGGATATTTACAAACCAAGTGAAAAAGTAGGAAATTTTTATATTTTTAGAGAAAGGATATTTACAGACTAGGTGAAAACCTAGTTCACTGCCTTTTACAAAAATCACCATGAAAAGAGGTCACATTCAAATATCTATATTTTAAGAATAGTAAAAATGGTGTAAATAATTTACCATTCAAATACAAGGGTTCCCTTGAATAAATTTGACAATATAGATATAAAATTGAATTGTTATGAAATGTCCATGCATTCGTGCGATCCATTGTAGGGATGGCCAGAATTAGGAAAATCATTGGAGTAGGCACTTTAGGAGGTTCACCGTATATCATGATTTTATTAATAGTTAATTTCTAGAGACACTTTACATAAATCAACCTTCAAATTTGAAAACCTTAAATATTAGCTAACTCAAAGGAGTTAAAGGTATCTAGGGATTAAGTGTTTGATGCATATATACCATGGTATGCTTCCAAAGTTCGATTGTAGGATCAAGACAATGAACAAGCAAAGAAGAGATATTTGCTCTGACTCGCAAGGTCCTATATCTTAGATTGGGATCGAAACTTGTTGGTAACGTCTTTGGGATTCTATGAGACTCTTGAGTACCCAAAATTGAATTATGCCTCTGGTGATTGTGTGCTGGTATACTACCACTCTCTTTGGCTTCTTCCTCCTAGGGTTTTCTAATTGTGGCTCTGTTTGCTTTGATTGATACTCCTTCAGCTTATCTTTGTGGATCCATATCTCCTTAGGCCGTTTAGCTTGTTTCCTCCTCGTCTATCTCAGTATGCTATTTGACAAATATAAATCTCTAATCTGCTCGAAAGAATTGATAGCCTCACTATTTTTCTTTTGAAGGTTTTCTTGATAGGGGGATTTGTTTTACACTTTCAATAGAAAAAGGGGTGTGTTGAAGAGATATGATGGATTCAAGAGTGAGTTCATTTTAATGAGAATCGTCCTTGTTATATATATCATGCACAATCAAATTTCACACATTATGGTTTTCCATATTGGACTTCATTAGAGGTTTCTCCTTTAGTAGGCTAAATAATTATTTGTGCCCTACTTTGTTAGCTGTATATCTATCAATCAGTAGGCAAGATAATTCTTTGTGCCCTATGTTGGTAGTTGTATATTTGTCAATTAACTTCAAAGTAACCTCAAATTTGTACATCCAATCCTGACCTTGGATAATCATTTCCAACAAGTTAGAGTCTTGAGATACTAAAAACTTCTATTGCGTTGTATTATTTTCTAACTGTAAGGAAAGGTGACCTCTCCTAGAAACTTAATATGACTACCTCCAATTCCAATCATATATAGCTTTTTTTGGAGTGATTGGCACCTTTATTTACTTCAACAAGGAAGCAAAGACACTGCTGAAGTTGCTTCGATGTCAATTAGAGAATCCACTAGGTGTTATTCTTCATTTTGAATCCCTAGGTTTGAGTAGGGTTGTCTAGGCATGCTTCCCATTGTCTTGATGTTTTCCACACGATAACTTGCTAGAGTAATTGGTTCTACATATCTTAGATATCTCTCATCTCCCTCTAGAATCCATTCATTCCCTTTTCTTATTCTTTCTAAGGCTTCTTGTCTAGATTCTTCTTGTATTGTCTCTTCTTCTTTATTATGATTTTGATCTCCTAAGAATCTCATTAGCATTCGGTTTCTTATGAGATCAAAGTACATCTTAATTGGCATCCATTGATGGAGTTATGAGAAATACCTCCGTCAAGTGTTTTTAAGTTAATAGC
Source organism: Ceratopteris richardii (assembly GCA_020310875.1). Taxonomy (NCBI): domain Eukaryota; kingdom Viridiplantae; phylum Streptophyta; class Polypodiopsida; order Polypodiales; family Pteridaceae; genus Ceratopteris; species Ceratopteris richardii. Next base: position 99,882,706 of record CM035435.1, read on the forward strand.
TCCACCACAAGAAATATGATTAATGATTAAAGGAACATATTTTCTCTATCCAAGTTTTTACACTAGTACTAAATCTCCAACACTAAGAACGTTTTCCTTTATGTGAGCATGAAGATATGCTTTTTTCCTTCCCTTGGTAGCATACATACTTGCTCATGCATATAACCTTGTTTGATGAAACTTCTTGACTTGATCCAATCATTTAGATAATTCATGCCTTTTCCATTAATACTTTTGTGCTACTTTAAGAGAAGAAATTAAGAATCCAATTGCTAGCATGGCACTTTTTCCATATGCTAGGTTAAACGATATTGTTCCAATAGCTATCTACTATGTTGCAGTTTTCATGGGCCATTGTGATAAAAGTAAGCATGCTATTGGTCATCTACTCTTGCAAGTTTATGTTTGAAAGTCAAATAAGAAATGAAAGCTCCATTTCAAGCTACGATGAACCCTCTAGAGGCTAGGAAAGTGACATTGGATACAACTACACCCCCTTGGACAATTCTAGCATAGGCTAAGCATGTAGCTATAGGTCTACATTGTAGGATAATGATAGGAACAAAATCATATCAGTTATGCTAAGAAAATTAGGGATAAAGACTAAGCCTACTAATGAACAAAACCTAACGGAAAAAATCTGACTCTGGAGTAAAAGGGGAAAGTATACACACTCAAGTTCATTTTTGATGATTGGACAAAAGGACAAGATCATTTAATCATATCAAATAAAAAAGTAAGTGAGTAAGGACAAAGAAATAAGATGAGCATAAGTAAACCTAGAAGGATAAGGGTTAGGTAATTTGTAAAATTTCATTGAGGAAAGCATATTGGAAAAGGGTTCTACAAATCTTAAGATTACTTGAAGTTAGTGTCAATCAAACTTCCAAGTCGCTGACTAAAGAACAAGGTAGACAATGCTCTCGCTTAAGTTTAGAGACAAGTGAGTCAATGAGTGTCTATGGTATTGAGTGCCATATTGGTAGCTCTAAGTTGGTGTATCTAGATATATCGAAGGGTCCATATAAAACTAATTTGGAATACAAACTAATTGATTAATTGTTGATATCCATGAGGATGGTTTGGAAAGGTTGTTTGTAAACCCCTAAGCACCCCTTCGGTATTGATCATCACATGGTCAAGTTTAAGGATGGTTCTTACATAGATCAAGATGTAACCATTTATGTGTGAACCAAATTCCCAAAAAAGGATTAATGAATTTGGAAGAGTGCTTTCAGAGTCTGAGATTAGAGAACCTAAAGAAGAGGATGCCATGAATGAAGGTCCTAGTAGTCCTAGAGGAAACCCAATGTTATCGTTGATCATAGCCACATGTAACATACCTCACGAGAATGTACAAATGTTTATGTTTGCAACAATGGCTAAAAAAGAAAAGTTTTGGAATTTTTTACCATAAAGGCCTTAGACGAATGAAAAGTACCTAGTATATGAATCTAAAGACACTAGGAATCATGGAGAAGTTCTCTATTTGGATCATGGATCTTTGTAAATATTCATGTACATAGAAAGGAGAGAAGGTATCCATGCTACAAGACCAAGTGCTTTGCATAAGCAAGTGTTGGACACTCAATCAGATTACATGCACATAAAGGGAAGTCTAAGGACCTCTTGAAAGCAAGTTTTGTTTGTCACCTAGGTGCTAGGAAGATTAGAACAAAGCTAGAATGAGAGAGATAAGGAGAGACTATGAAACATAGATGACTTCCCATTAGCTACACTTAGAGAACATCAAAGGTTTATAAGACATTCCTGGGTAATAAAGTCCATGAAGAATTACTTAGATGACACACGAGATCCATATGATCATGTGGAGTAGTTCAATTAAATTATTCCATATGAATAGGTGGAAGAACTATTCTCTCAGTCTGAAGTCATTGGAGTAACCTTAGAAGGAATAACCCTTCATTAGTTTGAACCATTGAATAGAGGAAACTAGTGTGATATTGATCGATTGTTCAAAACCTTCATTATAGCGTTCTCTAAAAGTCGAAATAGGCATAGAATATCATCATTGATTCAAATTTTCAAGTATACTCCCCCAAGAGACAATAAGGTTAGTAGGAAGCAAGTTCAAGTAGTATACCAAATCATGCCTCATCATTGAACTATCTGCGTAGGCAAAGTTGATATATTTGTTCCTAGATGGACTACTTAATCAAAATCTTAGATTATAGGTGTACTTAAAATACCCAGATTCCCTAGATAAATGTGTGAAGATATGGATTAAGATAGAGGATAACCTAGGCGAAGGGTTAGAGCTTTCAAAGCTCACTAAATGATCAACATATTCAGCTAGCACTATTTCCAAATCTTCCTATTTAGTACATGACATAGTTAGAATGGTCACTCAAAAGCTAAGAGGTGACCTCTAGAATAGGCAAGCCCAAATAACCATCAGAGTAAAGTGTTGCTATACCAGTGGAGAAGATCAGATGCCAAATGTTTGCTCCATGCAAGTACATGCCACAACAAGTGAAGCATCTTATTATTGCACCATAGAAAGGTAGTACACCAACCACCTAGCTCAAGACCATCGTTACAATATGAAATTCGTTAGGTAGCCATACCAACAACCTTATAGGTATCAAGATCAATATCCTACAACTTATCAACAACAAATCTATAGATATCAACCCAAACACCAACAATAGTACTAGCCACAACATAGATCTTAACATGTTTTAGTTTAGTAAATAACGTAGCCATATCATATACCTTTTAGGTATCAACACCAATATCCTACAACTTATCAACAACAAATCTATAGATCTCAATGTAAAAATCAACAATAATACCAACCATAACATAGATCTCAACATGTTCAAGTGAGGAAAAATTGTCTTTCCAATTTATTTTCAATCAAATACATAGCAGTAGATGAGAACCAAGATAGAGTCTTGGTGCCCATGCATTAGGGGAAAAAAAGAACCCTGAATGGGCCTTTTAGATTAAGGAGTGATTAGTGATGGACCAATAATAAGAGGGTGGTGTCCACAGTCTATGCCCTATAAAATACTAGGCTGAAGGGGGGAGAGGGGACATATTTCTCCCTTATTTCATGAACTACCTCTAGAGAAAGAAGGAATCTCGTAACTCTGTTGGGCCCAAAAATTCAAAATTTCTAAAAAGTTAAAAGACTCATCATAACACCTGAAAATGGACCCCATTACTTTTTAGGGTCAAAAGTAGTCTTCTTGACCCCAAATTCAAAATCCGTGCATGTTTTGAGCTGAAAAAAATGAGTTTTTTTCAAAAACACTCAAAAAAAGAGTTATTTCCCTCCTAAACCTCACATTTTCATACCCAAGTCCCAAAAAGTCATCTTTTTCCCACTAGTTTCACTCTCTAGCACACCATTGAACCTCTTGTTTCTACACTCCAACCTACCTGCATCTCCTATCTCGAATTACTATAGTAGCTTGAAGACCTTTAGCTTCAATGGCAACATCTAAAGCTTCTAGGCGACCGAAAGATGAAATCCTCACATTAAGATGTCACAATATCAAAGCCACAGATGGACAGTGGCTATCACATGAGTACTCCAAAGGTGCATGGGTGTACATGCAACCCTCTAGAATTGGGCCTCATCAAGTTAGAGATTGTGGAAACTTAGATCTTCATTGGAAGGGAAAGTTACTTGTCTTCAAGAAGCACATAGACAATGGGATGGTTGCTATTGTACAACATGTTTTTATAATGGAAACTATGAAACTTGAAAAATCTAGTAGTATGAGATATCCTATGAATTGTAAGTATTACTCTACAATATTTTATGTTTTCTTGTGTCGGATATATTTTTGAACTATTTAGATATGTTTTTTTTTTGTTTCAGATATATTTCCTTCTACTTTGGTGGAAGAGCAACCACTTCATAGTCTTATAGGTGCTTTCTAGGCATTGCATGCAGATGTTGGTGCACTAGTCTTTCCAAATATATCTCCTGTTTAACTTTACCATGATAGAGTTTTCTTCTACACACATAGATATGTTGTACCCTCTACAATGAATGGTTTTGGAAGGTTAGAGAGAATTGAAGTACATTCTCTTTTTAGCTTGGAGTGGCCAAAACCTGATATATGGTCCGTATCATCTTTGAAGCAAAAGATGGTAATGGATATACATAACTCTTTGAAACTCACAAAAGTGTCTAGGTCTGTAGGTTTGCATTGGTCTTTTCCCATTCATTGTTTTGTATATTTATTCCAAGGATTCTCATTCCAAGAGACTTCCACCATGTTCATGTGTAAAGATATCACATATGAGCAAGTCAAAAGTCTTCTTGGTGAAAATTGGGGTTTGATGGGAGGAATTGCAAAAGGTGATAAATATCTGTGTAAAATAGGTGGAACAGGTATAGGATTTTGATATTTGAAACACCGTACTTCATAATACATCAGATTCTTCTATGATCGTTGGATGTGCAAACTTGGCAAATGGATACCATTTCAAAGTTCAGACGGATCTTTGCATTCATTTGAAATAAATCTTAGATTGCCCAACAATGAAATAGAAACTATTTTAGTGAATGATCATTGGACCTTGGCTAATCTGAGAGAACACTTGATGATTATGGGGTTTTAAGGACTAACACAATCCAAATTCAAAATTGAAGGACATAGCATGAGAAATGTTTCATGCTTTTGTTAAAGTAATCTTTTCATTATTGTTTATATTACCTTAATGACTTCATATTCTTGCAAATTGATTACAGGTGGGCAGAAGAATGAAATACAAAATGAAAGTCCTTGTAGATTGGAGCAAAGATGGAACATAACTCTCATTGTCATAGTTCTTTTGCAACCTGATAATGTCACTTCTTGGGCCCTAGTCATTGTATCTCATGGTTTTTGCACTTTCAAGAACCTTGTAAAAATTAGGACAATTGATTCATGTTAGATATTGTATATACCTTCTTCTCTGCAATGGTAATTTCAAAACTTTTGGGATGTCAAAATAATTTTAAAAGTGGGCCCAGTGAGTTTAGAAACTTGAAACTGCTATAAAAATGGTTCTATGTGCTCATTTCTCACATTTGCACTCTCAAAGAGCTAGAAAGCACAGACTACAAGCCTCTAGAATTCTCGTGCGCAAGCAATGGCTGCTAGCACCTCCACTCCCATGAAATCTCCTCGAGATCTATTCATGGAGTTTTTAGATACTACAGACTACAATGGTCGTACGGATTTGTATGACCTAGTCTGTAGAGTCCCTAATCTTGAAGGGACAATAGCCATGAACTCCGATGTGATCGATGGCATCACAAATTTTATGGAATTATATATCTTAAGATATGCCATAGATATTCCAACATATGAGTGTAAATGGGTCCCCTGTGACCTGCTTTTCTACATTCATAAAGGAGATGAGGCGTTTGCAAAGCGCTTAAAGCGTTTCATGGCTATTGCTGAGGCTTCAGGGCACCTGTTAGATGCCATAGTGCCGTTAATTAAACAATTAAATAAGAAAAGGAAAATGGGAAGAAAATATCTTTCCTATGTAGCAACAATCATCTTTTTTGTCAATGAGGAGCCCGAACCTTCACCCATGGACCTACCCCATCTTGTTACTGGGGGTTTTGTAGATGACAAGAAGGAACCCCAGATCGAAGCTCTCAACTTATTAGAAGAGAGTCAAAAATTTTCCATAGAATTTGCTCAAGGAGTAGTGGAAAAGTTAAAGGAAGCCAGTACACAGAACAATCCACTCTCCAACTTAGAGCCCCTGGAACCCACTCTACCAGAGGTGGAGATGGAAATGTTTTCAGTTGTACTTGTCCACGGGGAGGAATTTTTGTTCCTGCATGATATTGAGAAGGCATTCAGTCTACGCCTCGACGAATGCCTTAGTATTTTCTGCTCAACCTCGGATGTCCCCATGGACAACACTTCTGACATTATCGAAAAGGCAACAATTCTACTTGGTGATTCAGTTGCGGACACCATTGCATTTGTGTGTGAAGAGATTTTGACCATGCCAACCAAGATGCCACTGAAGAAGATCTGGCCGCAAGAAGGGAAAGAATTTTGGAGAAGAAGATTCCAACATCCCCTGTTGTGGAGCAAAGTGGCATGGCCCATTCATCGATTCCACTAGATACTAACATTTATGGTTGGCTCATATTCATACAAGATGTATCTATTTAATTTTATGATTGTCTATGTGCAGGAAACAATTGAAGTCGATAAATTTGCAACAAGGAGTGGTGGTGACCATGGTTCCCGGGTCCATGGCTCTTCCTTGGCACAATACATTGGAAAATTGCCAAAGGAAGATTTTTTCATAATCCACAAGGACTTTTCCCCTCAAGGACACTTCATGACTTGGTGCATGAAGGCCTTGAGCAAAGTTTTGTGCCTATCGACATTAATGCAAGGGACCAATTGTATATTTCTAGTTAGGAAGTCCCTTGCCCTTACTTCCCTAGGAGTTAACGTTAGAGGAAAAATATTAGGTCAAATAGGAATAGCTTTAGGTCTTGGATTGAAAGACCCTCAGTTAATATCCCAATCAGTTTTGACTTACCCATTGCCACTATCTTTTCAGAGAAGAAAGAATCTAGTGGAGAGGCTCAAGGCCAAGCGCCAATTGTAAAAACTTTATAATACCAATTATTGTATTTCCAAATTCCATGTGCATTCAATCTACTATATCTTTATGGTTTTGACAATCTCATAACTTTTGCAATGTTTAATCAGTCTTTTTCGATTATTTCTTGTAATTTGTGTTGCCCAAAATACATGCAATGGCCTAGGAATGCAAAAAAGGGCGTGCCACAGAAACGAGGGGATGGGCCCTGCAAACGTTTTGTAGGGCCCATCCCGCGTTTCTGTGGCAAGCCTTTTTTTTGCATTCCTAGGCCATCCTATGCACTACCTTACCTAATTGCAATTCTATCTCCCTCAATTAGCACCTTCACTTGGGGAATTGTGGAATTTTTCTTATGTGCAATAATTAGAGAAAGTTAAGACTCCTCTAGGTGGATATAAGCATGCAGTACTAAATAAATACATGTATGTTCATAAACATTGTTTAGCTATTGGTCAGGGGGTTAGCATGCAATGCACTCTAGCCAAGGTCAACCATATGCCCAATGAGCATGGCATGTGTTTTCATGGGGAAATGCCAAAAAAACACCTGCCACAGAAACGCGGGGATAGGCCCTGCAGAACTTTTGCAGGGCCCATCCCCGCGTTTCTATGGCAGGCCTTTTTTTGGCATTTTTAAGCCATGAAATGCATTAATAGCATTACCACTTACAACAAGTACAGAAAAATGAATGATACAACCATGAAGAGCACTTCAAAGAGGTACTAGAAAAAGACACCTAGAAACATAGGAGAAATAAACTTCAAAACATGTACACTAAGAGATAAACACTTGGGAGAGAAAATATGAGAAGACAAAGATTATATTCATCACTTGGGATTTACAAAATATTCATTATATTGGATATCTTTGCATGGATGGCACATAGGTTAGAGTCCTCCAACATTGATATAAGATACGCCTCTGCAGCTTGGAGAGCTTCAATGGCTATCTCTTGGATACGAAGTCCAGCGCAATAGCATTGGATCTCTTCCTTCACAACTCTTGCAAATGACCTTCGTGGAATAAGAAGCTCCACAAACTTTTGATAGTGTCGAATCTCTGCAAAAGCTCTTGTTTGCTTTCTGCGCCTTTGTGGTGCTCTTGCATTTGGGGGGATGTTGGGTTGTGGTCGTTGTGGTCTACGACGTGGTTGATAGTTCTTCTTTCTTCTTGGAGGACGTCTAGATGTTCCTGCTTCATCATTTACTTCCTCTACCCGACCTTGCTCTCTTTCTTCATCGGTTGGTCTTTGTCCTTGTCCTGGGTGGAGTGTCTTTCCTCCTTGTGTTACTCGATGGTTCAGGAGGATATCATCATTTTTCCATGGTGGCTCATTTAGACTTTCTTCATCTGAGGAACTCGATAAATTTGATGTCTCAATCAAAACTTGCCTATGTCCTCGTTGTTTGGGCCTTGCCTTGATTGGTGTGATGACTAGGGGCTCATCATCAGATGCGTGAGGGGAATAATTTATTTCTTGGGATACATCTCTCTCTAGTGAAGCTTCATCCCCTCGCGATGGAATGCTACCGGACTATGTCCCTGCACCCGAGTTTCATTTGGAAGAGCTGCTTATGGTTTGACGCTTCTTGTGGGGTGTCATCCATGTTGGGCACTGAGTACCTTGCACATGGCTAGGGTAGACGACATGATCCTTCCTAGTAGTCTGCTTTGTGTGTGCCATTCTCTTAGGTTGTAAAGTGGTAAAATGAGGAAGGACACCTCTATTTATAGGCTTTCACTTAAGAATTGTCCTGTTCACATTTAAATGGATAAAAATTAGTTTTAAGACATTAAAAGTATATTCACAAAAACAGAAAAATTTTATTTGAAGTGAAAGGGGTTATAAAAACCTTGAAAAGAATAATGCATTTTAAGAGTTTGGAAACTATTTCCAAGCAGAACCCTCACAGACTCTTTGTGCACGCCATTGGGCATGATGTAGGGGTCCTGACGATGACATCCACTTCTCTCTTGCAATATCAGGTTGTAGCTTTCGTTAAATGTTTGCTATTCGTGACTCACATGCTCGTTCCATTACATATTTTCTAGCGAATGTCACACGAGAAAACCAATTGAACAGTTCATCTAAATAGTTTGATTGGAGTAGACCACCCCCATGATGAGTGTTTTTACAGTAAACACCTCTAGCCCTGTAATGTGACGTATCCATTCCTTGTGTACTAAAAATGTCCAGTGACCCATATCGATTCATAAAATATGCTCCATGTGTAAAAAGAATATGCTATGTTCTGGTCAATAAGATATACACATAGTGTTTAAGAACAAGTAAAAAAAATTAAGCGAAACTTACTATCTAATATGTAATGTTGCTTTCTCCCCAAGATAAGATGAATGACAGTGTAAACTCCTTCAAAGTCACTTGGAATAATTCTCCTTGTGAAGCATTAGTGGAAACCAAACACATGAAATGTAACAATTCTCCGAACGATGACCAAACCTTCTTTCGCTTGTTAATGAGATCAACCTGACTATCATTGTCTGTTGTAGTTGAACAGAGGTCCTTCCAAAGCTCCCATTTCCCATCATCTTGACTATTCACATCTCTTTTAAAGAAACATCTTGCCTTCTTCCCCGTCATTGAAACTTGTTGTAAAAGCTCTTGAGACTCACCATACTTCTTAACAACTAAAGATACGTGGCGACCATGACAACCTATAGAATTCAAAAGATCTTCTGTTTTTTGGATTGCTATTGTAGACCTCTCTAGTGGTTTCATAGCAAATGCATATTCAACATGGAGCTTCAAAAGCCTATCAAAGATCCTCATGAATGCATGCAAAGTAAAAAAGTGAACATTGACAAATGGAAATGGGATAATGGGATTCCAATCATTGCTTATTTTATCACGAGTCAGTTCCTATAACATTAGACACCTCAAAAGTGCTATCTCCCATTCCCTGTGATTCGATGAGTCTGTAATTTCTTCAAAGTCATCAACTCTCATCAATGGCCTTGCAGGTTTAGAGAGTCTCTTAGATCCTTTGTAACCGTGTGTACAATATGGGCAAGGATAGAGAGAAGATGCTTCTTGTTTAGAACCTACCATGCATTTTATACTCTTAAGGTCTCCACCCAAATGCCATTCTACCTCAAAATCACCTATATCATCTACAGAAAGCTTTTGCCCACGTATTTGAGAAGAGATTACTTCCGTAATCCATCAAGTCCTACTAAAAATCCACGAAATGACATTGTTTGTTTATTTGCAAACTTCTATAGCACCTAACCACCAGATATCTCTCTTTGATTGCACACTATAAGTCAAATGTTCCTCCTTCCTAAAATTTCATCACTCATTGCATGGTCCATAATTTCATTCATTAGCGTCACACGCAACCTTTCTAGTCGCCGACCCTTTATGATTTGACACTCATCAAGCTTCAGTATAAACTTTAAATTAACATTAGTCTACACAAAAGAGAAAACATTATCTTAATATGACACTTGAATGCAGTAAAACTTCAACACCAAATAAAATGTAGTAGGGGTACCTTTGATTGTTGAACTATAAAAGTGAACCATTGCTTGTTGAAGCTTCTAAAGATCCACAAATATATTTTTGAATTTAGTGTAAGTAAATCCTTGTGTAGATAGGATTTTTGATTGCTTCTTGGGAATATTTGGATGATAAAGAAAGGCAGACATAGTTTCTTCTATGAATAAATATTGTCCAATAGTACGAGTCACATCCTCATTTCAAGTTTTTTTTTAATAGACACTTTATATGGGCATGGAAATATACTTTGATAAATACCTTGTGATTGTAAGGCTTGCCTAAGAAGGGTGTACATTGCAATATACCCATTTCTACCGATGCCCGCTTCATCACATATTGCCTGCACATCTTGCACTGTGATAAGGTATTTTAACTTCTTTGAAAAGTCAGCTTCAACAACAACTCTAATACACTTTCCTATGCGTGAGTCTAAAGCAGAAGTGATTTCTTTGGTGTTTATACAATTATTCATTAGCTTGAATTGGTCTTGTGTTGTTGATGAAGCAGTTATGTGTTGAATAAACGACCTAAGCAATGAAAGATTCCATTACAAATCTTCATTAAAACATATAAAAGTAAAACAAACACTCACCTTGTTGCCTATATACGTCATTTGCGTGCTCCACCAGCTTTTGAAAGAGCATCAAAGGATGACAATTCTCTTTTCCTATGTCTCATACCAAGTGGAGTCTCTTTCAGCTGCTGGAGATTGGCAGTTAACTTTGAAATTGTGCTTTGGTTTGCTTCAATATCCTGTTCCAAATTTGCAAGTTGTTTTTGCAAAGATATGATTGTGCTTTCTAAAGTTACCAACCTCATAGGATGGATGTGATATTGTTGGAACCAATACTTAGTAGTAGCAACTGAATGTGTAGATAATCGCTTGTAGTAACCTAATAGTCCAGCTTCACCCGCACCAATGAACTGAAGTAAAGTTGAGAGGTTATGGAATTTTGGATGGTAAGAAGATATTGGATCAAGAGGATATAGTTTTTCCACTATCTATGGTTGAAAATGATGAAATTTGAGAAAAGTCATTTTTTGGGGGAAGCATAGTCATGGATTTGATGATGTGGCAGTTATTTTTGGAGGGAGTTTGAAAATTATGCTTTTTCTAAAAGAAACTTCAAAAAATGAGCTACAAAAAGTGACTTCTGACATATATATTAAAAAATAGGCCCTTTTGAGTTAATATACACTGAAAATGAGACTTTTTAAAAAAAAATATTTTTTTATTCAAATACATGTACGAGTTTGATGATGTGGAAAGTAGATTCTCTTTCTCTCTCTCTAGAACAAGAAAGAGAGAGACCTGCTGAAGCCTAAAAAAAGCCTACCCTAGCCTACTAAAAAGTGCCCTATTAAATGCACTTTGTCGCGTTAAGGGATCCTTACAAGGCCCATGCAGGGATCCTTATAGAATTAAGCTTAATACCTAAAAATTAGGGATCCTTACAAGGCCCATGCAGGGTTCATTTTTTCCCCTAAAAGTCCCCATTGATCACAAAGAAAGAACATAATGGGAATAGTTTTGAGTCAACCCATAGTAATGGTGTTACAACTTATTATACTGAGTAAATTGAACACCTAGAGGCGTATCAATAAGAAAACCCTCATCAAAACCTAGTTGGAAGCTTGCTTATATGAATAGTGCTTGGCACTCTAGACGTAGAGATATATGTTCTCATTGATTTTTTAAATTGGAGTAACTAGACATGGACAGACAAAATAGCATTTTCAACACTCAACATATATAGTACCACATCACTTGATACTAGTACATACATTACAAGAAGCTTTTGTACATACCTCCATTCTAGCTCACAAAGCTATTCCAATTACCACTTCAAGAATGTGATCTTAACCATCCATAAATGTAAAGGAAACAACACGCTAATCCAAGACAATTCAGTAGAATGTGGATAATGTTAAGCATAAATAACAAGAAACTTTGAACAATATATCCCAATAGTTAAATCATTACAAAAGTGAATGTTTACAAAGGTCAACAACCCTTCTACAATAGAATTTGATCATATAATTAATCTGCCTCATGGACTTCACAAGTCTTAGAAGTGTTTTCATGCTCTAGAACTGGCTCCTCAAGGTCAGCCACGTCTCCTAGCTTAGCTGCCAATGGTGGCACAGGCTCCCTTGAGCTAGGCTAGAATCTTTCTATGTCTGTAATGTGCTTTTGCCCAACCTCTTGTTCCTCTTCTAGGCACTCAATGAAGCCATTAGTCCGCATCCTAATGAAGTTGACGTGGGCTCCATCCTTCTCGACGACTATGTAGTTCCTGAACATTTTGAGTGCACAGGCAAGTGTCATTGCTGCAAACAAACCGATCTTTTAAAGGTGATGGCAAAAGATTGTCAATGAGCAACATTCCAAGTAAAATTACATGTGCTAGAGAATAAGTCCAAAACCCAATCATCATCATTAGAGAACAACCTGATTAACCACATTATAAGCTCTCTAGGCTTCTGATAAGGATTTACGAATGTCTTGTCCCCTGCAACATGCTAAAGTTTCTTTGTAATTCCAAGGAACATTAGTACATTTGAAACTCTGTTCTCAGTACAATGTTCCCTAATCCTTCTTTTACTAACTTCATCATAGTATGCGACTGTAAGACACTCAATAGCACTAGAAAACCTATGTTCTAGGGTGTGATTTACATTTTTCTTTACCCTGTAAATTTTAAATTATACGTACAATGTGACACGAAATTTCAACATAGAGAGACAAAAAGCAAAAAAAGTACCATGTATGACACTCAACAAGATGATACCTTGACTTTAATGTTGTTGTTACAAAGAATAACTGGTGCCTGCTATGAGAAATGATAATGCTCTAGAGTGTTAACATGGTCAATTTACCAAAATTTACCACCATCTTTCATATTTGTGGGTGATTGAATGGCTCATCATCATTCATGGAACTAGTCATTCTAAATCCATTTGGGATATCAACTATTAAAAGGGAATAATGTCTCCTAGGTACTATTGTACATATGTTATTTACATCATCACAATATACATTGTAATACAATGGCCTTAGAGGGTCTATGGTGTTTGAAAAACACTTTAGTCTAGAGGAATCATCCTTGAACTCCATCTCCTTTGCATTTATTCTAGAATTCTCATGCCTTTCTTTTTGAATATGAGTAAGGAAGGTAGGAGGATAGACTTCATTGGCCTCACCGCTCTTCTTATTTTGAGGTTCCTACAAACAAAGGATGAGTGTCAACTCAAAGATTGATACTAAGTGCAACATACATAAATGATGCTGATGCTTGGCATCAAATAGATGGATAAAATCGTTGCTACGAAATTGAAATGAAGAAGTGAATAATGCCCCAAAGCCATTTCAAGTTCTTCAAGTTGGTGCTTGGCATCGACTACTTATGAGAAGTGATACCTCACATCGGCTGTGTGCTCAAACCCAATGCCTCGCATTAGAATCCTATTAAAACTTGATGCCTCACATAGAGTTTCAAATAGCACTTGATGTTGAGCATAGGAAATCTAGTGACACTCGATGCGAGGCATTGAGTTCTAACATGTCTGTTCATATAGACCAATGCATGTCCTGCATTGAATAGCACCAACTACAAGAAAAACACAATCATACTAAATTCTAATGATAAAGAGGACTCACCCAATCAGAGAACAATATAAAATATTCTGATTATTCTTTGTATGAGGATGTGGTCGCGTACTGTGCATGGACTTCACTCAATCTCAAGCAGCCAAGCTTCCTCATCATCACCTCCTGAATCCTGTGAATGCATTGTGAAGTTTGGAGCTACATAATAACTTACTAAAGGAGCAAGTGGAAACAAATAATGTCAATAATATACTTAACTATTTAGCTCTATCATCATCTCCTCAAGGCCAAGGTCTCTTGAAATGACCCTTGATAATGTAGAAATTATAAAAGTGTCATCCTTAATCTGTTGGAAAGCTCTCCAAGGTGTTAGCTTCAGATCCTCAGTAGCCTGTTCAATTGAGAGATCCATTTTCTTTCCGTTTCCCTTTACATCCACATGAGGATCTAGCTTTGCCTTTAATTGGTTTTGGCCTTTCACCTCCTTATTCTCCTAGATTGTGAAGATTTTATCCTCGATCTCCTAGATTTCCCCCTTCCAAAGGCAAGTTTGAACCATGGGTCAAACTTATAGAATGCATGTGACTTCACATTGTCGTCCACTGCAATCTTAACCTCTATCAGGCATTACTTTCTCAAATTTGGATGAATCCTTTCACCATGTGCCCTTGGAGCATCAACATACTCATGGTGGAAAAAATGGACACGCTCAATAGACCACATCTTGCGCCTATGATCATTGTCATTCTTGTGGTCCCCAGCTAGGAGCTTTGCCTCCTGTGTAGTCAAACCAACATAGATCTTGCACTCTACATACCTAAAGAAGTATGTAGTTGGTTGCTCTTTCATAAGCTCTCTTTGGTATTCTATAGAGTGTGATCCTCCACAAACATAATATGTGTAGTCCTCAGACAATCCCTCATTGAATTCCTCCACCAAACCGCACTCATTTCGATCGACCACTACCAAGAATGGCACAACAAATGCATGTGGATTTATCATCATCTTCTTCTTGAGATTCTACACAAGAAGACTATGGGGCTCCCTTATCTCAAGAGGCCTCCTTCCTATAAGTGGGTCGATAGGGGGTCTATCAATGATGGTTATGCGGAGGTGGAAAAGTTACCCCTTCTTCAAGAGCTTCCTCTTGACAATATCCTCTCTAATCTTATTCTTTTCAGTCATCAGAATCCTAGATGGAAGCTCTCCACTAGGGGCAACTGTGTCATCTTGAGAGTATGAGCTTTTTGTTGACTCCACATCAATGGGTTTTGTAGTTTCCTTGTGGCTTCTTGTGTATGGGCTGCTTACCATGTGACTTTATAGGTGTTGTCTTTTGTTGTTGGCTTGACAAGATATTCCCCTGTATCCACAGTAAGGGATCCACAATCAATTTTTCTAAATCCTTGTAAATCTAAGTGAACCTCTCTAGCACATAGCATTATGGATATAGTTGTTCCATTTTGCAAATTGCATTCCCTAATTCTTTTGAAGTCTCCACTTGGTGGTGGTAATCTTTCCCCTCCCATAGGCCCCTACAAATACAAGCACGGTGGTATTTATCTCTTCTATGTATGGAAGACACCACTCTCGGTTTGTCATGTCTCGAAGTGGTCTATATTTCCTAGTGACTTCATTCCCTTTGGATTTATCTTCTCTGACTGGCTGTCTCTCAATGGGCTTGACAATGCTATGACCACCTAATGATAGGTCATTCAATTACTTGCACGCTCAGAGGCCAAAGATAAGATTCTCTTGTTTGGCTTCACAACATGTTCGATTTTTTTATCCCGAGCACCCTCTCTTGAGCTAAGGGTCACATTCAACCTCTTAACAGACTTTTCCTCACACTTTTCTATGTCCTTAATGTGATGCAATACATCTTAGCAAAGGGCATGAATTTAACCTTACCCAAGGACAACTTGATGGCAAGCATCGAGTTTGCAGGTCAAGTCGATGCCAAGCATTGACATTGTGGGCCAAATCGATGTCAGACATTGGTTTCATAGGACAAGTCAATGCCATGCATCCACCTTGTGGGCCAAGTCGATGCCAAGCATCGTGTTTATAGGTCAAGTTGATGCCAGGCATGAAGTTGGTCGCAAAGTCTATGACTCACATTGAGTTGGTCCACAAGGCTGATGTGTGACATGGACTTGGCCCGCAAACTTGATGCTTTACATTGAGTTGGCCCAGGTGGTTGATGCCTAGCATCGAGGTAGCCTGAGAAGTCGATGCTTGGTATCAACTTTCCTTGCAATCTGGATGCCCGTCATCAAGTTGCATCATCTTTATTTTGGACATAAATTCAAATTCTTTCAATCAAATGTAGAAATTTCTAGGGTTTTACAAAGGATTCTTGTTCGAATCTTTATTTGCTGGGTAGATCTGGGTTACCTATGAGACATTTTGCCACCAACACCCATCTTCTGCATTGCTGACTTTTTGTTTTTCCTTTTCTTTCTATTCTCTTTTTCTCTATGTGCTTTTTTTCCCTCTGTGCTCTATCTCATCTCGTGAATGTAGAAAATGAGACTCAACTCATCTCATCTATTTATAGACATTTGGTTGAGTTGAAACAAGAACTAACTTGATATAACTGAGTCAAACTAGGTGTGACTAGATGACACAACTAGATTATATGGTCATGGGCTCATAAGGTGTGTCCCTTCCATTTCTGTCTTTGGCCACATGGAGCTGAATTAAAGTGGGGTGTCAATTGAATTATCATATGTTTAAGGGCTCATATGGTGTGCTGCTTCCATTCCCATCTTTGGCCAAGGAGTGCGGAGACTCTCCATACTCCACCCAACTCCAAGAAATTTCCACAAGACTTCGAACTTAGAGCGTTTAAAATTTATATATATCCATTAAGAGTGTTGAACCTTTGTCCCATTGTTTTGGTTATGTCCACAGTCTAACATGTGATGTGTTTTAGAGGTTGCCTATCTTCTTTTTGAGCAATTGATGGATTGTACATTGTTGTGATCCCTATCAAATCATACCTCTTAATGATTCTTGATTGTGACATTAGATCATAAATTCAAGACATAAAGACAAATTGTACTTCTTAACCTTGATTTTCAAACCCATAATAACGGTGACATGTATATTTGTGTCTGTGTATGTGTAGGTATATATGCATGTGTATGTGTGTGTATATGTGTGTATGTGTATGTGTATAAGTGTGTATATGTATGTATGTGCATGTGTATGTGTGTATGTGTGTGTATCTGCATGTGCATGTGTATGTGTGTATGTATGTATGTGCATGTGGATGAGTGTATGTGCATATGTGTGTGTATGTGCATGTGTATGTCTCTTTATATGTATGTATGTGCATGCGCATGTGTATGTGTGTACGTGTGTACATATGTGCATGTGTATGTGTAGGTGTATGTATATATATATATATATATATATATATATATATATATATATATATATATATATATATATATATATATATATATATATATATATATATATATATATATATATGTATGTATGTGTGTGTGTGTATGTATGTATGTATGTATGTGTATATGAATGAGCATGCATGTGCATGTGAATGTGCATGTATATAAGTATGTGTTGTTGTGTGTATGTGTATGTATATATGCAATAATGCATGCATGCATGTCCTTTTATGTGTTTGTAGATATGTTTGTGCATATGCATATGTGAATGTGTATGTGTATGTGTAAGTGTATTTGCATGTATATGCAAGTATGTGCAAGTGTATGTGTATGTGTGTATTTATGTGTACGTGTATGTGTGCATACATGTATGAGTGTGCATGTTTATGTATATGTATATGTGCATATGAATGAGTAAGTGTGAGTATGCTAATTAATGAACATAGAAAATTTTAATGACATACAAACAATGAAAATTGTACTTAGAATAAGTAGCCATATATTATGCTTGGTGAACTTCTTGAATAACATGCAATAAAGAGAGATAGATACAGAGAGAGAGAGAGTGAGAGAGAGAGAGAGAGATCCAAAGAGAGAAGAAAAAAGAGAAAGGGAGAGAGAGAGAGATAGAAATTGAAAGAGGAAGAGGTAGAAAGAAGGAGATAGAGAGAGAATAAGAAAATTTTTTGAAAAGAGAGAGATTCAAAGAGAGATTGTTAGAGCTCGTAAGCATAGTGCAGATATGAACCTTGGCAAGCTCTTCAATGATATGCATGTAAATTGATGATTGAAGAGCGATCCTACATTTTTTTGTTTATTTCCATCCAAGAGCACCATTGCATAAGTGATGTAAAAGCGTGGTTTATGCCATCATGGAAAGCCTCACATAAGTGATGCTCTACTGCATCACATATGCGATGCAAGTGAGCATTGCATATATAAGACTCTTTTACAAGTCATATAAGCGACACTAAGTGAGTGACGATTTCATGAAAGTCACTACAAGCATCGAAAACACCATTGGAAATAACATCAAGATTAACATCATATAGATGAGAGTGTCACCATTGTTGCACCTTCAGCTTGTGTTGCGCCCTCTTTGTGCGATATGTGGGATCCCACGGGCACTATGTCACTTTACTTTACAATTGTTTTTATTAAATCAATTCAAGCAAGGGAGACTAGGCTTAGGGAGAACTGCCTCTTTATAGAAAACAAACCCTCTATTAATTGCAAGAGAAATGTAACTATGCTCTTTGCTACAAAACGTCTCTCTTAACGCATGGGAATAGTAACCTTGCTCTCTACTACAAAGTGTCTCTCTTTTTCTTTTTTTTTTTAAACGAAGTTCGACCTTGGCCTATTCTCCCAGACTTTGATTAAAGAAAGAAGAAAAAATTACAAGTAAATGGGACTAGTGCCCATGGGACTCTCCGAATCCCACAAAGCAAGAGCAGAACTTGCAGGTCTAGAGTGTGTTACAAAAGAGGTTAAGAACTCTCCCGTCCCCCTCATGCAGGGTCCACTTGGCTTTAAACTTGTTGTTCTCGATGAGAAAGACTTTATGATGCCTAAAAGGTGGGGACCTCTTAGAGTTGCAGATTGTTTGTTCATTGTTTCGTCATTATGAAAATGTGTGTCGATACCAGATTGAACCTAGTACGCAAAGAGATTGAATTCTTGATAGCGTCTGAACTTCTAATCACTTTCAGAAACCATGGTGTCGATACAAATTCTTCACAATGACATTTTGAAATCGGGAATTCTGCTTTTTGAGACGATTTTCGGACAGGCATGTTCACACGTTGTGAGGGGCATTCATCATCCCTGGCGGACTGTACACGTGTCTCTCACTCACAGCATTCTCCTTTGTCATTCTTCTTACGGGTTGCGGCAGTCGATAATTTGATGGTCCGATGTGCGGGATACGAAAAGCACGTTTGCAGAAAAATACGTGCGCTGCATGCATTTGAGACGACAAGCTAACAGCCAGCTGCATCGATCATAACTGAACGCAAAGACAACGTAAGAGAGTAACTGAATTATCTGTGATGAGAACGTATTGTATATGAATCACGACTCAAGGCCATACAGGCAACCTTTTATTTCGAGCAGCCTTTATCGAGTTCGTATAAAAGCTTTTCACGGTCTCTGTAAGCAGATGATCTCGACACGTGAAGAACATACTTAAAAATCAGAAAACAAAGTACCCAAAGCATATGGACGTCAAAAAGTAGCTCTTTAACAGCGATCAAACCAATACATGAACTCCTGCTGCAGATAAGAAAGGTACGTGAAACAGAAAAAGCTCCTCGATGTGATGACGAGAATGATTTTACATTGACGTAATCAGATGTGGAAAAGAAAAATCTTACTTTTCAGGGAATACTGTCAAAACTGTAATGAATTGTTCTCCAATAATGTTATCCTCCGACAGTAGCCATATTCTCTAAATTGACGGAGAATATTATGAAACTGTTCTCTATAGTTTAAAGGGTTGCATTATCATCGCAATAAACGAAGTAAAATGCGATAAAAGATGTTTATGAATAGCTGTTCATCAATATAGATGAAGAATTTTTGTTTTTGTCCAAAAACTTAAATGGCACAATAATTTCTTTTAGTTAAAAACTAGTTCTCATAGCTGAGCATATACGGATGTTTACCAAAGTTAACATTTTTCTTCGTGAAAAATGAGAGTAAATAACTAGTCAAACAAATATAAATCCAAGAATACTGGAAAATTGGATTCTAAGTCATAATGACCCATCCTTTGTCAAAGAAAAATCAAGGTACCAGCGCATGAAATAGATGGAGCTTGTGGTAAAATTTCGTGTCCAAAATCTCCATCAACCATGTATTCAAATAAATGCAGTGGTAAAATTTCGTGTCATGCTATTTGATATATGTCATAAATGGTTTTGCATATTCTCCACGAAGTAAGTGAAATCTATGATAAAGATTGAACGGAAATGGGGTGAGTCTATGAATGACCTAAAAGGTTCTACACCAGAACCGTGTACTAGATTTTCAAATTTAAAGAGAGGGAGTGAGAGAGTAAAGTTTAGTTTTGGAGAAGAGGCCGACCATTGCGAGTGACCCTAAAAAGTACTACTATGCATTCAAAAGATCCATATAATTTCCCAAAACGAAAATGAATAAAGTGAAAAAAATGTAGGACATATCCACATGTTATTCTAGTTCTCTACACATAAAAAAAAGATATTCTAGCCATAGAGATGTTAGAAAACCATCCTATGATGTTCTAGAAACATTTCGTCATCGTCCATTGTTAAGATCTCATTAAATTTTTCTACTTGCTCATTTCTTTTTTCCTTTGTGCGCATAAAAGGTATCTATCGATGTTCAAAGAAAAGAAACTTTAATATGAAGGATAATTGAATGACAAAGATAAATCCTAAGGTTATGAGATTCCACCCTCCCGTGAAAATTGAAGAAACATTAGGGTCAAAAATGAATGGGGTGTGTAAGGAGTTTCTTTAGCGATTAGTTAAACAAGATATAACTTGTGAGATCCCCTCTAAACTGCCATGGTGGTCATTCTAGAACATATCTCTTGTGAATATTTTGGATTATTTTATCGTCAAAATTAGCATAAAGTTTTTCTAAAGTTACTTAAAGTGTTCCTTTTCCTTGAAGTTTGTGTACATTTCAATCTTGTATATTGCATGCCTTACTTGAATATGTCCAGTTCTATAAAATCTCATGAAAGATGATTTGGTCTCTTTTTTCACATGTTCGCATCTCATGTATTATTGGTCCGTATTATTTTTAAGCATCTCTCATGGTGCATATTTTGAAGAGAGCGCCCTAATTGCTACACAAAACACTCAAGGCATCTAAAATTCATGTTACAAAGCAAATGGCACAATAAAGAGGTATAAAGCAAGGCTAGTAGCAAATGGGTTTGCTCAAACCCACGGAATGGATTGTTGGAGTTAGACCTTTGTGGAAGCACGCGAACAACACAAGGAAGAAGAAGAAGCTTGGAGCACAACACACAATATTGAATATATTACTAGAGAATGTACAAAGATAAGTAGCCCATTAGGGCAATAGGCGTATATACAAGCCGGGGGAAAAAACCTCCTAAAGAGGGAAGAAAGTGCCCCGGCAGTCCTAGTGTGTTCACATACATCACTACCTAAATATATCAACAAATCCCCCCTCGGAGTGATGCTGTGAACAAGGAGCTGGCACTCATGTATAAGGAAGTGCCAAGCTATGTGGAAATCACTCCACAAAAGGAAGTAAGCCCAAAGCTTTGCGGAAATCTTCAAACTTCTCCCTACGTAGAGTCTTCGTGAAAAGGTCTACAATGTTCTCCTGCCTGGGCATATATGCTAAGCTGATCTCCGCAGTAGAGAACCTCTCCCTGACATAGTGATAATGCATTTTTTAACGTGCACACATGGTATTCATGTCCTTTCTGCACAAAGCCATGGGGCTGAAAAACATACACTTCTTCATGCAAGTCACCATTCATAAATGGTGTTTTAATGTCCGACTGATATACATTCCAACCGTGATGAGCTACAAGTGCACAAATGCTCCGAATAGTAGTCATACGGCATGTAGGTGCAAAGTTCTCATCAAAATCAATGCCTCTTTCTTGTGCATAACCCTTTGCAACAAGCCTAGCCTTATACCTGTCAAATGTACCATCTGATTTACACCAGCTTGTATACCCACTTAGTGCCAATGGCC
Source organism: Ceratopteris richardii (assembly GCA_020310875.1). Taxonomy (NCBI): domain Eukaryota; kingdom Viridiplantae; phylum Streptophyta; class Polypodiopsida; order Polypodiales; family Pteridaceae; genus Ceratopteris; species Ceratopteris richardii. The sequence goes on from CM035435.1 coordinate 99,904,592, forward strand.
TTCTTGCCTGGAGGCAAGTCACATAAAGACCAAGTACCACTCTTCATTATAGCATCATATTCAGATTGCATAGCAGCCATCCAATTTTCTGAATTTTGTGCTTCATCAAAGGAAACAGGTTCATTCTCATCACATAGACTAGATGTAGCCATAGCATAGCAATCTGATGCAAAAGAGGCACTATGAGAACCTGAACGAGTACAATATGATAGAGGTGCATCTAATTTGCTGTCACGCAAAGTCTTCACCAACGATTTTGGCATAGTTTTCGCCTGCTCAATATCAGCTCTCTCATCAACTAGTGCATCATGTAAATCTGCATCAGAAATGGAATGATTTGCATCATCACATGACAACTGCAAAGGCTGAAAAGTTGCCTCATTGAAACCAGCACTAGACTATCCACCTATAAAAAGAGGCAGCAAAGTATCATACATGTGTTTGAAGCTAACACATACATATGCTGCACACATGACAGCCTCAATCCAGAAACTATGTGGTAAAGCCTGACTCTTGACCATACACCTCGCCATCTCCATGAGTGACCTATTCTTTCGTTCAACAACTCCATCCTGTTGAGGTGTAAATGGCACTGTACATTAGTGTTTTATCCCACGTTCAGCTAGAAATGCATTAAAATCAGAAGACATAAATTCACCTCCTCGATCAGAATGGAGGGTGCCCATTTTACATGCTGATAGATTTTCAGCCCAAACCAAAAACTGTTTGAAGCACAACACTTCGGACTTTGCCTTCAATGGATATACCCATGCATGCCTAGAAAACTCATCGATGAAAGTCACGAAGTAAAGATAATTCCCAAAAGAAGGTTTCTGCATAGGACCACATACATCACTATGTACAAGCTGCAATTTTTGAGTAGCCGGAACTAAACCATCGTTTGGAAAGGACGAACGCTGCATTTTGCCCAAAATAGAGCCTTCACAAACATGTTTTCCAGGTGCCAGAAGTTTGGGAAAAGAGGACACCATTTGAAATTTCCATAGGTGTAGCAAACTAGCAAAATTCAGATTACCAAAGCGTGCACGCTAAAGCTTTTCATCTAACATAGACTGAGAATCATTTACTGCACATGCAAGATCATTTACAGATCTTTCATAGTCTATGAGCTTATACAGCCCATGACAAAAAATGCTAGAAACAATAAGCACATCTCCATTTGATAGATCATGAATCGTACACCTGTCATCAACAAATTTCACAACCAAGACAATCTTGGCTAATGCAGAAACTGATACAGGTTCTTTGCACAAATACAGCATCTGACAAAGTGAAAGAACTACCATCAGCAGTAGTCAAAATGATATTACCAACTCCCATAACAGGATAAGAGCAGTTGTTCGTGCATGTAATAGTATTCCCTGTAGGGGCATGCTCGAGTGAAGAGAAGAAACTGCGCTGGGAGGTAATATGTTTGGTCACCCCACTATCAAAATACCAACCATCTGAGTCTACTGCACATATGCACTTCTCATGAGAAGATCGGTCAAAACTATAGACAGTAGTAAATGCCCATTCTTCTTCCTACACAAGATTAGCAGAGTCTGTTTTTCGTGTAGAGGCCTCTGCAACAACAATTCGAGCCTCTTTCTTCTTTGCCTCTTTAGCTGCAAGTTTTAGACAGTTCTTTATAATAGATCATTTCCTTTACTGTACTTACAAAACAATTTCTGATTTTCTGATTTTTTTCTCATTTGTATCTTGGTTCTTCGAATGTGTAGCATTTGCAGATTTCTGCTTACTAGTAGAAGAGCTCCATTTTCCTTTGCCTTTCTGACTCGCCAAGAAATCTTGATCTACAACACGCATAATGGACCTATTCTTCCTAGACTGATCCTCATGCAACAGAACAGAAACTAACTCCTCAAATGAAAAGGAATTTAGATTGCCTTTCATCATCAACCGAAGAGTAGAAGAAAAACTCTAATATGAATTAGGAAGATCATTCAGAACAGTCTGCAAAAGTGAGCTATCTAGTATAACCTCATCAGATGAAATCAATTGTTCCTTGAAGTCTTTGATCTTTGTTAGAAATTGTCCATGGAATCACCTTCATTCATGTGCTCACTCTCTAATTGTTTTCAGAGGTAAGCAACACGAGCCTCATTCCTAGCTTGGTACAATGTGGTAAGAGTATCCCAAGCATCCTTACCTATTCTAGAAGAGCGTATGTGAGGAATGATGGCACGTTTGATAGACAAAGCTATCAATGCATGTGCGTGGGCATCTCTACCATCCGAACAAATCTGCTGTGCAGTAGGTGCAGGAGAAACCGCAACACGAACACGAATATGCAGAATATCATCATCTTCAACACCTTTTGCATCAACTTCAGTACTTGCCATTGTAACAATTGCAGGTGTGATAGGACGTTTTTCAACACCGTGCATAATGTTCCATAGTCCTTTTGCAACCAATACATGTCGCATCATATGAGCCCACAACGGGTAGTTCGTACCATTCAACTTATCCTCAACAACCAACATACGCAATACATCACTACTTTCAGCCATGGCTAGTGGCTAAAATACCTTGATGCAGAAAATTGACTGTATCTCAAAAAGTTGAACGAAACTTCCTAGAGGAGTTCTGCTAAACTTGTAGAAGACTTCGAGATGCTTATACTAGCGAACAAAAACTGGTATATACCTTTGGCACAAGAAGACAAAATAGCCTGCACAAGCACTACGATAGTGCGTTTGGAGGCCAAAACGAACTCAGATCACGATTTCGAGACCACAAAGAGAAGCCATTTTGATCTCGGAAATAGGTTGAGTATGCTCACCAAAATTTATGCAATTCTGAGACTGCAACCGGAGGAGTGTCGACGGCGCCCTAGATGAAGCGACGACCTGCTCCGATACCAATTGTTGGAGTTAGACATCTGCGGAAGCACGCGAACAGCACAAGGAAGAAGAAGAAGCTTTGAGCACAACACACAATACTAGATATATTACTAGAGAATGTACAAAGATAAGTAGCCCATTAGGGCAATAGGCATATATACAAGTCGGGGAAAAATAAACCTCCTTAAGAGGGAAAAAAGTACCCCGACGGTCCTAGTGTGTTCACACACAGAACTACCTAAATATACCAATATGGATTATGAGGAGACCTTCTCACTTGTGGCCAAGATGCCAACAATCAGAGTTTTAGTAAGTATTTTTGCTTCAAAGAATTAGAACTTATACCAGTTAGATTTTAAAAATGCATTCCTTAATGGGTGGATCTCTCAAGAGGTCTACATGGCTCAACCATAAGGATATGAAGACAAAGAAAAACTTGATTATGTATGTAAATTAAGGAAAGCACTATATGGTTTAAAGCAAGCTCCTAGAGCTTGGATCCATAGGCTTGTCACATACTTGCACGACCAAGGTTTTGTTGCAAGCAAGGCAGATTCCTCATTGTTCAGTAAGAAGACTAATTCAAAGGTTATTTATATATGTGTTTATGTGGATGATATCATTATTACAGCGGATGATGCAAAGAAGATTAAAACCTAGATGAAGGAGGAGTTCAAGATCAATGGTCTTGGGCAACTTATATTCTTTCTTGTTTTAGAAATTTTTGATACAAGTTATGGTGTTTTCATTACTTAGAGAAAGTACATCCGTGATGTGCTAATTAAGTTCAAAATGGAGAATGTAAAAGTTGTAGGTACACAAATGGAATTGATCCAAATACTCAGTGCTCATGAAGGAGACTTGCTGGAAGACATTACAAATTATGAAAGGCTTGTGGGGAGTCTCAATTATGCAACCCTAGCAAGAGTGGATATATGCTATGCGGTGAGAACATTGAGTCAATCAATGCATACACTAAGAAAACCTCACTTGCAAGCTACCAAAATGATCTTAAAGTACTTGAAGGGTACTGTAAATGAAAGACTATTTTATCCATTCACATTTGACTTGGATATCAAGCTATACTCTGATGCAGATTGGGTTAGCTCAAAAGATGATAGGAGGAGAACTTCCGACTACCTATCTTTTGTAGGGTCTAAGTTGATTTTATGATCATCAAAGAAACAACCAACTCTAGCATTGTCATCAATTGAAGCTGAATATATGGGCCTTGCAAATGCAACACAAGTGGCAATGTGGTTAAAGCTACTCTACTCAGACTTAGGGCTACATACATACACAACAACGATTTTTGGAGATAATACTAGCCCATTATACTTGACTACTAATCTTGTATATCATGAAAGTACTAAGCACATTGAACTTCATTATCATTATGTGAGAGAGAAGCTACTTAGCAAGGATCTACAATTGTCCTATGTATCAACAAACTTGCAATGTGTAGATATGCTAACTAAATGTTTCGATGGATCTCAATTGAACAAGTTCATGATATTGATTGGAATGTAGGAGATCAAAGAGAATTGAAGCACAAGCATATAAGGCTTGAGGGGGAGCTATTGGTTCAATTACTCCAAGTGTAAATGCTTGATCATTTATCCTGAATTTCATTCATTAGCACATGAATGATCCCTTGTAAAAGATTGATTTTTACTCCTTGGAAAAGTGCACGTGTGGATTGACATCCAATTAGGAGTTCTTAGGAGAATCATTCCACGAATTATTTGGTGAGGATTCATTGCAAATGAATTCCTAAAAATTTTGAATAGTTCTAGGTAAAGATTCAAATTCAAACTTGAATCTTAGCTCCAACAAAAAGGCTGTAAAAGGAGGACTATCTAGTCACATGAAATGCAGCAAGATATAGTAGAGATTTCGTAGGGATTTCATATGGATATTCAGCTCACACTATATCTCTACCATTAAACTCACATTTTGCAATCATTCATTGCCAATGTCAATGTAATATATGTGCATTAATACATACAGTTTTCTCATATCTCATATCTCATATCTTCTATTCTATCATGTACCACTCAATACATTAAGTTTTTGAGATCTCTTTCTCAGCTTGTACGTGATCATTTTCAGTGATTTAAGTTGGCAAAGCTTCAGTAGATTATCTATTTTCATGCTAAAAAATTTAATTTAAATGGGCTCATTCATTCTCGAGGTATGAGCAAAGCACTACTCACTGGTCTACATATTGTTAGTGCCCAAAAATGTCGGGATGCATCTGTTTATCATTTCAAGTATAATAACTTGCAAACATTAGCTACCAAAGTTGCTTAGATATGCCCTAAATGATTTTTTTTAATTGTTAGCAGAGAAGGAGTGTTGTTCATTTCTCCAAGTAGGTGTAGTTACCAAAATAACAAGTTTTTGGTTCACAATGAAATTCCAGCTTATCTGTTCTGATCCAATGATTTAAGGATCATCTTCCAAAGTACTTGGGTGACTATTTTGTGGTTCTTGGAAAGCTCAAGAGGTCTATTTTGCACTCTTTAGCTGAGTTTTGGCTGGTTTGAAGCAAGAATTCATAGCACCATCTCATCTCTCGAAGGCATCCACCATTTCCTCAAACAAAACACACATATACACATGTACACACAGATACATACACACATATACAAACATACACATACGCACACATATGCACACACACATACACATAAAGATATACATACTTGCACATATACATACACACACATACATTTACATGCATACATACACACACATGCATACACATGCATATGCATATATACATAGACACATGCATACACATACATGCACACATATGCATACACACACATACACACATGTATACACACAAAAACTCACATATACACATAGACATATACATACACACACGTGCATACATACACACATGTGCATACATCGTCACATGCATTTGTACACACACATGCATATCTATACATACATATGCACAAGCATATGTATACATACATACACACAAGCACATGCAAACATATGCATACAAACACATATACATATACACATACACATTTAGATACTTGCATATACATATACACATAGACACACACGTATAATCACATGCATACATACACATACACATATAGATACTTACACATACATACACACACATATACATATACACATACATGTCTCTCCTGCCAAGCTTATGCTTCTATATATATATATATATATATATATATATATATATATATATATATATATATATATATATATATATATATATATATATATATAGCTACGCGAAGCAATGACGACCATAATACATATAAAGATACATACACATCATGTATACACACACAAACACACACACACACACACACACATATATATATATATATATATATATATATATATATATATATATATATATATATATATATATATATATATATAAATAAATATATATATATATATATATATATATATAACACATGTAGATACATACACTTCACACATACATGCCTAAATGCACACATGTAAACATATAGATGCATACACAATTATAAACACACTTGCATTGAATGCACATGCATACATACACATGTGCATACTAACACATGCATATATATATCACATACATGCACACACATACATACACATGAAATACTCATATGTGCATATTAACACATGTATACATATAACACACATACGAGCTTCATGTTCTAACTTAAAAGAACATGTTTCGTCTCTGTGGCAGTATTCACCTATACTCTAGGTGAATAATGGAAACCTATTGTCTAATGCCCATTCAAATGGTTCAAGTTAACGATTGGTAACTAGAGTAGGATCTACTATATAATGTACTCATGTGTTTTCATTATTGCCATCATTTTGGTAACCTATTAGTATAGTATCATCTTCATTATCCTTATTGATTTCTATTATATCTTCTATTGTTAAATCTATCTCATAAATGATATCATATATTGATGGACTAATATCATATTCTCATAATTCTTTTTCATCATCACTAGAATCAACATGTAGAGTATTATCCTCTTCACCATGTAGATTATTATCAATGTCATGTACAATGATTTTAATATCTATTTTAGATGCCAACATATCAATATCTGATGTATGGTGATTCATTACTATTTAAAGCGAATTGAATGATCAGAGGGTGGTGAAAATTGGATACTTCTTAGGAGAAAATGGGTGTTAGAAATATACCATATCTTAGGCTTAACCTACCGGTCCTTATGGAGCTAAAGTTGGCTGAGTGGTAAACGTTTTCTTTAGCGCAAAACCTAAAGTTGACCGTTAGGCTTAAACGGTTAAGCTAAACCGCTTAAGCCTCACGTAACCACACGAGCCATCCAACCTGCAGGATTTCCTTTTCCTTTTCCCATTCTCACTTCCGTGGGTTTACGGGTAATGGGAATATCTGCAAAGCAGCTACACCATTAAGGTATTGTCTTGCTACAGTGATAATGTAGGCTATAGCTACACCATGTTGGTCTTGTGCTTAGCTTAACCATGTTGGTCCTGATAATAAGGCAAGACCAACATGGTCTTGTCTTGCTACATCATCTTCTTTAGCGCCAGGTCTTCCCTTCTTGACTACATGGTGTAGCTAGGATAGCACCTTTTAGGTGTAGCTAATACCGATTGGGAAGGGAAGAACATTTATGCTTATGGGGCCTCTTCGATGGAAGGGGCATGATCTACTCTCTTTATTGTTTTCTCCTATTTTAGTTACTCCCAAAGGCTCCCACTTAGTGTGCTCCTTCTGGAAGAGTTGGAACAAGATGAAACCATACATCAAGGTTAATGAAGGTTTGATGCGGGCAGCGGGGATTAGACAAAATGATTCTATTTGGTTTCTTATTGGGGGAATCATGGACCTTTGGCATCGTGTAATTGAGATAAAAAATTTGGCTCTTCTGTGGAAAATTCTCCACATGCAAATTCGGGTCAATGTCAAAGCTAATGAAATCTTTGGCCCCATTCAGTGGTGTAAGCGCTCTCTCTATGGTGGAGAAGACACACATCACCTCTTCTATTTGTGCCCTAAGATTAACTCATTCTCATAGGCTCCTAGTAGTATTTTGAGTTTACAGAGTTGAATCAACTAGAAGCAAGCATTACTTGGAGAAGTGATAAGTTACTCTCGTGCCTTTTGGAATTCCATTAGGGGGGAGTGCTTTGGAGAATATGGAAAGAAAGATATGTGGACAACTTGTTTGACCATAAAAGAAAGTTTCATTGATAAATCCCTTGACCACTTAGGAAGAAGAGTATTTAATTGTAACTCACAAAGAATTCATCAATCTTCTCTCTAACTCCGTTTAAAAATAGGTTTTCTATCAAATCTTGCCCAACACCATTGATGCACCTTCACCTTGTCTTAGGCCCGCTTTGTGCGATATGTGGGAGCCCAAGAGCACCCTGTTACTTCACGTTACAATTGTTTTCATGAAATGAGTTAAAGCAAGGGAGACTACGCTTATGGATAACTTCCTCTTTATACAAAGCAAACCCTATATTAATCGCAAGAGAAATGTGATTATGCTCTTTGCTACAAAATGGCTCTCTTAACCCATGAGAATAGTAACCTTGCTCTCTACTACAAAGTGTCTCTCTTTTCTTTTTTTTTTCAAAAGTAAGTTCAGCCTTGGCCTATTCTCCAAGACTTTAATTAAAGAAAGAAGAACAAGTTACAAGTGAATGGGGGACCCCCCGAATCCCAAAAAGCAGGAGAGAACTATATGATCTCAAGAAATCACCAAGGGCACACAATTAAAGGCTTGTAGATTATCTGATTAGCTATAGATGCAATCAAAGAAAAGAAGATCCATCATTATTCTAGAAGCAAAAAGGTGAATCATCTATGTAGTTATGTGCATATGTAGGTGAGTTGATTATTACACATGATCACGAAGAAGGTATCAAAGATATCAAAGATAATCTTGGGAAGGAATTTAACATCTTAGATGTTGGAGATCTAAGGTATTTCATAGGTATTGTAGTAATATTCAAGGGAAATGGCATTTGGCTTATGTAGAGAAGGTATAAATTGGATCTATTGAAGAAGTATTGACTCACATAGTGCAAATCATTGAGCAATCCAAAGGAGGTAAACATGAAATTAACTTTAAAGGAAGTTAATGAAGTTCACGATGAATTTTTGTATAGGTCTATAGTGGGCGTATTGAATTATGACACTATCACAAGGCATCACCTAGCATATAAGGTTGGTGTGCTATCAAAAGTCATGCACACACCTAGGGTTCCATACTACTTGCAGGTAAGAGAGTACTTAGATACCTCAAAGGTACAATAAATCAAGGGTGATTCTATTATTTTGAAGATGATTTACAAGTGAAAACCATATAAAGATATTTATTGTGATGGATCCAAAGAAGATAGGAGAAGTACAAGTGGATATTCACTGATGCTTGGCAAGATGGTCATCTCTTGGATGGCAAAGAAGCAACCTACAATTGCTCTATCTTTCACAAAAGCTAAATACAGAGCTTTATCAAAAGTGACAAGTGATCTTATGTGGCTCAAGATGCGCATGGTTGATATAAATTTGAAGGTCATTCAATTTCCAATAATGTGTGATAACACAAGTAGTGTGTACCTATCGACCAATCTTATGTTCAATGCTATAAGAGAACTTATAGAGGTACACTATCACTACATTAGAGAGAAAGTACTCCCTAATGAGGTTCAAGTGCAAAAAATATGTACCAAGGATCAATGTGGTTACATCTTTATCAAAGCATTGGACTCAATCAAGCTTATGAAGTTCAAAAGAGGCATTGTATTGTTGGAGCTAGGATGAAGGCTCAGGGGTTGAATCTTGAGGGGAGTGTTGAGATTCAAGCGTCAAACCCTAGTACCTCCTAGATCTTTGGATGGATTCCACTTGGTTTCTTGAGAAGCAAGAGATCAAGAACAAAAGCTCAAGTTCAAATTTAACTTTAAAACCTCCCTCATAATAGGAAAAATCCACCTATCATACGTAAGTGTGATAAAGCCTATAATTTAGGAAAATAGTTCCCCATCATTAGGGAATCTTTTCAAGGTGATATATACACACATTGTAGTTCCAATTCGCCTTGCATATCTTTGTTGAGAAAGATGCAGCCTACTATGGTCACTTCTAATTGTGAGGCTATGTAAAGGGCACATTTTAGGATGACTGTTGCATGTGTGTGGCTCAAATGCATTTTCTTTTATTTTGTTGTTGGTGAGTCTTCTTCCACCACCATCTTCAAATAGTTAGAGTGCCGTAACAATTAGTTTCTTTTTCCAAACTGAACTACGATATTTGGGACATATCATTTCTATTCAAGGAGTGCATGTAGACTCGAAGACAATCATAGTACGTATAGGATGGCCTACCCCTCGATCTATTAATGATGCATTCTCTTTTCTTGGGTTTGCTACTCTTTATAGAAAGTTCGATAAACATTTTTCTTATTCATCACTATCATTCTATTATTGTTCTCAAAAAATACGAGCTTTGCATAGGGAGTAGTTCAACAACAATCTTGTAAAACACTTAAACATGCACTCTCCATGAAGTTGCAAAATGTTGGTGACTCAGGTATACGTGCACTATAAGTGCAAAATGATCATTTCAATTGATTTAAGAGTAGGAGCCATATGCCTTATAAACAAAATTAAGGCACGTAAGATAAGGAGATTTTAATTGTTTTGCATGAATAAAAAACTTGGAAACACTTATCTTATGAATCAATAGTTTTGGTTACAATAGAATAGCAAGCTATAAAACATTTATTAAGTCAACAGTTTAGTTTTGAGTGAAACTTTAAATGGGCTTCTTTTATTGACAATTTTCAGCCTAAGATCTAGTATCAACCTTTCTCATAATCACAACCATATATTGTTTCTCTAGATTATATGTAGGGTATTCATGATCATTCATTTCATGATATGATATCCATATATGCTTAAGATTTGTACTTCTCATATGCTAGGAATTCTTTCCATAATTATAAACCTTCTACTTATGATCATTACACTTAGCAAAATCGTTTTGCTTCTGTATTTTCAACAGAAATTATGTGTCACTTTAGATCTTATAAGATTTTTCACGAAAGAGATGCATAAAACACCGATTTGTGTTATCGAGGGGGTCAAAGCATTTTTTTCTACATGTAGGATTTTTGAGTCTTATTGAACGTGACAAAGGATATTGTATAATATGCTTCACGAAGCTTTGTGTGTAAGCCTCTTAAATTTCATCATGATAAAGCATTTGTGTTGCTAATGCCACTACCCATTCTTAACCATGGGAAGAAATTTATCTAGATTTTATTATTGGCGTCCCTATAAATTTGTCTCATAATGACATAATATGGACAATGTTTTTCTTTTTGAATAAAAGGAAGTTCGGCCTTAGCCTACTCTCGCGGACTTGAATTAATTAAAAGAAAAGTACAAGAGAAGGGGACTAGTGCCCAAGAGATCCCCTAAATCTCACAGAACAGGCATAGCTTTCTAAAGAGTTTATATGGCATTACAAAGAAGGTTAATCACCCTCTCATCACCCTCATGCAAGGCCCACTTGGTTTAAGCTTGTTGTTGATTAAAAGGAGCACTTGGTGATGCCTGACAGGGGGGATTTCTTACAATTAGCAATCCTTTTACCAAGGAGAAACAACGATTTCTCAATTGACCACTCTTTGGGGGAATCAACAAAGTTAAAAGCATATCTTTCCCACCAGATTTTCCATAGGACCTCCCCTCTGATGGCATTCCAGAGAGTTGCGGAGCAGTCGATTGCTTCTCTCAGTGGAGCTTGCTTCTAATTGATATGTTTCTGAAGTCTAATTTTCTTTCCGACAATCTATCAGAGCCTCTTGGAGTTGGGACAACGAAAGAAGATGTGTGAGATATCTTCGATGGATCGGTGGCAACCTTTGCACCAAGGAGGTATCCCACAAAATTTGTTAGCCTTAAGGTTGATCCATATTCCACCATGAAGAATTTGCCATAAGAGGACAAACTCTTTGATTTCTATGAGGGGGTACCAGATAGCCATGAACTTCATGTACCACCTAAGCCGCATCCATGATAGGCATCACTTCTTATTGAGGCTAACCTGATAATCAATGGTTTCTTTGATGTTCGAGATTTTTTATAGGCAATTTCCATTGTGCCATGTGAGACCAAGCGGGCTCGACATTTCGTGCCCCATGAGAAGGCGAACTTTGGAGCGGTCCGAAGCGAGACGTCTACTTTGCAAAGTGTTCCATTCTTCATAGGAAATTCTGACGCTAGGGTCAATAGCCTCAAAGTTGATCCACTAGTTGGTGTCTTGCCTCCAGAGATGTTTCCATTTTTTGAAGCCTTTGTTCCATAGCCTCTTGGCATTTCGAATATTCCACGATTCCACGATCGGGATGCCATGGATCAAAAACCACATGGAGTCCTTTTGTCTCATATGGACTGCCCATTTCCAATCTTCACTTATTCTTGTGAAGCTTTTGAATTTATTCCAACCCTTCCATAGGGAGCACACAAGGTTTGAGCCTTTTGGAAATACCGGGATTGGGGAAAGCAATAGGGTCAGAATGTCAATATTCTTCCAATTTAGGAATCCCATGAGAGCCAACTCATTCTTGTTTCTGAAGAGAAACTTGGCTCACGAGGTCTCCCCATTACACCAAGCCTTAACATCCATTTTGCTCCAAGTTTGTTTTCCATACACTCAATGTCCAGAATGCCAGGGCCTCCATTCTCTCTTTGGCTGATGCAGATGGATCACTTGATTTTAGGCACCCCCCTCCTATTGTGGTCGCCTAGTGCCTCAAATCTGTGTCGACGCTGACCACAACAAGCCACTTCCATCAAAGATCAAACTGGATGTGGGCGAAGGCGAGGTCTGGGAACAAGAAATTAATTACAAAATATGGACAATCGTTGATAGGTTTATTAAACACCCATAATTAATTCCCTATATAAAGATATTGTATGAAACTCCATGTGCTAACTTGTTTATGAAAAGTAATTTCCTACATCATGGTTTTCCAAAAGGTATTTTATTTGATCCTCATGTTTGTTTTTGTAATCATTTTTGGGTTGAATTATTTTGAAATTTAAGTTCAAAAATGGATTTGAGTTCTTCCTTTTATATTCAAAGTAATGGGATAATAAGTCATTAATAGCATCATTCTTGATTGTATTGCATTTTACTCAATAGATAATCCACAAAATTGGGAGGCAAAATTATGATTAGTTTGATTTCCTTACATAAAAAGCCACATAGTTCTATTGGTCTTTGATTTTTCAAACTTAATTAATGGTAAAAAGCTTTCCATTCTCATATCACTCACTTGAAACTATATTAATATGGTTAATTCTTGCTCAAGTTCACATTTCTATACTTCATGAAGGTCATGAATGTTGGAGGTGATGGTGGATACCTTCAAGAGATGCGATGGTGTTGCAAATTCCTAGTTCACACCAGCCAAAGTTGGGTTGATGAGTGTAGAGTAGACCCCTTAAGCTTTCCAGGAAGTAAAACTAATCATCTACGTGCATTGGAAGATGACTCTCAAATTATTGGATCAAAATAGATAACATTGAAATTGACCTTAAACCACAAAACTTTCTATTTTGGTCACTATACCTACTCACAGAAATGAACACTTCTCTTTCTCCGCTATCAATTAGACAAAATCCTTTTGGGAATATGTAACTAACTTAGATAGATAACTTGGAGAAGTGATTTCACTCAAAACGATCAACTAGGCAAAAAGAATGATCTTTAGCAAGTCTGAGGTGTATCTCGACTTTTTAGGAGCTCACTACAAGGAATACAGGCGCATCGTGACGGTTAAGGCGACACAATTTTGTCGCTATAAATTGCAAAATGCATTGCAAATAGCGTCGAGCATGGACTATTGATTAAAGGATGAGCCAAACGACGTTCTCTTTGATGTGTGGCACGACGGGATGTGCGACGCTCGCTTAGAGCGTCACTAACGCGACATTTTTAAAAATTGTCGCATAAGCGATGCTTTTTGTATCGCATAAGCGATGCTAAAAAACATCTCTTATGCGACCCCCAATTCCAGTGGTTTTGACGACGTGTTACCATTGCTTACACGACGGTCTGTTGATGAAAAAAATTAAAATGTTGGAGGCTCTTCGATCGGCACTTTCATGCATCTGATCGAAGAGCTCTCCAACATTCGCAATTGCGCTCCGCTTACGAGCTGAAACAAGCATATGCAGAATTGTTGTTTTGCCTAAGCTCTCTCTTATTGTCTCTCTGTGTCTCTGTTTCTCTCTTTCTACATCTTTCTCTCTTTGAATTCTCTCTCTCTCTCTCTCTCTCTCTCTCTCTCTCTCTCTCTCTTCTTTCTCTCTTTATTGTAGGTTATTCAAGAAGCTAACCAAGCAAAGAGTATCGCTAACTATTGTAAGTACAATTTCTATTCTTTGTATATCATTTGAATTGTGTAATTTTCATTAGATAGCATACTCACACTTATTGATATGCACTTATACACTTATACATGATGAAGATGCACTTTCACACATATACACATGTACACATGCACATACACACACATATATACACACAGATACACATGCATATGCACAAACATTTCTAAAACCACATAAAAAGACTTACATGCATGCATTATTGCATATATATATATATATATATATATATATATATATATATATATATATATATATATATATATATATATATATATATATATATATATATATATATATATATATATATATATATATATATATATATATATATATGTGTGTGTGTGTGTGTGTGTGTGTGTATATATATATATACACACACATACACACATTAACATATACGTAAATACATGTATATGCACACCCACATGCATGCACATGGATGAAAATGGAAATGCATCCACATACACACGCATGTTGCATACATATACACATGCATATACATACATTATACACATGCATATAAATACATTATATACATATATACACATATATACACATATATATGCACATACGTACACACACATATACACATGCACACACACATGCACATACCTACATATACACATATACATGCACATACACACATATACACATAGAGTTACACATATACATGCACATACATATACACACACATACACATGCACATGCACATACTCATACACACATATACACTTACACATGCACATGCACATACATACATATACACACACATACACATGCACATACATACATATACACACACATACATATACACTTACATACATACATATGAATGAATTATATAATTAAAGTATTAAAACACATGCTTAATATAAACAATAATAACAATCAATAGAACAAAACTCTTCATTACTTTATACCATACACACAATTCAAAACATAACTGAAATGAAAAATATATAGATAATATATATATATATATATATATATATATATCAATGTAAATACATATAATCTAATGTCATGATCAACTAGAATCCTAATCAGGATCATCATGATCATCATCATCGTCAGCAGCAGCATCATGATCATCTTGATCATCCTCATCCTCATCATCATGATCACCCTGTGACGATCGAGATCATTCCTCCTGTGTATGTCTCTCCACCTCATCCATATCTTTCTCTCCATAATACTCTTGTATTACATATAACAAACATAAATAAGTAAAATAATTAAACCATTCATAAAAATAAAATAGTTATATAAAATTTAATAATACTCACAAAGGCATCCGGATGATCTCGCATATACTCGCTCAAATGCCGATATCCAAAATGTGTAGCATACTGGATCTCATGTCTCGTAGGATATCAGCCATAATCCTTTCATTGTGTTGAAACAAATAAAAAATATTAGTTGCTTGCATTTTAACTGAAATAAAGAATATACTCACAGTAACATATATACTTACAAATGTAGCTACAAAAGCATTATGGCCCATTTGGCCTAGGTGCGATGTGTGGGCCGACTCCACTCTCTTCTTTGCAGTAGCCTGTTTACTTAAGAAAAAAGAAATGCATAAATTAAATGTAAAAAATTACTAAAATATATGAAAACTATAAATATAAACTATTAATTTGTGTACCTTCTGCTGAGGAAAGGACTCCTGAAGACGTAGCTTTCTACGAAAAAACTGCCACGTCTGAGGTGGTATGTTAGGTCGCCTCTTATTTTTTTCCACCATACAATATCTCCTATTAATTTAATCTCAAACAGGAAAAAAAAATCAGAATACATACACATATATACACACACATACACATACACATACCCCATTACACATATACATGCAAACATACACATACATATATGTATACATATACACATATACATACATATAACATAAACACACATATACATATCCACATATATACATACACACACATGCATGCATATACACTCATTCATACAAAATACATGCATTTATCCCACAATAATGTGTATTTGTGTATATGTGAATATGTGTGTATGTGTAAATGTGTATATGTGAATATGTGTGTATGTGTAAATATGTATATGTGAATTTTTTGTGTATGTAAAAAATCAGATTATTAATATCAAATACCATTATTTGTAGATTCTGATCAATCAGATGGAACTCCACCACCGTCTCTTCATTGTGCAACAACTATATACTGTAAGTATATCAAACATATAATTATAAATATTTCTGATGGATACATAACTTATATATTTTTTTGTTTTTTATTATGTGCATATTCTGATCAATCAGAGGGTACTCCACCACCTCCTACCCATGCAACGACTTCACATGTGTCCTCCAATAGGAATTATGAAGAATTTTACTATCAAGAGCATATTGTATGTTGGCACGTATCGAAGACCACGATTGGAATGTATTGAACATGAGGCAGAGTATGGTATTTTTGAGCGTGCACCATCACCTGGTCAACGTGATAATTCTTGGGTATGTATTCTTTATATCAAATTAATGTCATTATTTTATTTAAAAACCATATACAAAATAAAATTACTGATACAAGAATACTTGCTCGATCATGATGATGATGATAATTTTTCTCATAATGTTCATATACCTCGTACACGTCATGGACTTGCTGTTCATCAATTACAAGTAGAGGTTTCTAGAAATCCTCTACCTCTTGGTTTAGAGACTGAAACGGTTGGAGATTACCCGTTGCCAGCTCGTGATCATTCTTTAGTACAAACATATGATAGGAGAAGATACGGAGGATGGAATAGAGGACCACTTCCTTTAGATGGAGAGGTTTTCAACTTTTGGGGTAATCACGATATGATTGCCCCCTCCACTATTACTAATGCTGGTAGTGGTCTCTTTATTGTAGAGGATTTGTATGTACCTCCGAACTCTGAAGTCACTCTTATGTCATTTTGTGGTCCTATATATGGATGGGGAGATTGGCATCAACTTTCATATTATGTTCAAAGCATGAGTACTTATGGAATATGCGTGAACACAATATCCCCTACTGGTAGAAGGATTTTACATGCAAAAAATGAAAGATTATATATTGATGGAAGACCTTACACACATGGAAATATAGCAGGTTTAATAAATAGTAGTCGAGGGTTACATAATAGTTCAAGGACTAATTGCACATTTGAGGAGCGTGAAAATAGTCATGAATCACCATACATGAGTAGAGATGTATCAAGATACATAGTTGTCAATGCTATTACTACATTACATGAACTATTAGTGAATTATGGATGGCATAGACCTCCAAGAGCACCTTTTAGCTAGAGAGAATAAACATTTTCTATCCATATTTAATAACTTATATACTTAATTTGATAGTTAAAGTTCACTTTTTATTCATTTATGGAATACTAATGAATTTTATTTATATGTGTAGATTACAACATATGATGTTGGTGATATTCCTCCACACCATTCACAATTTCCAGTAAGACCTCATTTATCAGAAGCTTCTATGAGGAGGCTACAAAAAAGTAATCATGTGGAATATGCAAGGTTGAAAGATATATATTCAAAAGACGATAAAGTACAAGATTTGTGTGAAAATAATGAAGATGATGGCATGGCAGATTTTATTGAGGATTGGTATCAAAATGACAGTGAGAGGTTTGATATGTCTAAAAATGAGAAATATCTTCGAGAGGAATGCCTAAAGCACGTATATGAAGGAAGGCGTTTGGCACGACTAAGTGCAAGCTTACTTATTCTCAATCTTCAAAATGGTTTTGGATGGAGTAATGTATCTGTTTCGACACTATTAAGGTATAATTTTCAATTTTCTATCTATTTATATATATATGCATATATATATATATATATATATATATATATATATATATATATATATATATATATATATATATATATATATATATATATATATATATATATATATACATGCATATATAAACATACCATAATATATATGAATGCATACACACATATAAACATAGCCACATATATAAACATACACACAAATATACCCACATACACATGTTATGAGAGTAAGGTCCAATTATACATATCTTTATCAAATGAAGATGATTTGTCCAGCTAGCATTTAGAATTGTCCACCCAACCTTTAGAATCTTCTTGACACATAAGTTTCTCCTATTTTAGACGACCTAATACATGTGCTGCTAGTTATACAAATATTTAATAGCAGTTACCAAGGAGGGTATTAAGCCACATGTAAAATGGGGGGAGCAAATTTATCTTGAAGATTTTGAAGGATGGAAAAATTGAATGGACACTTTTTGTCTGCCCATCTTTTAAAACTATTAATGCATCTTTCAAAATATTCACGAAAAATTTGATCCTCCCATTCTACTCACGAAAAATTTGATCCTCCCATTCTATTTAATATCTTTAAACAGCTTAGCAAGACAGGTAATAGATTGACTATAAAATGGGAAACTGCTAGACGATTCAATGGTCTAGATATGAAAATCTGCAAACCACAATATACAAAAAACAATAAAAAATGAAATCAAATATACACAGCTACACATGCATACATACATATACATACATATATACACATTCATACATACACATACATACATACATACATACATACATACATACATACATACATACACATGTATACACATATACATAAACATATATGCATACACATACACATACATATATATACATACATATACACCTATAAAACACATATACATACATATATACATATACACATACACATATGTATATGCATGCACATGCATATTCACATCCACATGCACATACACATAAGCATACACATATATAAAATTATATGCATATATATATATGTATATTTATTTATTTACTTTCTTTAATATGTCTTTTTTTTATGAACTTACAGGTTATTATCTGAAAAGTTTTTAACAAGTCAGAATATTCTTTCTACCTTACATGATGAAATGAAGAAGATCATCAACAATCTTGATATAGATTATCAATGTATACATGCATGTCCTAAACATTGTATTTTATATAGAGGTGAATATGTAGACTCTTTGACATGTCCCGAATGTCAATCTCCTCGATATAAGGGCGAAGAAGGTAGAATCCCAAAAAAGGTATTGAGACATTTTCCATTGGCTCCACGATTAGACATATGTTTCAAAGCCCCAAATTATCAAAGCTTTTGACTTGGGGACATGATCATAAAAGCAATGACGGAATAATCAGAATTCCTCATGGTAGTGTTGCTTTTCAGCATATTGATTCTACATGCCCTGAATTTGCACAAAATCCATAGAATCTAAAGTTAGGAGTTGCATTAGATGGGGTTAATCCATTCTCCATGAAATCTAGTAAATGGTCAACATGGCTAGTGGGAGTCATAAACTATAATCTTCCGCCATATCTTAGCATTAAAAAGGAACATTTAATGTTTTCACTTTTATCCCAAGCAAAAGATAAGTTAAAGATATGAATATATATCTCACTCCTCTCATTGACGATCTCCAAGAGTTATGGAGAGGTATTAATGTCATTAATGTATCGAAAAGCATGAATGAAAGACATATTACGGTTCGTGGTATTGTGGCTTGGACTATTCATGATTTTCCATGATATGGTGTTTGTTCAGATATTGATGTAATTTCTTTATTCAATATGCATGTAAATAAATATGATTTAATCTATTTATATTTTTATCATTTTCATGATGCAGGAATATCTACTAAGGGTTATAAAGCTTGTCCATATTGTGGTCATTGGTTGAGATCAATCTATCGTAATAATCTCAACAAAAATATTTATCTTCGAGATCGATGATTCTTGTCTGATGATCATCCATGAAGATCTAAAAGAGAAGCGATACATTTTAATGGAAAGCTTGAAATAGGTCAGTGTCCAAAACCTATGATGCCTATGGATTGGTATAAAAAATGTACAGATGGACCTCTCATAGATCCAGAATCAGAAATCTTTAGTGATGATTCAGATAATGAGTATGTGAAGAGAGGTAAAGGAAAATTGGCACTCGTAGAGAACATATCAATATGGTATTCTTTGGAGTATTGGAAAGAGTTAAAAGTATGTCATCTTCTTGATCCTATGCATATATTCAAAAATATTGGTTATTCACTATGGCAGCATCAAGGAATGATTTGAAAGATCAAAAATCAAAACCAAAGTTATGGCTAGTTTCTGATAAACATCGACAAAAAAACGACTTATGCACTTGCTCCTTGGGTACTTACAAAAAAAGACATACAGACTATCAACAATAGAACTCCATTGATTAAGACTCCTACAAGATATAGAGCATCTTTTCAAAACATGTTTACTATGGATGATAAGAGCTATCTAGGTTAAAGACCCATGACTGGCATAACTTTTTGAAACATGTTTTTCCCTTTGGTTATTGATGGATGTACAACGAAAGGAGTACGAGATGTGATCTATCGTCTTGAATAACTTATAAGGTAATTATGATACTTGTATATTTAATATACATGAATATTGGATATCTTTTACTTTTGAATAAACTTCTTTATAATTGTTTTTATGATATGTATAGGTGGATTACATCCAAAGAGATTGACGAAAACTCGCTCCCACAAAAGAAACGTCATTGCAAAGAGCTACTATGTTTGATGGAGAACGAAATTCCTACTTCATTTTTCGATATTCAAGTTCATTTATTAGTCCATCTTGTAGATGAAATAGAGATTGCAGGTGTTGTCAACACACGATGGATGTTTTGGGTCAAGTGATTTATGGGAATATTAAAAGGTTATGTGCGACAAAGAGCAAAACCAAAAAGATCCATGGCAAAGTGTTTGATGCTTGAAGAGTGCATGTATTACATTAGTGATTACCTTGAAAGAGTTCATGAAGAAGCTCCACGTGCATGGACCAACGAGTCTTCTTCAAAAATAACACATGAGGTATTATCAGGTAAGCGAGTTCCATTCTTATTTACATTTCAAGAAAAAATGATGTTTCTACTTTTGTAGCATATAATAGTGAATGCATGCAAGCATTCCTTAGTGAGTACAAACAAGAACTTCAAAATCTCCGAAGTAAAGGGAAAAAAACAAAAGATATAGACGCAATCTCGATAATAATGAGATTACAGATATTTCTTCTTTCACAGATTGGCTATATAGTCATTTGCAACGCGCCAACGCAAATAATCAAGAACTCTCAAATGAGCAGAGAGAGTTAATGATAGTTCGTGAGCGAAAGGTAATTTTATTTTAATAATATTTTATTTTTTTCAGATATGTATATTAGTTTCTATATACTAATTGAATTTCTTTTGCAGGCTCGAATGTTCACTAATATGTGGGCTTTTGGACAACATATTAGAATCAAAGCCATTGATTCTTTACGTAAAACAGAGGATTATAGTATTCTTGCTTCTTTCAAGCAACTATCACGTGCTAGCTCAAAAGACATGAACCTTATAGATGGCGAACTTGGTTACGTAGGAACTATTGTTGGTATCTACAAAATTTCATTTTGTACATTCAAACAGGTAGAAAAAAGTTTATATTTTTTATGATAGATTTAGTTATTTTTTTAAGCACTTAATAATGAATTTTTCTTTTTGTATATTTTGATAGGTCATTTTGAAGGTTGACTGGTTTCGAGCCGAGTATAAAGGTAGTAATTCCACATTAAGAAAGGAATTATCTAGGTTTTGGGCCATTGATTCTTTCAAGGTAATGTGATCTACTAAAGGACCATATATTATTCCTAGGCATATTGAACAAGCATTTTTTTATAAAAACCCAGATGCTCACCCTTGGTGGCAAGTCATTCATGTGCAACCTAGAGGTAGGTCATTGTTTGAACACTTTATTGTTAGAGAGATCGAAGAAAGTCCTCTTGATGATTCAACATTAGATACTGATACATCAACATCTAAAAGAGAAATTAGAATCATTATACGTGATAATGATACTAATCTTTTTGATGAAGACGATAATTCTCTACATGCTGATTCTACTGATGAGGAAAAGAAATTACCAGAAATAGATATTAATCCATCAATAGATGATGTGACTCATGAGAACATAGATTTAACAATAGAAGAATGAAATGAAATCAATAAGGATAATGAAGATGAGACTATATTGATGTCTTACCAAAATGATGGCAATAATGAAAATATATGAGCAGATTAGATAGTAAATTCTACTCTAGTTATCGATCAGTAACTTGAAGCTTCTGAATGGATATAAGATAATAGATTTTTTATTACCTTGAATAACGATGAATCCTACTAGAGAGATGAAATCATGTTCTTTTAAGTTAGAACATGAAGCTCGGGGGTATGCCTAATTATTTTATATATAGCTTTATCTTTGAGGAGAAAATTTTTATCATGTATGTATGCATATGTGTGTGTATTCATGTGTATTATATGTATACATATTTTAGTATGCATATATATGTATTTCATGTATATTTATGTGTGTGCATGTGTGTGATATATGTATACATGTGTTAGTATGCATATGTGTATATATGCATATGCATTTATGTAAAATATTCATGTATTCATGTAATATATGCAAGTGTTTATAATTGTGTACATGTATATATGTATATGTGTCTATGTGTAAATATGTACATGTAAATATGTATGCATGTATATATATATTTATGTGTGCATGTAAGCATGTATATGTGATGTGTACATGTATATATGTATATGTGTCTATGTGTAAATGTGTACATGTAAATATGTATACATGTATATATATATTTATGTTTGCATTTAGGCATGTATGTGTGATGCATAATATATCTACTCCATTTTATATTTATGTATGTGTATCTACATGGTGTGTATATATCTTTATATATATTATGATCCTCGTTGATTTGAGTAGCTATATATAGAGGCATAAGGTTGGGAGGAGAGACATCTCTCTAGTAGGACGTCAGAGGAATAGATGCAATGTGTACATATACTTCAATCATATGGCCAAAAGATTGAATTAGAGTTTTTAAATTAGTGTTTTCAAGATAGGATTTTTGAAATAGGATTTATTTATTTATTTATGTGTGTGATGTGTGTGTGTGTGTGTGTGTGTGTATATAT
>CM035435.1:99933040-100033040 GCA_020310875.1 Ceratopteris richardii
TTTGTTAATGGGATTATATAACCTATATCCTTTCTTATTTTGATCATACCCAATAAATATGCATCTTTCACCCTTTGGATCAATCTTTCCCCTAATCTGTGAATGGATATAATGGTTGTAGTGACCTCTCTTAGCTTAACTTAGATGCACAGTGTTGATCTATAATGCTAGGAATGATGCATGTTCATGTTTGACACATTTCCATGTGATATCATGCACTTTGAGATTGGGTAGCACTCCTTTCCATCTTAGTCTCATTCTTTTAATATGTTCTTAGGGACTATCCCTAGTTCTTTTTTCTTTTACTTTATGATTCTTAGTTTCACTCAGTCATGTAACTATTTTCACGATGAAGGGTTCTCCAAAAAGTTTCATTCGGCAACCACTAATGTAATTGTTCAATACTTTTCCCTTTAGTGTTGCTTATTACACTAGATTGCTCTAAGAAATTCTACTAATAATCTTCGGTCCATAACCACATTTTTCCAGCTTGTACATCTATTTTTTAGTGCAAATAAAAACACTAGCTCATATTCATTACTGTCATCTCCTATGTATGTGCTTTAATCTTTCTAAATTGAGATGTTAAATATGAATTTCTTTATCATTTCTTTGTTTTCATGTACCTCTCCCATGAGAACTTCTCTTTTGGGCATCCTCATTAAGATTTTTATGTCTAGAATCTCATACTTATTGAATTTATATAGCACCTCAAACTATGGTTCTTCCTCTTTCTTTACTTGTGGGGTTCTCTTATGTTTTTTGTTGTTTTTTTCATCCTCTATCTTATTGGCTGGTTTGGAATATTTTGTTCTTAAACTCGTATGCATCATGTTTTTTTTTCTTTGATTAGATAAAAGTTACATCTTTGGAATCTCAAAAGTGATCAATGGTGATTGATTCTAGGTCTTCATCATTGGTAGACGATTCACATATGAATAACGATCTTTCATAGCCACCCTTATCAGAATGTAGTGTCCATTTTTCTTTGTTTAGTGCCATGTTCATCGTTCCTAATATTTGTGCCCTCCCATGAGGATCAAAATATTCATCTAGGAAAAGCATTATTGCATAGATTGTTTCTTGTAATGACATAACATTCTATGATAGTCATCTTTCTCTAGCTTCTAATCTTTTCTATTCTTCTACTTTACTTTACTTAGGCCCTACAATAGATAAGTTGCCAGAGGTGCTCCTCCTATCATCTTTTTGAGCCAGCCCAATGTGCATTAGAGTATAGCTTGATATTGAAGTTAGATGTAAATGGATAAAATATTCCTTCGTTTATGGTGCCCTTCAAATACTTTAAGATACTTTTGGTAGCTTCCATGTGAGATTTTGTTCGTGTATGCATGAATTGTCTCAATGTACTTTTTCCAATACATATATGCACTCTTGTTAGAGTTTCATAATTGAGACTCCCAACAAGGATTTGGTAAATTGTGATGTCTTCAAGCAGCTCCCGTTCATGAGCACTGAATTTGTGATTCAACTCCATAGGTCTATATGCAATTTCTGTATACTTTCTTTGAGTAATGAAAAGATTAGAATCTGACTATAAAAGCTCGAAACCAAGAAAATAAGTCAACAATCCAAGGTTAGTGATTTTAAATTCTTCCTTCATCTAAGCTTTGATCTTCTTGATGCCATTGGTATTATTCTCTGTAATGATTATATCATCCACATAAATGCATACATTAATAAACTGTGATTCTTCATGAACAAGGAAATGTCTACTTTGCTTGGTGTAACCTGATCCTGCAAGTATGAAACAAGCCTAGGGTTCCAAGCTCTAAGAGCTTTCTTTAAACCATATAGTGCCTTCCTCAATGTACATACATAATCAATTGTCTTTGTCTTCATATCTGGTGGTTGAGCCTTGTAGACTTATTTAGAGATCCATCCATTAAAAAATGCATTTTTATCATCTAATTGGTACACATTCCAATTCTTTGAAGCACCAATACTTACTAAGACTTTGATAGTTGGCATCTTAGTCACTAGTGAGAAGGTCTCCTTGCAATGCACTCCATGGGTTTGAGCAAACCCCTCTGCTACAAACCTTGCTTTATACCTTTTGGTTGTGCCATCTGAATTATTTTTAAATTTGTAAATCTATGTGGATCCTATCACCTTGATGGATGGTTCCTTGGGAACCAAATTTGAACTCCTATTCTCTTGAAATGCTTCAATTTCCTCCTGCATAGCTTCTCTCCATTCTTCCTTCTTGTTAGCTTCTTCAAATGTAGATGGTCCCTTTGACGTAGACTCCTTAGTCATATAAATAGAATGATTGGTGACTAGTAATGTGTCATAACCATAGCTGATAGGTTTCTTGCTTTACCTTTGAGATCTTCTAAGTCCTTCATTGCATGACTCTCAAATGTCTTCCAATTTTTTAATCTTTACTTTGCCCTTTGACTTCTAAGATTTGAATTCTTAAAGATTGATTTGTTCTTCATCCTCTGAATTAATATCTTCATATGTATATGATTCTTCCTTGGTCAGATTTGGGAAATCATTCTCCAAAGCATAGGGTAGCCTTATTTTCCTGCAATCATCCTCAAAAGAAGAGTTATTCTCATCAAATACCACATCCCTACTAACTCTAAATCCTTTGTTAGTGCGATTATATAACCTATATCCTTTTCTATTCTGATCATAGCCAATAAATATGCATGTTTTAGCCTTTGGATCAAGGTTTCCGCTATGTGAAGGGATGTGTGCATAAACAATAACCACAAAGACCTTACAATGGTCCAATGTTCCATTGCATGCTTCATAGGGTGTCATCCCATCCAGAGACTTGGATGGAAGGTGATTGATTAGTAAGTAGCTGTGGAAACAATCTCTACCCATAGATAATTAGGGAGTTTTTTCTCATTTAGGATTGATCCTATAGCCTCTACTATGAACCTATTTCTTCTCTGTGCCACTCCATTCTATTTAGGAGTGTATCTTGTTGTGATCTATCTCTTTATGCCTATGTCCTGTAAGAAGGACTCAAAATCATGTGAGAAATACTCACCACCTCCATCAGATCTGAGCCTCTTCAAACTTTTCCCTATTTGATTCTCAACCAATGCCGAATACTTCTAAAAAGTGAAGAATTGATCTCTATGCTTCATACAATAAAGTATTTTCCACCTACTATATTCATCTATAAAGGAAACATAATACCTTGACCTTGAAATTAATGTCTCTCAACCAGGAACCCACACATTTGTGTGTACAAGCTCCAAGTAATCTTCATACATGTATTCTCTTTTGTTGAATGGTTGCCTATGTGACATGCCAAATTGGCATGCTCCACACTTGTAAATCATGTGTTTCTTGGAAACATTTGGGATGCCAAGCACACTCTGATCCCTACATATTTGCTTCAATGTCATTTCACCTTTATGACCTAGTCTCTTATGCCATATCTCCAATTGAGATAGGATTTGGTCCTTGTAAATGAAGAGAGCAATGTTTCTTATATCTTCAACTTCAAAGGTAAAATGTCTACTAGATTTCTCACCTATTGCAATCCTCTTGAACCCGTGTTGAGGATCCTCCACAAATGCTCCATGTCTCGTGAATCTAACATGTAAACCCTTCTCAACAATATGTCGAACTCTGATTAGATTTTTGGTTATTTTTGGCACACACAACACTCTTCTAAGAAGGTTCATATTACCATCAGATGCTTTAACATTTCCAATTCTCTTTACTCAATGCCTAGTGTCATCAGCTATTTGGACTTCACTCATCCCTTTAGGCTCTTCAAGGTCAAGGATTAGTGCTACATTGCTAGCTACATGATTGGAACAACCATAAGCAATATAGAATACATATTCATCATCTTTGCCTTGCTTGGCTATCACATTTATTCACAATAGAGAATCCTCTTGTTCATCTATATAATTGATGTAGTCTCCTTCATGAGAAGCCTCCTTGATTGTTGTGGTTGAAACCTTGGTTGTAGTTGTGATGGTAGTTGTTTCCTTCATTATTGAATATACCTCTTGATTGTCCACAACCTCCTTTATGGAAGTCTCTTCCTCCTTGATTCTTTGTGTTCCTAAAGCATTCATCTATGCTATGATCAGTCAAGCCACAAATGTTACAAGGTGAAGAACTATATGGTCTCCCCCTGCCTTGCTTTCCTCCTTTGGCCCTTCCTCTACCTGTGAAATTCACTTGTATACACACACACACACACACACACACACATATATATATATATATATAAATATATATATATATATATATATATATATATATATATATATATATATATATATATATATATATATATATATATATATATATATATATATATATATATATATATATATATATATATATATATTTGTGAGGTACTTGCACCTTCTTCATTCTTCTTACCTTTATCTTTATCCTTATTCATATTCTTATCTATGTAAAGGGTAGAAGATTGATTTACTCTAGAAATATCTCCATTCTGTTTGAGCTTTGTCTCATGTGTGAGAAGTTGCCCCATCAATGGATTAAGGTTAGGTTTCTACATGTCCATATATAGTTCCATTGTTGTGGTAAAAGACTCCCATCTGTCATAAACCATGATGCCATTTATGATCTGTCATACTATCTGATCATCTTCTATTTCTTCTCTAATACTCCCAAGTTGGTCAACTACGTCCTTCGTCTTGGTCATATAGTCAGCTACACTTTGCTTTGGTTGCTTCTTCAAGGTTGTAAACTCCATCCAAATCTGGATCTTTTTGGCCCTTGTATTTGATGAAAAATAATATGAAGATAGCACATCCCAAGTCTCTTGGGAAGTCTTGCATTTCCTAATATGGGGTAAAAAAAATTAGAGATTGAATTGAGTATGTAAGACCTAGCTAGAGCATCCTTTGCGCACCATGCAACTATTCTCTCTTGCTCCTCTTTTGTAGGTTGATTTTTGCTTCTAAACGTTGGCATTTCTTCCTCTCTAGAGATGTATCCATACAAGCTTCTTCCTTGGAGGTAAGCCTTCATCCTTAGGTACCACGCTAGATAATTAACCCTATCCAATTCATCAATGAATGATGGAAATCCATCTCCCATTTTACCTTGATTTTTCTCTAATACCACTATTGGAGGATGAGATGCTGTTGCAAATACTTGCTTCATGCTAGCGAAAGTTGATTTGAGGAGTGCAGAGTAGACCCCTTAAGCTTTACAAGAAGTACAACTAATCACCTAAGTGCTTTGGAAGATGATTCTCAAACTATTGGATCAAAATAAATAGCATCGACATGGACCTTGAACAAAAATACTCTCTATTATTATTATTATGTTGTTTTGAGAGTACAATGAATCCGAAAGACACACACACCAGACCTCGTTAGATAAAGGCACCTATCTTAGCAAACTTTGAGGCATCTAGCCCTAGGCTGGACTTGAACCCTAGCCATCTTGCTAGAAGTACAAGGCACATCCGCTAAACCACGCCCGTTGGATAAGGCTTTCTATTTCGTCACTATACCTACTCAAAAAAATGAACAGTTCTCTTCCTTTGCTAATAATTGGAGAACTTCCTTTTGGGAGTATCTAATTAACTTAAATAGCTAACTTCCACAAGTTATTTCACTCAAAATGATTGACTGGGCAAGGCAAAATATCTTTCGCAAGTCTAGGTTGTATCCCGACTTTATAGGAGCTGAACAGATAGCAAAAAAAAGAGTAATAACTTGATGATGTCTTAAAAGGGATGAAGCAATCAAGTTGATGGTTTTACCCACATAAATAGATTGTTTAATGAAGCTACAAAAATTAAAATCACTCAAAAAGAGGTATCCACCTTGCTAGCTTTGAATCCTTGGTCCTACAAATAAGTCACCAATCTGAAATTCCAAGCTCTTGGAGCTTGCTTCAATACATACAAGGCTTTTTTTAATTTGCGCACATAGTTAGGATGATGTGCATCCTCATATCTAGGAGGGTGTGCCATATACACTTGCTCATGAATCCATCCATTTAAGAAATCATTCTTTACATCAAGTTGATAGAGCTTCCAATTTGTAGATGCAACAAGACCAATGAGAACCCTAATTGTAGGCATTTTTGCAATAGCAGAGAAAGCCTCCTCATAATCAATACAATGAGTTTGAGAAAACCCTTTAGCAACTAACCTTGTTTTATGTCTATTTATACTTCCATCTATATTCCCCTTGATTTTGTATATCCATTGAGATCCAATTACCTTCATAGACGGCTTGTTAGGTACAAGCTCCCAAGTGTCATTCTCCTTCAAGGCTTCCATTTCTTCATCCATTGCATCTCTATAAGCTTCCATGCTTTCTACTGCTTCAAATGTGGTAGCTTCTTCATTGGTTGAATCATTTGCAATGTAGATTGAGTTCTTGGTGACCAAACAAGATTCATAACCATACCTCTCTGGTTTCTTCTTCTCCCTTAGAGACCTTCTAAGTGGTTGATGTGAGCTCTCGGTCCATATGTACCATCTTGCATCTTTGCTTTAACTTTTTTCTTCGATAGCTTTAGTCTTTCCAAGTCTTGTATGTCAGTCTCCGAATCACTTTCTTCAATTTGCTTTGGCTCTTTTGGTTGAAGTGATGGAAAATCTTCATCCAAGTCATAAGGCAGCTTCACTTTCCTTTCATCATTAAAACATGATTTGTTCTCATCAAAAGTTACATCTCTACTAAGAGGAGATCCTTTATTAGTTGGATTGTACAATCTATATGCTTTTTGGTTTTGGTCATAATAAATATGCACTTTTCTCCCTTTGGATCCAATTTCGCTCTTACTTGACAGGGAATGTGAGCATAGGCTAAGCATCCAAAGAGTCTTCAATGTTGTAGACTAGGTCTTCTTCCATTCACACACTTCATATGGAGTGGTTCCATCTAGCGACTTAGATGGAATTCTATTTATGAGATATGTGGATGTAGACATAATCTCTGCCCATATGTAGTTTGGCAATCTCTTTTCATTGAGCATGGACCTTGCAACTTCAACAATAGCTCTGTTTCTCCTCTCTCCTACACCATTGCGTTTGGGTGTATACCTTGTAGTGACTTCCCTTTTAATGCCTCTTTCATTCAAGTAGGCATCAACTTCAGAGGAAAAGTATTCTCCTACACCATCTAATCTGTGTGTTTTCAAAGTCCTACCTTTTTGGTTTTTAACAAGAGTAGTATACTTCTTACTTGGACCTCACACATCCATGTGCACTAGATCCAAACAATTTTGATACACATATACCTTCTTATTGAAAGGTTGTCTAGGAGCCTTGCCAAGTTGACAAGCTTCACACTTATAAATCATGTGTTGCCTTGTGATATTAGGCAAGCCAAGTAGAGTTTGGTGCCTAAAAATTTGTTTGAGTGTCCTCTCACCAATGTGAGCAAGCCTTTTGTGCCATATCTCCAACTCTGTTAGAGTTTGAGATCCATAGCTAAATAACGCCATGTTCTTTGTATCTTCCACTTTAAGAGTGAAAAGTCTTCCTGCCTTTGATCCTTTGGCAATCTTTCTAAAGCCTTGCCTTGGTTGTCTTCAACATATGCTCCAAATCTGCTGAATCTAATCCGCAATCCTTTTTCAACAATCTTCCCAACACTTATTAAATTTTTGGTAATTATAGGGACATACAAGACTTTGCTTAAGAGCTTCATATTCCCATCTGATGTCTTCACATTACCTATCTTCTCCACTGAGTGCTTTGTATCATCTCTTGTTTGCACTTCATGTTTGTTGTGAGGATCTTCCTAATCTAGAAGTAAAGCCACATTTCCTGATACATGATTTGAGCCCACTTTTCATCTTCTTTGATTCCATTTATGATTTGTCTAATTATTTGTTCCTCTTCAATTACCTCTCCACTGCTTCTAAGTTGATATGAAATCTCCTTCATCTTTATGACATAATCACTCACACTTTGCATGGGGCTTTTCTTCATTGTTTGAACTCCATCCACAATTGGTTCTTCCTTGCTCGAGTGTTGGAGGAGAAGAAAGAAGCAAGTGCATTCCAAGTCTCCCTTGATGTCTTGCATCCCTTGACATGAGGTAAAAGAAAATCAGCGATTGAGTTTAGAATATAGGACCTTCCAAGTGCATCCTTTGAACACCAATTTGAAAGTCTTTCCTCTTTTTAATGTGATGGTTGCCCGTTGTTCCTCATGGTTGGGATAGATTCATCTCCAGATGTGTATCTGAATAGATTCCTCCCTTGAAGATAAGCCTCCATCCTTAGAGACCATGCTGGGTAGTTTTTTCTATCCAATTTGTCAATTGCTCATGGAAATCCATCTCCCATGTTGATTGACTATGCTCTGATACCACTATGGTGAGAGATGGTGGATGCAACCTGAAGATGAATTGGTGCTGCTACAACCAGCTTCACACCATCCAACTGAGATTTCAGAGTTGGTTTGTAGACCCTTTGAGCTTCCTAAATCCACAAAAAATATCACCCAAGTGCTTTGGAACAAGTATCTCAAAAAGTTTGAGTCAAGACACACTAGTTGCAAAATGATCCCAAAACTTGCTATTTTTGTACATACACCAGCTCAAAAAAATCAACAATGCTCTCAACCTCGTAGGAATTAGACAGCTTACTTTTGCATATAGCAAATAAACTTAGCACGATTCCCAATCCAAGTGAAAACACTTCAATTCATCCACTCAGCACGGAGAAAAGCTTTTAGCAAAATCTAGAACACTCCCTCCATTTTCAGGCTCTGTACAGATAGACCAATGAGCAGTAAAATGCATATTTCGCACAAATGGTAAATCTAATGGACATTACATTTTTTGAGCATAAACTAGACCTAGTCATCTATCCAATGCACTTTAAGAATTTGAAAATGGTTACGTTTAGTCTGAAGTTTACTGTTCTGAGTGCGTCTAGCAGAGAACAAATAAGAGAAGAAGTAAATGATGAATGTATAGATTCACATATAATTACAACCTCATTGGCAATGAATACTTGCACAATGGGAGTAGAATGATAGAACTATGGAGTAAGCTCTTCAATCTCTACAAATAGGCATGAAATGGGCACAAATCAAGCACTCCTTTGGTGACTTCTGTTGGGAGAAATGGTAGGATGCACTCAAGAGATTGAGTTGAAGCTGCTAAACCTGCTTTGCTCCAGCCCTCCTTAGCTTCAGATATGCTTAGTACACTTGTTTAGCTTCCAAATGATACCAAGAAAGCATATATGTACTTTGCAAATGATATGTGTAATGATCAAATCAAAACAGATAACTTGAGACTTCAAAAATCCAAGAAAACTTGCTAATTTGGTATTGACACCTGCTCACTCTTTCACTCAGTGTGACCAGCACACTTACAATTGATCTAATTCCTTCTGGACATATTAAATTAGCTTAAAAAGCTACCATTTGCAAGTGGAATGAGAAGAAATGATAAACTACACAGTGACAAATCACTTTAGCAAAATTATATGTACCCCCGACTTTTTAGGAGCTCTGCAGAAAAATACCAGAAGTCACTTCGAGCAAGATTTCTCCGAGATGGCTGATCCTTTGACCTTGCAATTTTGTAGGCATGTATTATGCTTAGAGCTGGTTCCAATGTGCTTTGAATCACTTGATTTGGTTCAGTAGATCCTGAGATATGCCTTGTTGAAGTTGACATACTTGAAGATGATGACTCAGAGAAAACCAGAGATAGTGAATGTAAATCTTTCTATTAGTTCACATGAATGTACAATCTCATTGGCTTGATAGATGTAGCCTAATGAGTTAGAGATGTGTAGGCTATGGTGTAGCACTCACACACTCAATGATCAAGAGTATTAGCCTCGGGAAAAGTGAAGAGATCACCGCGACTTTTCAAGTACAACTTATATATGAATGAGTGAGAGTTTGAATTCAAATTTGAATTCTTGGCTCCCTTCAATCACTCCTCTAAAAGTAGGGAGATATTATCTCAATCACAAGTTCCAATTTTTCCACGAATCTATCAAGTAGGTGTGATTACAAGAGATGCCAAGTCATATAGACTTTTACAATGGGTAAAGAGGTAAGAACTTATAAGCATAAGTTCACATGGTCCTTTCTTCAAGTGGATTAAGCTTCCAAGGTTTCAATACTAAATTTCCAAGGTTCCAAGCCAAGTGTGAAGGCTTGAATTGCACCAACAGCTCCCCCTCAAGCCAAGCACTTTGGCTTAAGTCTGCATCATTAGTCTTCAATCACATCCTGCAATCCAATCATGGATTTGAATCTGCATAACTTGTTTCCATCCAATGCTTTAGTGAGTAAATCTACACATTGCATATTAGTAGACACATATGTCAATTGAATCTCTTTGCTTAGTAACTTCTCCCTCACATAGTGGTAATGAACCTCTATGTGTTTGGTTCTAGCATGATATATTGGATTAGCTGCAAGGTGAAGAGAGCTAGTATTATCTCCAAAGATAATTGGAGGTCTAGTGTATAGACCTAACTCTGTATACAAAAGCTTTAACCAGATAGCTTCTTGAGTCGCATTGGCAAGCCCTCTATACTCTGCTTCAGTGGATGACAATGCCACTGTAGGTTGCTTCTTGGCTG
Organism: Ceratopteris richardii; assembly: GCA_020310875.1. NCBI lineage: Eukaryota > Viridiplantae > Streptophyta > Polypodiopsida > Polypodiales > Pteridaceae > Ceratopteris > Ceratopteris richardii. The sequence goes on from CM035435.1 coordinate 99,943,604, forward strand.
ACCAAGAAATGGGTTTATCTCCTGCAAAACAAATGTAACCTGATGTGCTTCTTCTATCATCCTTGCATCCTGCCCAATCTGCATCTGAATATACTTTAATGTCAATATCTGATGTATAAAGAAAGTACAAACCATGGCTTTGAGTTCCTTTGAGGTACTTCAAGATTTTCTTTGCTGCTTCTAGGTGAGGTACCCTTGGTTTGTGCATGAATTGGCTTAGCACACTAACTCCATATGCTATGTCAATTCTTGTCAAGGTAGCATAATTCAAACTACCTACCATGCTTTGATATCCTGTAATGTCTTGTATTTCATCCCCTTCATGAGCACTAAGTTTTAGGTTGACCTCCATTGGAGTAGTTGAGACTTTAGCATCCTGCAAGCCAAACTTCTTTACCATATCCTGTACATACTTCTTTTGAGTGATATATATACCTGAGTTGGTGTAGACTAACTCAAGACCTAAGAAGTACTTCAATAATCCAAGATCGTTGATCTTGAACTCCTTCATCATCTGTCCTTTGATATGTCTAATCCCATTGACATCATTGCCTGTAATGATGATGTCATCAACATAAACACACAAGTAGATTACCTCTGTACTACTTCTCTTTATGAATAGAGAAGTGTCTGCTTTACTCATCACAAATCCTTGGTCTTGGAAGTATGTTGTCAACCTCTAATTCCATGCTCTAGGTGCCTGCTTCAAACCATATAGAGCCTTCTTCAATTTACAAACATAAGTTACCTTCTTGGGATCTTCATAGCCAGGTGGTTGTGACATGTAGACTTCTTCAGATATCCATCCATTCAAGAAAGCATTCTTGACATCTAATTGGTACATGTTCCAATTCTTGGATGCAGCTACACTCACCAATATTCTGATAATTGGCATCTTAGCCACAGGAGAAAATGTCTCCTCATAATCAATGCCTTGGGTTTGTGCAAAACCCTTGGCAACCAACCTAGCTTTGTACCTGTTTATTGTTCCATCAGAATTTCTCTTTAGCTTGTAGATCCATCTGGATCCTATCACCTTCATATAGTCTTTCTTGGGTACCAAGTCCCAAGTATCACTCTCCTTGAGAGCTTCCATTTCTTCATCCATAGCTCCTTTCCATTCTGGTTTGGTGATTGCTTCTTCATAGGTACCTGGTTCTTCATTCAACAGATCCTTTGCAAGATATACAGAATGCTTGGTTACAGGAGAAGTATCATACCCATATCTGATAGGTTTCTTACTTTCTCTCTGAGATCTCCTCATTGCTTGAGTTGAGGATTCTGGTATATCCTCAAGCTTCTTCATCTTCATCTTTCCTTTGGACTTCCATGCCTTGAATTCCTCAAGGTTAATTGTATCATCATCATCTGAGCTTGAGTCTTCTTTCTGGATTGGTTCCTCCTTGGTGAGCTTTGGAAAATCTTCTTCCATATCATAGGGTAGACTAACTTTCCTGCATTCATTCTCATACCATGAGTCATTCTCATCAAAGATCACATCTGTGCGTACCTTGAAGCCTTTGTTTGTTGGGTTGTAGAATCTGTATCCCTTTTGGTTCAAATCATAACCAATGAAGATACATTTTTCAGCTTTAGGGTCTAACTTTCCCCTTACCTGTGAGGGAATATGCACATATGCTACACAACCAAAGATTTTGCAATGATCCAGAGAAGGTCTCTTACCATGCCAAGCTTCATATGGTGTCATGCCATCAAGTGATTTGGATGGCAACCTGTTGATGAGATAGGTGGCAGTAGATACACTTTCTGCCCAAAGATAATTTGGCAATTTCTTTTCATTAAGCATAGACCTAGCTGTTTCTACAATGAGTCTATTCCTTCTTTCAACTACCCCATTTTGTTCAGGTGAGTACCTTGTGGTTATCTCCCTCTTGATGCCTCTTTCCTGCAAGAAATCTTCAAACTCATTGGAGAAGTACTCTCCTCCTCCATCTGACCTTAGCCTTTTCAAGCTTCTTCCTGTTTGATTTTCAACAAGTGCATGATACCTCTTGAAACAATTAAACACTTCATCTTTATGCTTCATACAGTATAAGATAGTCCACCTGCTATAGTCATCAATGAAGGACACATAATACCTTGATCCTGAAATGGAGGGATCCTTGCTAGGTCCCCAAACATCTGTGTGTACCAAGTCTAGGTAGTCTTCATGCATGAAACCTTTCCTTGAGTAGGGCAACCTGTGAGACGTACCAAACTGACATGCTCCACACTTATAAATCATGTGTTGCTTGGATACATTAGGTATCCCAAGCACACATTGATCCCTGCACATTTGCTTTAGGGTTCTTTCACCTATGTGACCTAACCTCTTCTGCCATATTTCTAACTCTGAAAGTGTTTGATCCTTGTAGTTGTATAAAGCAATATTTTTTGTATCTTCTAGCTCAAAAGTAAACAATCTACCTGATTTCTCCCCCTTGGCAATTCTTTTGAAACCATGTCTTGGATCCTCCACATATGCTCCATGTTGAGTGAATCTGACCTGCAAACCTTTTCTCCACAATCTGACCAACACTCATTAGATTCTTGGTGATGGTTGGTACATAGAGTACCCTGCTCAATAGGCTCTGGTTACCATCACATGTCTTCACATTTCCAATTTTTACAACAGAGTGTTTAGTATCATCACCTGGCTGTACCTGATGTTTGCCCTTGGGTTCTTCCAAGTCAGAGAGTAGTGCCACATTGCCAGCTACATGGTTAGAACATCCTGAGTCAATATAAAATAAATGATCATCATTTGTACCTGCCTTGGAGGTCATATTCATGATCAATAGGGAGTCATCTTGCTCTTCTGTGTAGTTGTTGTAATCCCTTCTATTTCTGAATCCACCTTGGTAGTTACCATTGTGGTTGTGGTTGTAATTGTTGTTGTATTGATTGTTGTATCCATTGTAGCCTTGATGTTGGTTGAACCTGCCTCTCCCTAGAGAGTATCCACCTCTTGAGTAGCCTCTTCCTCTCTGATTCTTGTAGTTCTTGTAGCATTCATCTGTGGTATGATTGGACAATCCACAAATGTTGCATGGTGATGAGTTGTAGGATCTCCCCCTACCTGACTTACCTCCTCTGCCTCTTCCTCTTGAGGATCTATCTCTCCCTGCATAGTTTGCTTGGGAGGTAGAACCTTCTTCATCAACCTTCTTACTTTTACCTTTATCTTTAATCTTCTTATCAGTATATAGAGCAGAGGGGTTGCTACCTTTTGATTGATCTCCAGCCTGTGTGAATAGTTGGCCCATGAGTGTTGTGAGATCTGGGGTATGCATGTCCATGTAGAGGTCCATTGCAGTGGTGAAGCTTTCCCACTTATCATCTGCCTTGAGTCCATTTGTTACTTGCCTGACTATTTGCTCCTCTTCAATCTCCTCTCCAATGCTTGCTAATTGGTCTGCCACATCTTTAATCTTAGTCACATACTCTGAGACTAATTGCTTAGGCTGTTTCCTAAGGGTTGTGAATTCAATCCACAGTTGATTCTTCCTGGCCCTTGTGTTGGAAGAGAAATATGTTGACAGAGTTTCCCAAGTCTCTTGGGAGGTCTTACAGTTCCTTACATGAGGTAAAAGGAAATCAGATATAGAGTTAAGAATATAAGACCTTGCCAAAGCATCCTTTGCACACCATTGGTTGAGCCTCTCTTGTTCATCCTTGGTGGGTAGTCCTCTAGCTTTGAATGAGGGCAATTCCTCATCTCCTGATATGTATCCAAATAGGCTTCATCCTTGTAGATAGGTCTTCATCCTTAGAGACAAAGCTTGGTAATTGTTCCTGTCCAATTTGTCAATGAATGAAGGAAAACCATCTCCCATGTTTACCTTATTTGCTCTGATACCACTGTTGGGAGAAATGGTAGGATGCACTCAAGAGATTGAGTTGAAGCTGCTAAACCTGCTTTGCTCCAGCCCTCCTTAGCTTCAGATATTCTTAGTACACTTGTTTAGCTTCCAAATGATACCAAGAAAGCATATATGTACTTTGCAAATGATATGTGTAATGATCAAATCAAAACAGATAACTTGAGACTTCAAAAATCCAAGAAAACTTGCTAATTTGGTATTGACACCTGCTCAGTCTTTCACTCAGTGTGACCAGCACACTTACAATTGATCTAATTCCTTTTGGACATATAAAATTATCTTAACAAGCTACCATTTTCAAGTGGAATGAGAAGAAATGATAAACTACACACTGAGAAATCACTTTAACAAAATTATATGTACCCCTGACTTTTTAGGAGCTCTGCAGAAAAATACCAGAAGTCACTTCGAGCAAGCTTTCTCCGAGATGGCTGCTCCTTTGACCTTGAAATTTTGTAAGCATGTAGTATGCTTAGATCTGGTTCCAATGTGCTTTGAATCACTTGATTTGGTTCAGTAGATCCTGAGATATGTCTTGCAGAAGTTGACAGACTTGAAGATGATGACTCAGAGAAAACCAGAGATAGTGAATGTAAATTTTTCTATTAGTTCACATGAATGTACAATCTCATTGGCTTGATAGATGTAGCCTAATGAGTTAGAGATGTGTAGGCTATAGTGTAGCACTCACACACTCAATGATCAAGAGTATTAGCCTCGGGAAAAGTGAAGAGATCACCGCGACTTTTCAAGTACAACTTATATATGAATGAGTGAGAGTTTGAATTCAAATTTGAATTCTTGGCTCCCTTCAATCACTCCTCTAAAATTAGGGAGATATTCTCTCAATCACAAGTTCCAATTTTTCCACGAATCTATCAAGTAGGTGTGATTACAAGAGATGCCAAGTCATATAGACTTTTACAATGGGTAAAGAGGTAAGAGCTTATAAGCATAAGTTCACATGGTCCTTTCTTCAAGTGCATTAAACTTCCAAGGTTTCAATACTAAATTTCCAAGGTTCCAAGCCAAGTGTGAAGGCTTGAATTGCACCAACAACTTCCTTGTTGCTCCTTTTATAGCTACTTTTGGAAGTAGTTTTGAATTTGAGTTCAAATGACTTCACCTAAAAGTGATGCTTGGAATTAGGAAACCTTAGCTAATGGATTCGTGGCTCTAGGTAGCAAGAGTGACAAATTCGCTTTTTACATCATGAATGACTTAAGCCATTCTTTCTTTTACATTTACAAGAGATAAAATGTACTCGTTTACAAGAGATGTTCATATGTCTTCACATATGACTACAAATGAACATAACAAGCATGTAGGCTTGGGCAAAATGCACCAACATAATATGCTACATAGATGTTGAAATTTTCTGAATTAGTGGCCAATGTTTTCCATCATTATTGGTTTTTTTGTGGAATCTTTACCCACCTTGTTGCTTGAAAAGCTGGAGAAGGGCAAGGGGATCGTTCTTCTTCTTGAACCCAAACTTACTTCAGTTCTATAACTCGTTTCCTTCTATGTTGGTATGATACTCGAACATTGTTCCACATGAATATTATGTTACTTTCTTGCATTTGGTTTAAAGAAAATGGTCGTTCCTTAATGGAAAGAACAATGTCTTTTGGAAACGTAGGGGGCTCCAACACATGCATGGATATCTTGGATGGCATTGAATTGTAAAGATCTATAGGCATTGAGGCATACAAAAAATTTATGAATCAAGAAAAAAAAGGTCCCTCGCCTTGTAATTCAATTGTGAGGCCTTGTTTGATGACCCAAACTTATAGGCATTTTTTCCTAGGTTCAAATGAACTCCATGATCATAGATCTAGTGTTGGTCAAACACTAGAGATTGTCACATCCTCATCATGGAGCAGTAGGAGTTCTATTGTTAGAGGGACCTTGTGTAGAAGAATATGTAATTCCACTTCTTCTAAACATGAAGTCTCTATACGTCATAAGCCTAGAAGATATCCCTCTATTAGATTTACTCATAATTCCCTGTTCAGGCAACAACAGCGTCTAATGGCAAATATGGTCACTCTTGAATCAATCACAGATATGATCCTCTCGGTTGTAGTGCTCTCTCCTAGCTCAACTAAGATGAATGATGTCGATCTATAATGCTAGGAATGATGTGTTTCCATGTTGGCACATTTCCCTGTGATATCATGCACCTTAAGATTGGGTAGCACTCCTTTCCATTTGAGTCTCATTCTTTCAATATGTTCTTTGGGATTTCCTTTCCATTTAAGTCTCATTCTTTTAATATGTTCTTTGGGATTTTCTCTAGTTCTTTGTTCTTTTGCTTTATCATTCCTAGTTTGACTCAATCACGTAACAATTTCCACCATGAAGGGTTCTCCAAAAAGTTTCATTCTACAACCACTCATGGAATTGTTCAAGACTTTTCCTTTAAGTGTTTCCTATTACACTACATTGCTCTTATAAATTCTAGTAATAATATTTGGTCCATAATGACATTTTTCTAGCTTGTACATTTATTTTTTAGTGCATATAAAAACACTAGCTCATGTTCACTAAGGTCATATCTTATGTATGTGCTTTGATCTTTCTAATTTGAAATGTTTAATATGATTTTCTTTGTCATTTATTTGTTTTCATCCACCTCTCGCATGAGAACCTATCTTCTAGGCATCCGCATTAAGATTTTTATGTCTTCAATCTCATACATTTTGAAGCTATCTAGCACCTCACACAATGGTTCTTCCTCTTTCGTTCCTTGTGGGGTGCTCTTTTGCTTTTTGTTCTTTTCTTCATCCTTTATCTTATTGGTTTGGAATATTTCTTCTTAGACTCATTTGCATCATATTTTTTTTCTCTGATTAGATACAAGTTACATCTTTGGAATCTTAAAAGGTATCAATCGTGATGGGTTCTAGGCCTTCATCATTTGTAAAGGATTCAAATATGAATAAGGATATTTCATAGCCACCCTTATCACAATTTCGTGTCCATTTTTCTTTGTTTAGTGCCATGTTCATCATTCCAATATTTGTGCCCTACCAAGAGGATCAAAATATTCATCTAGGAAAAGCATTAGTGCATAGATTGGTTCTGAGGACGAAGAAAAAGGCGAGAGAGAGAGACAAAAGTAAAACGAGAGAGAGAGAGAGACCCAAAAGCCAAACCTCGAACGATTCTATCGGCGCATACATTCTTTTTCCTTCAAGAGTTTGTTATTTCTAAAACTTTTTAAATTTTTGTTACATCTTTTTTAACAACAAAGGCGAAACGACACAAAAGAAAAGCCTCATCCGAAAACTAAAGCTTCAAAAGAAAAACCCAAGTCGAAAAAAAAGAACACTAAAGACCAACTTTTAAAATAAATCAACATCTCCTGTTCCTCCTCGCTACAATACAAAGACCCTGAAATGCTCGAAGCCGGCACCATGTAAAGACCCTCGTGAGAGAGAGGGGAGGGCAAAACTTTATTACAAAAAACACAATCCTCACAAAAGGTGAAAAAATATCTTGTTCAAGAAAGCAAAAAAGAGAGCGATAGGGATTTAATTCTTTGTTAATAGAACAATCTCTACGGAGACATGAGTAGCCACAAAAGGGAAGGATGATGAAGCAAAATTCAATAGCCTATTGAAAAGATATACAGGGACAAGGAAAGAGAGACACAGACACAGACGAAAGACATGCAAATGAAATGGCTTTTTCGTGACATGTATTTCGCACATTCTGTATCGTTCCATATTCGACGTGTGAGCTTGTAGACAATGTGACAGTCGTCATGTGATTTCTTTGCCTTCTTTTGAGAGGTCCTATTCTTTTGGTTCTTGCCCTCACTTCCATAACGAATCAACAATGACTTTAGAGGTTCCGTCCCAAAAAACGAACGTTTTATTTTCACACTCGGAGTAATATAATATTCTATTTAACTCTCTCTCACTCGTTTTTCTGGTTTTACCTCTTAATTCTTGTGCTGGTGACTGCACAGCTTCGCTCAACGAAAATCATAACATGTTCTACTATTTTCAACTTTTTCATTATAACTTCATATCTCATAAATATTTTCATTCATATCTCATAAATATTTTTCATATCTCATAAACATTTTTCTTTCAGTTTTCATTGTAGACTTCTTAGGCTGGCCTCGAAAGTTGTACTCTTCATCCGAGAGCGCGGAGGCGGAACATTAGAAAGAATAATGCTCCCCATTCTCTAATCAACCAAAAAGTTAGTTTTAGAGAAAGTAATGTGAGAAACGGAACAACAAAAAATTATACAACCAAAAATGTAGAGACCGGCGAGGGAGATCATCCCTTCTAAGTGGGTGACTTGTGTTCTCCACTTCCCCTTTGGGTTGAGGGGTTGAGAAGCGACGCATGAGGGTGCCTTCGAGCCTACCCTCTTGCAATCTTGTAGCTTTTGGTTGAGTGAGGTCGTTGCGATCAGTGTTGTTTCCCTTTAGGCGCAGGTCACACAGAGTGGCAGGACACTTTGTGGTACCACTTGTGTAAACCCCATTGGACTCTGGAAACTACTACCTCTTCCGGGTCCACCATCTTTTGGGATGATGTACCCCCTCGGAACAGAGATGTACCAGCTTAACACTTTCCTCCTCCAAAAGAGAGCTCCTCTAAGAACAAGCAGAATCAATGAAAAAACAATGGAGATAAGAAGCATGAAGCCATTGGGGCCCAAGACAAGGCTCAAGGTCTTCATCTTAATGCAGAGGAAGGGGAATATATGCAAGCCATGGAGACAAACGCTGATTGTTTCATGGAAATAAAATGAAGAAGGAAAAGGAACCCCAAAGGCATTATTGAGAGAAACCCCTCTATCTCAACTCTGCAAACAAACATTTATTGGTACATAGGGAAGGAGGTCAACGAATTCGATTATTCAGGGGAAGGAACCAATATGAAAAATGCAATAACGGAGAATTAGAGGAGGAATCTCGTAGCAACGAAGACAACCAAGAAGGTTACACCACGAGCGAAGAGGATGGATTCACGACCAGCAATGAAGATAACCAAGGAAGTGAAAGCTCCATCATTGGTCCATAATTCCTCAAAAGTTTCCAAAGTCATTTAGCACCAAGGAGACTTACAAAGGGAATCAACCTATGGAGATTACATGGAAGATACCCCTTAAGGGCAATCTCCTTTGTCAGGATCCTTCCACCTCAAAGAAAAAAGATGATGAGAAAAACAAGAAGAAAAGGAACAAGGCCCCTCCCCACGAAGAAGCTAACCTCTCAAAATGATTATCATCTCATTCAATGTTCAAGGGTTAACTGAGCCCTCAAGAGCAGCCATTATTGGCCAATTGTTATGAGATAATAACCTCAAACCCAGACTTCATTTTCCTTCAAAAGATCAAAATCGATCGGGAGCACCTTCACAAGGGACAAAAACGTATTTCCTCCACCCATGCCTAGATCTCCACCATGCACCCAAAGGTAACGGTGGATTAGCTTTGGGCATTAACAACAAGTGGTTTGATAGACTTTTCAACAACGATGATGATTGAAATCATCAATGGATTGGTGCTTCCTTCGGGGAACCTTTTCAATCCACCATTGTCTCCATGTTGCTCCTGCTTTTGAATTAGAGAGGATTTCCACTTGGCATTCATTGGTCTCTCTTTCCCACAATGTTGTGCTTCATGGGGATTTCAACATGGTTGAGGCTCCTTCCGAGAGATAAGGAAATAGAGGGAGGATTATTGGTGGTCATGGAAAAGATGTCTAGGACCATGTCAAACTCTTCCTTGATTTGGTAGAGGTAAGAGATGAGATAGGATTCTCTTGGTCAAACCTCCAATCTAGATGATTTGAGGAAAGCAAGACTTGATAGAAGCTACATCGCTCACAATAATATCAACAAATGGGATCATCCCTCACTCTCCCAATGGTGTGACCTTACTATTTTGGATCACTACCATGTTATCTTTACCTTTAAGAGAATCCTCAATCGTAAGAAAGCACCTTGGTTTCATGCCGATGTGATGACCTTCTCTCTCCCCTCGGTCCAACAAGAGATTAACTCTACTTGGAAATTGGAATTTTCCACCCATTTGTCACCTGCCATATGTTGGAGTATCCCAATAATGGACACATGACATGTTTTGGTTAGGGCTGCAAAGATCATTTAAAAGGTTCCTCGTGTCCAAAGAGAGAATCTCTATTGGTGAGTGAGGCATCTAGAGGAAGAAGTGAAGAAACGGCACTCTAAATACGAGGCAGGGCTACAAAAAATCAGAGGCATGTTGAGATATGAAGAAGAAATTCAAAGGAAAAACTTACAAGTGTTCATAGAAAAATGGTTGCCAGGTAGGGCAGACAAGTCTATTGAAGAAATGTGTGGCATCCTCAAGAAGAAGCAAGCAAAGGAAAAAATTCGCTTCATGATGGACATCAATGGGGGTTGAATGCAAGACAGATGAAGAGAATTGATTGGTACTTTTCAAACACTTTACCAAGCTAGTGGGGGTCTCTATGTCACTTTCTCCCCATATGCAAAATTGCATGGCGATCATATCGAAAGTAAAAAATCACAAGAACCCCACAAAATATGAACCCTTTGCTTGAAGCTCCCATCATGAAAGCTAAGATTTTTTAAGTTATCAATTCGCTTCCTAATGGGAAAAGCTCGAGTATGGATGGCCTCACCAATGAGTTTTTCAAAACCTTTAGACATGTTTTAATGTCACTTCTAAAAGCCCAAGTATGAATGGCCTCACCAATGCATTTCTCAAAACCTTCAGACATGTTGTGATGTTGCGTCTGTGTTTGGTGTGGCAAGAGGCAGGTTCATTTGGTGCACTACCTGAATGTCTCAATAATGGAGTTATCAAGGTTTTTAACAAAAAAAGAAACAAAAGTACAATTGAAACTTGGCACCCAATTACGATGTTACAAGCAAGTTAGAAGATCATTGCTAAAGTTATCGTGAGTAGAATTTCCTGTCACTTACAAATGGGTAAGTAGGGATAAAAAAGGATTCATCAAGGGAAGATCCATCTTGGAAGCTATCATTGATGTCTATGAAGGTTTTTCCAAAGATTTTTCTCAAGATATAATCTTTCTTAAGATTGACTTCAACAAAGCCTATGATAGGCTTGAGTGGTACTTCATTCTCCAATCCCTAAAAGGACCTTGATCTCCGTAATAAATTCATTAGGATGGTCTCTACACTAGTGGAAAATGTGTTGGCTAAGATAAACATCAATGGCCAACTTTCTAAAGTGATTATATCAAAGTGTTCTATTAGGCAAGGATGCCCCTAGCCCCTCTTGTCTTTGCTATTGTTGCTAATGGTCTCAACTACCTTGTGAAACATCATGCCAGTTTAGGCCATATTCAAGGCCTCATTGATACCTTTTGCAGATGCCTAAACACATTTTGTGTGGCTTCTAGATCCAAAATAAACCACTTGAAAATCACTTCCAGGGCACTAGTGGGACATTCCCCATATTTTCTTGTTGAGTAAGGCTATCAGCTGATTCCTAGTCTCAAGTCTTTTGCCTATTAGGTATTCGGATGGGATTTGTCGTGTCCATGGACTAGTGTTGGAACTAGTTACTCTCAAAGATTGATAACAAGCTGACCTACTCGAACTGTATGTAGATCGACCCGGTCGGGCATGCCATGGTAATCAACACATTCCTGATCTCTTCAACTATTTACTTTCTCTCTTGTTGATCATCGAAGCACCAACAAATTGCCAAGTTGGAAAGAATCTATGGAAACATTTTGAGGATGGGTGACCCCAAGAGAAATAGAATCCCCAAAATGAAATGGGCTACTTGCACTAGCCAAAAAGCTAGTTGCAAAATGGTTAATTAAAGCATGGAGCAAGAGTGAAGCCTCCTAGGCCAAGCTTATTTTTAGAAAGAGGTGCACTCTTAAGCTTATGGGCCTCTCGGGTTGGAAGGACCTCCATCTGATCACCCTTTTGTTGTCCTTTGTATGGAAGAGTTGGAACAAGGTCAAAACATTTGTCAGGTTCACTGATGGTTGGATGTGGGTGGCCGGTATAAGACATTACAATTTAATTTGTTCCCTATCAAGGGAATCATGCGTGTTCCGTCTTGGAACCTCCAAAAAGATAGAAAGCTGTGGAACAAAGGTTTCCGTTTATGGAGACACCTCTGGAACCAAGATAATTTTCAATGGATTAGACTTGAGGACATCAAGTCTCATGTGAGACACTCAAAGATTCATGTCCTCATTGGGAAAGACCCTCCTCACCATGAGGGTCTTAGATGGCTCAATGGCAATAGCATTGACAAAATTTCTAGATTCAAGAGCATTTTGGATTTCCATGTCATGCTTAATAGTAAGTGGTGCTTTGATTGGTGGGGCTTGTGATAGGACTTTAGCTTCCAATCCATGTGGCATCCCCTCAAATAAATAAGTCCGTGCTTATGTGGAAAACTTTCCACTAGGGAATTTGGACCAATGTAAAGGCTAGCAAAATTTGTGGGGCCCCCATGATGAAAATAGTGTCTACATGGCAAGGAGGACTTGGGACAACTCTTGTTCTCGTGCCCCAAGTCAAAGTTAGTTTGGTGGACCCTTGAAAAAAGCATGTTGTTTTAAGGACAGATCAATTGGAAACATGCTTTAATAGGAGAAGGGATTGAATGTTCCTTATAATTCTGGAATGGTATTAAATCCTGACCCTTTTGAAGATCTAGAAAGACAAGTGGAAGATCTAGAAAGAGAGGTGTGCAGGAAATTTTGCAAGCCCTCCTAGAGAAAGGTCGATAGAAAAATCCATATTCCTTTTTGGAGAAAGAAATTCCAATTGTAAGAAATCCTTGCCTTCTAGACATCATAGAGTATTTTTACTTGAGAACAACAAGATCAAGAGCAAATGGGCCCCACATGAAGGGGAGGAGAGGATGATCAACCTACTTTGTAAAGCTCTCTAGCAATGTAACCCCAGCGATGTGGGATTGGGTACTTAGCCCCTTCTCTTGTATAGTTGTTTTATCTATTAATTAAGGTATAGGAGAGTAGGCTTTGCCAAACTTCCATTTATGAATAAAAATGATACAACCCACCAAACCGATAGATGTTATCTACGATATTTCCATGTAGGCTCAAATAAGAAACAAGAGGTTCCAAAAATCATACTGAGAGAGGTTTATAACGCTCCTAAGGGTCTGAAGATTAAAGAGGTGAATGGATAAAAGAAAGATGTTAACCATAGAACAAAGAGGTTTTGAACTCCTTATCACCCCAAATATTCTCAGAACTTTTTTTTGCGATTCTAAGACTGTCGTTCAAAAGTTTCTCCTTCAAAGAATCTTGGTTGTTGTCTCCTTCTTTGTAAATGTAGCCCCCTTGATTTATGTGCCCCTTTCTTGATTTTTGTGTAGCTTCAAACGTTGGAGGGTGTTTATGACTTCTTTTTTTAGTATCGGCATGCATATTGATGACATTTTTTTCTCCTATGTAACAGTTAGAAGTAAATGAGATTAAGTTTCTTTGTGGCTAGAACTAGATCTCACCCTCACATGCTAATACAAACAGACATCCTCAAACTCAATCTAATGTTCCTTAGACTTTAAATAACGACGAATCAAACTAGAGATATATGGTGAATCATACGAGAGAGATATGTTGAATGAAACTCTAAGCGCAATAAAGAATGTGGCTAACTTATACGGGGCTTGCTTCTTGAAGTATTATACTGAGGCTCAAGAAATCTTAAAGATAAACGCATTCAAGGGCCTAATCAAGTAGTCGCATTCATAGTAACGTCGTACCCCAAAATTTAACAGGTGATGAATCAGTAAGACTTCACCTAAAAGTAAAATGTTCATTGGTAGGATATAATAGGGTGAATGTTGAAGGATAGGAGTGTTCAACTTGTCACTTTTGGTCGTTGATTTAATTAATTAGTCTCCATCAATGTTTAAGGGAGTTGAAGCTTGAATTTCAAGAACGGATGGGACTCATAGTACAAAATACTCCTTGGGGGTTTTTCCTGTGTGGTTGTTTGCCATTCTTCTTCATGCCCATGGAGAAGGGGGGAGGATATAGAATATATTTTAATAAGTGTGAAAACTCTTTTAATCTTCAATGCTTTTGCGTTTTTTTCCCAAAAAATAAAAAAGGAGTGGATAACCTTTAGTAAATACTTCACACCGAAACTCCCTCGTTATAAGCCACAATCCTGAATATAATGAATTTAGAAGGGAAAATGATCCCAATTTAGTACAAAGTGGATTGTCACTTATTAGATCTTGGATATGAAGTTAAAACGGAAAAATGAGATAAGTTCTAAATCTTAAGATGGGAAAAAGAGTGAAAAAAATGACTATTGGGAAAGAAACTATATCAACCTTGCTAGCAGCTCACCAACTAACTCTTATAGAAGCCTACAACTAACCCTTATAGAAGCCTACATAGTCTTTCGGAAATTGAATAATTTATAGAGGTACAATTTTTTTTTAATATAAAGGAAGTTCGGCATTAGCCTATTCTCCCGGACTTGAATTAAATAAAGAAAAGTACAAGAGAAGGGGAGTAGTGCCCACGGGACTCCCCAAATCCCACAAAGCAGGGGAACTTAGATGTCATTACAAAGAAGGTTAATCACCCTCTCATCACCCTCATGTGGGGCCCACTATACTCAGTTTCAATTGAGGAGAAGGTTAGAACATCATCCTTGCTGCTTTCCCAATAAACATACCAATGGAATGACCTATGAACCATGAACAAATGGTTAACATAAACTCTATTTACTAATCCATTGGTGGACCTTAGTTTTATGTCTGGTACAGTATGTTGAGGAACCTTAGGAGCTTGCATTGCTTGAGAAAATGCTCATATCGAATATGCTATACCTAATCTTGTAAAAATAATTAAATAGTTTATTTCTTTTATATTTTCCTTAGGGAGTCCTCTTTGATTGAGTTAAAAGGGCGTATGATTACCCCACATGGTTTTGCCATTATTTGTACAAAATAAGAAAATGTGGACAATGTCTTAACGTGCTTCAAAGAAAGCTTATGGAAAAAATCCACTCGTATCGTTTTACCTGTAGCATTCGATAATGGAATTTTATGTTAGAAAGGATTTAATGCAATCATTACACTATATATGCTTGATAAAGAGCGTGAGTTCTCACGTCCTTATTCTTAGATTATGCATATCAAATTGAACTCTACATAAAAAGTTGCAAAAAACTCAGCAAAGAGCTGTTGAACACAGTACCTATAGGTGAATAATAGAGTGATTTATCAATTACTCAAAGATCAGCTCACCAAGATTCATAAAGAAAAGGCGACTTCACCATGACCCCCGAACCTTGCCCTCTGTACATTGATACTTGCCATTATTAATTAACTTCTTGTTTTCTCAAAAAAAAAAGAAAATCATAAAGAGGTGTCACCAAAACATTATCACAGATAACTAGGTCAGAACTTAGGAGATGTCGGATACAAATACATCTTTCGGCAACATTGGTAAATATTATAGAAGCGTCACCAAAACATTGTCACAAATAACTAGGTCAAAACTTAGGAGATGTCTGATACAAATACATCTTTCGGCAACATTGGTAAACATTAGTATTCATGCTTGTAAAAGACCAGAAAGATGTATCTTCATATGATGTAGACTTGTACAAAAGTAACTCCCTCAATCAGATTTCTTGTTTCCCTCTACTAACAACGCTCATCAGCTCCTCTTTCACAACGTGCTTCAATTGCCACATAAGATGGCCAGATATAGCCCCTCTGAATTAATCCTCAATAAGTGTTAGATATCACATAAAAATATCGAGGCATTAGACTTCGAGGAGTGATAATTATCAAATGCACCTTTTTTTAGTAGCCTTCTTTCTCTATTTTTATCGATGCTTTCTTCAAGAAAAGCCATCACTTGTCTTCAGGTTTCCATCACCAAAAATTTCACCAAAAAACTTTGCCTAGTTTCTTGGTTCACATCGCTAATTTTATCTATAGAGCTCTTAATTTGGAGTAAAATAATACTCTCATTTTTGCGCATCGCTTCATGGGCATCGAATCCCTAACCTCAGACATAAAATCTCCTCACTAAACCACTCTTCCCTTTAGTTCTTGACATGAAGAACTTTTGTTTCAACTGTAATAACAATTCTTATAGAATGGTAATGAACGAATGAGAGATTCAAATACTAATCGTCACATAAAGTAGCTTCCGATCAAGTTGTACATAGATTGTGCCATCTTCTTTTCTATCCACTTTAACTGATCTCACATGCTTTAGTTTGATTCGGTTGTAATCGTTCATTGAAAACTTTCTCAGAGCTTTTTGTATCGCTTTGTAATGGTTCTTCTTGTTTTACCATAATGGATGTTACATGCTTTTCAAATTAACAAATAATTTCATGATCATTAGATTGAGTCTCTTTACATTGCTTTGGCATCTAATGCTCGTTCAGTCTATTAAATGCTCTAGGACGAGGTCTTTTTTTTTTTCAGAATGTGTTTGCATCCCACCTCTTCCTAGTTTTGAGTATAATGGTTAATGATCACGATAAGTACATATTTTTCATTCAGTTTTAAGTATGAACCTATTTCTACATGCATTTTTATCTAGAATATAGTCTCCATACTTATGAACAATTTGATCACACAAAACCATTTAACATGTTGATTATGGACTATTTTAGGTATTCTATGTATAGCTCTAGGATTGAGTGTTATATGGTCATGTAAAGGGTTTTGTACAATAGGATGCGTAGAAATATTTTGAACTTGAATTTGTTGTTCATATTTACACTTACATGTTGCAATTTCTTTCATTTGATTGGATATACTATCAATAAAGTCTTTCAAGCTTGAAATTTCATATTTAAAATATTTTGCTAGATACCCAAACTCATTATCAATTCGAATATCTAATGATTTAATAGCTTCAGTAAATTCTATGGTTGATTGAGCTATCATTGAGATACATGAAGTTAATGAGTCTAAATTTGAGTAAATCGTTTTGTCCATATATGTTATTACTCGTGATTGCATATCATAAAGAAGGATTTTAATTAGATTGCATTTTTGTATGCATATATGCAAGCAAAGATAATACAAATATAGATACCCGAAATTAATTTTTCTCAACTTATTGGGTCCATGACGAGATTTACCAAAACCTCCAAGATATCTCCAAAATCCTAAGTCTTGTTGAGTCTCCATGGAATGTTTCATGTCGGGTTCAAGAGTCGTGAAGGCACTCACTTGAGTGGATGAATTTTATATGCCAGCATTCTAAAGGACTATGCACACAGGGTGCTTCAAGCAAGCGCAATTGATAGATAAAAGATCAAAAAGTTTCATTAGATCAATTGCAAAACCTTAACATATCAATTAAGAACTTTGGGCAAAACAGTTTGTTAGAATTCACAATGTTCAAAGATCTACTATTGTATTCATCTTTCAATGCAAAATGTGTAATAACTCAAATATAAATCTTTGGCAAGTGTTGAATACTAGAGCGAAAATGAATTTGACTAGATTCATCTTGGATTGTTTCTTAAGGAGCATTTGGAATCTTGGGAAGTGGGTTTTTTCCCAAAAGGAAGTGCAACTTGGGCCTACTTTCCCGGACTTTAATTAAAGAAAATGAATAAAAAAGATACAATGCTTTCTTCAAGAAAAATGATTTTTTTTCATCAAGTTTCCGTTGCCAAAAATATTACGAAAAAGCTTTGCCTTATTTGTCGGATTTCCTTAGAAGTTTTATCTATAGATCTTTTAATTTAGATTAAAATAATACTCTTATTTTCGCAAATCTGATCGTGGGGATCGAATCCCCAACTTGGACATAGAATCTCTTGACCTACCAACTTTTTCGTTCAGATCTTGACATAAATAATCTATTTCAAACTATAATTTCTTATACAATGATAATGAACTATTAAGAGATTGAGATTCTTCTCTTAATATGTGTAAGTTAAAATCTAAGTCCTGTTAACCAAGATAGCTCCTAATTTTTCATCAATGGTCTTCATATTCTTCATGTGAATGATTGAATTGAGATCTTTATCAATGATTTATTTTTTTAAATGAAGTTGATGCCTACTTTCTTCTTTTCTCTTCTTCTACTGTAGCATCAGATTTCTCACATGGCTTTCATTTATGAAATAATTAGCTAGATGTATAGATTTGTGAGTGGGATAAAATCTAATTATATAATAATGGTACATGTCCTGAAATAAAGTATTCAATTTTCTACCGCTAGAGTATCATTAATTCTTGGAAGTGCATGAGTACTTTGCTCAAAATTGCAGTGGTGATAAGAACCACAATCGCAAATCGACTCAACCAAGTTTTCAACAATTCTTTTCTCCAATACATTGTTGGTGCAATTCAAGCCTTCACACTTGGCTTGGAACCTTGGAAATTTAGTATTGAAACCTTGGAGGTTTAATCCACTTGAAGAAAGGACCATGTGAACTTATGCTTATAAGTTCTTACCTCTTTACCCATTGTAAAAGTCTATATGACTTGGCATCTCTTGTAATCACACCTACTTGATAGATTCGTGGAAAAATTGGAACTTGTGATTGAGAGAATATCTCCCTACTTTTAGACGAGTGATTGAAGGGAGCCAAGAATTCAAATTTGAATTCAAAATCTCACTCATTCATATATAAGTTGTACTTGAAAAGTCGCGGTGATCTCTTCACTTTTCCCGAGGCTAATACTCTTGATCATTGAGTGTGTGAGTGCTACACCATAGCCTACACATCTCTAACTCATTAGGCTACATCTATCAAGCCAATGAGATTGTACATTCATGTGAACTAATAGAAAGATTTACATTCACTATCTCTGGTTTTCTCTGAGTCATCATCTTCAAGTCTGTCAACTTCAACAAGGCATATCTCAGGATCTACTGAACCAAATCAAGTGATTCAAAGCACATTGGAACCAGCTCTAAGCATACTACATGCCTACAAAATTTCAAGGTCAAAGGATCAGCCATCTCGGAGAAATCTCGCTCGAAGTGACTTCTGTGTACTAAGCATATCTGAAGCTAAGGAGGGCTGGAGCAAAGCAGGTTTAGTAGCTTCAACTCAATCTCTTGAGTGCATCCTACCATTTCTCCCAACAGTGGTATCAGAGCAAATAAGGTAAACATGGGAGATGGTTTTCCTTCATTCATTGACAAATTGGACAGGAACAATTACCAAGCTTGGTCTCTAAGGATGAAGACCTATCTACAAGGAAGAAGCCTATTTGGATACATATCAGGAGATGAGGAATTGCCCTCATTCAAAGCTAGAGGACTACCCACCAAGGATGAACAAGAGAGGCTCAACCAATGGTGTGCAAAGGATGCTTTGGCAAGGTCTTATATTCTTAACTCTATATCTGATTTCCTTTTACCTCATGTAAGGAACTGTAAGACCTCCCAAGAGACTTGGGAAACTTTGTCAACATATTTCTCTTCCAACACAAGGGCCAGGAAGAATCAACTGTGGATCGAATTCACAACCCTTAGGAAACAGCCTAAGGAATCAGTCTCAGAGTATGTGACTAAGATTAAAGATGTGGCAGACCAATTAGCAAGCATTGGAGAGGAGATTGAAGAGGAGCAAATAGTCAGGCAAGTAACAAATGGACTCAAGGCAGATGATAAGTGGGAAAGCTTCACCACTGCAATGGACCTCTACATGGACATGCATACCCCAGATCTCACAACACTCATGGGCCAACTATTCACACATGAAGCAAAGTTTAGAAAGGCTGGAGATCAATCAAAAGGTAACAACCCCTCTGCTCTATATACTGATAAGAAGATTAAAGATAAAGGTAAAAGTAAGAAGGTTGATGAAGAAGGTTCTACCTCCCAAGCAAACTATGCAGGGAGAGGTAGATCCTCAAGAGGAAGAGGCAGAGGAGGTAAGTCAGGTAGGGGGAGATCCTACAACTCATCACCATGCAACATTTGTGGATTGTCCAATCATACCACAGATGAATGCTACAAGAACTACAAGAATCAGAGAGGAAGAGGCTACTCAAGAGGTGGATACTCTCAAGGGAGAGGCAGGTTCAACCAACATCAAGGCTACAATGGATACAACAATCAATACAACAACAATTACAACCACAACCACAATGGTAACTACCAAGGTGGATTCAGAAATAGAAGGGATTACAACAACTACACAGAGGAGCAAGATGACTCCCTATTGATCATGAATATGACCTCCAAGGCAGGTACAAATGATGATCATTTATTTTATATTGACTTAGGATGTTCTAACCATGTAGCTGGCAATGTGGCACTACTCTCTGGCTTGGAAGAACCCAAGGGCAAACATCAGGTACAGAGAGGTGATGATACTAAACACTCTGTTGTAAAAATTGGAAATGTGAAGACATGTGATGGTAACTAGAACCTATTGAGCAGGGTACTCTATGTACCAACCATCACCAAGAATCTAATGAGTGTTGGTCAGATTGTGGAGAAAGGTTTGCAGGTCAGATTCACTCAACATGGAGCATATGTGGAGGATCCAAGACATGGTTTCAAAAGAATTGCCAAGGGGGAGAAATCAAGTAGATTGTTTACTTTTGAGCTAGAAGATACAAAAAATATTGCTTTATACAACTACAAGGATCAAACACATTCAGAGTTAGAAATATGGCACAAGAGGTTAGGTCACATAGGTGAAAGAACCCTAAACCAAATGTGCAGGGATCAATGTGTGCTTGGGATACCTAATGTATCCAAGCAACACATGATTTATAAGTGTGGAGCATGTCAGTTTGGTAAGTCTCACAGGTTGCCCTACTCAAGGAAAGGTTTCATGCATGAAGACTACCTAGACTTGGTACACACAGATGTTTGGGGACCTAGCAAGGATCCCTCCATTTCAGGATCAAGGTATTATGTGTCCTTCATTGATGACTATAGCAGGTGGACTATCTTATACTTTATGAAGCATAAAGATGAAGTGTTTAATTGTTTCAAGAGGTATCTTGGACTTGTTGAAAATCAAACAGGAAGAAGCTTGAAAAGGCTAAGGTCAGATGGAGGAGGAGAGTACTTCTCCAATGAGTTTGAAGATTTCTTGCAGGAAAGAGGCATCAAGAGGGAGATATCCACAAGGTACTCACCTGAACAAAATGGGGTAGCTGAAAGAAGGAATAGACTCATTGTAGAAACAGCTAGGTCTATGCGTAAT
This sequence comes from Ceratopteris richardii, assembly GCA_020310875.1. NCBI lineage: Eukaryota > Viridiplantae > Streptophyta > Polypodiopsida > Polypodiales > Pteridaceae > Ceratopteris > Ceratopteris richardii. The sequence goes on from CM035435.1 coordinate 99,964,671, forward strand.
GAAAAGAAATTGCCAAATTATCTTTGGGCAGAAAGTGTATCTACTGCCACCTATCTCATCAACAGGTTGCCATCCAAATCACTTGATGGCATGACACCATATGAAGCTTGGCATGGTAAGAGACCTTCTCTGGATCATTGCAAAATCTTTGGTTGTGTAGCATATGTGCATATTCCCTCACAGGTAAGGGGAAAGTTAGACCCTAAAGCTGAAAAATGTATCTTCATTGGTTATGATTTGAACCAAAAGGGATACAGATTCTACAACCCAACAAACAAAGGCTTCAAGGTAAGCAGAGATGTCATCTTTGATGAGAATGACTCATTGTATGAGAATGAATGCAGGAAAGTTAGTCTACCCTATGATATGGAAGAAGATTTTCCAAAGCTCACCAAGGAGGAACCAATCCAGAAAGAAGACTCAAGCTCAGATGATGATGATACAATTAACCTTGAGGAATTCAAGGCCTGGAAGTCCAAAGGAAAGATGAAGATGAAGAGGCTTGAGGATATACCAGAATCCTCAACTCAAGCAATGAGGAGATCTCAGAGAGAAAGTAAGAAACCTATCAGATATGGGTATGATACTTCTCTTGTAACCAAGCATTCTGTATATCTTGCAAAGGATCTGTTGAATGAAGAACCAGGTACCTATGAAGAAGCAATCACCAAACCAGAATGGAAAGGAGCTATGGATGAAGAAATGGAAGCTCTCAAGGAGAGTGATACTTGGGACTTGGTACCCAAGAAAGACTATATGAAGGTGATAGGATCTAGATGGATCTAGAAGCTAAAGAGAAATTCTGATGGAACAATAAACAGGTACAAAGCTAGGTTGGTTGCCAAGGGTTTTGCACAAACCCAAGGCATTGATTATGAGGAGACATTTTCTCCTGTGGGTAAGATGCCAACTATCAGAATATTGGTGAGTGTAGCTACATCCAAGAATTGGAACATGTACCAATTAGATGTCAAGAATGCTTTCTTGAATGGATGGATATCTGAAGAAGTCTACATGTCACAACCACCTGGCTATGAAGATCCCAAGAAGGTAACTTATGTTTGTAAATTGAAGAAGGCTCTATATGGTTTGAAGCAGGCACCTAGAGCATGGAATTAGAGGTTGACAACATACCTCCAAGACCAAGGATTTGTGATGAGTAAAGCAGACACTTCTCTATTCATAAAGAGAAGTAGTACAGAGGTAATCTACTTGTATGTTTATGTTGATGACATCATCATTACAGGCAATGATGTCAATGGGATTAGACATATCAAAGGATAGATGATGAAGGAAATCAAGATCAATGATCTTGGATTATTGAAGTACTTCTTAGGTCTTGAGTTAGTCTACACCAACTCAGATATATATATCACTCAAAAGAATTATGTACAGGATATGGTAAAGAAGTTTGGCTTGCAGGATGCTAAAGTCTCAACTACTCCAATGGAGGTCAACCTAAAACTTAGTGCTCATGAAGGGGATGAAATACAAGACATTACAGGATATCAAAGCATGGTAGGTAGTTTGAATTATGCTACCTTGACAAGAATTGACATAGCATATGGAGTTAGTGTGCTAAGCCAATTCATGCACAAACCAAGGGTACCTCACCTAGAAGCAGCAAAGAAAATCTTGAAGTACCTCAAAGGAACTCAAAGCCATGGTTTGTACTTTCCTTATACATCAGATATTGACATTAAAGTATATTCAGATGCAGATTGGGCAGGATGCAAGGATGATAGAAGAAGCACATCAGGTTACATTTGTTTTGCAGGAGATAAACCCATTTCTTGGTCAGCCAAGAAGCAACCTACAGTGGCATTGTCATCCACTGAAGCAGAGTATAGAGGGCTTGCCAATGCACTCAAGAAGCTATGGTCAAAGCTTTTGTATACAGAGTTAGGTCTATACACTAGACCTCCAATTATCTTTGGAGATAATACTAGCTCTCTTCACCTTGCAGCTAATCCAATATATCATGCTAGAACCAAACACATAGAGGTTCATTACCACTATGTGAGGGAGAAGTTACTAAGCAAAGAGATTCAATTGACATATGTGTCTACTAATATGCAATGTGCAGATTTACTCACTAAAGCATTGGATGGAAACAAGTTATGCAGATTCAAATCCATGATTGGATTGCAGGATGTGATTGAAGACTAATGATGAAGACTTAAGCCAAAGTGCTTGGTTTGAGGGGGAGCTGTTGGTGCAATTCAAGCCTTCACACTTGGCTTGGAACCTTGGAAATTTAGTATTGAAACCTTGGAAGTTTAATCCACTTGAAGAAAGGACCATGTGAACTTATGCTTATAAGTTCTTACCTCTTTACCCATTGTAAAAGTCTATATGACTTGGCATCTCTTGTAATCACACCTACTTGATAGATTCATGGAAAAATTGGAACTTGTGATTGAGAGAATATCTCCCTACTTTTAGACGAGTGATTGAAGGGAGCCAAGAATTCAAATTTGAATTCAAACTCTCACTCATTCATATATAAGTTGTACTTGAAAAGTCGCGGTGATCTCTTCACTTTTCCCGAGGCTAATACTCTTGATCATTGAGTGTGTGAGTGCTACACCATAGCCTACACATCTCTAACTCATTAGGCTACATCTATCAAGCCAATGAGATTGTACATTCATGTGAACTAATAGAAAGATTTACATTCACTATCTCTGGTTTTCTCTGAGTCATCATCTTCAAGTCTGTCAACTTCAACAAGGCATATCTCAGGATCTACTGAACCAAATCAAGTGATTCAATGCACATTGGAACCAGCTCTAAGCATACTACATGCCTACAAAATTTCAAGGTCAAAGGATCAGCCATCTCGAAGAAATCTCGCTGGAAGTGACTTCTGTGTACTAAGCATATCTGAAGCTAAGGAGGGCTGGAGCAAAGCAGGTTTAGTAGCTTCAACTCAATCTCTTGAGTGCATCCTACCATTTCTCCCAACATACATCAGATCTAAAGACCATAGCAACGACCTTTGACCCATCAACACAAAACTAATTTTATATCCAATAAATCTATACTAAAAATCATCCCTTTAAATAGTATCTAACCTGTTAGCTAGGAACCCAGACTGTTCATGGTACATCACAAATACTATAGAGACATTCATTTAAAATCCAATCATTAACTATTTCACTTTTATGAGGTCGATTATCATCCATTGAATTCACTTCTTTATAAAAGGTCGGCTCAAAACTTTCATCTTAGCAGTAGTACTCTCTCTCTCTCTCTGTCTCTCGCAAAAAATAGCACACCCCAAATCCTTCTCTGATCAGCGACGTCAATTTTCCAGCTTTCTTGCTCTTTGGTAGATTGGCTATACTAGATTAATTTATAAGATTAAAAAGCTATGGTTTCTGTATGCATGGAGTTCTCCCTACGACAAAAGATATGCAACTGTACGTCAAGGAGAAGAAGACTCCAACAAAATTAAAAAAGAAACACACATCTTCATACTCGATAAGTAAAAGGATCTCTCTCTCTCCCTCTCTCTCTCTCTCTCTCCGCTTCTCTACATATATGCAGCCACACATAGGCAAACATAATCGCACTCATGCAGATAGATGAATAGACATGGAGACACAATAGATTAAATGTGAATTCATCTATGTATAATATACAAGAATCTATCTATAACATGTACATCTATGTTCATTCAAGCGTTTCCATGTCCTTTCCACCTTTGAAATTCCTTCTCTCTCTCTCTCTATCTCTCTCTCTCTCCCTCTCTCTCCTCCGCAAACCATCATACAGGGGCCTCCTCTCTCTCTCTCTCTCAGAAAAACAAACCCTTTTCCTATGAGAGAATGAGACAGGAGAATAGAGAGATAATAGACTCGCTTTTTCTCCCAGTTTCTCTTTTTTTCTCTCTCTCTCTCTCTGTTGCCATGAAAGCCACAAATGGAGAATTTGAGAGTTGATGATCATTGAGATCGAGAAACAAACCAAAGTATTCATGAAGCACAAGTAGAGAAAAGAAAGAAGAAAAGTACTTGAAGAGCTTCATAGGATAAAACTAATGGAGGCTACACATCTATTCATAGCTTTTCCTAAGTTTTTGTTTCTATATCCTAAGGTCCTTCTAGTTTTTCCATTCTATTTCTATAGGGTCTTCTTTTTCCTTCTTTTAAAATCTTGGAAAATCTAGTTTCTTCTTTCTATATTGGTTTTCTCTTTTTATTTTTATTTTCCTCTTTTGATTTTTCTATTTTTAGTTTTCATTAGTTTACTTCTTTTTTTTTTCTTTTTAATTTGATTAAGGTTCTATTCCTTTTCACACTTATGTACAAAGAGTTCAATTAAATTAATGGTTTAGAGATAGAGAAATCGAGTCTCTAAGATTACTAATTAAGATTTTTATTTGGGACAACCCAATATCTTGTCAGGCTAGGATTAGCAGCTCAAGAAAAATGAATAAATATATACATTAAGGGTTTACAACATCTCAAGGGTATATTGAGGCTTCTACCGGGGAAAATGCATGGGCATCATATTCCCCCAACATCGATGTAAGCATCGGTACAAAACCATTGGTATATGCACTGGTATGAGGGCCAATATGGGCGGTATGAGCATTAGTATGAGTGTCGATATTGGCATCGGTATAATCATCAGTACCAGTGCAGGTAATCCCCTGGACAGAAACGCTAATATTGATGCTGATATGTGGCTAGGTATACCAATACGCCTATTGGCTCCTATACGAGCGACCTTATCTACAAAAGATTTTTTGGGCAGAGTCTATTGTCTCTTACTGTAGCAACATTACCATGCTATTATGTAGCAAAAGACAATACACTCTACCCACAAAAATCGAGTACATGTGACATGTACTATAATGGCAAACAAAACATGATTTGATGAAGCAAAATACTCTAAGGCATAAAAGAGATGAACAGAATGAACAATGAACCATGTACAAAAGAGATATATATTCCATAAATGAAGCATGTACAAAAGAGTGGCAAACCACTCCCATATATGAGCCAAATACAAAATGTGTGAAAGCAATGCCATATAGGGATGAAATACAAAGTTCTGGTTCACCATTGGCATATATGAGCCAAATACAAAATTATGGCCCACTACTACCCTACACATGCCCAGAGGGATCAAGACAACTATATCTATAGTCCTGCAACAAAGAACATTCATGAAATGAGACAAATTGACATGATGCTTACAAACAATAACTAGAAACACCAAACCATGTTTATAAGTTCACCTCATCGTAGATGCTTCCATAAAAGGATTGTAGCATATCCTTCCAAGTCCTCCGAGAGTGCAACCAATCGATGATGGTAATTGTAAGCCTCCTTGATTTGTGTCATAGGATGAGCCGCTACCAAGTCCTGGAACAAATATGCAAAATGTTAGATGAACATACATGACATGCTTAACACAAACAAATTCAATAATCAAAATGATATTTTGAAACTCTACATGGATAGTGTCATATCCGCCACTACCCAAATGTGACCGTCTGAGCATATGTAAACTTGGAGCTGCCACATCTCGCTGTTGGCCATATTGGCCTGGAGTCTATTGCTCCTTATCATCGATCATATCCCAGTCCTCAACATCTAACCATATAGGCTTCGATAAGCCTACTCTGAAAGAATCACGAGCCCCGAATCATCAGTGAGACATAACCTCATGTGCTTTGTGTTGAATCAACTCTGAGCGGACAATAGGATGCCCATGTGTTGGTGGGAACTACTGATCAATCATCTCTATGATATAATTTTTATGATCTTCATCTTGTTCACTCTATTTCAACATGATAGAGTGTCCAAAGTGTATGGACCAAAGCTATCATATATGATGATGCATGGCCTTTCTAGCCGCATCCATCTCTGAAGCTCCATCACGTATACTATACACTCTGGAGTCGTCGTGATCATGAGCACCCAAAGGTGTACATGGTGTACCACATGTCGTAGCACGTGGTGTACCTACAACTGAGGTACTTGCTCTAGGAGTAGAAGTGGGAGACACAATGTCCGTCACACTGCCTCCACAAGATCCACCTCCTCTAGAGCTACCTGTAGATCCACTCCTTGAACCTTCTCCTCTAGATCGTGACCTTGATCGACGAGATGGGCCAGCATCTCTATCATGCTGAGGTGTCAAATGCATACATCGACTACTAGAGTCACTACGAGATGGTTGAAAAGTTGTTCAGGGTTTTTGAGGGTCTCAACTAAGTTTCCAAGTGTGAAATTGCAAGGTTTCAGGGTTCTTGAGCTAGGGATTGAAGGATTATTTTAAATGATATGAATGGCCTTAAGCTAGCAATGGTTTTGGGTACTAAAGGGTAAAATTCCCTAGGGATTGTCACTTGAATGGGGATGTATATACATGGGTTTCTGATTTTTCTCTTGATCAAACACGTGTATTTTGATTAAGGAACAATGAGGGCTTGCGATTTAAATGGTTCAATGGACATCATACAAGTAGACATAGAAGATTAATGTAAAAATGAAATATTTTCTCATGACATGTTCAATAAGATAGTTGATTAATACAATTCTTCTTTTGTTCCTGGAAATAGTTCATAAGATCATGGCTAGTATAAAAGATGAAATTTTGAAAAAAAAAACATATATAGCACACAATCTGAGAGGGATTTCATCTCCACATCCATCCCCACTAAACCTGCACATCATCTCAAAGATCCAACTTGCAAGTTCCAATAGAAATGTATCAAGATTCTTTTGAAACTCTTTTAAGTTGTTATGTTTCTCTTTTTAATATTGAAACATGATCTCTTTATGCGAATGCAAGTTCTAAGCAAAATAAAGAGGATTTTAAAGTAATCAAGTCTGGGTCAAAAAACCTATAAGATTAGTACACTACCTTCAACAATAAGTCAAACTCAACTTATAGAAATTAGTTAGACTTTCTAGTAACAATGTTTCCTATTGACGAGTTTCAATGTCAATCATCATTTTATACAAATGTTCTCATGTTTGGTTCCTAGAAACCTATAACAAAATACAAGTAGCTCAAGTATTTCATTGCTCCACCTCATATATCCTACATATAGATCTTAGAAGCATATTTGAGACCATATCTACATACGTCATATGCATCAAAATCAATACATAGAGTAAAATGGAAAATAGAAAAATCGAATAAAGCACATTCACCTAATGAAATGTTCTTTGGCATCATCAATGTCACTATCATCTTGGAGTACTTCTTCATCAACCTCATAGCATTCATCATTTCTCTTCTTGAATATTTTAAATCTTCGCTACAATCAAAGTTCTTAAAGAAAACTCGTCAAACTGGCAAATCTCATATGTTCCATTATTCAACAGAGATATCACTAGATACAACCCCAACCATCTCTTTGTCAATTTCTTCCTAGCATCATACTGAGTATCAAATGCACTATCGTACAACATACCCAATCATCTATCTCAATCTTATGTGGTCTAAGTCGATGAATTTTGTCAGAGTAAATTTTATTTCTCAACATTGACTCCTTTATCTTTTATACCACTTATATTAATTTCTCATTTGCTTGCTCTAATTGTTTAATAGCTAGTGATAAAAGCTCTTCTTTTGTCATTCCATCATTCCACGGGAGTGCCATCTAAGTCAATATCTAAGTTTGGATAGGGAAAATTGGCCTTTGAAAGTACATAAATTCAACAAGGATAAAACATGTGGAAAATGAGTGTATGCCATCCTATCTACCCATAATGTGAATGGAAGATATCTAGGACATTGCTTCATGTCATAATTGCAAGCCTTAGAGATCATCTTCATGATAGAAGGGTGACCTTTCTCAATCTTTCCATTAGCCTCTGGGTTATAGGTAGTAGTGAGAGAAAAACAAATTCCATGATGAACAAAGAACTGTTTTGCCTCTCTCGCATCTTATTGTCTCTAATTTGCAAACACTTTAACAATGTATTTGAATCTAGAAATCACTTCTTTGAAATGGAATGTGCATACATGACAAAGTAGTCATCGTGCAAAGAGCTCGACCTCCCACATGGTTGGTAAAGTACTCTTTCAAAAGTACAATATATCTCATTTTATGTATTTCCTTAAACATTGTTACAAGGTCAATCACCCACTTGTAATGAAGACAAGGAGGGTAATTCAGATGTAACATGTCTCTATACCTAGCTCAATAATATGCCTAACATGTGGCACAAGTGCTCACAAAGTCTCATATGCCCACATATATCCATGGCCAACAATAGAATTCCCTTATCTTTCCATATGTCACATAAAATCCTTCATGACATGCCCATAAGGTTTCATGCATCTCGCTCATGACCTTGCTCTGAAGACTCCTACTACTCATTACATGTTGTGGAATCTTCACCTTGCCTATTGTGTGTCTCCAAATAAGTCCATGCTTCAAGAAGAAGTTGTAGGAATTTTTTTGGATGGATCTATACTTATTTGTAAACCAATGTAAGGAAGGTTTTGGTGAACTCAAATAGTTCAATATGCCTTTCCATTCTCCATCTTACTCATTCTTGTAGAATTGCTCATAGAAATACACGAGTGGATCATATATCATCATAGTTTTCCTCTTTCTACCTCATCATCATCATGAGAATCATCATCAAATTTTTGTCTTGAAAGCATATCAGAAACAAAATTTAGCTTTCTAGCTATGTGATCAAAAGTGAAATTATAAACTTCACATATAAGATCCACCTAAGCATCGCAATATCTGGAGAAGAACAATCTCTATCGTACCTATCAGTGGGAGACATTTAGTCTCTACAACAACATTCACTTATATGAAATATTATTTTTAAATTTTTAAAGAAATCATTAATCCCCATAAATCTTTATTTATCTATGGATACTTTCTTTGAGTGTCATGTAATATCTTTGCACTAAAGAAAAACATGTATCTCACAATTGGAGCTTTTATTAGCAGCTGCTTCAATTTATGCATTGCTCTTGATTGTTTTTTGTCTAAATAAACTTCTTTTTGTTTCTTAATAGATCATATAAAGGGTTCACAACATGAGGGAAGTGAGGAATCCATATCAAATAGAAGAAAAGGCACTTAAGAACCTCGTCATCTCATTGACATTATCACACACCTCAAAAAGTCTACCAATGGTCTCATCATTCTGGGGGTATGGCTTGCAGCATAATGTCCACACAGATGTCCTACCATGAGAACCTTGTTGAATCCAAAAACAAATTTCTCTAAAGAAAACATTAGCCCTACCTTTTCGAATCTCTTAGAAAATTTCTCTCAATCAAAGATATGGTTGCTAACCAATTTCCTAAGATTAGAACCATCTAAAGTCTCATCTTTCACTCTTCACTCACAACCCTTTCTTGGAATATCATTAACTCAAGATGGATTCCAATATTGGCATGGATATTTTTTCCTTTAACAATCTCATCAACTCGGGTAAGTGAGCCTTTTGGACTTCAATAGGTCAAATATTCCATAGTTAATGTGGCACTATGAAGATGATCATGGACAAAACTTGTTTTGGTTCTACACAATCTATCTCATGTGGTAAAGCACATATGCTTTCTTGTACCTTTTGAAAACTTCTATGAACTTCTCTTTCTCTTTTTCTCTAAGAAATCATCTCTCCCTAAACTTTTTTTGTTTAAGAGTCTTGTGAATAAAGTGATGTCCTATAAGCTCTCGTCTTCTCAGCATAGGTTCATTAGTAACTCTAAGATACTATTCATGACTGTTATTTGGCAATGGTTGGGCTAGCAGTTTTATTTTCTTTTCAATACTCTTGTACTTTGTATTTACATTCACTTCATGTTCTTGCAAAACCTCAATAATCAATTAATATTCTTTAATAGAATTGTGCATGATGATTTCATATTTTTTATTTCTTTAAAGTTCTTGCTCAAGTTCTTCCAAAATAGTCGAACTACTTTCCAACTCAATTATATTTTCATTCTTTTCATGTGATAACATGAATGCTAAGTTTTTCTAGTGTTTTTTATATAGTTAGAAAGTTTATTTGAAATGTTTTCTTTTTCTAAACAAAGTAACTTAAACATAGAAGAACGTATAGAAAAACTTAAAAAGTTTTTTATAGATTGTTCCGAGACATCGAACCACTTCCCATTGTTCGTTCACTCAATAGTGGATCCTAGCAGACATTTTGCTCAGAATAAGCCCCATATTATCTCAATGATGCACAATCATCACACTCACAATCGTGACATTTAATGGGGTGTTTCCTTAGACTCTTCTTATTAATTGCATGATTCGTGTAAACAATCATGACTTGTTAGAAGTTCAACCTGATCGCCATTCCATTTTAGCTATGAATAGTTGCCCAAGAATAGCCTTGTATGAATAGTTGTCCTGGATAAAGAAGTGGAATTCCTTAGAAACTCCACCAATTGCCATAGGTACAAAAGCACATGCTCGAAGCAAAGCTTTGGATCCATTATCTATTGTTCTTACCCTCAAGCCATGCTCCTTATCTATGGGCCATCTAAACTTATCAAACTATTTTTTGGATATCACATTTATCTTTCACCCTAAGTCAATCAAGCCCAAAGCCAAATATGAATCTCCATCATTTCCTAACTTTTTTCTTTCACCCTAAGTCAATCAAGCCCAAAGCCAAATATGAATCTCCATCATTTCCAAATATGAATCTCCATCACTACCAGGTTTTCTTGTTTCATCATGAGGTCTGATTGGTCCTAGAGAGTTTCTATTTTCTTGACATATTGCAATCCAATTAACTTCCTCATCAGAAGAATCACATAATGCAACTACTTCATTCATGACATGAGTGCCTACAAATGCCTCTCCCATCTCTATGTCCTCTGGTCATGGGAATCTCTTTCTCTTTATCAATCTAATGAAACTATCCTTGAACTTACACTTCCCAATGAAGAAGACCTTTTCCAAGGACATAATCACTCAATTTTTTACTAAACTCGCATTTATATGTTCTTTTCATTCGTTCTTCTTCTCTAGCTTTGAGATTAGCACAACTTTAGTAGCTTTCTTCTTCTTTTTCTTTTCACTTTCTTGAATATTGTGAGTGTTTTTACTAGTCTTTGGATTTTTTTCATTAACTTGAATTGGTTCTCGAATCTTAATTGGATTGGATGGCATCTTTCCCTCTCTTATTTCCTTTCTTCTTGTCTCTTCTTAAGAAGCTATACCCTCCTCAAAGTCGACTTTATTCTCCTTCTCTTTAGCCTTCTCCTCTTCATTCTTACATTGTCTTCTAGTTACCCTTATTTCAATCTCACCCTCCTCTTGCATTTCATCTCCTATTCTCTTATCATCAACATTAGCTATGCATGAATAGACAGAGAACTGATCCACATGACACTTCTAGGTAGTCTTCTCCATGATCGCCTCTCTTGATTGTTCTGCATTTGTGGCCTACTTTCTTCTTCATTTCCCTCTTCTAGTAGCTCTAACTAGGTTGCCAATGTGTTAGCATTCATACTTCATAGGTTCTTATATAGCTTCCTCATTCCTCCCTTACCCTATTTTGTGGAAACCAAGTCTTGAACTCACAAATCTCTTTACTTATATCTGTCACTAATTGATGTTAATTGTCCTGTTTCAACTCTTTGCATGCATAGGAAAAATGTTCATGTGCATCACACCCCACACATCTCTTTGCTCCTCCAAATCCCCTAGTTTCTCATCTATCAAATGACCCAGTATTGCTTTCATACATGGGTTGAAATAGTGGTCTGGGGTTCTACTGAGCAATAGGCTGCACTAGAAGTGCATCCTGAGGCATCACGTATCCCTCTATGTTCCATATTCGCATGATATTTCTCTTTGATGGATCTATATAGCTAGTGCTAGCTTGAGCATGAATGGGATCATGAAAACCCATGGAATACACCTTATTGTCTAAAGGGGCAATCTCTTGGGACATAGATGCTTGCATCGTCATGTCCTTCTCTATTCAATGTTGAGGATTTTTATTTGCAACTCTATTGATGTGTTAGATGTGGATGCAAGATTAGTCGTAGATGATGCTATAGACAAATTCAAAGTCACTCGAACATGTGTATCTCTCAATTGTAATGGTGCACACTATATAGGTCTATCATAAAGCACACCCTCTTGTAGCTTCATCTCAGCAACTACCTCTACTTCTCTTCTTATTATACCCCAATCATTAGTTAGCCCAAATCTCTTTCCAGCATCCTCAATCGTGTTCTCAACTTTAGTCCTTTCGTCGAGACTTAGAATCTTTAGAAATGAGATCACCATGTTAGTATTTAGGGAATATAGGTCAACTTGAGGAAGCTGAGCATACCTCTTAAGAATCTTTCAATAGATGTGTCAAAGATGCAGTGGGTTTTAGGGAATGAACCCACCACATGAACCTCTCTCTACTGTGCTATCTTAAATCTTTTAGATAGAACAATTTATGTAACTCTTTTCTAAAGGCAAGCGACCTCTTCTCTATGTGAACTGAGATGGATGCTAGAATAACCTCGAAACTACCTAAGTGAAGAAATGAGTCCACATCTCTTTGAATAATCGATGGATCTGAGCTTAGTCGTAAAATACGTCCAAGTACTTAGTTAAATTTAACCTAGTAAACTTCCCCTTGTATCTTAAGATAGCTTGGACCATTTGAGCCCCTTTCTCTTATATCATTAACTCTTTGAATACTTCCTCCATCTCTTTCTTCTGGTTTGACCTACTAGGTAGGACACTACAACATATCACGAGTATACCAGGCCTTCTACCGGGGCAAATGCATAGGTGTCATTTTTTCCCGATGTCGGTGTAATCTTCCACATGCATTGGTACCAAATTGCTAGTATATGCATCGATATAAGCATCGATAATCCCCTGGTCATAAGAGCCAGTATGTGCATCAGTATGTGGCTGGGCATACAGACATGCATACCAATGACTATACCAAGAATCATGTTTGCAAAATTGTTTTTGGGTAGAGTGTGTTGTCTCTTACTGTAGCAACATTGCATGCTGTTGTGTAGCAAAGACAATACACTCCCCCCCCCCCCCCAAAAAAAAAGGGAGTACATGTGACATGTAGTCTCGTGGCAACCAAAACATGATTTGATAAAGCAAAACACTATCGTACATAAAAGAGATGAACAGAATGAACCATTAACCATGTACAATAGAGATATATATTCCATAAATGAAGATGAACATAAATGACGTTCTGAACACACACAAATTCAATAATCAAAATGATTCTCAAAAACGCGTGATCCATAGTGTCATATCTGCCGCTACCCAAATGTGATGGTCTAATCATATCTAGATGTGTGGCCGCCTCATGTCACAATTGGCAATATCGATTAGGAATGTGTTGCTGCTCATCGCGAATCATATCCCACTCCTCAACCTATATCCATGAGAGGTTACCGCTGCAATGTTGTTTGGATCCACTTGCTCACTAGGAGGACCATGCGAAGGGTAGAGTAGGCTTTAACATATTCTTGAACATGTGCAATACAAATCCATCGTTTTCAAAGTGCAAGGAGATGCCATTCTCTCCTCCGGATCCAAAGATGTCATCTAATTCCATGTGGACATGTTAAAACATTTAATTCTAAGAATTTATTTTTTCTTATTAAACCTAAAAATCGTAATCCTAAAGACCTAGACCTCAAACATGTGTATGTGTGTATGCATGTGTATATCTATGATTATATATGTTAGTATTAAACCTAAAAATTTACTTTTAGATATTTAATTATATATATTTAATTTAATAAAAATACTCTAAAACCCTATTTTTATATATTTACTTATATATATTTAAAACACTAGCTCTTTTCTTTTCTTACTAATATATATATATATATATATATATATATATATATATATATATATATATATACGATCAAATGTTAATATTAAACCTAAAACTCTCTTCTTTTATATATTTAATTATATATACTTAATTTGATAAAAAATCCCTAAAATGTGATTTTTATATATCTAATTATATATATTTAATTTATATATTCAAAACACTCGATCTTTTCAAATTTATTTATCTATACTAAAATGCTAGTTTCTATATATATTTCTTTATATATTCTATTTTTTCTTACTTTGTTTTTTAATTTATTTTTCTTTTATATATTTAGTTTAATAAAAAAGCCTCGAAAACCTATTTTTATATATTTTATTATATATATATGTAAGAAACTTAAAAATCCAAAGAGTTAATTTTTATATATTTATTTTTATTGTATGTATGAAAAAACCGTAAAAGCCTAAACGTAAACACCTAGAACTAATATATACATATGCATATATGTGTATGTATGTGTATGTACATATGTATGTGTATATGTATTATGTGTGTATATGCGTATATGTGTGTCTGCATGAGCTAAAAGCCTAAAAACCCTAATCCTATTTTTTAATTATATTTGATTATATATAGTATCTTTTATCGTAATTTTATAAATATATGATTATATATGTTAATATTAAACCTAAAACTCTATTATTTATATTTTTAGTTATATAACTTTGATATATATATTTTTTATATATTTAATTACGTATACTTATTTTAACGCTTTTCATATTTATTTATCCATACTAAAGTCAAATTTTTTGAGAATATTTTATATATATATTTAATTTAATTAACTAACCCTAAATCCCTTTTTTTTAATATTTAATGATATATACACACACACACACACACACACACACACACACACATATATATATATATATATATATATATATATATATATATATATATATATATATATATATATATATATATATATATATATATATATATATACATATACACAAATAATATACACATATACACAATATATACACATATACACAAATAATATACACATACACATGTATATACACATGCATACACACATATACATGTTTAAGGTCTAGGTCTTTAGGATTAGGCTTTTAGGTCTTACACACGCTCACAAACACAGACACAGACACACACACACACACACACACACACACACACATATATATATATATATATATATATATATATATATATATATATATATATATATATATATATATATATATATATATATATATATATATATATATATATATATATATATATATATATATATATATATATATATATATATATATGCATGTGTATATACATGTGTATGTGTATATTATTTGTGTATATGTGTATATATTGTGTATATATAAGTATGCATGTGTAAAAAACCTAAAACCCTAATCGTAATGACCTAGACCTAACACATTTATATGTATGTATGCCTTTGTATATATATGTGTATTGTATATGTATTATGTGTGTATATGTGTATATGTATGTATGCATGTGTAAAAAGCCTAAAAACCCCGATCCTAAAGGCCTAAACCTAAAACATGGATCTCTGTGTATGTATCTCTATATAAATATGTATGTGTATGTGTATTATGTGTGCATATGTATGAATGCGTATGTAAAAATCTTAAAATCCTAATCCTATGTGTATATGTGTATATATGCATATGCATGTGTAAGAACTCTACAACCCTAATCCTAATGACCTAGACCTAAAACATGTATACGTGTGTATGCATCTGTATATATATTATATGTGTATATGTGTATATGTATGTATGTATGTGTAAAAAGCCTAAAATCATTATCCTATGTGTATATGTATATATGTATGTATGGATGTGTAAAAAACCTATTTTTTACTAATTTTATAAATATATGATTATATGTGTTAATATTAAACCTAAAACTCTATTTTTTATATACTTAATTATTTATAATTAGTTTAATAAGAAACCCTAAAATCCTATTATTATATATTTAATTATATATATTTAATTTATATATTTAAAACACTAGCTTTTTTACATATTTATTTATCTATACTAAAATCCTATTTATTTATATATTTTATTTTTTTCTTGGTTTCTTTCTTAATTTTTTCCTTATATATATTTAATTTAATTAAAAACCCCTAATACCCTATTTTTTATATATTTGATTATATATACGTAAAGAACCTAAAACACCTTAAGGCTTATTTTTAATGTATTTAACTGTATATATTTGTTTTTATTGTATGTTTGTTAAACCTTGAAAGCCTAATCCTAAAGACCTAGACCTAAGACATGTATATGTGTGTATGCATGGATGTGAGTGTGTATGTACAGGTGTGAGTGTGTATGTATTTATGTGAGTGTGTGTATATGTATGTGAGTGTGTGTGATAGGTGTTAGTGTGTATTTGAGTGTGTGTGTGTGTATATATGTATGTGAGTGTGTGTTTATATATGTGTGTGCGTGTATTATGTGAGTATATGTGTATAAGTATGTATATGTGTGTGTACATGTATGTATACATATGTGTGTATGCAAATGTGTGCATATGTATGTATGCATATGCATGTGTGTACGCATATGTGTGTTTGTATATAATATGTATGTGAGTGTGTGTGTGTGTGTTTGTATAGGCGTGAGTGTGTATGTATATATGTGAGGGTGTGTGTGCATATATGTATGTGAGTGTGTATGTTAATGTGTGTATGCATGCATGAATATGCATTTGTCTATGTAATATGTATGTGAGTATGTAATATGTATGTGTGTATGTAATATATGCATGTCTGTATATAATATTGTATGTATATGTATATGTGTATGTATGTGTGTGAATGTATATATGCATATGTTTGTGTATGTATATGTGTATATATGTGTGTGTATGTATGTCTGTGAATGTATGTATGCATATGTTTGTGTATTTATATGTCTATGTATATGTCTATGTATATGTGTATGTATATGTGTGTATGTATGTGTGTGAATGTATGTATGCATATGTATGTGTATGCATGTGTATATGTGTGTGGGTACATATGCATGTGTGTATATGTGTGTGTATGTATGTAAGCGTATACATGAGTATGTGTGTGTGTATATATCTCTACCTCTCTCTCTCTTTCTCTCTCTCTATCTCTCGCTTTCTCTCTGTCTTTCATCTCTCTATTTTTCTCTCTCTTTCTCTCTCTCTCTCTGCCTCATTTCTCTCTCTTTATCTCTCTCTCTCTCTTTATTTCTCTCTAGATCTCTCTATTTCTCTTTCTCTCTCTTTCATCTCTCTCTCTCTCACTCTCTCTCTCTCTCTCTCCTTCTCTCTCTCTGATTCTCTCTCTCTCGCTCTTGCTCTCTCTCTCTCTCTCTCTCCCTCTCTCAATAGAGAACAAAACATTCACTTACATCGATGTAATCTTTAGGATCACGATCGTCAAATCATAATGAACATTGTCTCTCATCAAATTCCAGAGAATTGATGCCAAAAAGCTCATGCGAAACCAAAAAGAAGGGAAATTAGAGAATAGAAAATATAAAGAGAGAGAAAGGGTGAAAGAGTACAGCCTTCACTTACCAAGATGTGAGATCTAGAGAGAGTGTGTGTGTATGTAGAGAGAGAGAGAGAGATTTGTGTGTGTGCACAAGACAATGCACATTACAATTTAGATCCTGCACACAAGCTCGATAGAAGCTTTATTCAATCCAAAACACATGCAAAATGTGGAGTTTTTGCTGTGGGTCCTGTTATGTTTTAAAGATGGTGCCCGTATAGGCGTCAGTATAAGCATCGATATGAGCTTTGGTAAATTCCTTGAGATTATTGATGCTTGTACCAATGCTTATAACAATGCCTATACTAGCACCTTATTGAGGTCGAGGTGTGACCATCAGTCTGGATAGCGTCAGTATGCCCCTCATATGTTGTAGTGGGACAATGTGTGGGGTAATTTTCTCGTGTATTTCTCTTTACTTGAAATAGAGCACGAAGAAGATACTAGATGAGTCTCGAGCAAGAAGTTGAAGGTAGATCTTAAAGCTCTATTTTTAGATCCCAATTCAACTACCTAAGTAGACTCTACTTCTAGGATCAGAGTGTGTGAGAATCACCAATTTACCTAGTTCCTTTTCAAGCTTTAATCAACTCTAGCTATTAAGCTTTGATCTCTTAAACTTTATTTTCACTTGAACTTAACTTGATTAATCTCTTTTGGCTGCTTGAATTGACCTCTTTCTTGAACTTGATCCCTATTATTTTTTTTTGTGAATTTTAAGTTTAATTTCTTTCTAGTTTTCAATATCAAAGCTTAATGTTTTTTTATTTTTCTTGTTATTATGATTTTCAATGATATTCTGAATGTTTTTGTTGTTTTTATCTAAGCTATGATAGTAGTAGTTTGTTAATCTAAGTAAGGATTGAAAAGAAAGTGCTCAAAATGAATGGTGTAGGTTAAATGGAGAATATGAGTGATCAATATCAAGCAAAAAAATAGTATTTCTTTTTATGTGCATGTAGCAGTTTAGATATACACAAAACTTGAAAAAAAAATGTCAAACAATTATATGAAGGTGAGGTTATGAGTTCCTATAGTGAAAAATATTTTTACATTTTCTTTTTCAAGAAACCTAAATAAAGTTGATTCCAAATGTGCCTAAAAAGTGCTTTCTCTATCAACTGGAGGTGTGGGTGCAAGTCGAGGAAATCATTGGTCTTAATGATTGGCCTTAATGATTGGAGGTGTGGGTGCAAGTCAAAATCATTGGAGTCATTAAGGCCCTTCCCAATGGGAAAAGCCTCGAGCCAGATTGGCTCACTAATGAGTTTTTTAAGTCCTTCAAGTTGGTGATGACCACCCCTCCTCGTGTGGTCTGGCAAGAGGCGCTCGAGTTTGGAGTGCTTCCAACTTGTCTCAACAATGGCATAATCAAATTAATCCAGAAAAAGGGGGAAATAACATAATTGAGAACTGGCGTCCGATTACAATGCTTCAAATGGTATATAAGATCATTGATAAAGTCATAGCCAATAGAATTTCTGGCCATCTAAGAGCTTGGTTAAGCTAGGACCAAAAGGGTTCATCAAACGTAGGTCAGTTTTGGAAGCCATAATTGATATTTGGGAAGGTATCAACCTCGTGGATGAGTCAAGGCAAGATGTGGGCTTCCTCAAGATTGACTTTGACAAAGCTTACGACATGCTAGAATGGGACAACATTTTCCAATCACTTAAAGATCTCGGTTGCAGCAAGAAATTCACCAAGATGATCTCGACCCTAATGGGAAATGCATTGACTCAGATTGATGTTAATGGACAAATGTAGAAGGTGATCAAATTAAAACAATCGATTAGATAAGGGTTCCCATTGGCTCCCCTTCTCTTTGCCATTGCCACAGAAGGACTTAGCCAACTGATGGACCAACAGGTGGAAGTTGGTACTATCAAAGGCCTCTTGTTGCCCCGTAACCATGGCGAGATCACCGTGAGACGTTTTGTTGATGATATGAATGCCTTTGTCCACAAAGATTGTACCAGTGTGGAGACGTTTTGGAGGTGCCTGAATACTTTGTGCGAAGCCTCTAGATCCAAAATCAACCACTCAAAGACTGCTTTCAGAGCTATTTTAGGACTGAACATTCTCTTTGAATGTGGCTGCCAAAACATTCCCCGAGGCCAAATTTTTTGGCTTCTTGGTATTCCCTTGGGTTTTGGTACATCATTGGAGTAGTGGTGGAACTCGATCATGGCTAGACTCAAAAGCAAGCTAAACTTTTAGAGAGGTATGCAAATCAATATGGCGGGTCGTGCAATGGTTATGAACACATTCCTCATTTCGTCAACCATTTACTCCCTCTCTTATTAGAGAACGAAAGATTAAGAGCTGTCCAAACTAGAAAGTATATGAGAAAGTTCCTTTGCACAATAGACCACAACAGGAGGGGTATGCCTAAAATCAAATGGTCCATCTGATAGTGGGAGAACTTGGACACATTCACCCTTTTGTTTTCCCCAATCCCTATTTTCCGGAAAGGCTTTGATCTCGTGTGCTCCCTTTGAAAGAGTTGGAACAAAGTCAAAAGCCGCATAAGAATTAGTGAAGATTGGAAGTGGGCGGTTGGTATGAGATAGAATGACTCTATCTAGTTTCCGATCCATGGCATCAGAAACATGGAATCTTGGAACATTTGAAGTGCCAAGAGGCTCTCGAACAAGCGCTTGAGAAAATGGAAACATCTCTAGAAATAAGACACCAACCAATGGATCAACTTCAAGGATATTTACCCTAGCGCCAACATTACCTATGAAGAATGGAATATTTTACAAAGCAGATGTCTTGCTTGGGACCGCTCTAAAGTGCATCTTCTCATGGGACATGAGGTGCCATACATGTTGAGTCTCAGATGGAATAATGGTGATTGCATAACAAAAATCCATATATCAAAGGGTACATTGATTATCAGATCAACCTCAACAAGAAGTGGTGCCTGTTGTGCACACGACTACAGTGGGATTTGAAGTTCATGGCTATTTGGCACCCTCTCATAGAGAACAAAAAGTTTGTTCTCATATGAGTAATTCTTCATCGGAGAATCAGGTCCAACCTAAAGGCTAGCAAAATTTGTGGGGTGTCTCCCTGGTGCAAGTACTATAGCCGTTCCATTGAAGATGTTAGTCACATCTTCTTTTTTTGTCCCAACTCCAACAGGCTCTCGCAGATTGTCGAAAAGAAAATTATACTTCACAAGCATATTAGCTGGAAACTAGCTCTACTAGGAGAAGCGATCAGCTACTCGATGACTCTCTCGGATGCCATTAGAGGGGAGGTCCTCTAGAAAATTTGGCGAGAAAGATGTTCTTATAACTTTAACAACTCCCCCAAAGAGTGGTCAATTGAGAAACCAGTGTCCCTCCTTGGTACAAAATCACCAATTGTAAGAAATCTCCCCCCCCCCCCACCTTCACGCATCAGAAAGTGCTCCTTCTAATCAAGAACGAGCTCGAACCCAAGTGGGCTCTGGATGAGGGTGATGAAAGGATGATTAACCTTCTTTGTAATGCATTCTAAACTCTGTAAGATCTAGTGTTGCTCTGTGGGACTTGGGGGGTCCCATGGGCACTAACTCCCTTTTGCTTGTACTTTTCTTTCCTTTTATTTAATACAAGTCTGGGAGAGTAGGCTAAGGGAAAACTTCCATTTGATTTTTTCTTTAGATTATAGCTTACCAGTAGTAGTTTCTCTCTCTCTCTCTCTCACTAATTCTTCTTTGTAGTACCCGGGTTTTCTCTCTATAATACACAAGAGGTGGTACCATTTACTCTCTCTCTCTCTCTGTCTTTGTCTCTCTCTCTCTCTTTCTCTCGCTCTCCCTCTCTGTCTCTCTCTCTCTCTCCCTCTCTCTCTCTCTCTTTAATTCTCTTTCCTTTCGCATGTGCACAGCACCGATCAGACCTCTTTGTGTTTTCACTTCTCTCATTGTCTCTCTCTCTCTCTCTCTCTTATTATATATATATATATATATCTATTTCTATCTTTCTCTCTTTCTTGCTCTCTCTTCTAAGCTCTGCATGATTCCTCTCTACCACCATATCTCTCTCTCTTTGTCTCTCCCCACCTCTCTCTCTCTCTCTCTCTCTCTCCACAATGCTTGGCTCTTATCTTCTCTCTGTGATGTACATCTCTTTCTCATAGCACACAGAGACTTCATCCCCTTCCTAACCTATTTCTTCTCTACTTGTAATTTATGCAAAACCACCACTTCATCACTGCATACTCATCATTGCATACTGATCTATGAATGTAAGTGATTAACTATAACTTTAAATGTTCTTCATTGTGTGTTCTGATACATCTATGTGTACCATGTCTAGGAGGTGTTGACTGGCATAGATGGTCACCATGAACGATAAATGTTCTTCATTGTGTGTTCTGATACATCTATGTGTACAATGTGGACTGGCATAGTTGGTCACCATGAACGATAGACCTGTTGAGTTGCCGAGGTGACATGCCTCAAATATATGTTTCAAGAACTGTGATTCAGATCTTACAAATCTATAAAAATGCATCCCGCCATTTCCATCATCCTTTGAAAAATGTTGCCCATTTGCTTCGGCAAAGGGTCAACTTTTATGTCTCCCATTTAACTAAAGTTTGAATAAGCTCAAGGCTCTCTTTTCTCCTATAAAGACCTTGTATTAATTATTGTGTTTCTCTAGAACTTTTCTTTGGTTGATCTTGAACTTGTACCCCCTCAAATCTATTTTGCAAGGATTAAAGAAACTGGGTCATTCTAGCTTAACTTTTTGAGAATCAATTAATTATGGGAATCTGAGGACTATACAACCACACAAATATCCGGATGATGAAGAAGAAGTTTGGAGCACAACACTGAGCGTATTAGTTAGTGATTGTGAAAAGGTAGGTAGTCTTTGAGGGTTATACGATTATAGAAAAGTGAGGTGGGACCTCCTTACCAAGAGAAAACATGCCCCTATGGTCCTAACCCTAATCGTGTTAACACATATCACTACTGGAATGTATCATCAAAATCCCCTTGGAGTGATGTTGTTAACACTCAGCTAGCACTCATGTATAAAGAAGTGCCAAGCTATTAGGAATGAAATCAGTCAACGCAAGGAAGTAAGACATGTGGTAGGGCATTTGTAAAAAATTTGGCAACATTGTTGTGTGTGGACACAAAAACTAAACCAATCTCTCCAATAGAGTGTCTCCCCCTTACATAATGAATGACAGTGAAAAATATGATTTGTGAGAGCATGAAACATAGGGTTCCTCTCAACTATCAATTTACCCGTGAGCACCTTAGATACACTAGTGAGAAAGCTGCTTCTCTAGTATAAATGAAATCCAACAACCATAATGTTTGCTTTTTTTCTTGTGAAGAGGACGTCTAGACGAAGCCTAATCTCAATGGGTTTTGATAAATTGAAAGAACAATTGTAAAAGTGAAGGACATCATATCCCACAAAGCTGGGTTAGAACACCAAAGCATTCCAAGAAAAGGTCTAACATAAGACATCTAGCTTCAGTGACCCAAAGGCTTTATAATGGAAAGACATCCAAACTAACGCAGAAATGTGCAACAGCCCCTAACGGTCAAAAACACAATCTCAGCCTAGAATCGTGACCGCCCGCATGCGAACAAAACGGAGTCATCTTTGCACCCATCGCATCAAAGTCAGAGAGAACATTCGATTGAACGCATTCAAGGAGCAATAGTGATTATACAAGATCTCGTTCTGTTCGTCTAACATAAGTTATGGAGGCGAACTCGGGGGAATTAGGCCATCACGTTTTGTCGGTCATCGACAGACCAGAAAACTGATCTTTATCGTATGATTTATGTGTCGGAGGAGTTCTGAGGTCATTGCTGCTGTAAACGAGCAGAACGGTTCCTTCAGGACTGCCAAAAGGGTGTTGATACACATCGTCATTGTCGGAAAGAATCTTCGTACATCGCCTTAGTCTCCTGTGACTTAATTTCTGCAACGTTGAGACTTTACCTTAGGGAAGGGGGCGTGATGAAAAACGAACAAAGATGCCCCACCAAATGAACATTTGCGCAAGATGACTTAGTGTCTGACGTAAGTGCAGTACTGAAACGTTCACAAAAGGGCTGTTTCTCCGATTTTATTATTGGAATCCCATACGAGTTCAATGGGTACCTTTTCTTTCATTAAATACACTCCGAGTTAATAAAATCTTTGGAGATGTAGTCGATAATAGTGAATCATGTACTTCGAATTATGTACTTCGAATTAATTATAGTTCTTTCAATACCATAACACAATTCCAACACACCTCCCAGCGAGAAAGAAGGATGAATTCAAGAACAGAAAGGATAAGACCCCTTCCCGCATAAAGAGTAAATTACAGCAATGATCATCATCTCGTTAAATGCTAGGGGATGTCTGACCCCTCATGAGTGACTATCATTGGTCAATGGCTTCGTGATATAACCCTAAACTCTAAATTTATCTGTATTCAAGAGAGTGAAATTAATGAAGCAGACCTCCAAAAACATATTAGACAAGTCTCTCGGACCCGTCTCTGCATCTCGATGTCACACCCCCGAGGGTCTGGTGGGATAGTAATTGGTATAAACAAATTTTGGTCTCAAAATCTTGAGAAATCCATTGAAGATGAGAGCCATCAATGGATTGTCATTTCCTTTGGTCCCCCCTTTTGATTTACGTCATTTTCTATGTACACCTGAAATGGGGAGTTAGAGAGACTGGACACCTGGGCTTCCTTGGACTCGCTCCCCCACAATTTTCTAATTTGTGGTGACTTCAACATGATGAAGGACCCTGCACACAGATGGAACAACAAGGGTCGGGTCATCAATAGTCGTAAGAAAGAAACTTGGGAGAAAACGAAACTGTACTTAGATCTCGTCAAATTCAAAGACTCGAATGGCTTTTCATGGTCAAATCTCCAAGCGGGTGAGGACTTTAGGAAACCTAGATTCGATAGAAGCTACATTGCTCAAAGCATTATTCACCAGTTCCCTCATGCAATGCACTAATCTCACCATCTCTGATCACTACCCAATCGTTACCTCTTTCCAACCTCTCACCAAAACCCATAATGCTCATTCCCTTCACACCTGCTTGACTTCTTTCTCTCTCCCTTCCATCCATCAAGAAATTGTAGAAGTGTGGAAGGAGGCTTTCGCCTCTTATCGTCCCCAGCCAAGAGCTAGAGATGCGTGGACGAAAAGTCATGGCAGATCATGATAAGAACCAAGAAGATGCTTCAAATTGTTCGGCGTGCACGTAGAGAAGCTCTTTATCATAGACTCCGGAGACTTGAGGAGGAAGTGAACAAAGGAAACGCTCAATAGGAGAAGGGACAATGAAGAATCAGAGCATTGCTAAGATACAAGGAAGAAATACAAAGGAAAATTTGCAAGTATTCTTTAAGGAGTGGTGGGTCAGCAAAGCTCCCAAACCCACCAAAGAGATGTGCAACATTCTTAAAAGGAAACAAGTGAGAGAATCGATCACCCTATTGCTAAGCTCAAATGGTGATGTATGCAATACGGAAGAAGAAAATTTCATAATCATTGAAGAACACTTTACGAGACTCTTGGGGATCTCGACCCCCTCTCCCCTCATAGATGGGACTACATGGTAGCCATCTCTAGGGTATCCTTGCATAGGATCCTACACAACCTTCGTTCCTTGCTTGATGCCCCTATCTCGGGACAAGAAATCATTGTTTGTGATTGCAACTCCTCTTCGTTTTGTATAGAAAGAGGTGCTCGAGTTTAGCATGCTCCTGACTTGTCTCAACAATGGCATCATCAAGTTAATCCACAAAATAGGGGAGGTTTTCCTCAAGCTCCAATTTGACAAAGCTTACGAAAGGCTAGAATGGGACTATATTTTGAGGTCAGTAAAAGATCTTTGTTGCAGCTAGAAATTCACCAAATGATTTGGACCCTTTTGGGAAACACGTTGAGTCAAATTAATATTAATGGCCAACTTTTCAAGGTGATCAAACAAAAACAATCGATTTGATAAGGGTGCCCTTTTTCTCCCATTCTCTTTGCCATTGCCATGGAAAGGCTTAGCCAACTCGTGGAACAACAGGTGGAAGGAGATAAAATCAAAGGCCTCTAGTTGCCTCATGACAATGGCAAGATTACCATGAGACATTTTGTCGATGATATGAATGCGTTTTTCCACAAAAATTATACCAGCCTCAAGATGTTTTGGAGGTCTCATGATACTTTATGTGAATCCTCTGGATCAAAAACTAACCACTCAAAGACCGCTTTGAGAGCTATTATCCGATCCAACCCGACCTTCTCTTTGAACAAGACTACCAAAAAAATCCCCCTGGGCAAATTTTCCAGACTCTTGGGATTCCTTTGGGCTTTAGTATCTCGCTGGAGCAATGGTGGAATTGGTTCCTGGCCAAACTCGAAAGCAAGCTAAACAATTGGAGAGGTATGGAAATCAATCTCACAAGTTGTGCAATGGTTATTAGAATGTTCCTCATTTCATCAACCATTTACTTCCTCTTTGGTTGGAGATCAAATGAGCAAGAGTTGTCCAAACTGGAAAGTATTTGCAGAGACTTCCTTTGGACGGGAGATCAGAACACGAGGGGAGTGCCTAAAATCATGTGGTCCATCTCTAGTAGCCAAAGTGGTTGTGGGGGCCTTGGTATTCTAGACATTGGGTGCATGGCTAACAAACTTGTGACAAATGGATGATTAAGGTGTGGCGCAATGGGGAGGCTTTGTGGACCAAGTTGATCTTCCGAAACAAGAATGTGTTGACTTTTGTGGGATTCCCGAATTGGAAGAATCTTGACATTCTAACCCTTTTGCTTCCCCTGATCTTGATTCTCCAGAAAGGCTTGAATCTTGTGTTCTCCCTATGGAAGAGATGGAATAAAGTCAAAAGCTTCATAAGAATCAGTGAAGATTGGAAGTGGGCAGCTAGTATTACACATAATCACTCTATCTTATTTTCGATCCATGGCATCCAGAACGTGGAACCTTGGAACATTCAAAGCATCAAGAGGCTATGGAAAAAGGGCTTCAAAAAATGGAAACATCTCTAGAAACAAGAAACGAACCAGTGGATCAACTTCAAGGATATTGACCCTAGTGTCAAAATTACCTATGAAGAATGGAATATTTGGCAATGCAGAAGTCTTGCCTGAGACCACTCTAGAGTTCCTCTTCTCATGGGGGACGACTTGCCATGTTTGCTTGATCTCACATGGCACAATGGTAATTTCCTAACAAAAATCGGAGACATCCGAGAAAACATTGATTATTAGGTCAACCTCAACAAAAAGTGGTGCCTTTTGTGGACATAGTTGTAGTGGGATATGAAGTTCATGGCTATCTCACACCCTCTCATAGAAATCAAAAATTCTTTCCTCTTATGGAAAATCCTTCATGGGGGAATCTCGACCAACCTAAAGGCCAGCAAAATTTATGGGTTCTCTCCCTGGTGGAAGCACTATTGCCTGTCCATTGAAGATGTTGTCCACATCTTCTTTACTTGTCCCGAATCCAATAGGGTCTATTAGATCGTTAGAAAGAAAATTAGACTTTAGAAGCATATCAGTTGGAAACAATCTTTGCTAGGAGAAGCGATCGGCTGCTCGACACTCTTTGGAATGCCATCAGAGGGGAGGTCCTATGGAAGATCTGGCAAGAAATATGTGCTTATATCTTTGGTGACTCCCGCAAGGAGTGGTCGATTGAGAAATCTTTGTTGCTCCTCAGCAAAAGAATCACCAACACCAAGAAATCCCCCTCCCCCATTAGGCATCATCAAGTGCTCATTGCGATCAACAACAAGCTTAAACCCAAGTGGGCCAGGCATGAAGGTGATGAGAGGGTGATTAATCTTTGTAATGCCATCTAAGATCTATAAGATCTACCCCTGCTTTATGGGACTTGGGGGTTGCCATGGACACTAGTCCCCTTCACTTGTACTTTTCTTTCCTTTTTATTTAATACAAGTCCAAGAGAGTAGGCTAAGGCCGAACTTCCTTTTTTTTAACAACTCCAACAAGAATTTCAATAAGTTTTTTAAATTAGTTCGCTATAAATGGAAGATTAATCTCAATTAAGGAATGATAATTTTGTTTAGATATTGGTAAATACAACACTTTTGATTGGAGAGATTTCCTACACTCGTAGATTTCATCGTCCCTTTTCTTTCTCTCTCTGAATACTGAATGGGCGTACTTAGGTAACGTCTTTAAGTTCTTGGCAGTTCACTTCAAAGCGGCTATAAAGTTGTTAGCTTATCTTTAAATGGGATCTTTTATAAGCGAGAAACCCAACCCTCTCTTCGTTGGATCCATGTATTCTCTCCTGATTCGAGAGATGTTTTCACATACGAAACCCCTTATTCCATAATGTCTTTGAACTTTTGAGGCTCCTTGGTTAAGTCATTTGGATTAGAAGAATTGAATTATGTTGTCTAATCCTAATGCCCGCTTCTAGTATTCAAACTTTCATTTGCTTAATATGACACGGATTGATTAGGTTGAGAAAAAAAATTATAAATAGTAAATTTATTAAGTTTCATTGTGCTTTGATCAAGATCCTTCCACCTAATGTCATTGTCCTATGAGTCCGAAAGGCTCCCACATTGTTTGCTGTATATGAAAGATTTGGAACAAAATAGAACCGTATATCAAGGTTAATAGAGATTGGAAATGGGTGATCGAGATTACACAAAATCATTCGTTTGCTTTCCTATTACGGGAATCAAAGAAGTTGAAAAGGAGAACATCCAAAGATAAAAGAAGCTATGTAAAAAAGTTTTTAGCAAGTGGAAAAATATCTAGAACCATGAGAGAGAGTTCATTGTATGAGGACGTAGACCTTTCTAGGAGAGCTAACTATGATGTTTGGTGCCTTGTCAAAGACAAAGTCAACTCATGGGACGAATGAAACACTCGTCCCTTTCTCGAGGTTGCCCAACCCCAGATTGAGGTGTTAAGATGGACCAACAACTATAGGTTGAACAAAACTCTAAGAATCCATAAGCACATTGCCTTTCATATCACTATTAACAAGAGTTGGTGTCAAAATTAGACTAGCATAAGAGAAAACTAGTGTGTGGAGAGGTGTGGTATCCTCTTAATCTAGGAAGAAAATCCATTCTTATGTTGCAATTCCTCCATCATGGGTTCTAGACAATTGACAAAGCTTATAAAATCCGTGGTGCCCCTCACTAGTGTAAGCATTGGATTCTTGACTAAGAGAACATTGCTCATATCTTTTTCTCATGCCCTAGAAGTTACCAGATCTAATAATTCCTCACAAGAACTTCGAGCTTACAAAGATAAATCAACCAGAAACAAGATTTACTTGGAATGCAATTAGAGTGGAAGCACTCAAGAAGATATGGAAAAAAGATATGGAGTCAACTTTGATGTCCATCCAAAAGAGTAGTTGATTGAAAAAATCACTGTACCTTTTAGACACAAGAATGAAAACATCCTTAGATGTTTTCTTGGAAAACAACTAGATTAAAAGAAAGTGGGTCACTCATAAGAGAGATGGAGAAATCATTAAAATCAAAGTAAATCCATCAAGAAAGTTTGTTACCCAACAAATCTTAGCTATCCTACCCATTTGGATGGTCATAACTATCAATTTTGCTCGATTGGATACAAGGATCCAAAGTTCACGTACTAATCCCATTCATTATACTATGGTTATTTTATAAAATCGAGCATTGGAGAGAAGGCTTCGGACGAACTTCCCTTTGAAACAAAAGTGTTATAGGTTTCGAACATTTTGCATATGAGAAAGAAATAAACAAACATGGAAGAAGCTTAACAAAATATATATTGCAAAAGGACTTTCATTGTCGATTGTTTCTACAATTATTAAAGAGTAAAATCCAAATTTCTATCATCCATAACTAATAAGTTAGATGGTAGCCAGAAGAGGTAAGGATTACCTTAAAAAATATTGAGACGATGTTATTCTTGCTATAATTCATTTTGAGAATTAAAACGTTGAGGATGTAAAACGAGATTCTCTTTATGTGTAGATACTGTATTTGTAGAAATTTCATATAGAGATTATCGAAGAGAAAATATGTTTGCAATGGAATATGTATTAAATAGCATGTCTAAAACCAACAATGATTGGTGAGAAGTGGAGAATGACATGCATGGGATTCACCTCCCAACCTATTTATAGCCCTTGCCTAGTCACCATCTAGATTTCTCTCTAAGGTTCCTCTACTCATCTGGCCATCATGAGTAGGTACCTCATATGAACTTGCTAGCTTTTGGCCTTGGCTATCCCACGAGCAAGGAACTTCTCATTCCTCCAAGCATATACATCTCTGGAATATAACACTCTCTCCCCCTTCTAAAGATCATTGTCCTCAATGATATAGAAGGAGCTATAAACCTAGAAATCAGAATTTGTTATTCCAAATAAAAAGAGTAGAGTGTGCTGGATATCTAAAATACTAGATAATCTAAAAGTGAACAACTCGTCTCTCGACTTCCTATCTAGCATTTCCATGCATAAATAGTAGTCCTTGCCTTGGGCATACTGTAGGAATCCCTTTGAGGCCCAATGAGTCCATATGTGCACAACATAACTACTCCGAATATCCTCGGACTCTCTATGCCTACACCTTGACCACTAACTTGTGATGGCTTGTCACCAATAGAGACCTCGGCAGCTTGCCCTTGCCTCACTGAAATACCCATTGATAGCTTGTTATATGGTATAATTGTGCAAAATCACTTACTCCACTAGAGTAATGAAAACTATTATGCTAATCCAAAACAATGTGACTCTGTCCCAATCTCTGTGGAAAAATTCTAAAGATAAATGGAAATCTTTTCCAAATAGTGTTTTATCTCTAAGATCAAGTAAATCTGCTTGATTTACTATCTCTAAGCTTGAGCAAATCTACTTGATTTACCTATTGTAATGAAAATTAAATTCAAGAAAGTCTCATGATGATCCAAACTATGAATCCAAGATGACAAACCTATCAATGATCGAGACTATGGAACAAGATATCAAGATGTCAATGTCCAAACTATGGACCAAGATCTCAATCCGTCACATCCAAACTATGGACTAAGATCCCAATAAGTGGCATCCAAACTATGGATCCAAATCTTGATCTATCATATATATAATCCAAACTATCGATCAAAATCTCTCCCATGCAAAGTAAATCCCAATCCACTCTGTGGAACTAAGTCCATCATGCCAAATGGAGACGTAATAAGAAAGAGTAGCAACTAGTCGAAGGATCACTGCCTTCTCAATAATAACATGCAAGATGTTCCAAGTGGATGAAGCTTGCTTTATTCATGATCACCATCTGATCATTAACATGATCAAATCATTCCTAACTAGGAGCGAGGTGTGTCTAGTAAACTATCATAATCATCTGGCACTCCCAGATATAATGAGAACCATAATGTAAGTCCACTAAATATTTTGAAAAATGGTAAGTAGATGTGTGCACACGCATGGCTACTAGGCTAAGCATCTAGCTCACCTCATACATACTATGTATGAACCATGGCCTAACCTTAGGCATATCAAATAAAGTAGTCTGTAGTCTATGGATTTCTTCTTCATGGAATTACCTATTCATAGTTCTTATGTGCAAACCTTGCCTTTCCTCTTCTAGGCTACTTTCGTGCGGACTTGACTTGTTTGCGATCACATAGAGAGTGACTATCTCAAGTGCCCCTTTGTTGTCTAATAATAAGATGATACTAGAAGATCATATAAATGAACTCCAAATCATATAAAAAAATACAATCTCAGAGACTTCTCTCCCATACCCTCTGTCCTACACCTAGGTAGAATAAAAAGTTTCATGTCCCATACCATCAAACTTTATACCCCACACAGATGCGTGTATGGGATAAAAGTCGAACACTTCTCTCAAAAAAAGATACAAGAATAGATCGGTGAGTACTCACAACCATGAATAATAATAAATGAAATCATGAAGTGTTCCTAAAACACTCACAACCATGAATAATAATAAATGAAATCATGACGTAATAAATGAAATCATGAAGTGTTCGTGAAGTGTTTCCTTCCCTCGATGGAAAGAACAGAGTCATTCCTATGACTCTATCACTCATAACTATATGTAATATCAACTCATCTTGAGTTGAGAACTGGAATAAACCTAGTCATTTTGGTTAACCCATCCCCAATTACCCAGAGTGAGTTGTGCCCTCTCTGTGTCTTAGGCAATCCAACTATAAAGTCCATGGAGATACTCTCCCACTTTCCATTAGGAATATCCAATGGGTGGAGTAGTCCTCCAATCCTCAAAATTTCAGCTTTATTGACCCGGCATTTAGTGCACTTAAGCACATATTCTAGGATGTCCTTATGAAGTCTGGGCCAGCAAAACTACCTCTTAACAAGATCATAAGTCGTGTTAACGCCTCGGTATCTAGCACTAGGTGTGTCATGACACATGCAAAATATGCCATCTCATCTTAGACTCTCTAGGGACACACACCTTACCTTTATATAACAGATATCCATCATGGACACTCTAATTCTTCCACTTGAATCCCTCTTAAGTACCCATCAATACTCCATCCTCACTAGAAACCCGTATATCATGATCACCATTCTCAAAGGCTTCCAGAATCTCGGAATATGCAGGATCAAGCCTACATTTCCCTTTAATGGACTCAAGTAGCTCACTAGTGATCTGAGTAAAACTAACTCCATTTAGCGTAGGCATACTGCTAAGTGAATCATCGAGTACATTAAGCTTTCCCTTCCTATACTTAAGCTCATAATCAAACACTTGAAGGGTCTCTGCGCATCACACCTTACAACCTTTAAGGTTTGTTTGATTAGAGAGCCACTTAATGCTCTCTTGATCAAACACTATCGTGACTTTGGCACCATATAGATAATGATGCCACTCCTTCAAAGCATGGGCAATTGCATACAACTCCTTCTCATACACGGAGTAATTCTTCTGAGCCGGTTCTAGTTTCTTACTCTCATAAGCTATTCGTCGACCATCCTGAACTTAAACCGCTTTTATGGCAAAATCACTTGCATCAGTCTCAACCACAAAGTGTTTGTTGGGATCTACTATATGCAAAAGTGGAGTTGTAGCAATTCTCAAAGGCTTTCCCTTTCGCTTTAAACTGCTCCATCATTAGAACAACAATTTTGGCATAATTCTTAATGAATCTTCGATAGAAACCTAATAAACCTAGGAAGATCTATAGCTCTTCTAGGTTTCTTGGATGTGGTCATTCCATAATATCCCTTACCTTTTTAGGATCCATCTGGATTCCATTCTGCGAGACTATATGCCCAAGGTATCTAACCTCTATTTTGAAAAATTTATACTTTGAATCCTTAGCAAAGAGTGAATTTTTCCTTAGCACTTGAAATACCTTTCTTAAGTGTTCCAAGTGCTAGTGTTCTAATGCACTATAGATAAGAATGTCATCCAGGAAAGATACTACAAAATGTCATAGATAATGTCATAATACACTATTCGTGAGCTTCATGAAAGTGGCAAGAGCATTGATGAGACCAAAAGGCATCACAAAAAACTCATAGTGCCCATATCTAGTCCTAAATGCAGTCTTAAGGACATCCTCTACCCTGATCCTAATCTGATGATATCCTTATCTAGGGTCAAGCTTGGTAGAATACCTAGCTTGATGTAATTGATAAAATAGGTCTTCCAATCTAGGCATAGGAAAACTATTTTTGATAGTTACCTTATTAAGTGCTCTATAGTCTATACAGAATCTCATAGAACCATCTTTCTTCTTAACTAGGAGCATTGGTGATGCCCAAGGTGAGTTACTAGGTCTAATGAATCCGATATACAAATAATCATGTAACTGCCTCTCAACCTCCTCATGCTGAGAAACACTAAGCCTATAAGGTGGCTTACCAATAGCGTTAGTGTTAGTAACTACCTCAATAGCATGGTCAATGTCCTCTCTCTCAAGTGGTGGCTCTCAAGGTAAGTTAGTGGGAAAAACATCTCTAAAATCAAATATAAGATCTTTAAAACTTTTAACCACATACTCTTGCAAGAAAGAATAATAAAAAATCATGTCCATATTTACATTCCTAGCATGAAAATATACATCAGATGAAATTTTTGTACAATGCTCAAAGTCCTGACTATACAATAAAATGATCTCTTGTACATGCTAGAAATGACAAAGACTATAGAACTATAAAGATGAAATGAGAGGTGCAATAGGTACATCTCTCTCCCCTTGTATACAAGATTTACTTCCATTTCTTTCAAACTCAAGTGTGTTGTTTTCTTAGCCATGTTTAAATGTGTCTCCTAACCCCCATACACACTCTCTTCCTAACACAAGATCTATCCTCTCCATATTCATAATTTGGAAGTCCATATGATCTGTATAGTCCTACATCTTGACTTCCAAACTGGATACCATAATATCCCATATCTGCTTATCTTCCCGTTGCACTAGGCTAATGGGGAATCTTTAGCTTTTTGACGAGAGCATAGTTTATGAAGTTATGAGTGGCAGAGTCATCTATCATGACTCGAATCCTAGTCTCATATACACTACCATGGAGTTTAACCAAGTCATGTGGTCCAAACTCTAGTGACCAAAATGACTAGGTCAAACAACAAGTATGCTCTATGTCCTTCTGCATCACCTCCACTCCCTTGAAGCTAGAGCTGCCATGAATAGGAAGTGTCTACACTAGGTGGACTGCCTTTTTTCCCTTATCAGGGGCCGTACTGCTCTTCGGTCCTCTCTTCTTTTCTTTCCCCTTCTTGAGTGGATAGTTCCACTATGAATGGCTAGGAGACAAATGCCTAAAACACAAGTTCTCTCTTTTGGCTCTCTCAAACTACTTTGTAGGTAACATAGGCCCTTGTGATCTCTATTTCTTAATGAAGATTTTCTTTTTCCCCAATGGAAACTTCTTATTGAATGTAGTCATGCTAAGAGGCTTGAGGGGCTGATCGGTCTCCATAGGAGTGTACTGAGGATGGTTATGGTCCTCATACATCTCGACATACTTGATCGCCCCCTCAAATGACTTAGGTGCATTTCTTCTTACCTCTCTCTTGATGGCTTTATCTAAGCCTCTAACAAACCCTCTAGTTTTTTGGAAATCATCTACACCCTTGAGTTTCAAAATGATCTCTCTATAATGGGATATGTAGACCGTCAAAGGCCTATCTCTCTGGGTGATCCAGTGATCCCAGTTCTTCTCTTCCTAATTCTCAGGAAGAAACTCTTTTAGGAAAAGAGTTTCAAACTAAACCCAATCTGTAGGGATAGAGTATGCCTCCTTGAGACTCATTCACCACTTATAAGCATGCGGGCCAAGTGAGAGACTTGCCTCTAGCAGATGGTACTCTGGTGCAGTGCCCTTCGGTTGATGCAAATCATGCCACTTTTGTAAAAAAGTGTAGATTGCATCCTTGTTTCTATCTCCGTCATCCCCCGTAAAGGTAGGTGGCTTTAAGTCTTTTAGGAGGGGAGCTTCCCTAGAGCTCTCTCCTTTATGATTACTAGGAAAGGAAAGATATTTCCTAGTCATCTCTAGAGGAAGAGTTGGATTTTCTCTTTCTTTCCTTGCTAGGAAAGAGGTGACATGTGTCTCAAGTGAGATTATTTGAGACTCAAGCTGCTGAATGAGATATGTGATGCTATCTATGTCTCTCTCTATCTTAAGGGTGTGTTCCTTTTGTTGGAGGATAAACACTCCTATGTGCACAACAAAAGCAAATGAACCCTCCTAGGATCCTGAAATTTTTCAGACATAGGCTCTGTATTTTCTGAGTTTCTCTAAGTATATGCAGAGACTGAAAATGAAATTTTTGAGGCATAAACTAGACTTTAAGAGCTTTCAAATGAGAGTAAAATCACTCCATTTAGATACTGGATGATGCCTCAACCAGCTGCAACAAAACAGACAACTTGATCTCTTCACAGAGTATGAGCTAACTAGATAGACACTGTTCTGGACATTTCACTGCACATATGCAGGCACTGAAGCTGAGACTTATACCACACAAAGAAGATCTTATAAGCTTTCCAACAAGACAAAAATAATTGCAAATGGATTCCGGATGAAGGAGAAGCAACAATTACAAGACCGGGGGGTCTGCCAAAAACATCTAGATAGATAGAGTCTGTAAAAGTGAAATTTCTGCAAAATATGCAGAGAATAGCTAGTAGGGGGTGTGCTTAAGCAAAGGGGCAGCTTGGGCACGTATTTCCAAGACTCTAAGTCATAATACAACTCATTAGAGGTTTTAAAGACCACATACTAACCTCTTTAACCAATCAAAAGCATATACATGTCAAAAGTGAGGTCCAATCACATCAAGAGGTGAGCCAAATCTTCTCTAATCAACTTATTTCCATTATGGGAATAATTGGAAGCCTCCAACTCGTGGAAATCAGCCTCTTTTGATTGTGGATGATGTGGAAGGTTCAATTTGGGGCATGTTCCCACACTCTTGAGCTTGAAAAACTTTCAACACTCCCCCTCAAGCTCAAGTATTTTCCTTTCATTGCTTCAGCCTATGTCTCTTATGTTGATAGCTTCCTTGAATCCTCCAAGCTTTGTACCTTCAAGAAACTTTTTCATCATGTCTGCAACCTGCATTTTAGTGTTCACATACCTTATATCTAGCTCTTTTGCCATCACCTTTTCTCTAACGAAGTGGTAATGAACCTCTATGTGCTTACTCCTTGCATGAAACATGGGATTGTTAGTTAGATAGATGCTTCAAATGTTGTCTCCATAAAGAGGAAACTCCTCCACTTCTACTTCCAAGTCCTTAAGTAGCTTCTTAAGCCATAATAGCTCACATGTAGCCAATGCTAAACCTCTGTACTCAGCCTCTGTGGATGAAAGAGCAAGAGTGGGTTGCTTCTTAGAGCTCCAAGAGATCACTTTTGTACCTATCATGAAAACATAACCTGATGTACTCCTTTGATCATCCTTGCTACCTGCCCAATCAGCATCACTATATCCTTTGACACTTAGATCAGCATCATATGAGTAAAATAGACCTTGGTTGATGGTGTGCTTGATATAACGAAGCACCTTTCTAGCCGCCATAAGATGATCATGAGTAGGTGCATGCAAAAATTGAGAGAGAACTCCTACTACATATGCAAGATCAGGTCTAGTGAATGTAGCATAAATTAAGGAACCAATTATGCTTCTATATAGTGTAATATCTTGTATAGCCTCTCCTTGACTTGCAACCAACTTCTTATTGGGCTCCATGGGTTGAGAAAGTGGCTTACAACCACTCATACCAAACTTGTATAGCACATCCAACAAGTATTTTCTTTGAATCAAGAAGATGCCATTGTGTGCATAGATTACCTCTATTCCCAAGAAGTACTTTAGTGTTCCAAGATCAGATATCTTGAACTCCTTCCCTAGCTTTGATTTGATATCTTTAATACCTGCAATATCACTTCCTCTGATGATCAAATCGTTCACATAGATGCATATGTATACCGTCTTGTCTCCTTGCTTCTTCATGTAAAGTGATGGATCTGCAACACTTTCTTTGTATCCACAACTTGATAAATAAGCCACTAACCTCTGATTCCAGGCCCTTGGGGCTTGCTTTAGTCCATATAGTGCTTTCCTTAGCTTGCAAACATGATTTGGGTACCTCATACTAGCAAATCCTTGAGGTTGGCTCATGTAGACTACTTCTTCAAGCTCTCCATTGAGGAACGCATTCTTCACATCGAACTGATATAAGCTCCATTTCCTTGATGTGGCCACTACAATCAAAGTCCTAATTGTTGGCATCTTGGCTACGGGGCTGAAAGTTTCATCATAATCTATCCCATAGCTTTGGGAGAAGCCTTTCGCCACCAACCTTGCTTTGTACCTAGCAATGGAACCATGTGAATTTCTTTTAATTTTGTAAACCCACTTATTACCTATCACCTTCATGCCTTCTTGAGCTGGTACCAAGCTCCAAGTATGGTTCTCATCAAGTGCTTTGAGCTCTTCCTTCATTGCCTCTTGCCATTCCTTGCAATCCTTAGCTTCTTCATAACTAGTTGGTTCTTTGTCCTTGATTACCTGAGTCATGTATGCATAATGCTTTGCAATGAAATTATCATATGTTAACCTTTGTACTAGGTATCTTACTCTTGAAGACCTTCTTTCACTTCCTTTTGGTGTGGTTGCCATCTTCTTTCTTTGTTTTGCCACTCGTGGAGTTTGAATTTCTTCTATCTCTTCATCTTCCAACATGCTCTCGTCCACATAGCTTCCTTCTTCAACTAAAATCTTCTCTTTGCCTTTGACTTTGCTTTCTTCAGAGCTGGTCTCTCTTTCCCTAAGCCTTCCACTCCATGGTGAGGGTGTCCTTGTGTTGCATGAGTTGCTTGGACCACTTAAATCCATGCTTTCTTGAACTCTATCATCATTCTTCAAATCTGTCTCACCTATGTCTTCAACCTGCAATGGACTTGTGCATGCATACCAAGGCTTCAACTCATCAATGAAAACATCCCTACTTACCTTCAGCTCCTTGGTGATGGGGTTATAGCATTTATACCCCTTTTGTTCCATAGAATATCCCAAAAAAATACATCTTTTAGATTTAGCATCTAACTTTGACTAAGTATTGTTGTTATCTAGTAACGCATGAATAGATGAATTGTTCTTCATGCGGGTCTATGTACTTGATATAGAAGTTTATTCCGAGTTCGCACACGAGTGCTATGGTTATGATCATCAATAAAAGTATTGAATTCTGGTATGTGATTTTTTTTATGAGGTTTATGGATGTGCAAGAAGCACAATGAATAGAATGACATCCATAGATATTCACTTTCATTGAAAGGTGGATACTATGTAAATAGTAGTTTTTTCTCAACAAGAGGATTTGGATGGTTAATTGATTTGCATTGATCTAGATGATCATTATATGCATGGATATATCTCCATGTCATAATCCATCCAAGATAATGACTGAGTTTGTTTAATCGTAAGGATTAACATGTCTCTTCATTTTTAAGTTTAAAAAATTTAATTGAGGAAATACTTAGTGAGGTAGCATTCTCATAGAGATTTGGATGCTTCTCTTTAAGGGAATGCTCAAATTTATTGACATTTGGAGGACAATTAGCTCATATGCTTCTCTTTACGCTGACCAATTTTCAAGTAATTTGAAGACGTTTAGAAGGTCAAATGACCTCTATACTAAAAGTGCTGCTAGTAGAGATAGATGCCTAAAACAAGTGACATAGGCCTGTTACAAAGCACATCTCTCCTAATTGGTAGATCCAAATTGAATGCTTTTTCTTGGCAATGAAAGCTTGGTAGCTACATTTTTTGCATACCAGGTTTGATTATTTTTGAAGATCATTTGATAGGTCAAAAGAGCTCTCCACATGAAAGTGCAGCCTCTCGAATTTATGAAATGACCAGAGACCAGGTCACCTAGAGGTGATTGGTTCTCTTAGATCAACACCTCTATATGGCGTGTACAAAATTTCAAGATCAAATATTTCTCCATTTAGGAGATATAAAGAGATCCAAATGTCCAGATACTATGAAACTTATATCAATAAAAGTAGATAGTAGTAGCTATATGCTATTGAAATTTGGAAGTAATTGGATATCAAAAGGTAGGTCAAATGACCTATTCTTCTCAAAACAATCTCTGGCAAGGATATTCCAAAGACTGGTACATGTGTCTGATGAGCAAATGATATTTTCATATTGGAAACTCCAATTTCAAAAATTTTTGTTGGCAAAGCTACTCCACTATAGACCCTATAATATAGTCAAAGTTTAAGCACTTTGGAATTTATCAATATTTTAAAAGTGAAGCAGCACTCTTTTTAAGCTCACCTAAGTGCAGATGTATGAGAGATAGAATGATACATTTGAATGCGTATTTGATTGAGTTTTGAATTGACATTTTGTGAGAACAAAGTAGATAATTTCATCTAGATTTGATCTCAAAGAAAATAGAATTCGGAGGTTGTTTGATTAGTCTAAGAGCTTTAAAATGATGACCTTGTACATTTTTAGAGTTGGTTGGAAAGAGTTCGACCCTTTTATAAAACTCTGAGAGAATATCCAAATCAAGTGATTTTTATGCCTAATGAGAGCTTGAGAAAAGCTACAAAAGGCTACAAAATTTCATAGGTGCATGAGTAAAAAATAGTTAAAAGTAAGATTTAATCTGCTGCTGTTGGAAATTGTTTATGTAGGAGATTGTTGAAAGGAAAATATTTTCCACAGGTTCTTATGATACTTTTTTGAGATGGTGTGATCACCATGGGCTAGCTATGCCATAGATACTTGGTTATTGATGATTAGTTTATGGTAACCATTCTTACTAGGAGAGTAGAAACTTTGTCGAAGTTTTCAGAAATATATATAGTGCCATGAGAGCATGGAATAGGAGAACTTTTCTAGTTGTTCTCATTTCATATAATTGGATTCATACAAGTTGTATGAATTCCAATTTATTGTGCATTAATATTTGATTCAAGTTGCAGAGTTGATATTTGATGCAAGCGGCATCTTTCACAACTCTAGCTGAGTTGATTTATTGTATAGTTTCTTATTTCTCAACTCAAGATGAGTTGATGTTATAGATAGTATGCGACGGCATCTTTCACAACTCTAGCTGAGTTGATTTATTGTATAGTTTCTTATTTCTCAACTCAAGATGAGCTGATGTTATAGATAGTATGCGACGAAATGCATAGAAACAAAATGATATATTTATGTAACGCAATTGTTTCTATGACCCTGTATTCCTTGTAGTGTTATCATGCCAAGATGACAACCTCGAAGCTTCTTTGCTCTTTAAAGTTTAACCACTTTAACGCACATCCCAGATGGACTTTAACATTCAGACGTGGTGTGTTATAGCGATCATAGCACAGCTCTCTCCTTCTCTGTCTCTATCTCAATTTTGAATTAAAACACATAAAGAAAGTAAAAGTATGATTCGCATGTCACTTTTCAGCCAGGTATTGTATTCAAAATACTACGAACATGGATTTTATTCTCAAGCTGTACAATAATCAATGGTACAGATTTCTGACTAAGTGAACTTCCAGTCCGCGATAAAAAAAAAAACTGTCGCGACATGGCAAGCAGGAGATCTATCAAAGCCCCCAAAAGAATGGACAATGAATGGCTGAAAATTATATACAGAGTTCTGTAACTCCTTTCATGACCATAGGTCAATATAAGAAGTATCGTCGATTGATCACAAATGAAGAGTGACTTCTTGCTGATGAAATCGGCATCCAGAAGGCTCAGCTGCTGGCGTACAAGGCCTTGCGCTAAATCCGTTAGGACTTATAATCACAGTTGCTCATCTTTCTTTATTTCGATGCAGCCTCACTGGTGAATACTTGATCAAGGTTGCATCAGGTATGGCCAAAAGCTAAAGTATCATCTGCTCAGACGCATCAACGCATACGGTATATTCCTTCGTCTCCAGCGATGGAAACCCTCTGCTCTGCTGAGTACATGATCGGAGCAATTTAAGCAAGCATTTGTGCGGACCAGATAACAGCACACTCTTTCAGGAAATCGTGCCGAAATCTGTCAATTTTATTTTGCATAGTCGTCATGAAATTTCTCCTGACAGAATAGACCTTCAGGTTTTCATTCTGACTTGGAAGTCAGTTCCAAGTCAGACCTTGCTATAGAACAATCAGATAGCGAGCATAATTTGATCCATCGCGCGCCAACATCTTTCGCCTAATTTTTTTATTTTACGCTCTAATCACCCCACCGTTTTCCTGCTTCGCAAAAACATTGCCCCGTTCAAGCTGACATCACATGCTTTCTTCACTTGCAATTCTCTTTCTATTGCGGGTTCCATAAAAGGAACGTCCTGGTGTACTCTGTTAGTGGACAAGGTCCTCTTGACGGTTATCCATTCGCACTTCTCAGATTTGAAGGCATCGGGAAGCCTTTTTTTTGTAGGCACGGCAGTTCGATCCCGAAACATATCCTCCACAAAGTGCTGCTTTGGAGCGAAATACCCATGAGAAGAGAAGCTAGAGGCTGTACTATCATCTACCCGATCGTCGGCCTCGCCGTCACTTGATATGCATTCCAAGATGCTTCGTGGCGACGATTGAGCATGCTTGGCCTCGTCGTCCTCTGTAGGTTCCATGGGACGGAGGAAGGGATGCTGTAGAAGCTGCGATGCAGTCCACCTATCTTTGAGATTTCTCTGAAGACAGTGAAGCAGAAAATCCCTTGCATCATCCGAAATAGATTGTGGCAAAGGAGGGTCCTCGTCCGAGCAAGCCAGCTTGTACAAAGCTGCGGCCATGTCCATTATGTTTCGTCCCCACGGTGGTCGACCCTGCATCATCTCGACAACAGTGCATCCTAGTGACCATATATCTGCCGCAAAGCCCTGCTCTAGGCCTTGAACAACCTCTGGAGCCATCCAAAGAGGAGTGCCCTTGAAGCCTGATTGTCTTGTTCCCCGACTGTCATCAGATGCCTTCATCCTTTTGGCTCCACCAAAATCAGCGATCTTGACACCTGTCGAGCCGACAAGGATGTTCTGCCCCTTGATGTCGCAGTGCACGATGCCATTGCCGTGGAGGTAGTGAAGTCCTCGGACGATACAACGAGTGTAGTGGCGGATCAGGGACTCCCTGACGTGGCCACCCGATTGTGTGAGAAGGTCGGCAAGCGTACCTCCGTCCATGAATTCGAGAAAAAGGCTATGCGGCGTTGAGCTCTCTGGCTGGAATTGGCCGCCGAAGCAACGAACGACGAACGGAGATGAGAGCGGAGAAAGGATCTGGAGCTCGTTGAGGAGCGATAATTCAGATGAAGAAGAGGAGAGGGGGGATTTGACAGCGATGAAGAAGCGCTGGGGGAGCGCGAGAGCGAGGGAGACGACGGCGGAGGAGCCACAGCCGAGCGGACAGAGAGTCTGCCAACTCTCTATGTTGGTCTGGCTGCTGCTGCAGGTGAGAGCCTCCATCATAGGTTTAAGGGGAGCGATTCGAGGAAAAGATCAGCAGGAACGCATATTCAATGGATTTTATTGGGGAATCTACTGTGTGAGTTTGCGAGTTAGACGGGTTGTGATTCGTGAAGACGAAGTTGTGAAATCGGCGCACAACCATGCACTCTGCGCCACTGTTCCACGTGGAGTTTTATGTCCGTGTAATTTCGAATTGTTCAGATCGGCATGGAGAAAAAGCAGGCGACTGAAACGTATGGTGACTGTGGTGTCATGCTTAACGCTCTCCAGTTGATGAACCACCGGAGTTGTAAAACAGTGACACACTGACAAGTCCCTCCGCATAGATCGTGCATTCTACCTCTTTCGGTCATGTGGTCCAATTGAAGGTCGTTGAGTTCGGACGTCACATAATACATTCTAGCACATAATAGATTCATGACTGCTTTCTTCAAAGCCTCATCGATGACGTCACTGAATTCAGCTACAGTAAACATGATACGTGAAGTAAAGGCCTTAGGCAAGCCTTGACGTCCACTTCATGCTTCGTCTTTTGCGCGCATGTGTTACAAATGACATTGAAAGCTGCGTTTGCGATGCGAATCGGCTCCAGACAAAACACTGTGGAAGGTAGTTTTCATGAACGTGTTATTTATAATGAGCCACGTGCAAGCTTACAATCAAGCTCATAGCAGAAGAAGGCAGATGAAAGCTACCACGATGGAGCTAACTACCAGAATGGAGACTGTAAGCCGTCAGAGCAGATGCTGTTCATTCTCGTTTCTACTGCTGATAAAAGAACAAAATAGCAGAAAGAAGATTGGGTACAAAAGCAGCATGACGCATTTGTTGGGGCAAGTGAGAAGTTTACGTAGGGTCTACGTACAATGTCGTCTGGTGTTTTATCTAATTGAAGCTCAGGCTAATCATAACTGTTAAAGAACTTTGAACTTGAATGGGTTCGAACATGTTGATACGTTTCTTCTGTATAATACAAGGGGAAACGTACCAGCTACTTCCATTTGTTTTTCATTTTATGCTTTCGTTAAGTCAATGAAAGAAAGCAACTCTAATCTCAAACTGCCTAACACAGAGAGAGAGAGAGAGAGACACAGACAGATAGAGAGAGGTTTACCTCGTGCAAGAGAAGCTGCGACAATCTGCATAAATATATGCCATTGGATAACCTTTACAGTGCTTCTATTCATTCTGGAAATATGAAATGTTCAATCAGCCATTGTCCCTGAAATCAAAAGCATTGGTTCATGCATAACAAGCAACTAGAGACTGACAAAAAGAGTGGAGTGTTGAAGGCGCCAATGGGCTGATTGCCTTTAAAAATGAGAATGAAAGACTGAACTCTACAGAATTCAAGTAAAGTTCAAGTAGCAGAAAGCAAATTTGAACATGATTCGGAAGAGAGCAATGCCCACATCTATGTTCAGCTGTCAAGAATGGCTTAGGAGATTGATTCCTCATAGGAGAAATATATCATGCATACTTGAAGGAGGTGAAAAAGTTTGCAAACGTTCGGACTAACGACCATGTAACCAAGTCCTTAAAAGCCAAGGCTCGAGCTATCGTTGCGGACAGAAGAATTTAAAAATGAGTACAGATCATTTGGAAATAAACACTTAGGGTGCTCTGATCATACTGTTAGACCATTAAATACTCTCTTCTTAGGTGGAAGATTTCTCCTCATTATCTCAGATTACGAGCATTTTATAGGCGTCCAGGGTTACCTCTCAACATTTCCTTATTTTGTTCCATCTTAGTCTTGTTAGGGAGGGTTCAACCACTCCTTACGACAGGACAGTTATCGGCCTTAGGTTAGTGTATTGGCTTCGAGTAGATTTAAACCAGTTTCCCTTAGGTAATCTTTTTCAAATGTCATTTGTGAATAGTCTAACTCTTGCTTTGTGGGATATGGGAGGTCCCACAG
This sequence comes from Ceratopteris richardii, assembly GCA_020310875.1. Classification (NCBI taxonomy): domain Eukaryota; kingdom Viridiplantae; phylum Streptophyta; class Polypodiopsida; order Polypodiales; family Pteridaceae; genus Ceratopteris; species Ceratopteris richardii. Next base: position 100,008,978 of record CM035435.1, read on the forward strand.
GCACTATGCTTATTCCCATCTACACTTTTCTTTTCAATCATTTCAAGAAAAAAGGAGATTAGAATTGAGTTGAACCTCCTCTTTTTTTTTCCTTTTATTTCCTTAAACATTCCCTTATTCTCTCTAATCCTTAAACGTGCCCTACACGCCTACCACTCAACACTATTAAAGCTACAATATTCATGGATAAATATTGAAATTTCAATGAGCATTATTGAAATTTCAATGTTAGAAAAGAGATGAAACTTAGTCCGTTAGTTTGAACGGGAAATATTTTTGTAAACTTCATCATCTGAATGGAAGTCTACCATCATTGGTGCATGCCATCTGGATCTTGCTCAACCCACACAGAGGTTACGGATGCTGAAAATGACATAAAAATAGACACGCGAGGAGATGAGACAGAACACACTATTGGGTGCAATTTCCACCCATGCACTCTCTTTCAACAGTCCACAAAGTGCATGTATTTATAGGATTTTTTATTATGTCAAAAATAGTGGTTACATAAGAGGAGCTTTGAAATGCATGCATGAAAGTAAAAGTTGGTCTCTTTCATAAAGAGCTTTTGCTTTTAATAACTAAAATTGCGATCTATAGTGATCTGTATCCTAACCACTAATTTTACTAACTATTTCTAAAAATCAAACCCTCTACCTGGGCTTATTTACAAACTATATAAAATATAAATATGATTATTGATGTCCGTTCTTTCATGCCTTTCATGCTCATCATGAAGCTTCAGGTGCTATATCAAAAACACCAAAAAAGAGTAATAGATTATAAATTAACACTCCAACAATGCCTTGATCAACACATTCCATCATTTATAACATGCCCCTCAGTTGAAAGACCAATAGACCTAAGGTGATAAAATAAAAACAAACATGGATGGCCAGTCACATGTTCCATCACTGAACGAAAATAAACATGTTCCATGTACAAAACACATGCATGAAAATGTTCATGGAGGAATTACATTAATGTGTTTGTGTATGATATGCAGAAATTAAGTGGTCATAATGGGGTGTTAATTGTGTTTTATGTATCCATTAACATTCTTCAATAGAGTGATTTTTGTACTTAACTAGATATCTGTGATATTGAGTACCTGTGCATGGAGTAGTGATATCATGATCAATTATTTTCTCAAGAACTAAGATTTCACATTGTTCTTTTCAATTAAAGAAGGGTCATCGAGAAGAAGAGTGAGTGGTAAAGTTCCTTTAAATGGTTTAAGTAAACTAATATGAAAAGAGTTATGTATATTCCAATGAGATAGTATATCTAATCTAAATTAATTATTATTAATTTTTTGTATAATGTGAAATGGTCCATAATAACGTGGAGCAAGTTTAATTTTAGGATGCTGCAAATTATTTTTGAGACCTTTTTTAATGATACATAACCATATAAGATCATTTTCCTTGAATTCCTTGACTAATTGTTTTGTATTGACATTATGTGTGTATCGCTCTTGACATTTCCTAATATGCTCATGAACATCATGAAGTATAGAAATGTGATCAATAAAATCAGCCATCAAAATGTCAGTTTCGATGATTGACATGAGAGTGGGAAGCTTTTTACCATTAACAATTTCAAAAGTTCCATGACCAATATTGGTGTGTGTGGTGTTATTGTAAGCAAATTGATGCAATGGAAACTTTCATCCCAATTACTGGGATTATCTAATGGATAATAATGCAATAAATCAAGAATAGTACTATTTGTAGCCTCACTTTTTCCATTACTTTCGGGATAAAACACAAAGCTAAAATCTATTTTAGAACTAAAATGTTGAAATAATGCAACCCAAAACTGATTACAAAATCTAACATCAATTAGATAACATCACTTTAGGAAATCCATACAAGGAATGAAATATGCATATTTACTAAACCTATCAATTATTGTCCAAATCATATCATTATGTGATGAAATGTTAGGAAGACAAGTGATGAAATCCATAAAGATTTGTTTTGATAGTTGGCTCGGATTGGGAGGTGGCATTAATAATCCAAATGGTTTACCATGATGACATTTTACACGGTGACATATAATGCATTGAGAAAGATAATGTGCAATGTCTTCTTCCATGTGTGTCCAATAGAAGAAATCTTTGCAAGAAAAAATGGTGCTTTCTTTGCCTCTATGACCCATATAAGATGGTTCATGTATTTCTTTGATGAAAAAATCTTTAAGAGCTTGGGTTATGCACAATCCATGTTGAAAATAAAGTAAACCATGATGAAATTTATATTGTTCATCAGATAAAGATGGACCATTTTTGAATCCATGCCATGCACATGAAAAATACAAATCAGATGCATAACTCGAAATCATTTCATAAAAAGAAACAATTTGGATGGCATAAATATTATGCAAAACAACAGAATCTGAAGGGAAACGGCTAAGAGCATCAGTTACAACATTAGCTTTACCATGTTGATATTGGATCATGGGTTGGAAATTTAGAATGAATGAAGCCCATTTAAGATGTCGATCAGAGATTAAGGGATGATTTAATAAATTCTTAATAGCTTGTTGATATGTTTTGATTAAGACATCAAAGCCCATAAGATAGTGTTTCCGAATTCACAAAGCATGCACAACTGCTAACAATTCTTTATCATATGTACTATAATTCTTTTCTGAGGGCTTAAGCTTTCTACTCTCAAATGCAATAGGATGATCATTTTGCATCAAAACAACACCTATTCCTGAACCATTAGGATCAGTAACAACATGAAAGGGTTGTGAAAAATCAAGTAACTCTAAAATATGTGCTTGTGAAAGTGTATGTTTACATTTTTCAAAGAATTGTTGTTGGGTAAGTCAGCATGTAAATTTCATTTTCTTTTTCAATAATAAAGTAAGAGGTAGTGCTAAATAAGAAAAAAATAAAACAAACTTCCTCTAGAAACTAGCCAACCCAAGAAGAGAACAAACATCATTGTCTGATTGTGGTGTAGGCCATTCTACTATCACTTTATTTTTTTCTGGATCCAAATGCACACCCTCACTTGAACTAATATGACCTAGATATTCTAGCTTATGTTGAGAGAATTAAATCTTTTTCCGATTAGCGTAAAGTGTGTTCTCTCATACCAAATGAAAAACTATTTTAAGATGCTTCTCATGCTCACTATCATTCTTACTATAAACAAGTATATCATCGAGGGATGCAAGAACAAAAGCTTGGTACTCAAGAAAAATGTTGTTAATCATTCGTGAAAATGTAGGAGCACCATTAGTAAGTCCAAAGGGCATTATCATGAATTTTTAATGACAAGTTTGAGTTCTAAACGCAGTCTTAAAAATATCGCATTATGTCATACATATCTGATGGTAACCCAATTTAAGATCAATTTTACTTAAGATATGAGCTCCTCATAACTTATCTAAGAGATCATCTATTTGAGGAATAGGGTATCTATTCTTTATTGTGATCTTGTTAAGGTCTCTATAATCAATGAACATTTGATAAGTTTTATTCTTCTTCTCTACTAAGCGAACTGGTGCTCCAAATGGGGAAGAACTAGGCCTTATATGTCCCTTGTACTTCTTGTGTTACATTATAATGACTACATTGAACTGCAACTTTCACTTTATATAAGGAAGGGAATTTTTTTAATTTAAGCTCTTGTACTAATAAGTGTGAAATGAAATCATGTGAACTACCATCGCCATGTAAAATATTAACCAGCTTGTTATTGATACGGCCCTGCATGCAAAGTAAAGAATGAATCGAGATATCATTACCCAAGGTACTTAAGTCCTTCTCCAATGCTTCCTCTATCCAAAGGAGCGGAATTTCTTCATTATGGGCCTCCATGTTATACAATTGAGCTTCAACTGGCTTCATGAGAAGAGGTCGCAATCAACACTATATTTTTGTATGTCCACATTTACCACAATTCTAGCGAGTGATACATGGTGGCTTTTGTTAGACATCCATTATTAACATTTGTAGGGTACGTGGTTTGGTACGTTGGAGAGATGAAGCAACATGTGAATTTGAGTAATTGGATTGTGGAGGATGAGGGAAACTAGAGTAAGATGGGGCATTAAAATTATGCTTTATAGGAAATATGGGTTTAAGAGAAAGTAGTCACTCACATGGTTGTTGTAGATGGATCGACTTGGTTATGGATTGGAATTCCTTCTCTGCATCATAGGAAAAAGAGATAAACTCCTTAAGGGTTGTAGAAATAGGGTGTGAAGCTTATTTTGGATTCCCACCTCCAAACCATCCTTGTATTTCCATTGCAAGCTATCGTGGAGTACATCTTTAAGCATTTGAATCAATAGTAAAGTTTACTAGAGCCCCTCTGTGTAGGTAGCGACCATGCCACCCTCCTTTCATGTAAAGGTTGTCCATGCATGTCCAACATGTACATGATATTGGGGAGCAAGAAAAGAATCCTTCACTTTATCTTGGAAAGCCTTCCACGTTCTTGGACGATCTGTACTAGGGTGCAAGACATTCCACCAGAACTGAGCTTTTACTAATAAATAGTTAGTGAAAAATTTGACTTTTTCACTTTCATCATATGTTACATCAGTATAAAAATCATCAAACTGTGAAAAGCATGAAACAACTAAAGGGCACCCCTTACGGCCATCAAACCGTAAAAACTAGTAATTTTTAACACCAATCTTGGAATGTGTGCCATTCGATCAGGCTGAGACAATAGCTTTTACCACCCTCGTAAGGTTACCTTCATCTGATTACATATTTCGGATTACTTCTTTGCATTTTTGTATCTTGTTTTGAGCACCTCTAAGGTCCTACAGGAGGAGCTCAAGTTTTTGCTCGAGTGTTACCTCGGTTAATGGTGACTCACGGAAATCCTCCATGGTGTTCGTTAAGTCCAGAAGTATGTAGAGAACAAAGCTGCAAGAAACTTAAGATTTCAACCACCACGTGCTAGAGAGATGACTCTCCTCCCAACCTTATGCCTGTATATATAGCTGCTCGAATCATCGAGGACCACAAATGTAACTAGATTCCACAAGTGCATGTACAATCTCCTCCACTCCTTTCATATATTCCACTAGAGTCTACTAGTGGTTGGAGTGATCTCAACCACTGATTTAGCACCTTCCACTAGAGTCCACTAGTGGTTGGTGTAGTCGCCTCTCAAGTTAAGTCTCAGTGGACTCAAGTTAACTCACGTTAAATTGATTTAGAAGGCTCTAGAGATCTTTAGGCAAAACACTCTCCCCATGTTGCCCATGGGGATTGAACCCAAGACCTCCTCCTTCACAACCTTGAGACTTAACCACTAGGCTAAGTGGATTACTTGCTTAAGATAGCAGATGGACTTATGCTTAAGTCTAGTCCCGAGATCTTTGGCCATATACATAAGTGACGAAATAGTGTCCAATTTCAGATCTGTCTAAAGCGAGCGGACCCTTGGATCATAAAATTACTTTATTACATTCTTCACCCCTTGGAAAAGATTTTCTTCCTAAAAAATAAAGCTATATATATAAACATAAGAAACCCTCAAGCCTCATGTTCTCAAACCGGAAGAACATGATCATGTTCTAAAACTAGAAGAACATGTCTCATCTCTGTGGTGGGATCCCTGCCCAAATGATTTGAAACACCATCCGACTTTGCGCTTTGCTAAACTAGTCAAAGTACAAAGTAGTGAATGAATAATATAGGTGGATCTAAAAACATCCCTATCCACTTCATTATGTCTCAATGTGTGATCTAGGCACAAACATATCAAATGGATGGATTCCAATTACTAGTCCATTTCTAGGCATGACTAGTGCATGGACTTTAGTAACTAGGATGGGATTTGTATCCCAATCAAGACTTTGAGAACTCTAGATTCACTTGAATTTGAGTTGGAAAACTTGAAGTTTGGTTGGCTCAAACATCTGACTTGGATGTAAAAAATGTTTTACAATAGTTAACTCCCAACTAATAGTGACTTGATTTCTTTACCTTACTTCACAACTACTTTGTCCTAATGGGCATGAAAATCCTATGTAAATTGTAGGAGAAATTTCTCCATTTACTTTGGGTCAATCTTAATATATTGTTACCAAGTCAAATTCAAAATGAAAATTATCCAACTTAGGATACATTTGTCAAAGACTTTAAGTGAAAGTTCTTAGGAATTGTCAATCTAATGAGCAATGCCTAACTTCTCTATTATAGAGTATACCAGACTCTAGAAATTCTCTTAGAGTTATGCTAAATACACTCAAGCAAACTCAAACGAATAAGTCATTCTTGCACTTATCATATTTTGAAGATTGAATAAGTTCTTATATATAACATCAATCTAGGATGTTTAATTTAGTTATCTAGTTCCAATCAACTAACCCTAGAATTTTGCAAAAGGAATCAGATACCATATCTGAGTCAATTCCAAAAGATTTTGAAAAGCGGAAGGAAATAACTAAAATTTTGTATAACAGAATTCAAACTTCTAAGATATAAACTTGCTATGAGTCAAATACTAGATGACCGAAGACTTGAACTTCTGAACGATCGATTTCAACAAGATATTGAAGCATTTGCTTTTCTATCTCTAAGAGAAAGGAACTCAATTCTCAAAAAGATTCATAGAGTAAATCTAAACATCATCCAACCACAAGATCCTAGCATGGTATCCAACATCAATGTGTTGACCCATTGAGGTTCTGTTGATGAGTTTCTTTTTACTCAAACAATGCTTCACTTGAGACTAAATTCACGATCTTTATTCAAGCTTTTTGACTGCTTACTAGGAATGCAATTCTTGTGCATTGATGTAAAAAATTGAATTTACCAAGTTACACTTGGAACTTGGTGCTTAACTTAGTCAATCTATCCTTATTTAAAAGGTTCAATTCAACGTCAAAGTCTTAATCTTTTAGAAATTTATAAAAAAATTCCAAATCATTAACGCTTTAGCTTGAAGTGTTTCTAGAAGATCTTGGAAGTTATGTACTTTATATCTTCGTACATACTTGATCTTGAAGTATCTTGAGATCATAATTTATCCTCCTTGAATTCAAACTTCTCCTTTGAAGTCTTTGGGTCCCTTGAGGATCAGATCTATCTTCAAAATCCATTCTTGGACTAAAAGATAATTATCATCCCACAGTTCAATGTCCCATAACATCTTTCCTACATCAATGTGAGTATAAAATCTGGTGTCCCATACCACCCTATTTTATATTCACATTAATATGTGGGTGATAATTATCCTAAAGTCTAAACATATCTTGATAGAGAACCTTTTCACTTTAACTCTTTTAAGGAATCTATAAGTTTTAGGCATTATCTCTAACTTGATATTCTAGGTTTTGATCCCTTGACATGATCATTTCATTATCTTGTGCTTTCCTTTGGGAACTAGAAAACCTCTTGATAGAATATCTATTCTTCTTAGCTCAAGTTTTCAAATGAAAATTTGTTATAATTCCAAGTACTTGATTTTTTCACAGATTCAAGTTCAATTGGTTTATTTTTGAACAAATTGTAGTGACAAGAGCTTTTGACTTCTTGTCTTTAGATTCCTTCTTGTTGTAGCTTTAATAGCTACCTCGGCGGAGACTTTACAGGAATCTCTCAATTGCAAAAGTATAAGCATACGCTCATGCTTTGTGCATTTGTACCAAAATCCCTTTAAGGATAGGCAAACATTATGCTCTACCTTCCATAGACTTAAGTACCGTCTTCACGGTTGCATACTTCATTCTTGGAATTTCTCACTCTGTTCAAACTTGGAACATATTACTTTTATCACAATTTTCCATTGGATAAATGGAACCTGAGTGAACAATTCCCAAAAAGAATTCTATTGCCAATACTTGGGCAAACCACAGAGTAGTTCCAATCACAAGTTCTTGGACAATCATGGCCAAGCTTGATCAAGTCTAGTTGACCTTGTGACAAAAATAAAGACTTTTTCTTTATCTTTAAGATCTCTTGAACTATCGAAAGCTTCGTTTCTTACCCATGGGCTTTTAGAGATCTTTCCCCTACTCAAGTCCAAGCATATAGTAATGCCTTTCATATTCTAAAGCTAAGAATCTTTGATACACTTCCCGATGATATCAACCATTGGACTTGAAGGACCAGTTCTAGTGGTTTGGGATTGCTGGGGAACTACTTGCTATCAAAGAGTTTGAAGAATTTCATTCTCACTACTTAGGAGAATGTTATTTTTCAAGGACTTGGGATTCCTTCTAGGAAATCAAATAACCTAAGCAAATGATTCATCTTGAAATCTTTTGCAATACTAAAAGGATATTTGAAAGGAATTCTTACACTTTCAAACAATATCCACAAGCTTTACTGATTCATTTGTGCTTATTTCTTGAGTATCAAACTAGAGAATAAATATGAACTTTTGGATATGGTTTCCCATTCCACTATGGAAGTTTTTCTTGAACTTTCATTTATGTGATATTGATTCTTGTTCTTGAGTTTGACACAATATTTATTATTAGTGGTCAATCTTTAGATGTTACTAGAGTACTTTAAACATATTTTGTTAATCAAAATTATGTTTAAAGTCCAAGCATCTATTGACGATTGATCCAAAAGTAATTCTACTATGATAACTTTAAACTTTATATCTTGTTTAGGAAACGTTCATGGATTGAAGATCCATATCTTGGAACTTTGTATTCCTAAATGTAAAGTTCATAGTTTTATTTAAGTTTTTAGGAACTTATCTCTTTTCCTAAAGATTGCTTACTTTTTTATCCTCTTGAAGCTTCAATTAGCTTAAATGAAACCAAAACTTAACTCTCTAAAAGATTTCTTTCAAGTTTCCATGTTTTCTTATCAAGTTGCATCATTACCAAAGATGCAATCATCACGGAACCTAACATCCTCCTATTGAATATCAAAGTTCAATTCATGCTTAGGTTCAACCTTTGATTTCAATCACTCCTTGAGATAGAATTCAAAGTGAACTCAAAAACCTCTATGGTTTTACAAATTTGGAACATTTCAACTATCTATGGAACTTTAAAGTTTATGTTCCAATTGATTTTATTTGATTGCTATCACGACTTGGGATAGAGTCAAATAAAAGCATTCCAAACCATCCTACTTGGATGCATGGTTTCTCAAATCCAAGCGAACGATTACATCCGTGATTGTTGTTAGGAATCTCTATGTTTTCTCCTAAACTTAGATTCATTGAGGAAATTTGAAAGTAGCCTTATTTTCTTTCCATTCCAATGAGCAAGAAAATCAAACAGTTTGACTTTCACAAAGTCTAATTTTCCTAATCAAGAATCCTAATTTGTAATACTTAAGTATCACATTTGGGTAAAACAAACTACCTACTTGAGTTGCATGGCAGTCAAGAGCCTTTCATAGCCTCTTCTCCCGATGGCTCATCTGCTTTCTTGGCAGACACCTGAGATTCGTAAATTCATGAGAGACAGCGTGACTTGATCGCTTTTTATGCCTCTCTTGCAATAGCATAAGGTAGCAAAAGATGTCTTTAGACCTTGAATTAGCGCAGTAGAGGATTCCATCTGATGATCTTCAAGAAGCTGTGTATAGCTCATCCGTTATGCTACGGTGAGGTACTGACAATCAATCTTTGCTTATTCAAAAATGTTATGGATCAATTGAGAAAAAGAATCTTAATCATTTGGGAGACAAGAAGATTCATACCCACAATCATCTGTTCCCAGGTTACCAACTCTAACCACGAATCCTTATTGCGAATTTGAGCGCAAACTTTGCGTCAATTTCTACCACACAATAGACGAGTAGATTGCTTGATCTTATGATCATCAAGGTATTTCAGTAAGCTTTTGCGGCAACTTCGTCTAGGTAGAGCCATAGGATACAGGACTCCCGAGCGATTGCTAACTAGTATTCCTGTGATTATTGAATTTGTTAATTGTCGATGTTTATCATATGATATGATAATAGCAATCTCTGATACCAATGCAAGAAACTAAGGATTACGACCACCACCTGCTAGAGAGATGACTCTCCTCCCAACCTAATGCTAGTTTATATAGCTGCTCGAATCAAGGAGGACCACAAATGTGACTAATGTCCACAAGTGCATGTGCAATATCCTCCACTCCTTTTATATCTTCCACTAGAGTCTACTAGTGGTTGGAGTGCTCTCAACCACTAATTTAGCACCTTTCACTAGAGTCCACTAGTGGTTGGTGTACTATCCTCTCGACTTAAGTCTCAATGGACTCAAGTTAACTCACGTTAACTTGAGTTAGAAGGCTCTAGAGATCTTTGGGCAAAACACTCTCCCCATGCTCCCCATGGGGGTTGAACCCAAGACCTCCTCCTTCGCAACCTTGAGACTTAACCACTAGGCTAAGTGGATTACTTGTTTAAGAGAGCACATGGACTTATGCTTAAGTCTAGTCTCGAGATCTTTAGCCATATGCACAAGTGACCAAACAATGTCTGATTTCAGATCTGTCTAAAGCGATCGTACCCTTAGATCATAGACTTACTTTATTACAAAAAGCCTCTTGCTATATATGTAAAAACAAGTTCTGAGATTGCTTGAATTAAGATGTAAAAGGAAGGGTTGTTCTTCAGAATTGAAAAAGTAAGAAAGAGATGAACGTTGTATTAAATATAAGAAAAGAGAACTAAAGTGATAACACAAAGAGATAGTGTAGTGGGAAAACACTTCCCTTGTGTGAGTGAGGTTGTGGGTTCAAATCCTCCCACCTTGGTGAATATAGAACTCCTTATTGCCACTCATAAATTAAAATTTGTTTGCTCATAGCCAATAGCTGCCAATGGTCACCAAGGGAGCCTTGGGTGCCAAAGATGCCAAAGTAATGCCTTAAGTTATGCCTAAGTTGTATGCCTTAGTCAATGCCTTGGAGTAAGTCGAAGGCGTAAATGTAGCTCTAAACGTAGGTTCTAGTTCTGGTTCTGGAACAGAAATAGAAATAGAAACTAGAAAGTAAAACTCAAATTGAAACTGAAATAGGAACCAAAACGAGAACTCGAGTAGGCCGAAGAAGTAAACGTAGGTGTAAATGTCAGTGTAAGCATAGGTGTAAATGTAGGTTTTGGTCCTAGAATAGGAACAAAAACACAAACCAGAAACTGAAACTAAAACTGAAAGTGAGATAGGATTTGGAACCGGAATCGGAATCTAAAACAAAAACAAAAATGGAATCGGAATCGGAATAAAAATCTAAAACGAAAACAAAAATGGAATCAGAATTAGAATCACATCATGAGTGAAGAAGAAAAAATCAGAAATCAATCACCAAACTGAACAGAAATAGACCCCTCCGTAGTGCCTCCGTAGTAATGCATGTAGGGCTCTGATACACTTGTTATGACAAGACATGCCAATTATTGATGTCTGTCCTTTCACACCTCTCATGCTCCTCACAAACCTTTAGCTTTTATATCAAAAAAACCAATACACATTAATACATTAATAAATTAACACTGCAACAGTCCCTTGTTCAATAAATTCCATAATTCATAATAGTGCAACATTCATAACTACTAGAGATGTATCTTGACAAGCCATAAAGCGCCACCCATAGGGACCACAGTGAGAAGAAGAGAAATGCCATCAATAGGAGAACCACCATGCCAGCGAAGATCAATACATCAATAGATAGATAGATAGATAGATAGATAGATAGATAGATAGATAGATAGATAGATAGATAGATAGATAGATAGATAGATAGATAGATAGATAGATAGATAGATAGATAGATAGATAGATAGATAGGTGAAGAGATAGGTAGTATATATATATATATATATATATATATATATATATATAGAGAGAGAGAGAGAGAGAGAGAGAGAGAGATAGATAGATAGATAGATATAGATAGATAGATATAGATACATAGATAGATAGATAGATAGATAGATAGATAGATAGATAGAGAGATAGATAGATAGATGGATAGATAGATAGATAGATAGATAGACAGATAGATAGATAGATGGATAGATCGATAGATAGATAGATAGATGGATAGATAGATACATAGATAGATAGATAGGTAAGTAGGTAGGTAGGTAGGTAGATAGATAGATTGATAGATAGATAGATAGACAAGTAAACACGTCTTTCACCCACGAATGATGCTTATGCAATAAAAAAACCAAAATGTTGTCCATGGAGAGATAGGCAAGGATTAAGCTTTGGAATAGTTTCGTTTGTAGCGAGCTTCTGCCTGAGAATAACAGGTTAGAGCATTTTGTGTTATGTGAAGGTGGTGAGGTCTATCCCCGTGTGCGACACGTACAAGTTCGCTTGAAGAGTTTCATTTTGCTGCCTCTCCATGAGTCCATGCGCTTCAACCGATTCTTTAGGAGAGTTGCTGTTTTGCTTTCCTATTGTACACCATTCCCAAAGGAAAATACACATACCAAGAGAGCAATCACGTAAAGATGCACTAACGAATTCGTGAGAGAAGTCGAACTATGGATGACGACACTTCCATCGCATGAACAAGACAATCATATTGAACTGTTTCCATGAAATCTTGAGGATTCAAGGTCTCCATTAAACCTTGAAGAAGATGATGATCCACAAGGTCACCATGGAAGCTTGCCTATATCTCTTGTACCAATGTAATGAATTGATACTTAGGACCACCACATGTTACATAGATGAATCTCCTCCAAACCTTATGCCTCTATATTTAACTCTCTCCAAGAGTACATTTAACTCTCTCCAAGGGACTACCCGCTATGGAAGATGAATATTGACCATCCAAGTGTTGGCCATCCCTACCTATTATAGAAGATGAATACTAACCATCCAAGTGTTGGCCATGTAATTACATGTGCACCAACTGCCCACTATGGAAGATGAATACTGACCATCCAAGTGTTGGCCATCCATGCCTATTATGGAAGATGAATACTGTTGGCCATGTAATTACATGTGCACCAACTACCCTAGTTACTTGGTGTTAACAAACATGGATGCTTTTAAGAGGTTCTAGATCCCTTGGGGCAAAACATTCTCCACATCTCTTGTAGGACTTCTTGTTCACGCATAGGGTGGTTGTTTTGGAGATCAATTACATCTATATGCAATGGGATCCCCGTGATGGGGAGGAAAAGGATATAAAAATTCTTTGTAACTCTCTTTAACAATTTTAAGTTATTTCGACCATCCTTCCATCTCTTAGGTCTAGTCTTAGACATAGTCTCCCTATCGCGTTTGAATAGTCAATGTTGTTTTGCCTTCAGGCCATTTCCCCTAGTTTTCTATGTAAGGGGGGGTCCTTGGGCATTATGCCCTCACTTGTAAAATTGTTGTTTCAATTATTTCAAACAAGTGAGATGATTAATCCTTGATGGAACTTCCTCTTATTAAAAAGAGCTAGTTCTGATGTCGTTTTTGCTTCTAGTGAGCAAAACGGTTCCTGCATCAGTTCCATAAGATACATACCATCATTGTTCAAACAAATCTTGGTGCGTTTTTTATTGATACATACCTGCATTGTTGTAACGAACTTTGTTCAACATTTGCACAAGATGACTTAACGTTACTTTGGCGAAGAGGCGTGATGAAAAACGAACAAATATGCCCCACAAAGTCAACATTTGCGGAAGATGGCTGAACCTCTCACGTAGGTGCAGTACCAATACGTTCACAAACAGTGTTGAAATCTTCTCCGATTTTGATATTTGGGATTTCATAATCATATGTTGTTTCATCGTCACATGTCATATATCTTTCTTGGTATGCTTAAATACACGTGAGCGAAAACTCGCTGTTCGTGTGTTCTAAATGTTGGAGGACGGTTTCTTGAGTTTAGAGCATTAAAAGAATGAGTAGTGTTTTTGTAGGTCGGACTGCCAACATCAGTTTTAGTTGCCATTCCTTAGCCCAACAAAGGGACAATGTCGTTCTTGAAATGATAGAGATGAAAATGAAGGTTCAATAGTTGAATCGAGAGAGAAAAAATGGACCGATCGTGTGTTTCTTTTTTTTTTGGATGAAGTTTCGGGACCACTTGCACAGGCACATTGTAGTACGCTCCGTTCGCCATGTGTCTATGTGGAGTGCTAAGAACACCATTCTTTTCTTTCAAAAAACAGCGAACTGTGATTCACTGAAAGGAGCTCGCATTTGTTCATAATTATACCCCTCGGGATTCATTCTTTTTGAAACCATTCTTTGAAACTTTTAATGGGGAGGACGAGGTATTAAGCTGTAATTGAGCCTTTTTTACCTTTACCTTGAAGAAAGACACCAATTGAGGTTCCTATCATCATCAAACCATGATTTGTTCTCATAAAAATTTACATCTCTACTCACAGAAAATCCTTGATTGTTGTACAATCTAGATCCTTTTTGGTTTTGGTCATAACCGATAAATATGCAGTTCTCTACCTTGGGATCCAATTTCTCTCTTCCTTGAGAAGGAATGTGAGCATAGGCTAAGCATGATTTTACAATGATCTAGACTAGGTCTTCTTCTATTCCACACTTCATATGTACTGGTTCCATCTAGTGACTTAGATGGAAGTCTATGTATGAGATATGTGGTTTTAGACACGCCCTCTACCCATAGGTAGTTTGGCAATCTTTTTTCATTGAGCATGGACCTTGCAGGCTCAACAATAGCTTTGTTTCTCTTCTCTCCTACACCATTGAGTTTGGGTGTATACCTTGTAGGGGCTTCCCTTTTAATGCCTCTTTCATGCAAGTAGGCATCAAATTCAGAAGAGAAGTATTCTCCTCCACCATATGATCTTAGTCTTTTCAAAGTCCTACCTACTTGGTTTTCAACAAGAGCAACATACTTCTTTGAGCAATTAAAAACTTCATCCTTGTGCTTCATGAAAAATAGAATGGGCCACGTGCTACAATCATCTATCAAAGACACAATATATCTTGAGTCTGATATAGATGGCTCCTTACTTGGAGCCTGCACATTCATGCGCACTAGATCCATAAGATTTTGATACACATATCCCTTCTTATAGAAAGGTTATCTATGAGCCTTGCTAAGTTGACAAGCTTCACACTTATAAATCATGTGTTTCCTTGTGATATTAGGCAAGCCAAGTACACTCTGGTCCGTGAAAATTTGTTTGAGTGTCCTCTCACCAATGTGAGCAAGCCTTTTGTGCTATATCTCCAACTCTGTTAGAGTTTGAGATCCATAGCTAAATAAGGCTATGTTCTTTGTATCTTTCACTTCAAAAGTGAAAAGTCTTCCTATCTTGTCTCCTTTGGCAATCCTTCTAAAGCCTTGCCTTAGGTCTTCAACATATGCTCCAAATTTGTTGAATCTAACATGCAATCCTTTTTCAACAATCTACCCAACACTTATTAAAATTTTGGTAATTGTATAGACAAACAAACTTTCCTTAGGAGGTTCATATTCCCATCTGATGTCTTCACATTACCTATTGTCTCCATTGAGTGCTTTGTATCATCTTCATGTTTGTTGTGAGGATCTTCCAAATCAGAAAGTAAAGCCACATTTCCTACTACATGATTTGAGCATCCCAAATCAATGTAAAAGATGTGATCATCATCCTTACCCTTCTTCATTGATAGACCCATAATCAATAATGAATCTTCTTGACTTTGGTCCTCTGCATAGTTATTGTAATCTCTTCTTCCTCTATGATCGCTTTGATATTTTTTGTTGTTGTAATTGATTTTGTAGTAGTTGTTGTTGTAGCCTCCATTGTATCTTCCTCTATTTGATCCATAGCCACCTCCATTGAATCCTCTTGCTCTTGCGTTCCTTGGGTTCTTGAAACATTCTTTAGTACTATGATTAGATAAGCCACATATATTGCAAGGTTGAGATGATTGGAATCTCCCCTTGCCTTGCTTTCCACCTCTGCCTCTTCCTCTACCTGCAAATTTTTCTTGGAAAGAGCTACCTTCATCTTCATTCTTCTTATTCTTTCACTTGTCCTTGACCTTAGCTTTATCAGAATATAAGGCAGAAGTTTGATTACCTCTTCAGGACTCACCACCTTTGCTAATGTTTGCTTCATGAGTGAAGAGTTGGCCCATGAGTGTGTTGAGGTTGGGTACATGCATATCCATTTAAAAACCCATGGCTACTGTGAAGGACTCCCACTTGTCATCTGCTTTGATTCCATTTATGATTTGTCTAATGATTTGTTCCTCTTCAATGACCTCTCCAATGCTTCCAAGTTGATCTAAAATGTCCTTTATCTTTATGACATAATCAGTCACACTTTGCTTGGGGCTTTTCTTCACTGTTGTGAACTTCATCCACAATTGGTTCTTCCTTGCTTGAGTGTTGGAGGAGAAAAAAGAAGCAAGTGCATTCCAAGTATCTCTTGATGTCTTGCATCCGGTGACATGAGGTTAAAGAAATTCAGAGATTAATTTTAGAATAGGACCTTGCAAGTCCATCCTTTTAACACCAATTTGAAAGTCTTTCCTCTTCTTCATGTGATGGTTGCCCTTTGATCCTCATGGTTGGCATAGCTTCATCTCCAGATGTGTATCCAAATAGATTCCTCCCTTGAAGATAACCCTCCAGCCTAAGAGACCATGTTGGGTCACTGTTTCTATGCAATTTGTAAATTGTTGATGGAAATCCATCTCCCATGTTGATTGCTATGCTTTGATACCACTTTGCAGAGAGATGGTGGATTCAATCTGAAGATGAATTGGTCCTGCTACAATCAGATTCACACCAGCCAATTCAGACTTCAGAGTTGGTTAGTAGAACCTTTGAGCTTCCTAAATCCACAAAAAAATCACCCAAGTGCTTTGGAACAAGTATCTCAAAAGTTTGAGTCAAGACAAGCTAGTTGCAAAATGACTAGGTCCCAAAACTTGCTATTATTGTACAGACACCTGCTGGAAAAAATGAACACTACTCTCAACCTGGTAGGAATTAGAAAAATTCCTTTTCGAAATAGAAAAAAGACTTTGCAAGCTTCCAAATCCAAGTTAAAACAATTCAATGTACCAACTGAGCACTCAGAAAAAATTTTAGCAAAATCTTGAACACTCCCGCCATTTTCAGGTTTTGCAGAGATAGATCAGAGAGCAATAAAATACCAATTTCTCACAACTAGTAAATCCAATGGAGATGAAACTTTGTGAACATAAACTAGACTAAAGGGTCTATTCAATGCATATGAAAACACTAAAAAAGATTATGCATAGCTCGAGATATGAGGTATCCAATGCATATTAAAACAATGGGCATGGATTCACCTGAAGCAATCACAAGCAATCACTACGGCCACCAATGCCAAGTTTCTCAAAACTAGCAAAGAGGTGGCCATGAGAGAGCAAAAGAATGACACAAAGAGAGAGAGAGAGAGGAAGGAAGAGAGAAAGAGAGAGAGACAGAAGACAAGAGAGAGAGAGAGGGGGAGAGAAGAAAATGGAAGGAAGGGAGATGAAGGAAGAGAGAAAACGAGACAGAGGGAAAAGGACTAAGTGAAAGAGAGAAAAATAAGCGGAGGATATGGAAGAGAGAGCGAGACACGAAGAGGGAAGGACTGAAAAGGGCACACACACCTAAGCCGTGCAAAAAGAGAATTGAACCAATGAAAAGCTCAAACAAAAAGATCGACTATCCTTGTCGACTCGTGAACGCCCAACAGATCACCCCAACAGGCAAATACGAGAGAGGCAACCGAAACTCCTGCAGTATGCGATCTCGATCTGCATTCGGTCTACGTTGATGTATAGAAGTAAGAGTCGGCCCAACTTTGTCGCTGCATGGATAAGATGACTAGATTTTGTTTCTCCGAGCCTTATGTGTCCAAATTTTTTGGCTGCATGGATAGGGTTTTCAGATTTTATACAATTCGTTATGCGTCCGTTTAAGTGGAATTTAATAGCATCAGGGAAGGCATAAATAAATTTCCTCGTTTTGAGGTTTTATTGTTCTTTCTCAAGCCATCGAAAATGAGCCTCGAAAGTTAAGTTTTCTTGAATTTCTCCATCCCACAATAAAGAAGGGCTTCTTCTACTCCTTACCATTTTGTTTTTCAATTCAGACCTAGACAATCGCTGAAAATTCTTGAAAAATTGTTTTTTGCTCATGCAAGTTTGCTTCCCCGAAATCAATACTAATCATGCATAAAAGTTCTTTGTTTAAAGTGGCATCAACATAGATTTGTGTATTCCATATTGAGGTGGAATACGACAAACGTTAAAATTAACTCCTCCAAAAACCTCCCTAAAATCTAGGGGGTTGTATTATTAGAAGAAGGGAAGTTATGGGAGGTCCACCCAAAGTGAATATCGAGGAGGTTTAGCGTTATTCATGACCAAGTTTGTGAAGCACGTAAATTGGCAAATAGTTGTTTGAAGAACAAGCAAATTTGCAAATTGTAAATATTTGAAGGCCATATTTTAAAGAACAAGAGCATATGATTTTTTTGAAGAGCTATACGTTTCTAATGAAAATTCCATGGGGGAACCACTCCCTACAAAACCTATGATTGTAGAGGAGGCGTTGTATTGAATAGCTCACAATTGAGGAACTTTTTCTTGACATCTTCTTGCCTTTCAAGACCATCATACTTAGGGTGAAAGTAAACTTTAGGCCTTATCCCAAACAATGGGAAATATCTTTGTAAACCTTTGTCATCTGAATGGAAATCTTGCATCATTCGTGCATGCCATGAGGATCTTGCTCATGCGCAACTTGTACATAAAAATAGATATGCAAGAAGATGAGATAGAATGCACTATTGGGTGCAATTTCCACCCATGCACTCTGTTTCGACAGTCCACAGAGTGCATGTATTTATAGGATTTTTTATTATGTTGAAAATAGTGGTTACATGAAAACATCTTTGAAATGCATGCATGAAAGTAAAAGTTAGTCTCTTCCGTAAAGAGCCTTTGCTTTTAAGAACTAGAATTGCGGTCTACAGTGATCTGTATCTTAACCACTAATTTTACTAACTATTTCTAATAATCAAACCCTCTACGTGGGTTTATTTACAAACTATATAAAATATAAATCGGGTTATTGATGTCCGTGCTTTCATGCCTTTCATGCTCTTCATGAAGCTTCATGTGCTATATGAAAAACACCAAAAAACATTAATACATTAATAAATTAACAATCCAAGAATGCTTTGCTCAATATATTCCATAATTTATAACATGCCCCTTAGTTGAAAAAGCAGCTGACACCAGTTGATAAGATAAAAATAAACATGGATGGTCAGTCACATGTTCCATCACTGAACGAAAATAAGCATGTTCCATGTAAAGACACATGCATGGAAATGTTCATGGAGGAATTATATGAATATGTTTTGTGTATGATATGCAAAAATTAAGTGGTCAATGGGGTGTTAATTGTGTTTTATTTATCCATTGACATTCTTCAATAGAGTGATTTTTGTACTTAACTAAATATCGGTGATATTTAGTACCTGTGCGTGTAGTAGGGATATCATGATCAATTATTTTCTCAGGAACTAAGATTTCAGATTGTTCTTCAATTAAAGGAGGGTAATCCAAAAGTAGAGTGGGTGATAAATTTCCTTTAAATGGTTTAAGTAAACTAATATGAAAAGAGTTATGTATATTCCAATGAGTTGGTATATCTAATCTAAATGGATTATCATTAATTTTTGTATAATGTGAGACGGTCCATAATAAAATGGTGCAAGTTTAATTTTGGGATGCTACAAAATATTTTTGAGACACAACCATACAAGATCATTAACTTTGAATTCCTTGGCTAATTGTTTTGTATAGATATTAGGTGTGTATCGCTCTTGACTTTTCCTAATATGCTCATGAACATGGTGAAGGATAGAAATGTTATCTTGAGCAATAGAATCATCCATCAAAATGTCCGTTTCGATGAGTGACATGAGAGTGGGAAGCTTTTTACCATAAACAAGTTCAAAAGTTCCACGAATAGTATTAGTGTGTGTGGTGTTATTATAAGCAAATTGATGCAATGGAAACTTTTCATCCCAATTACTGGGATTATATAATGAATAATAATGCAATTTATCAAGAATAGTATTGTTTGTAGCCTTACTTTGTCCATTACTTTCGGGATAAAATGCAGAGCTAAAATCTATTTTAGAACCAAAATGTTGAAATAATGAAACCCAAAATTGATTACAAAATCTAACATCATGATCAAATAACATTACCTTAGGAAATCCATACTATTGGAAAATGGATTTAATGAGTAATTTTATAGCATGAGGTGCAGCTAAACTTTTTCTACGAGGAATGAAATATGCATATCTACTAAAAATAGCAACTATTGTCCAAATCCTATCATTATGTGATTAAGTGATAGGAAGAGATGTGATATAATCCATAGAGATTTGTTCTGATGGTTGGCTCGGATTGGGAGGTGGGATTAATAATCCGAATGGTTTACCATGATGACGTTTTACATGCTGACATACAATGCATTGAGAAACATAATGTGCAATATCTTCTTCCATGTGTGGCCAAAAGAAGAAATCTTTGCGAGCAAAAATGTTGCTTTCTATGCCTCTATGACCCATGTAAGATGGTTCATGCATTTCTTTGATGCAAAAACCTTTAAAAGCTTGGGTTATGCACAATCTATGTTGAAAATAAAGTAAACCATGATGAAATGTATATTGTTCATTAGATAAAGATGAACCATTGTTGAATTCATACCATGCACATGAAAAATACAAATCATATGCATAAGTGGAAATCATTTCTTAAAATGAAAAATACAAATCATATGCATAAGCAGAAATCATTTCTTAAAAAGAATCGATTTGGATGGCATAAATATTATGAAAAACAATAGAATGCAAAGGAAAATGGCTAAGAGCATCAACTACAACATTAGCTTTACCATGTTGATATTTGATTATGGGATGGAAGTTTTGAATGAATGAAGCGCATTTAAGATGGTGATTAGAGATTAAGGGTTGATTTAATAAACTCTTTATATCCTGCTGATCAGTTTTGATTAAGATCTCAAAGACCATAAAAGAGTGTTTCCAAACTTGCAAAGCATGCAAAATCGCTAACAATTCTTTTCCATATGTACTATAATTCTTTTCTGAGGGCTTAAGCTTTTTACTCTCAAATGCAATAGGATGATCATTATGCATCAAAACAACACATATTCCTAAACCACTAGCATCAGTAAGAACATGAAAGGGTTACGAACAATTAGGCAATAGTAAAATAGGTGCTTGCGAAAGTGCATGTTTGCAATTTTCAAAGGATTGTTGTTGGGTAAGTGCCAATCCAAATTTTATTTTCCTTTTCAATAATAAAGTAAGAGGTAGTGATAAATAAGAAAAATTTCAAAGAAACTTCCTATAGAAACTAGCAAAGCCAAGAAGAGAATGAACATCATTGACTGATTGCGGTGTAGGCCATTCTACTATCACTTTAATATTTTATTGGATCCACATGCACCCCTTCACTTGAAATAATATGTCCTAGATATTCTAGCTTATGTTGAAAGAACTAACTCTTTTCAGGATTGCGTAAATTTTGTTTTTCATAACAAATGAAAAACTGGTTTAAGATGCTTCTCATGCTCACTATCATTCTTACTATAAAAACGTATATCGTCGAGGAATGCAAGAAAAAAATCTTGGTTATCAAGAAAAATATTGTTCATCATTCGTGCAAATGTAGCAGCGGCATTAGTAAGTCCAAAGGGCATTACCATAAATTCATAATGACCGCTTTGAGTTCTAAATGCAATCTTAAAAATATCACTTTACATCATACGTATCTGATGGTAATTCGATTTAGGATCAATTTTACGAAAGATATGAGCTCCTCATAACTTATCTAAGAGATCATCTATTCAAGGAATAGGGTATCTATTCTTTATTGTGATCTTGTTCAGGGCTCTATAATCAATGCACATTCAATAGGTTTTATTCTTCTTATCTACTAAGAGAACTAGTGCTCCAAATGCGGGAGAACTAAGCCTTATAAGTCCTTTGTGGATTAAGTCTTTCACTTCATTTTCTATCTCCTTTTGGTGTAGTGGTCCATGTCTATAACGTGTATTATGAAGAGGAGAACTACTAGGGACTAAGTCTATGCTATGGTAAAGGATCCTCGAGATGGTGGTAATTCAGAGGGATACTCAGACAAAAAACAATCCTTATAAGTAGTCATGAAAGGTTTATGTGCATCCTGAAGTGTATGAGTATAATCATTGATGACATTGAAAAAAACAATGCATGAATAGAATCCTTTCCTAAATCAATGGAAATCATGCTATGCAGACAAAGTAATGACTTTACCTTTAAATTCAAAGTTAGAGGTATGTATATGGTAGTCAATGTGTGGGTTATAATGATGATGAGAAGGCATACCAAGTATAACATCATAAGATTCCAAAGGTTCAATTAAAATTGTTCGTGCATCTACATATGAGCCTATGCTAATCCTAATATCTTGCACTTCTGGTGTTACATTATAACGAGTAACTTGAAATGTAGCTTTCACTTTATACAAGGAATGAAATTTTTTAATTTAAGCTCTTGTACTAATAAATGTGAAATGAAATCATGGGAACTACCATCATCATCTAAAATATTAACCAACTTGTTATGATATGACCGTGCATGCAAAGTATAGAATGAATTGAGATATCATTACCCAAGGTACTTAAGTCCTTCTCCAATGCTTCAACTGTTCAAACAAGAGGAATTTCTTCATTATGGGCCTCCATGTTATACAATTGAGCTTTAGCTCATTTCATGTGAAGAGATCACAATCAACACTTTATTTTTGTATGTCCACGTTTACCACAATTCCACTAGGTGATACATGGTAGCTTTTGTTGGGCATCCACTGCTAAGGTTTGTAGGGTACATGGTTTGGTAGTTGAAGAGATGAAGCAACACTTGGAGTTGACTAATTCGATTGTGGAAGAGGAGCAAAACTAGAGTAAGATGAGGCATTAAAATTATGCTTCATAAGTCACATGGGTTTAACAAAAAGTGGTCGTTGATGTGGTTTTTGTAGACAGATGGACTCCAATTCCTTCTTTGCATCATAGATGTGGTTATGGACTCCAATTCCTTCTTTGCATCATAGAAAAAAGAGATAGCCTCGTTAAGGGTTGTTGGTCGTAGGGTGTGAAGCTTAGCTTTGATTCCCACCTCCAAACCATCTTCATATTTCCATTGCAAGCTATCCTCTGGTACATCTTCAAGCATTCAAATCAATAGTGAATTTTACGAGAACCCCTCTATGTAGGTAGTGACCACTGCACCCTCCGTTCATGTAAATGTTTTCCATGCATGTAGAACATGTAGACAATATTGAGGAGAAAGAAAAGAATCATTCACTTTATCTTGGAAAGCCTTCCACGTGGTTGGAGGATCTGTACTCTAGGGCAAGACATTCCACCAGAGCTGAGCTTTTACTACTAAATAGTTAGTGGAAAATTTGACTTTTTCACTTTCATCATATGTTTCATCAATATAAAAATTGTCAAACTGTGAAAACCATGAAAGAACTAAAGGGCCATCCTTATGACCATTAAACCATAGAAACTAGTTTTTTATTAACACCAATCTTAGAATTTGTGCCATTTGATTTGGCAGAGGCAATAGCTTTTACCATTCTTGTAAGGTTGTCTTCATCTCATTGCATCTTTTGGATTACTTCTTTGTATTTTTGGATCTTTTTTTGAGCGCCTCTAAGTTCGTGCTATAGAAGCTCAACCTGTTGCTTGAGTGTTACCTCGGTTAGAGGTGACTCACCAAAATCCTCCATGGTGTTCCTTGAGTCCATGAGTATGTAGAGAACAAAACCCTCTTGCTAGATATGTAAAAGAAAATTTTGAAACTGCTTGAATTAAGATGTAAAAGGAAGGGTTGTTTTTGGGAATTGAAAAAGTAAGAAAGAGATGAAAGTTTTATTAAATATAACAAAAGAGAACTAGAGTGACAACACAAAGAGATACTGTAGTGGTAAAACACTTCCTTGTGTAAGTGAGATTGTGGGTTAAAATCCTTCCACCTTTGTGAATATAAAAATTCTTATTGCCACTCATAAATTAAAATTTGTTTGTGGGTAGGCAATAGCTGCCAATGGTCACCAAGGGAGCCTTGGG